>OU342744.1:394110815-394829068 GCA_910589775.1 Avena eriantha | reverse complement strand
TGAAAAGAACAGACATGCAATGACACTAATAGATCCTTATGTGGTTCATGAAAAGAAATGACATGCAATGACACTGGTGGATCCTTATGTGGTTTGTTTAAGGAACAGACATGCAATGACTCTAGCCGTGGTTCATGAAAAGAACAGACATGCAATGACACCGGGTGTGGTTCATGAAAAGAACAGACATGCAATGACTTATGTGGTTTTTTTAGAATAACACACATGCAATGTCACTAGGTGTGGTTCATGAAAAAACATACAGGCAATGACACTGGTGGATCCTAATGTGGTTTGTTTAGAAGAACACGCATGCAATGACACTGGGTGTGGTTCATGAGAAGAACAGACACGCAATGGCACTGGTGGATCCTTATGTGGTTTGTTTAGAGGAATAGACATGCAATCACACTAGGTGGATCCATATGTGGTTTATGGAAGTAAAAACATGCAATGACACTGGCTGTGATTCATGAAAAGAACAGACATGCAATGACACTGGTGGATCCTTATGTGGTTCATGAAAAGAACAGACAGGCAATGACACTGGTGGATCCTTATGTGGTTTTTTTGGAAGAACAC
This sequence comes from Avena eriantha, assembly GCA_910589775.1. Lineage (NCBI taxonomy): Eukaryota > Viridiplantae > Streptophyta > Magnoliopsida > Poales > Poaceae > Avena > Avena eriantha. The sequence goes on along the minus strand of OU342744.1, from coordinate 394,828,486 downwards.
ACATGCAATGACACTAGGTGTGGTTCATGAGAAGAACACACACGCAATGACACTGGTGGATCCTTATGTGGTTTGTTTTCAGGAACAGATCTGCAATGACACCAGTGGATCCACATGTGGTTTGTGGAAGTAAAAGACATGCAATGACACTGGTAGATCCTTATGTCGTTCATGAAAAGAGCAGACATGCAGTGAAACCGGGTGTGGTTCATGAATAGAAAATACATGCACTGACACTGGGTATGGTTCATGAAAAGAACAGACATGCAATGACACTGGTGGGCCCATCCTTATGTGGTTCATGAGAAGAACAGATACGCAATGACACTGGTGGATCCTTATGTGGTTTGTTTAGAGGAACACACATGCAATGACACCGGTGGATCCACATGTGGTTTATGGAAGTAAAAGACATGCACTAACACTACTAGATCCTTATGTGTTCATGAAAAGAATAGACATGCAGTGAAACTGGGTGTGGTCATGAATAGAACAGATATGCACAGACACTAGGTGTGGTTCATGAAAAGAACAGACATGCAATGACACTGGTGGGACCATCCTTATGAGTTTCATGAAAAGAACAGACATGCAATGACACTGGTGGATCCTTATTTGGTTTGTTTAGAAGAACACACATGCAATGAAACTGGGTGTGGTTCATGAAAAGTACACACATCCAATGACACTGGTGGATCCTTGTGTGGTTTATTTAGAGGAACACACATGCAATGACACCGGTGGATCCACATGTGGTTTATGGAAGTAAAAGACATGCATTAACACTGCTAGATCCTTATGTGGTTCATGAAAAGAATAGACATGCAGTGAAACTGGGTGTGGTTCATGAATACAACAGACATGCACTGACACTAGGTGTGGTTCATGAAAAGAACAGACATGCAATGAGACTGGTGGGCCCATCCTTATGTGGTTCATGAAAAGAACAGACATGCAATGACACTGTGGATCCTTATTTGGTTTGTTTAGAAGAACACACATGCAATGAAACTGGGTGTGGTTCATGAAAAGAACACACATCCAATGACACTGGTGGATCCTTGTGTGGTTTGTTTAGAGGAACAGACATGCAATGACACCGGTGGATCCACGTGTGGTTCATGAGAAGAACACTCATCCAATGACCTTGGTAGATTCTTATGTGGTTCATGAAAAGAACTGACATGCAGTGACACTGGGTGTGGTTCAGGAAAAGAACAGACATGCACTAACACTAGAAGTGGTTCATGAAAAGAACAGACATGCAATGACATTGTTGGATCCTTATGTGGTTTGTGGAAGGAACAGACATGCAATCACACCGGTGGATCCACATGTGGTTTATGGAAGTAACACAGATGCAATGACACTGGGTGTGGTTCATGAAAAGAACAGACATGCAATGACACTGGTAGATCCTTATGTGGTTCATGAGAAGAAAACACAGACAATGACACTGGTGGATCCTTATGTGGTTTGTTTAGAGGAACAGACATGCAATCACACTAGGTGGATCCATATGTGGTTTATGGAAGTAAAAGACATGCAATGACACTGGCTGTGATTCATGAAAAGAACAGACATGCAATGACACTGGTGGATCCTTCTGTGGTTCATGAAAAGAACAGACAGGCAATGACACTGGTGGATCCTTATGTGGTTTGTTTAGAAGAACACACATGCAATGACACTGGATGTGGTTCATGAGAAGAACACACACGCAATGACACTAGTGGATCCTTATGTGGTTTGTTTAGAGGAACAGACATGCAATGTCATCGGTGGATGCACATGTGGTTTATGGAAGTAAAAGACATGCAATGACACTGGTAGATCCTTATGTGGTTCAAGAAAAGAATAGACATGCAGTGAAACTTGGTGTGGTTCATGAATAGAACACACATGCACTAACACTGGGTGTGGTGCATGAAAAGAACAGACATGCAATGAAACTAGTGGTCCCATCCTTATGTGGTTCATGAAAAGAACAGACACGCAATGACACTGGTGGATACTTATGTTGTTTGTTTAGAGGAACACACATGCAATGGCACTGGGTGTGGTTCATGAAAACAACGCACATCCAATGACACTGGTGGATCCTTGTGTGGTTTGTTTAGAGGAACAGACATGCAATGACACCGGTGGATCCATCTGTGGTTCATGAGAAGAACACACATCCAATGACTCTGGTAGATCCTTATGTGGTTCATGAAAAGAACTGACATGCAGTGACACTTGTGTGTGGTACATGAAAAGAACAGACAGGCACTGACACTAGGAGTGGTTCATGAAAAGAACAGACAGGCAATGACATTGGTGGATCCTTATGTGGTTTGTGGAAGGAAACAGACATGCAATCACACCGGTGGATCCACATGTGGTTTATGGAAGTAACACACATGCAATGACACTGAGTGTGGTTCATGAAAAGAACAGACAGGGAATGACACTGGTAGATCCTTATGTGGTTCATGAGAAGAACACACACGCAATGACACTAGCGGATCCTTATGTGGTTTGTTTAGAGGAACATACATGCAATGACACTGGGTGTGGTTTATGAGAAGAACACACATCCATTGAACTCTAGTGGATCTATCTTGGCATAATTTGATGTATTCCACGATGTATTTCATTGTACAAGAGACTTCCCATTTTTATACTACTCAGTTTTGCCCTTGGTTTTATGTGGTACTACTTAGTTTTTCCCACCCCCCTCTCTATCTTTCGTAGAAGCCCAAAACTGTGCTCACCCTGTCTGCTACTCCCTGATTGGTTGTCACAGTTGTCACGCGGATCGTGCGCACCAACCGTTGATTCTGTGTGATCCAACGATGATCATTGCACACCTCGTGCCCTTCACAGTACAGCATGAGACAGCACAGACGTCTCCCTCCGCGAGACTTCTATAGGAAGGAACACGATGCCATCCATCGGAAAAGTCATCGAGTGGTCATGTCAAGTTTAATCAAGTCTGAAAAGCCTACTACTGCTACTACAACTCATGCATAGGGCAACGGGGTCATCGAGTGCACGGTTGTCGACGGGACGCTGCAATTTATTGCCACTTGATTTTAATCAGACATATCCCATTTATACGTAGTGCTCTCAATCTCACTTGCAACTGGGCCCTACCGCTAGTAAATTCCATGAGTCAAGGGCCCCCCTCGAGTAGATCTAACGTTGCTATAAATTAGTTCCCGGCAACTTGCATGCAGTGGAATCGAGGTCTGCCATGAGCGTGTTTTCAATGCAGCTCTAAAGTGGAGATCGTGGCTGTTTCAAAAAAAGGGAGCCGAAAAAAAGGGTGGAGATCGTGGTAGCCCCCCGCCACCCACCCTCCACCCCCCGCCCAACACACGTGTCCACTCGAGGACTACGAACGGTCCGGTGTTTATAACCCCCTCGACCTTCTTCTTCCATGAGCTCGTGTCATTTCTCCCAGTCTGTCTAGTCCCAAGACCCCAATCTACACCTGCCGCGCGTGCCGAATCTCCCTCGTTTGCACTACCTCCTTCCCTTGGTGCGCCATGAAGCGTACGCATGGAGAAGATCCAGAGGTGAAGCCAGTTGAAGGCGAAGCAGCAAATGGCTCAGTCGTCGCCAAGCAGATGGAGGCGTCTTCTCCGGGCACGAACGCCGCTCATCGCCGTGCCGTCAAGGGTGCGAACTCATCCGTCGAGCCAGTAGCTGTCGCCGCCGAGCACCAGATGGTAGCCGCCGCCGCCGGGCAGCAGGTGGTACCCGTCGCTGCCGAGCAGCAGGTGGTAGCCATCGCCGCTGAGCAGCCGGTAGTAGCCGTCGTCGTCGAGCAGCAGGTGGCTGACAACGTCGTGGTGCCAGCCGCAAATCTGGATGGGGGCAGGTGGCAGGCGGAGGCAATCTGGTGATCTACATCGACGACCCCATCGCCGTTCAAGAAATCTTTGACGCAATCACGGAGAATGATGAGTTCGAGGAGGAGGTTCCTGATGAGGAGTCCGAGGTACTACATTGCTAGCTTCTCTAGTCGCACCCGTAGTTTTCACTATTCATACATAGGATTTGCTCAATCGTGTACAGATTCTTTTGCTCTTCTAGTAGGGTAGTATATATATGATTCGATCGGTTGATTGATGCATCCGCCATTTAGTCACAAAACCCCAACCCTTCTAGTCACAAAACCCCAATCTGCTCATCTGCCATCTAGTTGAGTTTGCTAGTTGAGTGTAGATTTCGATACACAGCAGGCCTATAACATTACATTTCTATTCCTTACTGAGCCCAATGATTCAATTTTGCCCCAAAATAGTGCAAGGACATCTAATGGTCTCATTTTCTTAGGGATGGTTAGTGGCCCCGAGGCAGCAATGCACATAAACAATAAAGGTTGTGCTGTTGGTATTTTGGTTCTCCGACTCCATCGCTGAAAAAAATGAGGCCCTAATTTTTTCTCTCATATGGAACCTAAATATATAATATTTGTATTGTTTCTGATCTATGAATGCGTTGTATGATGCATTTGGATATCCCTGAATATTGTTTGGTACGATTACATTTCAATTTCTTATTGTGGCCAATGATTCAAATTTGCCCCAAAGAGAGGCATACACATTGGTGTCAAATTTTCACAGGGATGAGTGAGCGAACCTGGGGCCATGTACAAGGTCAATATAAGATGTGCAATTGTTACTTGGTTCGCTTACGCCATCCCTGTAGAAACTTATGAGGCTGCAATCTTTATTCTACATTCATAGAACTATGATATTTGAATTATCTATTCCATGCATTTATAGTGTATAAGAATTACATTTTAGTTTGTCACCGAGGCTGATGATTGAAATTTTCCCAAGAGTTCAAGTGGAGACACGTATGATGGTGTCGTGTTTTAGGGATGGGTTGGTGAACCTGAGGTAGCAATGCACACAAACAATATAGGTTGTGCTGTTGGTACTATGGTTCCCCAACTCCATCTCTGAAACAAATTTTGAGGCCCTACATTTATTCTCATATGGAACTACATATATGATCCTTGAATTGTTTCTGATCTTTTAATGATTGGTATGATGCATATGTATATGAATGGTTTTGATCATAAGTATTTTTAACATGCACTTGAAGATTAATTGTTTGGTTTTTTATTTGTAATTACAATATTTAGGCCTGTTTTTGTACCTGACTATGTATATCCCTGAATAATTTTTTGTACGATTACATTTCAATTTCTTATTATGGCCAATGATTCAAATTTGCCCCAAAAGAGAGGCAGACACATTGGTGTCAGATTTTTTCAGGGAGTTAGTGAACCTGGGGCAATGTACAACAACAATATAGGCTCTGCAATTGTTACTTGGTTCACTCACGCCATCCCTGAATAAACTTATGAGGCCGCAATCTTTATTCTACATTCATAGAAGTATGATATTCAAATTATATATTCCATGCATTCATAGTGTATAAGAATTACATTTTAGTTTGTCACCGAGGTCGATGATTGAAATTTGCCTCAATAGAGTTCAAGGGGAGACACGTATGATGTTGTCGTGTTTTAGGGATGGGTTGGTGAACCTGAGGCAGCAATGCACAGAAACAATATAGGTTGTGATGTTGGTACTTTGGTTCGCCTACTCCATCTCTAAAACAAATTATGAGGCCCTAGATTTATTCTCATGTGGAACTACATATGTGATCCTTGAATTGTTTTTGATGTTTTAATGATTGGTATGATGCATATGTATATGAATGGTTTTGATCATAAGTATTTTTAACATGCACCTGAGGATTAATTGTTTGGTTTTTAATTTATAATTACAATATCTAGGCTTGTTTTTGTACCTGACTATGTATATCCCTGAATAATGTTTTGTACGATTACATTTCAATTTCTTATTGTGGCCAATGATTCAAATTTGTCCCAAAAGAGAGGCAGACACATTGGTGTCAGATTTTTTCAGGGACGAGTTAGTGAACCTGGGGCAATGTACAACAACAATACAAGCTGTGTAATTGTTACTTGGTTCACTCATGCCGTCCCTGAATAAACTTATGAGTCCGCAATCTGATGCAATTATTTGTCATTGTGTTGAGATGAAATGATATATGAACCGATCAAACTATTGTTGAGATGCTTTATCTTTGATATCCACGGATATATTGTCTTACATATACACGTTGTCAATTCTTGAGTTGTAATACAATTCAATCATATGTACGAGTTCTAAGTTATGTTCTTAAAAATCAACAGGAGGATGATGATGAAGTGGACGCTAGCAAGGAATCTAGGGACAACAAGAGCCGCTACGTGCTGATGCGGTTACGGTGTGGGCTAATCCGTTTCCACTGTAGGGGGAGACTGTTTTGCGCATTCTATGGGAGAGCAATCAACGTGGACCTCAACAGCATGATCCAACACGTGCAGGGCGTTGGCAGAGGCGCAGGCAGAAGCCATAGGCCGATTACCTTGGCACGGCACGCAGCCTACGGCAAATTCCTCCGGAAGTATGTCAGGACTGGCCTGTATCCCATCGACTAGGCTGTCGCTGCCTCCTGCTGATAAACCCCTGCCCTGCTAGGCGTCTCCGTGTCCCAGCCTCCTGCTGCAGCCCCTGCTTTTATTTTGTTCTAGTTAATTATTACCTGTGTGTGGCATGTAAGACAATATATCCGTGGTGTCTCTGGTGAACCTTATATATTAATCTACTCCTTTATATGGAGTGCCTTAAAGTTTCTAGTGTTAAATTATATTTACTAATCATGCTCATGCACACTACAAAATATTTCTAGTGCTCGATTATATTATAATTGTCATGAAATATATCAACAAGTTAAATTGGTTCAAATTTTGTATTGAAGTAACTAAATCTAGAAACTAAAATCTAGTTCAAACACATAATGTATCACCACCACTTGTTTTCGTCCTTGACTTGCTTCCCCTTTAGCCGCTTGATGTCGCCACCGTCCCAAGATCCCTGCTCGTCCTGAAACCGCTTTCTGTCCTCCTCGCGCTTCTTCTCCTAGGCTAGCTTGCAACCAGGGCATAACTCTCTCGCGAAAAACCCCACCTTAACCATCCAATCTTTCATGGTAATGGCCATGTAGGCGTCTCTGGCTGCATACTCGAGGCGCGCCTGGCTCATCGGCTTCCACTCCTAGTAGTCGTGATCGAGTCGCTTCAATTTCTTCAGTTTTTCATAGGATTTATCAATGATTTCCGCTGCCAGATCACCCATGCCATCCTTCGCTGGGTATGATTTGATCTTGTATAGATTTTGGATGTCGATGTGGTACCCCTCTGGGATTTTTACAACGCACGAGAAAGAATAATTGTGTCATTTGTGATATCCACGCTAGTGAAAGTTATCCCTTTCCTACACAAGAACTCGACCAGAGCCGGACGACGCATCTTAGTTGGTTTACTCCTGCACTTAGATGGTTCTAGGGATGTAAGGGAACAAGGGATGCAGAAGTGGTGATCTCAAATTTAAATTTCACATACCTGCAGAAGTGGTAAACGAGGACCTCCTCATGTATGGCGATTTGCACGACAGCGATCTCTTGTGGAGGATTTTTTCGCTTATTTGCACGGGTGTACTCCAAGTCTAGCCCCACAAACTTGTGCTTCTCTTTCTCAAGAAATTGCTCAAACCCGGCGAGAGTTGTCTCCACAGTCGCTTCATCATTTGTGTACAACACTGTCAAAGTCGTGGTGCCATGGGCAGGGACCAAGTGGGTCTCTGTTGTGCGTTTCCCATCGTCCATGCCTGCAAGGAAACGAGTGAAAGGAACTGCCTGCAAGAAACTGCCTTCGAGGGGAAGAAGAAGATGAACCGACGGTTCCAGAACAGTGGAAGAAGAAGCGCCCAAGAAAAACTGTAGAGGAATGACTGAGGAAGAGGAATGACTGCAGAAGAAACGTGGTAACTGCAACTTTCGGTTCGAGAACTCACCGTGGTTACGTGGAGATCGTGGCAGTGCCGCCGGTTCAACAAGTGGGGCTAGTTCATGCGAGAATATGAAATTAGCTGTGCATTTTCTATGCGAGAAATTGAGAGAAGTCATTTATATTTTGTCTTTCATAATTAAACATAATAAAGTTGGTACAACCCAAGAGATTTGAACAAACGAGATTTGCTAGTTTAACATACAACAACACTTACAGGCCCAACATGACAGAACTTGGAGAGCCCCAGAACTTGAGCTACCACAGAGACCTCGGTAGAGGTGGTAGAATTGGTGCGGGTGCAACCACGGCGACGACGAGCTCAGATTCTAGAGGAGGAAAACAGAACCGAGCATGGTCGACAAGGTGATAGATCTCACCGGGAACCAATTCTCATCCCCGACCGTGCCATGGGTGCGTCCACGGTGAGGGCGAGCTCTGGCTCGGGATGAGGAGGAGAGCGGGACCGAGCAGCTTCATCACTTCCCAGCTCTGTGCCATGGCCACGACCATAGATTGCCGCTCCGGGGAAGAAGACGAGTAATGGAGGCGCCAATGCTGCAAGACTACAGGGAGGAGAGCTGGGCCAAGCAGGTTCGACCATGTCCCAGCTCGGTGCCATGGCTACGACGCCCCACAGATTGCCGCTCCAGGGAAGAAGAAGACGTGTAATGGATGCAGGCGCCAACGCTGCAAGCTTAATTGACACCTAAGCGGCGGGAGCGACAGGAGCGACATAACGGCGAGAACTGACAGGGGGGCCCAACTTGAGGGCCGTTAGCCTGATTTTTTGTATTGAAACATAAAGTTGAATTCATGCCAAAAAAGACCCTCTGAGTATTTGGCACGCCAACTATAGTCATCACGGATGATATCAGGGAACTCGGGTACCGCGTTGCCTGGACACCCCAACTTTCAGGCCGCAAAATGATATTATCGCCCTAAAGCCCCCCTAAAGGTCTATTGGGGGTGCCGGCACTAAGAATCACGCCGAACCCACCCCAATTCCTTTTTGGCACCGGCGTGACCCATTTTCTTATCCAGCGCCACCACGCCGAACCCAACCCACAGGAGGCTAGAGGGGGCGCTAGATGGAGCTGAAAACACCGTGGCCCATTGAGATAGGTGCTTTGATTTAAGAGATGATGTGCCCCGTCGACTGGCCATGCAGCGGCATGCCCTTTCATTCTTGCCATTTCAAACACTTCCCACCTAGCTTTCCTGCCCTTTCCCGCTATATCTAGGGCGACCTCCATTGCCACCCATAGATCCACATCGCCCTTTCTCACCATAGCTCCCTTCCTTTCCCACTATATCTACAGCGGTCGGAGGTGCTCTTTTCGCTAGGAGGAGCATCACACACCCACATGTATCCACTGCCATGTCTGTCCACCGTCTTCCTCCAACTCACCCACCCGACCCGATGGCCCCAACCACACCGAATCCGAGGATGAGGATTGGCTCGACTCTAACGATTCCGGCAATGCCAACTCCAAGGAGTTGGACGGGGCCATCACCTCCGGCAACGAATCCAAGGAGTCGTTGGATCCGCGGCCGCCAATACTTGTAGGGCCAGCTTACAGAACCAACGATGAGCCATACGGGTGGGATGTCTTTGCCCATGTTTTCCTGTCGGAGCACATTTGGCTGCAAGAACTCGATGACAGCTACATACATTATGTCCTTGTAGCATGCAGATACCGCGAAGTCTCTTCCGTGCATGCCCTTCCCGCACGATCTAAGGCAGAGACCGACATGCATGATTTACAACTCCTTATTTTATTTGTCAGGTGTTGCGAGAGGATCACCGTTGTCGTGCATTTCTGGCGAGAGAAGAACCTCTCGCCTCTGTGGGATGCCCCGCCGTGTCGTCCTAGCGAGAGAAGCACCTCCCACCACCACGGGCAATGCACCCTCCTGGCAAGAGTAGCACTTCCCTCCAGCGCGGGCTGATGCGCCCTTCTGGCGAGAGGAGCACCGCCTGCCATTGTGGGTCATAATTGTTTTTAGCTGATTTTATGTAAACTTTTAATTGAAGTTGAGTATGAGGTGTGTGTGTGTGGTAAATGACTAGGTGCCTACGCCTCCCCATAATAAAAAACACACCGATGCCCCCCCATATGGGCCAAAAAATGTCTGTGTCAGACGCCTTATTTGGGGACGAGTGGAGATACTTTTACCGTCCAAACTTACACATGCACATAAGCGGGGAGGGCGTTGCCCATTTCTGTTGTACATGGACGTGTCTTCGCTGCAGTGTTTTTAAACAACCTAAACACGTACTCGCGTTTTCCTTTGGTCATTATTGTTAGCGTCTGTTTCATGTGTATAGATGACATATGCACGTGCGGCCACACGCGTTGTTCGTTGTGGCATCTCCTTACGAGAGAATGTGCTCTTAGGACGACTTTAGGCTGGCACCAGTCAGCGTCATCTACACTTTCCCTCTTTCTTGATGTCGCACTCCTCATTGAGTTTGTGACTCGGTCACTTTCACATGCAAATGTAGTTTATCGACTACACGTCACGTGTTGTCTTATGCAGGTGTGATGCTATATATCAGTATGACTTACATTATACATAGTGACTGTTGCATGATTTTTAGCGATGACCAAGACTCGGTCACGATGACGCACTACAACCACACGTGTCGTTAGGACGTTTGTATATCAAAAAACTTTCTCATCAAACAAATTTCATGCTAGTCGTGCCCCGGGGGGGCGTAGAGAGAAGTCTAGTATTTATAATGTGGTTGCCAAAAGAATTAAATTGAATGATGATAATACTGTATATATATGGCATTGCAGCCGAGGTCATATTGGTGTAGAACACATGAAACAACTCTATTCTGATGGATTGCTTGAATCACTTGATTATGAATCATTTGAGAGATGTGAACCATGCCTTATGGGCAAGATGTTTTCTGGTTTTATGAAACGGGCGGTAGACTTACTGGAATCATACATTCAGATGTGTGTGTACCAATGAGTGTGTCAGCGCGCGGAAGTTATCGTTATTTTGTTACTTTCATGGATTATTTAAGTAGATATGAGTATATCCATTTGACGAAACACAAGTTGGAAACCTTTGAAAAGTTCAAAGAATTTCAGAGTGAAGTGGAAAATAATTGTAACTGAAAAATTAAATTTCTGCGAACCGATTGTGGAGGTCAATATCTAAGATTAAAGTTATGTGATCCTCCCACCCCGATATCAAGTTGAGGCAGCCCAACAAATGTGGCATCATCCGAGGCTCCGATCAAGCCCTCGTTGGTGGTTGTGCCACCATCGAAAGTGGAGGTTCCTCCGGTCACTACCACGGTGGAAGAAACCACTGGTGGTGACCATAAAGTGGAGGCACCCGATGCTGCCGATGATGATGATGATTTGGAGGCGGACTCGCACAAGGGTCTGTGGAGGGGCTCTTTTCTCAATCCTTTAGAGCTGAGTGACCTCATCGGCAAGGGGTATATCCCATGGATGGAGGGGTTAGAATGGCGCTTGGCACCGGCCAACGAGGTAACTCTCAATCCTTTAACTGGAGAAAAAGTGTACCTTGGCCCAGCTGATCTGCGGCACCTCCCTCCCAATCTCCGACTTTCTCTTAGAGGTCTCTGATCACTTCCAAGTCCTCCCCAATAATCTTCTTCCTAAAAACATCCTATTGCTTAGCAACTATGTAGCACACTTTGAGGGATATCTAGGAATAAAACCTACATTAGGTAGCTTCACCTATTTTTTTACCGGCTATAGAGAGTTGGCCATTGCCAAGGATGAGTTGGCCAACTATGCAACCATCAGCTTCAAGATCCACCCTAACAAGAAGTTACTCGACATAGTCGGGAACGAATCTATCAAGAATTGGTAAAGACTATACTTCTATAGGCCGGACATTCCCCTTGAGGGCCGAACAACCACTTATCCAGAATTTGTGGATGGAGCTACCCTGAGTTTGCCAGTTGGTAGTCCAAGGGCATTCTTCCCTCCAACCCAGAGGCTTCTCGCGTCGTAAGGAGAATCGAGCAGCTCATGGATATGGGGTTGACGGGCCTGGACCTGACCATTTGCCGGTTCACAAGGCATAGCTAGCCTTTGCAGCTCTGCACCGCCTTGATGCACAGGTACACTGGGTTGAGGGGGATTCTCTAAGGATTTATCCTGACAACTTCTCTTGTGATACCATCAAGAACCGGACGAAGGACATGGTAAAGGTGAAGGACAAGAAGCGTGGATTCAAGATCACCTTTGACATGTTCATGAAAGGAAAGTGTCTTAAGGTAATTTTTACCTCTTATCATTTTTATACTCCAAAGTGTTTGTATTGGTATTACCATTTGCATTAATGACTTAGACTTGACTTTGCCAGTTGATAGCTCCAAATAATGACACCTTTTACTAAGGTTTTTCCATTGGTTTTCACTTGGTTTCTTTGATTTTCATCTTCCAACTAATGCTAATATCACAAGTTAGCGAAACCTTGTAGTTTTTATGTGAGTTTCATATCCTGGACACTTTTGGAAGGATCCAAGGCCATTTATGAGAAGATTGGAACAACCCAAGCAAATATCTAATTGAAGCCTTTTTTATTCGAGCCAACTCATGCTTTAACAAGCATCAGTACGAGTGGAGCTTTCGTGTACGGACCACCTGTACCACATGTTGTCACCTCCGCCAGATCAATATAAGCACTTTTTGTGAAGGAGGACATAATAAAAAAGAGACGCATCTGCCACGATCCACTCCAGAACAAAGAAAGAGAAGCTCTAAAGGAGAAGAAGAATTCCAACAATCCTATCCGAGATCTCTAGCCTCTATATCATCACTCCTCCATAACCCCCCTTGCACTAGATTGAGAGAGAGACATTCACACTTGTAAAATTAGGGTTTGAGACTTGATCTTCCCTTTATTGTGGTTGTGGGATGGACAACAAAAGTGACACACAGTGACATCACAATGGAGCCCTACTATCCCATGAGGAGGGCCCTGCTGTGGGTCAGGTTGAAAGGTTCCAGACCATGGATAGGTGTCACACGCGTCAACGTACCCCGTGTCGCTAGAAGGTGGACCACGCGCCATGGGCCCGCCGTTAGCATACGCGTGAAGGACCACACTCTATGAGAGGCATTTTCTAAGCGACATGCCTTTGCGCCCGCCAGGTGGCAGGACCCGCCAAGAGCTGACATGGCGACTTGAGCCCATGCCGGCTAAGGATTCTCACGGACATGGCGCCCGCACGTAGTCGGTGTGCCGCCATAAGCCCATGCCATCCATGGGTTATCTCCACAGAGAGCCGAGCTAGCAGCACGAGTGACATCAGAAGGCATGGGCGGATGCAGGTTCTTGTGGTGGAGGCCAAGGTGGCAGCATAGACTCTAGGTGTCCGCGATTTCTTGTGACCGTGGTATGAGCTGGCGATAAACTACATGGCATCATAGACTCTGGACTTTGGCGGGTTCTTGCAGTGGAGATCCGACCTAACAATGGAGATGGCATCAGAAAGCATGGGTGGATGCATATTCTCATGATGGAGGGCCGAGCTAGCATAGTAGACTCTAGGCATCCATGGTTTAGCACGCGAGATCATGTTGTGGTTCACCTCTAGAGCCAATCTAGCAGCACTATTCAACTCCAGCTACCATGCCTCTCCCATGTGGCATAGAGCGGCTATAAAACATCCCCTCTTTGTTGCTCCTTGCATTCTTTTTTGCTTTTCTTCTACCACCCCGCGGCTTAGGTTCGGCGATGCACCATCCTATAGGTATCTAGTCTCGAGTGCTTGAATAACATCCTAGCCATGTCTGACGTGTTCTGGGTGCCGAGTTGGTTCCTTTTAAGCATAGTGCCATTGCCGGTGAAATCTTTTCGGCGTATAATGAAATGATAGGACAACCATTTAGCCATTAGAATTTCAAGTATTTAGTATAGCGTCTGCGTCTGACCCTCTGGTCACCTTCTCTAGAGAGGGTGATGCAGAATTAGCGTTCATATGGACTGAGATAGTAGACTAAGACATTGCACTATCTTTTTTGGGTTTGTTTGGGAGCTCGCTGGTAGCAGGCTTGCAAGAAACTCAAAAATAATGTCGTAGTGTCTTTCTATGCGCCCGATGGGCTTTCTCATGTACGCACCGTCAGGAGAAGAGCGCGGTAAGCTGATTTATTTTGCATTTTTTCTGGCACGGTAAGCGTCTTCTAAGTTTGTCCACATTTCACATTACATTTCATTTTTTGTACGTTTATCTCTTTGTCTATTGTTTAGCATTTTTTCTAACCTGTCCTTCATGCGTACATAAACGAGCGGCGGCTCTTCGAATGCAAAGATGGAAAGGTGCATGGTCATCATCGTTTCTAGCCTTCGAACATACGGTACAACTGTGTTTCCGTTATGCGTACGAGTGCAAGTTGTTCCTACCATAGCTTCTTCGTAATCAACTTTATGTTCGTATGTTCTGCGTATGTGATTCTTTTTAATTAATGTAAGCGAGAAAGTGTTGACGCAATCTTTGCATCTTAGGTGAAACTCGTGTCGGTCAGGGCATCATGTTCTATTTGTCAAAGATGTCATCGAAAGGCTTTTAGTCATCACTAAAATCATGGAAGATACGCGCTTGCGTTTGGAGCATCAACATGTAGAGATCTAGAGTCTGAATGCTATGGTAGGAGAGGCTATGAGATAAAATGTGAATGCTAGGCTAGGAGAGGCCAATGAGATAAAGAAAGCCTAGCTATAGCTATAAAATAGCTCTTTTGGGAGCTAACCCTCTTACTTTAGTGTAGGAAAATAAGTTTAGTGTTTAACCCGCTTACTTTAGTGTAGGAAAATAAGGTTCTTATTGAAGTGCTTGCCATCTCTGTTTTGCTTATCACTTTGTGATTTTTATGTCTCATTTTGGTTCCATCCTTTCTCTTCCACATAGATATATCGCGATCATATCGTCAAGCATTTTGCCTATCGGCCTTGCCCTCTATCCTTATCGACATGCTTGTTGTCTCTATTTGATTAGAACTTGGTGCTTTCCATGTTTGGGTTTGATTCCATATTTTCTCTTCCACGTAGATCTAGAGCGATCATATAGCCAAGCGTTCTATCTACGGGCATGCCCCCTATGGTGTAGAGAGAAGTCTAGTTTACATTATGGTTATATCATTATGCTATTCTACTCTCATGTGAGAGTAAATCTCCTAGGTATGGGACATGTAGGGAATTGGTGATATGTGACGTGCCTATTTTATTCCCATCTATTTATGATTGTTGTTGTGATCATTCTGTGTAAGAATGATTTTGTGTGTACGTCTAATTTAAGGGTCCGGATAACATGATCCTGATATCCCATAGACATGAGCTTATTTGCTAGTGAATCGGTAACCCCCGAGTCACATGGCCGATATCAAATAGGAGCTAGTATAACTCGACAATAAACAAGGAGCACTGAGTTTAAAACCATGATCTTGTCTCATGACCTTAAATGTTCCACTGACCATGGCTATGGTAACATGCAAATGGATCATTGAAGTCCAAGAAATCTGTCAAGAGGAGCCTTGACTATTATACGGGTTGCTTTCCTACTTACACATTTATAAGAATTATTATAATCACTTATCCCATTTATTCCACCTGGCACATTCACTATCACCATGAACCCTATCTCTCCATGCCTAGTCTTTCACTTGCAGGAAGCACAAGCAATTTTAGTTTTATTTACTTTTATGTTCTTTATTTTACTACTGCTCAATACTCAATTTTCAACCATTCACACTCAGCCTCTTCCATATCAGTTCTTGCAGTCAATTCACTCAAGACCAGCGACACCTTTGGTGCGACAGAAGCACCTTTGATAAACAGTTTCCTATGCTCCTTGTTGGGATCGATATAAAAATTAGAACCGATACTTCCACGAAAACATGCTCTAACAAACTTGTGCTCTTGCAGGACATCAAGCTATGTTGTGGTGCCATTACCGGGGAGCTAAGTGCTAAGTGTTTGTTTCTTGACATTTGCAATTCTTGAAACAATAGATGATCTCTATTGAATATAGAGGATCTACACGCTCTAGAAGAACTTATTTTCCACTTTATATTGAGTGTGTACCTAATGCTAGACGTGAGGAAGTTTTTGAAAATCTTGTTAATTTACATGTTGCAAAGATTAATAGTTTCAGTTCTTTAATGGTAGAACTATCTCTGACAAGAAGGGCGGAGGAGCCTTAAAGACACTAAAAGAATATGATGATCCTTCTACGCTTGCCATGAGACAAGCTATACTTTGTCCTGATCTAAAAGGTATTGAATTTTAAATAAATCCTAAACTTATGTGTATGATGCAAGATATTGCTTTTTAGGAAAAGAGGACGAAGACTCAAATCATCACCTAAGTAAGGTGTATAAATTTTTTTGATAGTTTCGGACCAACAGGATTACCTAAAGAATTTCTACTCCTAAAATAATTTTGTTAGTCTTTCAAAGATAAAGAATTTACCCGGTTGTAATCCTTACCTAATAATTAAATTACTAGTTGGATGGGTTGTATTAAAGCATTTATGCAAAAATTACTTTGTTTGACAAAATCTTGAAGATCAAACGTGACATTACTAATTCCTTAGAGAATATTTGGGAGAGTTTTGCACAAGCCTGGGAAAGATTCTTGATGGCTCCGGTTTTTTTCATCTTTCACTCTGTTTAAATGTTGTTTTTGGTCAAGCCATTGCCAAATAAACTCTCAACTTTTTCCATTAATGACTAATAATTGCAAAGATATGCAAATCCCTTCTTTGATTTATGTTGTGTAGGAAATCACTGCTTTCAAGGAGAAATAAGGAGTCATAATGAAGGATTTTGAGTAAGTACACACGGCCAAGTAATTGGAGAAGCCAACCAGCGCGTCATCATGCTTAACAACCACTGGTACGAGCATGGTCTGCCCGTACCGCCTGCTCGTACCAGGTGGCGACGGCTTCGTCTTGTCAAACCCAATAACTTTCGTGAAAACACCTATATATTTCTAGGCTCCAGCCGCCGGCCAGAGAGCCGCCATTCTCAGATTGCATCACAACACCCCCAAAGGAGATCCACACCATTGTTCATCCATTGTTCATCACTTCCACCATCCATCCCTCCACTAGCCATACCCATTGCTTTGTACTTTTAGTTCTCCTTATGATTTGGTGACCATTGTAAGAATATTTGATTTCAATCTAAGTATTTGCATGATGTTTTCTATCTCCGATCGATTTGTTATGAGTGAGTAGTCCTCACGGGCTGCGGGTTGGAGAGAAACCTCGCATTAATTATGTGCATCTAGATCATGGGGGAATTGTATTTTGTTTGGATTCGTGATTTGTATCTTTTGTTTCTTTGTCTCACGTCTCGATCTGTGGACTTTTAGGTACCCAAGATCCCATAGATTGATAAAGGCTTGAGGTGAGATATTTGGCTAGCGGCAATCTCATAGGAAACTCAGTTACATAAATGGAAGTACGGTCTTCTCTTAGCGCCCCATTTGGGATCAATAACAACATCACCACTTAAAGCTTTAATATGTGTTTACACTTAATAATCGTTTATAACCCGTGGCTTCGGTGTACTCTCGGTTGGATTAAAAGTCTATTTCTATTCCCGCGACATCACGGGGGCTCTAGAATATTAGGATGTGTTGCCCAAAAAAGATTATCTCAATACAAATACTATACATGACTACGCTTATTATTATCTTTCATCCCAATTGATGTGCAGCTGTAGGTGGTTCTTCAACCCTGGCCTATCTCCATCCATTGATTCAAACCCGTTATAAAGTAAACTAGATTGGTCCGGTCAACTAAAGTAAAACAAACAAACAAAGTCTTGTAGACGTGTCCTTTTATTACCTTTTAGCAGTGCTTTCCGAGTTTCGATTAAACCTAGGTCTTCTAGGGAAAAAGCTATTATACTACATTCATGAATCATATCGAAGGTATCAATTCTCAAGGATAGTTATGAGTGTCCCTAATCATGGTTTTCTTGAATATTCAGTTTTGCAATATTTTTATAATGGACTTACTGATGAGTCCAAACAAATGATTTGCTCAACTACAAGAGGAACATTGAGTGAATTGACAAAAGATGAATCTTTTACACGGTAAGAGCTACTAATGATGAGCAACATAAACTAGAAGGAGAAGAAAAACCAAGTATTGGTATGCTTTTTGTAATAGTAGAACTCATGCCCGAGATAAGAAGTTAATGAAATAAAAAGGTATAGCAGCTAAACTTGTTAAAAAGATAATGTTGATGTGTTTCAAGCTCTAGTAGAAGAACATGAGATGAATAAAGCTCTTCAACAATGTACACGTCAACAAGCTCAATTTGGTTATAGTTATAATAAACATCGCAAACTTCATGAAAATATATTAAGGAACTAACAGAAGTTTTCGATGATCTAGGACATGCAACTACACATCTTGATAAACATGTCACTACAAGAAATGTTTCCTTGCAAAACGACTTGGTCCGACGGTCGTCGTAGAAGGCGCGTCTTCCGTGACGAAATTCTCGGCTTGTCCGTGGCCGATGGAAAACTTTTTTTTCGGTTTCGTGGCCCTCTACGACGACGGATACGCTAAATACATGGAGGAAGCTCGGCCGGCGCATGGCAGAAGCAAGATTTTAGTTTCCTTGCATGATGTTCACTCACCGAAGACTTTTTAGGCGTGTGGGTCCCGGACGTCAGTGTCTCTAGCGGACCATACTTTTCGGTTGTGTCTCCCCGATACGTTGCAAACATATCTATAATTTTTGATGTTCCATGCTTGTTTTATATCTACTTTCTTATGTTTTGTCCACACTTTGATGTGCTTTTACACATTTTCTGTAACTAACCTATTAACAAGATGCCACGGTGCTAGTTGCCTATTTTCTTCTGACTTTGGTTCTAGAAAAGCCATAAAATGAATATTCTCGGAATTGGACCGGACAAAAGCCAAAGTCGATATTTTACTAGAAGACGCACGGAGCCAGAAGATGAGACAGAGAGGGGCCAGGGGCTGGCCACACCATGTGGTGGCGCGGGTTCCCCCTATCCGCGTCACCAAGTGGTGTGGGCCCTTGGTCCACCCTCTGACATCGCCCTTTCACCTATAAGAAGCCTCCGATGCAGAAACCCTAAAAAATCCAGCCTCTAGCCACGAAAAGTTCTGCAGCACCGCCACCACCGAAGGGGAGATTCGGGGGATAGAAAGTCTCTGTTCCGGCAACCTGCCGGGACGGGGAAGTGCCACCGGAGCCATCTCCATCGATCTCCTGTACCATCTCCATCGTTATTGCTAATTCCCATGATGATGAGGGAGTAGTTCTTCCTCGAGGCTAAGGGTTCTACCGGTAGCTATGTGTTCATCTCTCTCTATGCATGATCATATTGTGATCATCAGCTTTGTAATCAAGTAGATCTACCTTGCTACTCAAGTGCTTTAATAGATCTCTACTCTCCCGATGTGTGTGAAAGTGATAGTGTTCACACCATGATGGCACTTAGGCTAGAGATTACAAATACTTGTTATGAGTTATATTTGGAGTTGGATGTCTCTATGAAATTGTGGTGTGTGTTGGAACCATCTAAAGCTCAGGGTGACAGTGTAGGGTTATCTAGATGGGGAAAGAGAACTTTGAGGAGAGCTGTTATAGCCCTACCATGGATTAGAGTGTCCAACCAGAGAGTAGTTCAGAGTAGTATCATAAAGAGAAGATATTTATATGAGAGTGTTCACTAGTTAAAGTATGATCCCTAGGCATTGTTTCTAAACATTGAAACACCATTTGCAACTAGATCTGTTACATGTTTACTTGCTTCCATCTTTATTTCAGATTGCCTTTAGTCTCTTCCTACCCGTCAAGCTATTTTTCTGGCACCGTTACCACTTATAATTATCCATACAACTTGTATTTCACTATCTCTTCAACGAACTAGTGCACCTATACACCTAACAAGTGTATTGGGTGTGTTGGGGACACAAGAGACTTCTTGTATCTTGATAGCAGGGTTGCTTGAGAGGGATACCTTTGACCACTTCCTCCTGAGTTCGATAAACCTTGGGCAATCCACTGAAGGGAAACTTGCTACTGTTCTACAAACCTCTGCACTTGGAGTCCCAAGAACTGTCTACAAGAATAGAAGTGCATAGACATCACTCCCTGATTTGAACTCGATAACCTTGCTCGATGCGTCTGCCGTTTAGTCAGGATACTAGGTCCCACATGTCAGCCTCTCATTAGAAGAATCGGGTGTATGATGCAAATTTCCCATCGATCTCCTGTACCATCTCCATCGTTATTGCTAATTCCCATGATGATGAGGGAGTAGTTCTTCCTCGAGGCTAAGGGTTCTACCGGTAGCTATGTGTTCATCTCTCTCTATGCATGATCATATTGTGATCATCAGCTTTGTAATCAAGTAGATCTACCTTGCTACTCAAGTGCTTTAATAGATCTCTACTCTCCCGATGTGTGTGAAAGTGATAGTGTTCACACCATGATGGCACTTAGGCTAGAGATTACAAATACTTGTTATGAGTTATATTTGGAGTTGGATGTCCTTATGAAATTGTGGTGTTTGTTGGAACCATCTAGAGATCAAGGTGATAGTGTAGGGTTATATAGATGGGGAAAGCAAACTTTGAGTAGTGTTGTTATAGCCCTACCATGGATTAGAGTGTCCAACAGGAGAGTAGTTCAGAGTAGTATCATAAAGAGAAGATATCTAGTGAAAGTATGATCCATAGGCCTTGTTTCTAAACATTGAAACACCGTTTGCAACTAGATCTGTTACATGTTTGCTTGCTTCCATCTTTATTTCAGATTGCCTTTAGTCTCTTCCTACCCATCAAGCTATTTTCTGGCACCGTTACCACTCTAATTATCCAAACCACTTGTATTTGACTATCTCTTCGCCGAACTAGTGCACCTATACACTTGACAAGTGTATTGGGTGTGTTGGGGACACAAGAGACTTCTTGTATCTTGATAGCAGGGTTGCTTGAGAGGGATACCTTTGACCACTTCCTCCCTGAGTTCGATAAACCTTGGGTAGTCCACTTAAGGGAAACTTACTACTGTTCTACAAACCTCTTCACTTCGAGGCCCATCAACTGTCTACAAGAATAGAAGTGCGTAGACATCAAGCTATTTTCTGGCGCCGTTGCCGGGGAGGTAAGGTAAAATGTACTCACATCATCTGGCTACTAAGCTATCTCTAGTGCGGTTGCTGGTGTGTGAGTGCTAGAAGTTTTTCCTTTAGATTCTGCAATTATATTTTTTTGTTTCTTGTTTTTTACTAGTTAGGCTTAATGGAAAACAACAATAAAATTATAGAGCTTAATTGTATTTATCTTGAGTTAGGACATGAAGTGTTTGATGAGAAAATTAAAAAACCTATGGAACTTTATTTGCATGCTAATAGCAATGTTATTAGTATGAATTCTTTGAACACCATTATTGCTAATGCTATGGAAAAGTATAAGCTTGGGGAAGCTGGTTTTGATGCGCATGATATTTTTAGTCCCCCAAGCATGGAGGAGAAAATTTACTTTGATGATACTATGCCTCCAATATATGATGATTACAATGATGAGTATGATATTTTCAGTCCGCCTACTATTGAGAAGAAAATTAATTATGACTACAATATGCCTCCTATATTTGATGATTATGGTGATGAGAATAATAATGATAGCTATTTTGTTGAATTTGCTCCCACTATAATTAATAAGAATGACTATGCTTATGTGGAGATTATTAATTATTTTATGCATGTGGCTCATGATAAAAATGTTTTATGTGATAGTTATATTGTTAATTTTATTCATGATGCTACTGAATGTTATTATGAGAGAGTGAAACATGGTTTTATGTGTCTCAACAATATTAAGTTTCCCCTCTTTATGTTGAAAGTCTTGAAGTTGAACTTGTTTTTTTTCCTATGCTTGTTGCTTTGTGCTTTCATGACTTGTTTCTTTACAAGATTCCTATGCATAGGAAGTGGGTCAGACTTAAATGTGCTTTGAATTTTCTTCTTGATGCTCTCTTTTACTTCAATTCATATTTCTCATGTGAGCATCTTCTCAAACTATCATGCCTAACTTAAAGGCGTTAAAGAAAAGTACTTCTTGGGAGATAACCAAATAGTTTTATTGAGTCTTGGAAGTTATTACCTCTGTAATAACCGCTCCTTATCATTTTTTGTGTGCCTTTTGTGCCAAGAGTAACCTCTAATGAGAGAGAAGTAAGACTTGGGAAAGTTGCTGTCCCGAAACAGATTTTTGTGCTTCGCTATAAAAATTCGTGAAAAATCTCTGTATGTGGGATTTAGCTATAATTTATTGTGCTTCTGCCCCAGGTTTTTATCTAACTTTCGTTAGTTCAACACTTTTCTATTTAAGCAACAGAACGTCTTCAAAAAATTCGTTTTTACCTGCTGGTCTGTTTTGACAGATTTCTGCCATTATTTGCATTTGCCTCTTAATCTCTTTCGCTTTGAGTTCTCTTTGATCATTTGAACTTTTTAAAGGAAGTGCTACAGTAGCTTGTGTTTTTAATGAATGTTTTGCTATTTTAAAACTAAACCCCAAAGGTTTATTATCTTTTGAATGCACTAATGTTGCTAATGAAGATTGTGTGAAGTTTGTATGAAGGAAATTTTCATGTGTAGGGAGAGAATGATGCAATGAGATGAAGAATGGACTAAAGCTCAAGTTTGCGGATGCCACCCGTCTCACCCCAAGAAATATTCAAGAAGTACAAGCGTCAAATCTTGGGAATGCCCAAGGCATCCCCTTCTTCATCAATATAAATTTCAGGTTTCTTTCAAACAGTTCATTTTTATTGTTTCATGGATAGTTGTGTTGTTCTTGGAGCGTCTTTGTTTTAGTTTTTAGTTTTCTTTTTCTTTGTTTTCTGCAATAAGATGGTTGTATCCCAACACTTCTTTTGGAGAGAGACACACTCTGCTTTCATTGTTTAGAACACCCTAGTTTTCATTCCTATTGTTTTGTGAGTGTTCTCTTTTGCTAGCACTATGTTTAGCCTTAGTTTTCTTGCGCTTTCAGCTTAGAACTTTTTAGTTCTTACTTTTGGATTTGTGAGACAAGCTCACTGATATTTATTTATTATTATCTTTGTGAGTTCTTTGAAATAAGTTGGTTTGGATTGGAAAAGAGTAGGAAAAGTTCATGCTTAAGTGGTATAAAGGAGCTTGTTTTTGACTATGACCTAGACCTTGTCATGTCATGCTTGATATTCTTTTGGATTTATGCTTAGTGATTATTGCGGTAGCATGACTTGTTACAAATAATTGAGATTTCTTAATGTGTCTTGAAAGAATCATGCGTTGTTTTAGCATACAAAAGAATAATATTGTGGTATTCTCCTTTGATGCTTTATTTGGGCTGACTTGGCACATGCTCACACCATGTTAAGACTATACCAAGTCACCATAGCCTCGATGATCATTTAGTTTTTGACTTGTAATATCACTTTATGCTTTAATTAATGATGTTTTGTCGCTTTGCATGATTATGGCCATCATTGCTCCCTTAGTTGGTCGCTCCTAGTCTTTTGCTAGCCTCCATAACCAAGTACGAGTTCCACTCATGCATCCAACTCCAAATAAAACCAAGTTATTCCAAAGAGTCCACCATACCTACCAATTAGCATTTGTTATTCCAAGTATATTCATGTTTTTATCTACCTTACGAATTAAACTTGTTATGTGAAATTAGTGATTAAAGCTCTCACGTACTTGATGGCACACTTTAATTTTCTTGCCCCGAATAAACTTGAACCATTGTGTCATCTATGTTGTATATGCTTGCACTTATATGTTGGGGATTAGCAGAACCATGCTATCATGGGGAACGCTTTGAACATTGCACTTGTACATTGTACCTAGTTGATATCATGTTCTTTTGTCTATGGATGTCGTCGGTGTGAAATGAAAGGGGAGCTTGTAAGTCAATGGAGTTATGTATGTGTGTTAGAGAAATGCCTGGGCCGCTGATCTAATCCATGCCTAATCAAGGTGGAAACATGCAGCGTAACCATAATGAGCAATCTATGAAGCATTCTTCTTATAAAAAGGAGATAGAGATTGAGAAAAAAGAATAAAAAAGATTAGAAAAGAGGAAAGAGATAAAAAAGCACCATTTTCCCGTGGTAAATAAGAAGATTGCTAAGATGATTGTTGTCTGCTTGCCTTATCATTTTGATATGGGGATTCTTCCTTATCATCAGGCAAGGGGTACCCCGTTGGCGGTTCTCTATGATACACATGTACTTACTATGACAAGAACTTACCGGTAATTAACTTGAGTAGCATGAGGAGCAGCCCTCATATTCAAGGGACATGAGATTTCCAACTTATACTTTGTCAAGCATATACTCCATAGTTTGTTCACTTTAACCTTAATCACTTTAAGATGCTTATGATAGGGGCACTGAGAGCTGGAAGCTAATAAATACCATAATTTTTGGAAGTTCTTTATGAAACTTGAATCCCTGCTTCCTTCTATGAAGGCCTTTCTTTCACTTTTATGTTGAGTCTCCATCTTCTATCTTTATGCACCTATTGAGAGAGCATAGTGGCCATTCTTAGTTTAATGTGCATTGTCCCAACCTTGTTGATTGATGCATAACTTTGATATTGCTTGTTCTTAAACTATTTGTATCTAGTCACGCTTATGAACTTTGAAGGTGTCCTATGCATTTATGTTTTGCTACACTATGAGGGACATGCTGAATACCATTCTCATTATGCTTTCTTTATGTGAAAACAAACGTCTTGCAAAGCATTGTTACATGAATCTTTTGTTTGTACCTTTTCATGTTACAACATGGTAACTATGTCTTATTGTTAGAACTATATCTTTCATGCTATGTTAAAGTACTATGATCCCAGCTATCAATGTGTTATAAATTCCTTGATCAATATTGTGATGGTGCATGTCACCTCAAAAATCATTCTTTTCTTTTTATCACATACCTACTCGAGGACGAGCAGGAGTTAAGCTTGGGGATGTTGATACGTTGCAAACGTATCTATAATTTTTTATGTTCCATGCTTGTTTTATATCTACTTTCTTATGTTTTGTCCACACTTTGATGTACTTTTACACATTTGCTGGAACTAACCTATTAACAAGATGCCACAGTGCTAGTTGCCTGTTTTCTTCTGTTTTTGGTTCCAGAAAAGCCGGGAAATGAATATTCTCCAAATTGTACCGGACAAAAGCCAAAGTCGATATTTTACCGGAAGACTCACAGAGCCAGAAGACGAGACGGAGAGGGGCCAGGGGCTGGCCACACCATGTGGTGGCGCGGGTCCCCCTGGCCGCACCAGGTGGTGTGGGCCCCTGGTCCACCCTCTGACATTGCCCTTTCGCCTATAAGAAGCCTCCGATGCAGAAACCCTAAAAAATCCAGCCTCTAGCCACGAAAAGTTCCGCAGCGCCGCCGCCACAAAAGGGGAGATTTGGGGGACATAAAGTCTCTGTTCCGGCACCCTGCCAGGACGGGGAAGTGCCCCTGGAGCCATCTCCATCGATCCCACCACCATCTCCATCGCTGTGGCTGATTCCCATGATGATGCTGGAGTAGTTCTTCCTCGAGGCTAAGGGTTCTACCGGTAGCTATGTGTTCATCTCTCTCTATGCATGATCATATTCTGATCATGATCTTTGTAATCAAGTGGATCTACCTTGCTACTCAATTGCTTTAATAGATCTCTGCTCTCCCCATGTGTGTGAAAGTGACAGCGTGCACACCATGGTGGCACTTAGGATAGAGATTACAAATACTTGTTATGAGTTATATTTGGAGTTGGATGTCTCTATGAAATTGTGGTGTGTGTTGGAACCATCTAAAGCTCAGGGTGACAGTGTAGGGTTATCTAGATGGGGAAAGAGAACTTTGAGGAGTGCTGTTATAGCCCTACCATGGATTAGAGTGTCCAACCAGAGAGTAGTTCAGAGTAGTATCATAAAGAGAAGATATTTATATGAGAGTGTTCACTAGTTAAAGTATGATCCCTAGGCATTGTTTCTAAACATTGAAACACCATTTGCAACTAGATCTGTTACATGTTTGCTTGCTTCCATCTTTATTTCAGATTGCCTTTAGTCTCTTCCTACCCGTCAAGCTATTTTTCTGGCACCATTACCACTTATAATTATCCATACAACTTGTATTTCACTATCTCTTCAACGAACTAGTGCACCTATACACCTAACAAGTGTATTGGGTGTGTTGGGGACACAAGAGACTTCTTGTATCTTGATAGCAGGGTTGCTTGAGAGGGATACCTTTGACCACTTCCTCCTGAGTTCGATAAACCTTGGGCAATCCACTGAAGGGAAACTTGCTACTGTTCTACAAACCTCTGCACTTGGAGTCCCAAGAACTGTCTACAAGAATAGAAGTGCATAGACATCACTCCCTGATTTGAACTCGATAACCTTGCTCGATGCGTCTGCCGTTTAGTCAGGATACTAGGTCCCACATGTCAGCCTCTCATTAGAAGAATCGGGTGTATGATGCAAATTTTTTCCTTCGCTCGCGCTACCCTGTTCCGAAGTTGATAGCGCTGCTTGATGCATCTATAGTTTAATCAACCTCCTGGGACCCACATGTCATCCTCTCATTATAAGAAACATGTGTATGATGGAATTTTTTCCTTCATTGGCGCTACCCTGTTCTAAAGTTGATAGCGCTGCTCGATGCATCTACCGTTTAACCAACCTCCTGAGCCCCACATGTCATCCTCTCATTAGAAGAAATGTGTGTATGATGGATTTTTTCCTTCGCTCGTGCTACCCTGTTCCAAACTTGGTAGTGTTATTCGATGCATCTACCGTTTAATCACGCTAGTGGGCCCCACATGTCATCCTCTCATTAGAAGAAACGTGTGTCTGATGGATTTTTTACCCTCTATTGCACCTTCATGTTCCGAACTTGATAGCGTTGCTCGCTGCATCAGCCGTTTATTCAGGCTGGTGGGTCCCTTATGTCAGCCTCACATTAGAAGAGTCGTGGGTATGATGGAATTTTTTTCTTCTCTAGCGCTACCCTGTTCCGAACTAAATAGCGTTGCTCGATGAATCTATCGTTTTCTCACGCTACTGGGTCCCCCATTTTAGCCTCTCATTACAAGAAGCATGTGCACGCTGAAGTTTTTCCTCGCTCGCACCTCCCTATTTCAAAATGGCAACGTTGCTCGATGCAGCATTTGTATAAGGTCACGCTGCTGGGTCCCACATATCACCATTTGATTGCTGGATGCAACATCTGTATAAGGTCTCTGCTGGGTCCAACATGTCAGCGTCTCCGCAAATGCAACGTGTGTATGATGGACTCCGCTGTTTTGACCTTCGCAATGTTGCTGGGTCCCAGATGTCAGCCTTCTCTGTGTAAGGAATGTGTGTATGCTGGAAAAATGTAAAAGAACGATAGAGATTATACTATATATTATATATTTGGGATTTCTATTTTCGTGCCCCTGGTTCATTAGTTATACTCAGTTTTCCCTAGTCGCTTAGTTTTTCCTCACTTTTCCGCTCCCTCCATTCTGAAACCCTCGCATGTGCTCGGACGGGGGATTCCGTCAGGTCAAAGGCTTGACAGTTACATGCTGATACGTGGGACCACATTGGGCGGGTCATGCTTTGAGCGTTACATTACGTCGCCTCGACCGTTACATGCTGACAGGTGGGGCCGTGTTGGGACAGGTCATGCATACGTGGTGAAGGGTGGGGTCGCGTTGGGACGGGTCTTGCATATGTGGGGAAGGGTGGGGCCGCATGGAGACACGTCGGACCGGCCATTCTCGCTTCGAGCCTGGAAGAGATCCGACACTGCCCCTCCGTTCCACTCCCCCGCCGTCGTGCCCTCCTACCTGAGAGCCCCTCCTACCTTATGTCATCCTCAGCCCCCGAGCCGCCCCTCTCTCTAGCCACAGAGCCCACTCTAGCTCCGCTTCCTCCCTCGCTAGATCTACCCCTTTCGTGGAATAGTATGCGTCGCCAGCGTGTGTATCGGTCCTCCGCATTGAGCGCAGAGAAGATTGGGTGGAATCGGAGGGATCTAACGCATGAATTCCATCTGGGTAAGTATTATTTCCCTTTGTAGATTGATTATAGGCAGTAATTGAGCGTGAATTGTCGGCGCTCAGCTAACTGCCTTGCTTTTCGAATAGGATTGATCCAGCGCTGGCATTTTGTCCGGCGGTTAAACTGGATACTAGCGTAATTCGTGGTTGTGAATGGTATCTCTCTAGATTTTAGTTCCTAGAGGTGGTTGCAACCTCCATAACTCTCAGAGATTTGAAAGATAAAATATATTCTAAATTCCCCTGGAGCAATGGCGATTTAATTGATTTGCAATATTTCAACATTAGCGAGCGAAGATTGTTCCCACTAACTAACGAAGCTGATCTGGTAATGCTTTTCTCTTTCAATGCTGTCGAACGTTGTGGTCGAATTCGTCTTCATGTGCAACCTAAAGTTTGAACACACAGGAAAGAAGGCTAAAGAATCATCTAGTGGTCAGGCATCATCAGGTGGTTGTGCATCATGTGTCTCTGCTGTCTCTACTAATAGTGTGCGCCGCTGCGCTCCTTGTAGGTCCATAGCAGTACCAACTGTTCGCGCTGCGAGTGTAAGACAAATTGCTCTTGCGGTCGATGTGGAGTACGAAGCAGAGCTTGCCGAGGGAGCACCTCCACTAGATGATGAGGATGAGTTGATGTTTCCTGAATTGGAAGATAGATTCAGTAAACAGGCACTAGAGGATCAATACACAGAGGAATTGGCACACAATGCTAGATTTGATGACACTGATGAAGAAGAGAACGAGGAGAACAATGATAGTCTCGTTTTAGCCAAGTACGATGGTGAGGACTTGCCAATAATTGATGGGACATGAATGATCCTAAGATTTTAGAAGGCACCATATTTGAAACGATGCGGGACTGTCGTAATACCCTTACTACATATTGCATCTACACCAATAATGATTATGTTGTTATTAAGAGTGAGTCAGCAAGGTTCACAGTGAAGTGCCCATACAAGAGGTGTAGGTGGAGGATTCACGCATCCACTATGCTGAGCAGCAGTTTGGTTCAGGTATTACAACTAGATGTGTATTTTAGATCATTGTGTAGAATTTGTTAACTGTACCTGACATTTTTGTCAGATAAAAGGTAACCGGTTCGAACATTCTTGTCCACCTCAAGAGGTACAGCCAAAGGACAAAACAAAACTAGCAAAGACTAGGTGGTTAGCAGATGCAATCATGGATTGGATGAGAGCGAACCCATCACTTGGTGTAACAGCGCTCATAAAAAAATTTCTGAAAGGTTTAATATTACAGTACCTTACATGAGGATGTTCTATGCAAAGGAAATGGCTCTTGGTAGGATCAATGGTCCATGGAATGAAAGTTTTCAGTTGCTTCACAGCTTCAAAGCTGAAGTGGAGATGGCTAGTCCCGGTAGTGTTGTATAGATAGACATGCATACAGTTCAGTACAAAATAAGAGGGAAGACAATGGAGAAGGAGTGCTTTAGAAGGGCTTTTGTTTGTTTCAAAGCTTGCTGGCAAGGGTTTCTGGATGGTTGCAGGCCTTATTTGGACATGGATGCAATAGCTCTTCATGGCAGATTTAAAGGACAACTAATAGCTGCTACTGCAGTTGATGGCCACAATTGGATGTTCCTTATTGCTTTTGGAGTTTAGGAGATTGAGTTAGAGGAAAGTTGGACTTTGTTTCTGGAGAATTTGCACGACCTTATAGGTCATCCACCAGGACTTACTATCCACACGGACACTTGCAATGGTTTGGAGAAAGCTGTAGAAGTAGTATTCCCGGAGTGGAGCTTAGGGAATGTATGCGACACTTATTGCAGAATTTTACAAATAAATTCAAGGGTAAAGTTTATACTGACAACCTATGGCCAGCTTCATACACATGTAGTTTGAGGAAGCATCTATATCATTTGGAAGTGTTGTATAAACAAAAACCTGCGGTGAAGGAGTACTTTGATGCACATCATGGAATGGTGTGGTCAAGAAGCCAATTCAATAAAATTTGCAAGGTAGACTATGTGACAAGTAACCTTGTAGAGAATTTCAATCCAAATGTCAAGTCATTGAAAGGGCTTATGCTGTGGAAAATATTTGATAAGATTAGGCAGATGATAATGATAAAGATCGATTTGCGTCAAAGAATTGCATCAACAGTATATGATGTCCATCTCATCCTTGCATGCCAGGGCAAAACAATTGAAGATGAAATGCATTAGAAAAGGAATGGAGGTTGAGGTAACGTACATTGATAGTAAAGATAGGCAATGGAGGTATCCAGTGAGTTTGGCTGATAAGACATGCCATTGCAGGCAATGGCAGCTCCGCGAGAAACCCTGCATACATGCATTGTTTTTCATGGGTGTTCTAGGAGGTGAAGAGGGTGAAGTTGATCAGTACGTGTCGAAGTATTTCTCTATTGCCAAATTTAGGGGAGCATATGCTCAGAATGTTCCAACCTTGTTGGGAAAATACCAATGGATGGAAGTGAATCCACGCTTCAAGTTATACCCTCCATTTTTTACTAGACCAGCAGGTAGGCCAAGGAAGAATAGGATGAGAGCTAGTGCAGAGGGTGGTACACCACCTCGACGGTGTAAGTGCAAACATTGTGGGATCCTAGGGCACATTGCTAGGCTTTGTAAAAATGAAGTGGACCCAGCTTATGGAATGGATGACTAGGCGAGAGAAGCAAATGAAAATGAGAATGAAGTATCTGAACGAGAGGAGAATGAAGCAATGGATACATTAGAGATTGAACCAACAAATCGAGAGGAGATTGAACTAGATGCAGGGGTGATTGAACCAAATGTAGGGGAGATTGAACCAGATGCATGGGAGATTGAACCAATGGATCGAGAGGAGATTGAACCAAATGAAGGGGAGATTGCACCAAATGCATGGGAGATTGAAGCAATTTATTCATTGGAAGTAGAGTTCAAAAGTAAAGGAATTACACAAGAGGATATTGAAGAAATGATGCTAATGTGTTTTGAACCGTATGAACCAATGAATCGAAACATGGTTGAACCAATTGTATGACAGACTGAAGCACTTTATTCGTTTGAGGTAGAGAAAAAGAACAAAGGGAACAAACTGAAGAAGCTGAAGGTGGACTCCGACAATATTCCAGCCAGGATCACCTGGAGGAAGGTGGTGAACTCTGAGAATATTCTAGCGAAAAACTCTAGGAGCAAGAAAAAAATGAATTTGAATTTGTATGATGAATTTGAACTATTGTTAATGTTTGTATTGAATTTGAACTACTATCAATGTTTGTGACGCTTCCAATTTTGTATGTTGGATAACCTAGTTGCTTAGCACTACTTAGTTTTTCCCTCGACATGTGGTCAACACATGGGGTTTAGCTAGTTCATGGCTTAAACCATAGTAAATGTTGACCAATTGATCCAAAATTTGGCACACTTGTGTATCCTGGATTGATTTACCATATGAAATTGGAAATTTTGGATTTACTTGTAATCAGCCACATTTTTCTTTTTCTAAGTGATTACATTCAAAATAATGGTTTTAGGGTTACTTTAATTCAAAAGAGAAGTCAAAACATAGTGCAAACATCGCATGGAGTCTTGTTATGTTAACTAAAACATAGCATGAATAATAAAGGAAAAGGAAATAAAGAGAAATGGACTTCTCCCCTAAACCACTTCTTGGAATGAGCTACTAGCTATGAAGATGCATGAGTTTCTACTCAGTCAACATCCAAGATAACCCATCCCAAAACATACTTTGTCTAAATGAGGCCAAATTTGGCACACTTGTGTATCTTTGAGTTGCAAACAATATAATGTCGGCCAAGATGGATTATTTTGTTAAAATAACACATTTTCCATTTTTTATGCCAAAAGCTTGAATTTCCCTTAGTCATTTTTTATCTGAGCGCCCTTGTTTTCCTTAGCTCTACTCAGTTTTCCCCTCCCGCTAAAGTTTTCCTCACTTTTCCCCTCTCTCATGTCTCAGTTTGGCTAGCGCTCTGATTGGTCGAGATGTATGTCACACAGATCTTGGCCAACCACCGTTGGATACATCATGATCTGATAGGCTGGAGGTATCTGTCTCCTGATGGGCGCACCTAACCTTGTACGGTGAGGAAAGCCCGACAGTCTGGATGTCTCTCCCTCCATTTCCATGTCGCACGTATACCATACGCATCAACTAGCGCTCAGTTTGGCTGCGCTCTGATTGCTCAAGATGTATGTCACATGGATCTTGGACAACCACCATTGGATACATCATGATTCGATGGGATGGAGGTCTCTCCCTCCCTTTCCCTATCGCAGTATACCAGCCGCATCTTCCTCCCCTCCTATTGACGTATGGCAGCGTGGACCTACGTGTGGGGATCAGAACGGCTTGCGGCGTGCGGATCTAAGCGCGGCTACTAGAACGGCGTGCGGCGGTGAGGATCTAACCGTCTAAATTTTTTATCTCTGTCTGTCTCACTTCCGTTCATAGATCCATTGCTGATGAAAGACACCGATGGAACCCATCATCTACAACATCAGTGCGATGGCGGTGGTGCAGACAGTGGCCATCGATGAAAGACACCGATGGAAGCCATCATCCGTTCACATCTACGGCTGTGGTGTCGACAGTGGTCATCGATGCGACGACGATTGAAGCCATCATCCGCAACATGTACAGTTGTGGTGCCGATAGTGCTCATCGATGCGAAGTCGATTGAAGCCATCATCCGCAACATCACTGCGACAACGCAGATCAAGCTCTCGTGAACCGAAGCTATGGGAGGTAGGTCACAGCCACGGCGGGCACGTCGAGGTGCATTCAACGGTGAAGGCCAGATGGGAGCACTTTGCCCGTACTTTTTGGAGTACTCATACGGCGAGGAGGGTGACTAGCTCACCGTCCACTTAAAATTGGGACATATTTAAGCCCAATTTGAACCAAAATGCCGTGACTTAAAATATATGTATGATTTGAATAAATTTGACATGTATTTGAGCCGTGAGACCGGTGGATATGCTCTAAAGCTGATTCATAAGTAGTAGTACTTGCTTTGACAATCTCCGGTGGGCTTGTATAAATTTGATCAAAATATGTATGGTGTGAATCAAAATTGATATGTATTTGAGCAGTGATGACGGTGGATATGCTCTAAAGCTGATTCGTAAGTAGTACTCCCTCTGACCCAAATTAGGTTATTTAGATTTGACTAGATTAGATTGTATCTTGAGGAATTTGAGTCAACTAACTTGGATTGACAATCTCAGCCACTAATTTGGAATGGGAAATGGATGCTGCCACCAACGCTGCAACTCTACATGGGAGCCACGATGGCAGTGACAGAACAGTCAAAACTGATAGGCCCCAACTTGACCCTCTAGGCATTTGGCATGCGAACTATGGGTAGCTAGATCCAATGGCAAGCAACTTGGGCCCTGCAATGCATTCTCTTGACAACTTTGGACCGCTAGATCCAATGGCAAGCAACTCGGGTACCACAATGAATTCTCTCGACCACTTTGGGACCCCTAGATCCAATGGCAAGCAACTCGGGCACCGCAATGCATTCTCTCAATAACTTTGGGACCGCAAAGTGACTATATTAGCAGGAACTCACAACCATCTATTGAATAACAATTCTACTCTCTAAATTAGCTATCTATTCAACTAATCATTACACGTGCCACCCTTCACCATAACCGCATACTGTAACTGCTAGGACGCGGATGAAAACTACTAAAACTGCCCACATGAATCTACTATCCCCCCTCTTCATTTGAAGTTCATGTTTTAGATTTTCTACGACTTGATCAGATATGGCAAGATCAACCTCAGGTGTCTACTTCTCTTTGCGAATAAGCTTTGAATTCTTCCTCAACAGTATGCTTCAACTCGAATATCAACAGGTTTTTACGAGCCAATTCATCACCTAACTTGGCAACCATATCCACGACATGATCGATTCCCCACCCTCGCCGGTGTACCCGCTATGACCAGACATTGAGGACTAATTTACATCTACAATATCGAGGAAATTATGGGAACCGAATTGATTAGGGTGGGCGGAGCAGGAGCGGAGGTCTTATCAAGCACTACTAGCAATTGTTGCGACTGTTCGTCGAGCTATGACAGCGGAACCAAATCCCGGTCGTTGTGGGTGGTGGACCTGCCTGCGGTCGATACTGCCCCAACATACAATGCGTGCGGACGAAAAAGGTGTCGGAGCCATGGTTGAGGTGCAGTGCGACAGTCTGTCTGATACCTCCTTGGGACAGATCCGGCGATGCGCCGACGCGTCGATGATGGTTACTCTGTCCACCGGTGGGATAGGAGCTGCTCAGGGCTGGGGGCTGGGAGTGGATAAGAGAGAGCCGACATGTCATACGACCCCACCTATCAATTATTTCATATTTGCCAATTTTGCAAATCTGCCAAACTTTTTCTTTGAAATTTGCATATTTACCACATGACTACCACATGCCAGTGACACACAAAATGGCAAATATGCAAGTTGCAAAGTAAAACGTGGAAAATATGCAAATCCTCCTCCAACCCCACATGATGGCCCCACTAGTCATTGGCTACGAAGGCCTCACAGAACGGCTCCACATAGCAGCCCCATCGTTCATTGACTTTGATGGCCCCACTAAACGGCCACATTTGTCATTGGCTACACCAGCCACACAATCATAAAAATGGGGCACACAAGATAGCGAGAGACAGAAGGATGGTCCATCGTGTGTCCTGGCCCCACCTGTCAGCATGTAACGGTTGAGGCAACATAACATAACGCTCAACACAGGACCCGCCCAACACGGTCCCACCTGTCAGCATGTAACGGCCAAGACTTGGAGCTGACGACATCCCCTCCGTCCGAGCACATGTGAGGGTTTCAGAATGGAGGGAGGGGAAAAGTGAGGAAACAGTAAGCGGTTAGGGAAAACTTAGTACAATTAACGAACCAGGGGCACGAAAATAGAAATCCCTATATATTTATATTGAAAAGCCTAGGAATTGAACTCAAGACTTCAACAAATGGGAACCACGTGTGCTTCCACTATGCCAGAACCATCTATGCCACTACTAGAAAAGATTACATTTATAAATGTTGAAATCACTTATAATGAAAAGGCAGCGACCCTGACGACTTGCCATAAAAAATGCTAAATGCTCTATACAAATACAACATGGGTAGGAGATGCTTGTCCTATACTTTATCAGAATGGCACGGAAATACTAAATTAAGATGATTTTGGGTGATATAAAAAATAAATTGGGTCCAATCTTGTGAACCAATGGTCTTTTTATCGTGGGCTCCTTACCGAAACTTCTTCAGTGTGGTTCATGCTTCAAAAACCAAGTAACAATGTGTTGATGGTTGGCGGCCCACGACCAACCTGAACCCGGAAGGATAAATTAGCGAGGATTTGGGACACAATTGGGTAGAATGTAGTACTATTTTCTAATAACCTCCTCACTGAAAATTCAATGTACTCAATATGTCTGGGGTTGGCAGTTCACCTAACCCGGCAGGCTAAATTTGCAAGGTTTTGGGCAAGTATTGGGTCGAATGTGCAATCTTTTTGCTAGGTCCTTAGTGAAAATTTAATGTAGTTCGTACCCCATCTTCAAAAAAATGTTTTTGGTACCCTAAAATATATATACTCTGCTCACCACGAAAGGCTAATTAAGAGAATTTTTTGAAACAAGAATATGGGAAGTTTTTTGTCTGAAGTGGGGTTGAAATGTTCGTTTTCATAGGCTGAGTAGTAAAAATACATTCTACTAAAGGTCGATGGTCCACCTGACCTGGCTGTACATACGCCAGATCCAAAAGAATGAAGTTGCAAATGGAGAAAAGTGATCTATATTGCGCCTTATTAAGAGTTTTACATAGCGAGGAACTTGTGCAGCGCATGATTCAAACATGGAAAGTACTAGAGGGAGTTTGACTGATTGACCTGAAATCGTGTCATATAAAGTCTTACAGCACGTAATCATCTTTTCAGCAATGGATATATTTTGAGATGGTTTGGGTGGCTTTGAATCGGCCTAAGTGCCCAATCAATTTGATGTACTTGATGAGTGCATATTTGCATCATGTTTTACATTATTATTTTTCATTATAGATGTAGGATTTTGGTATTTTACGGTGCTCGCACACATATTTTATGTCTGTTTTCACTAGGATCAGGACAGATGATGGATCCAATGGATACAATTATTAAAGCAGTTGTACTTTGGAGAAAAGGAGTAAAAAACAACGTAAATCGCTTGTTTGGAAAATATTAATTATACTAGAAGAAAACTAGAAACGAACAAAGGAGGCAGGGAGCATAATGACCAACTATACGGCGGGAGAATTTTCTCCACCCGTATAGCTCCGGTCATATAGTTGGCGCTGCCTCCGCCTCGTCCAATAGTTTCACCCCATGCAATTGGTTCAAGGAGACGACATACAGAACACCCAGAAATCTCAGAAACCTCACCTTCGGAAGGCATCTAGAGGGGGAACTCATCTGCCAGGGATCCATCTTCACCCTGCGTAGATCCGGGAGGCTAAGGCATGGATCTTCATCATCCATCACTACATCACCACCATACTCATCCATCCCATATACATATTGTCTAGATCTTGTTGTAATTCCTATACTCATTGTGGATTTATATAAGTACTATTCATCTGTGATTGTTTCCATTACCATTGCCATGATGTTGATTGCCACCAGGTCTGAGTAGATCATTAGTTCTTGGGGAGATGGAGAAACCCTAGTATGAGATTAAAATAAGATAAAGTCTATTATGATATTCATCGCTGTGACCATGTGTTAGGTTCTCTACATCTTGATGTTGAGAGAAGTCGACCTCTAAATATTTGCCTCTCGTGGGGACTTGATGGAGGGCACTAATTTTTGGTAGTTGGAGGCGTGGTAGCACTTACAGTAACTATAAAGTTGTTAGCAATCCTTACGGATCAACTTGGGAAATCGAGAAAACTCACGGAACACTATCCATGCCATGGGATACGTCCTACAGGATTATGTCCCTTAAAAGCTCAGTAATTCGATTGATGTCGATTGCTGACTGTTGTGGTTATGAGGATGATGTGAGCAGATGTTATTGCCTATTCGTCCACATTCGGAGTTCCTCCCATGCATACATAGTTGATAATGGTCATGATGATAATCTTTATCTTAGATCTTTACAATACTAGTGGTGTATCTGCTACTCCCTGAGAACACTTTTTTCACTATTGCAGTTCCAATCTTCCTTTACATACGCGATACATACTTTCTGTATTAAGTTACTTTGCTTTACTTTATTATTGCTCTTATACCCAAAACCCCAAAACACCTTTTTACACATTACTCGTATTTTATCTTGTTACTTAGAACTTTATCTAGCATTTCTATTGCAATATTTATTTCAAGAATTATTAGACTTCAGACTCCTGCTCCCCGTGGGATCGATATCTTTATGTTGAAACTAGCTACAAACGATCTATGCACTTGTAGTCATCAAGCTATTTTCTGGTGCTGTTGTCGGGGAGCTAAGTGCTCTAGGTCTTTTAGTTTTTTCTTATTTATTTTTGTCTTTCTAAATTTTGTTTTGAGTTACAAGTTTCTACCAACACGATGGAGTTTGAGCATATGACTAGTGCTAACCCACTCAACTACTTTGAGAATCCCTATGATATTTATAAAAGAGAAAACTCCAATGAGAAGACAAGGGGGTTTGAAATAAATCCTCTACTATTTAGTATTCTACATAAGAAGCAATTTACTATAGATGATGAAGATCCTGATCCATATGAGCATATTGCATGCTTTAAAGATATATGTGGCACTTTTCTATTGATGGGATATACTGCCGATGAGGTAAGGGTTAAACTTTTTATTCAAACTTTGACAAGTAAAACTCTCTCATGGTATAGATCTCTACCACCTGAAGCCACTACTACCTAGGATAATTTAGCATGTGAATTTCTATCAAAATATTATCCATTATCAAAATCTTTTGGAATTAGGCGTCTTATAATGACTTGGAAGAATCGTTCTAATGAAGGACTAGTAAGATCTTATATTAGATTTAAGGATTTACTATGAATATGTCCTCATCATGATTTTCCTGAATTGTATTTACTACATATTTTTTATGGCGGTTTAATCGAACCTAATAAAATTGAACTAGACTCTTTCATGGAAGGAGCCTTTATGAATCTTCATATACCTAAAGCTTGGGATTTACTTAATAGAATTCGTGACCATAGAGTTTCATGGAATTTTACTCTAGGAAGTGAAGGAGGCATAGAAATAGAGCATGATTGTATTCATGATTACAACAAAAAAGGCCATGTGAAAGAATTGTCTAAAGAACTTTATCTGGATTCAGATCTTGTGTTGCAAGTTGTTAAAGCTTTTACAGAACATATTAAAGCTCCAAAGGAGGGTCCAGTCAAGTATGATCCACCACCGGAACTAGAGAAGAAAAGAGAAGATAAAGCAATGCCTCCGTAGAACCAATATATGAAGTGCCTTTCTCTAACACTTCACAAAAGCATATTTTTGAATATGAAGAGGTCAAAGCAGTACAGGAAAAGAAGGAAGAGGAAAGCATGCTAGAAGTCAAGGAACATTTGAAGGAAAACAAAGATGAAGAGGTAACCAAGGAAGCAATTATGGCTATGTACTCGCACTGTAACATAGTTGAACTTGATGTAGAGACTCCCATATTGATTAAAGGTAAAACAAAGGTAAAATATGTGGGTAAGCCTATTCTTCCCTGCATATTTAAAGAAACCTCTCATTACAGTTTACGTGATCTTGGCACCGAAGTTAATGTTATATCTTATGATTTCTACCTAGAAATAAAAGAAGAAATAGAACCGGCTACAATTGAGAATACTGATATAATAATTATGTTAGCCAATAAAATTCTTAGAATTCCAATGGGAGTAGTTGACAATGCAACTGTCACAATTGGCAACAAAAAATTTCCTATCGATTTTGTAGTTGTTGATATGCCAGTTGACACTTTTTGCCCTATTATATTTGGAAGAACCTTTTTGGGTGGTATAGGTTCTTATGTTAACTTCAAGAAGGAGATTGTGACTCTTAAGCTTGGGGGAATGGAAAATAAATTCCATTTTTCCAAATTTAAAGACAAGCCTCCACAAGCACAAGAAGAAGAGGAAGAGAGAACTATTGAGGAAATGACAGCTCTTTCTCTTTAGTAATGGAAAAGAAGAAATAAATGAAGATCCAAATTATGAAGAAATAGTTATGGAGGACAAGTCCTCAGAAGAACTAGAAGATGAATTTTATTCACTTCCTATTTTCGGACCTCCAACTAATGAGGCTTTTGAAGAGCCAAAAAGAGAGGGGATGAAGAACTACCAACCCCAGAGTTGAAGACTACCAGATAATCTCAAATACAGGTTTTTAGATGATACCAATAATTCCTGTTATTATCAGCGCTAAACTTTCAGGAGGAGAAGAAGAAGAACTCATGAGGATACTTAAGGAGCATCGCCAAGCCTTTGGGTACTCAATGGATGACTTGAAGGGCATTAGTCCCATGATAGCTGTCCACCGGATATTCATGGAAGAAGGTGCTAAACCAGTTGCGGAGTTTAATAGAATATTGAAGCCTGAAATGAAAGGAGTGGTAAGAAAAGAAATTGTACGCCTACTGGACGAAGGTATAATTTATCCTGTTAAAGAGAGTGAATGGGTAAGTTCTATTCATTGTGATCCAAAGAAGGGCAGTTTTACTGTTGTTCCTAATGAAAACAATGAACTAATACCTACTAGAATTATTGTTGGGCACAAGATGTGCATAGATTTCAGGAAATTTAATAAAGAAACTAGAAAAGATCACTATCCGTTACCGTTCATAGATCAAACTTTAGAAAGTTTAGCAAACCATACTCATTTTTGTTACTTGGATGGATATTCTGGTTTCTCTCAAATAGCTATTCATCCGGATGACCAACTTAAAACAACTTTCATAAGTCCTTACGGTTTACATGCTTACCGACGTATGCCTTTTGGTCTATGTAATGACCCAGCTACTTTTCAACGATGTATGACTGCTATTTTTGCTGTCTTCATAGAACTTATAATGGAAGTATTTATGGATGACTTTTTTGTCTATGGAACTTCATTTACAAGTTGCTTGGATAATCTCAAGAAGGTTTTGCAACATTGTGAAGAAACTAATCTTATTCTAAATTGGGAGAAGTTCCACTTTATGGTCAAAGAAGGTATAGTCCTTGGACATAAAGTATCAGGTTAGGCAATTGAAGTGGATAGAGCTATGGTTGAAGCAATATAAAGAATGCAGCCACCCAGGTATATTAAAGGTATAAGAAGTTTTCTTGGTCATGTGGGTTTTTATAGAATTTTTTCAGGGACATCTAAACCTTTGACTAAGCTCTTGCAAAAGGGAATGAGATTCAATTTTTATGATAACTGTCTCGAAACTTTTGATAAACTTAAAAATTCTTTAACTCGAGCTCCCACTATAAAACCACCTATCTGGGATGCAACCTTTGACTTAATATGTGAAGCTAGCGATGATGTTATGGGAGTAACTCTTGGACAACATATTGGTCGAAGATTTAATATTATACATCATGCTAATAGAACTCTCAATGGTGCCAAAAAGAACTACCCTAAGGAAGAAAAGGAACTGTTTGCTGTATTTTCCCTTGTGATAAATTTCATTCTTATATAGTTGATGCAAAGGTGAAAGTTCATACGGATCGTGATGGCTTAAAAGAACTCCTTGAGAGGAAAGAACATAAGCCATGACTTATCTGTTGGATTCTTTCACTTCAAGAATTTGAGTTGCAGATTATGGAGAGGCAAGAAATAAAGATGTTAGATGCAGTATCCATGCTTGCCCAGGAGGACACTAATCTTATTGAGAGGAACTTTAGTCCTGGTGATTTTCATTTACGAGAATTATTTGATGAACTAAAGTCAATTCCTCCAAGAGAGAAGGAGTCCTTGCTATGGGAGGAGCTTTTCATTCCAAATTAAGTAAGTGGTAAGTGCAAGGTAAATGTTCTTACCCCAATAACTGATTTATTTTCACAATTTTTACTCTTGAAATTTCTATTTTCGAATTCCTTGTGTTTTTCTAAAGTTAGAGGGGTTTTACCAACTATACAGGCGGATCTATACGAACGGAGCGGGAGCTCCCGCCATATAGTTGGTCGTTAAACTCTCTGAATCATCTTCGTGAAATTATTTTCGATATCTGAGCCTATACGGTCACAACTATACGACCGGAGCAAATATTCCGGCCGTATAGTTGGTCGTTAAACTCTCAGATGGTTTTGCTTTTTGGTGCCAATATCTATACAGTCGCAACTATACGCCCGGAGCAAAAATTCCGACCGTATAGTTGGTCGTTAAACTCCCAGGAACTTTTGATTTTCGCTATTTGAAACTATACGGTCGCAACTATACGACCGGAGCAAAAATTTCGGCCATATAGTTGGTCGCTAAACTCTCAGACACTTTTCATTCGATCTTTCTTTTTGTTTCCAAAAAATGTTATTGTTGGTTCTGAGTCGTGATTTAATCAACTTGGACTCGAGATATTTGCAAATATCTTCCTGGAACCAACTATACGGCTAGAGCTATACGGGGCACGCCCGTATAGTTGGTCGTTACGCACCAGGTTATTTCCAAATCCGTGATTTCTTTTTCTGTTCCGTTTGGATTCTTTTCTTGGATGATCATTTGGTGTTTCTCGCGAGTTTTACCGACCTCTGACCCTTCTTATATACTGCCATTGTCTATCTCTCTAATCGCAATCTACAGAAACCAATCTACCTCTCATTTCACGAGAGGGCTCTCAACCAAGGGATAAAAGTCAAGAAGAAGGGCTCCCATGGAGATCGGGAGCAACTGTGACCAAGGCAAGGAGATCGAGACCATCCCTATAGCATTCCTTGATGCCAACCATGGATGTCAGAAGAGCGAATTGAACGCCCTGGAGCTGAAGATTGAGGAATTGGACAAGGAGAAGCCAGGGACACCCAAACACCTTTGATTGCTGCGACTTTATCTTGATAAACTTGATGAAGATATCAAGCAGACAACTGAAGCGGGTTTTTCCATGAGTCTTAAGGCGCTACAAACACTCCAAGATAACAATGAGTTCATTAAAGAGAAAGTGAAAGTGCTGGAGAGGAATAATCTTTTCTACAAGCTGCGCATTAAGGAATTAGAAGCTGTCAATCAATCCCTCCGCCTCAGGCTGGCCCGTGAGGAGAATATACCACGTGCCATGGATCCCAAGTGCTCTACAATAATCACGGTATCAAATAATGGCAAGGGATTATTTGATCCCGCCTGGCTTGATTCCAAGCTTGGGGAGATCTTTAAGACCTTGTAATCTATCTTATAAGTTTTATTATTCTTGCATTAGTTCAAACTAGAAATAATGTCTACATCATTAGAATTCCCTTCATGAATAGTCGATCCCTTTTTTGAAATTCTAAGTTTATTTTTATATATGGAGCAGTATTGAGTTTGTGTTTGCGTTATGGATATATGAATGGCTTGAGTATGATTTTACTTGCACTTGATGATAGCAATAGGAGTCTTCCACACCATTGGTATTAATGGAACACATAAAGATAATTCGGTCAATATGCTATAAGAGTACGGTTTGATTCAAAAAGAAAAATTATCCATACAATTAAGTTGAAAAAGGAAAACCTTGAACAAAGGAAAATGAAGTGCTATCTAAATAGAGTGAGAACAAGTCGTAGTAGAATATCAAGTCATAAGAATGCTTCATATACATTTGGAATTTGATAATTGAGATCGTTGAACTTTGAATTCCTACATGAAGTGGAATATATGGCTAGCTCCTTTGCACAACACTTAAAACAAAAGTGTGAGCGCATATGCAAAAGAAAATAAAAAGAAAAGAGGAAAAAAGAGCAAATGTGCAAATAGCAAATAGGCATATGCCACTGTATTGTAGTATGACAAAGAGACATTTTTGAGAGTTTGAATTCCAAGTGAATATGTTGATCCTAAAACACTTGGGACTACCTCGTTAACTAATTCGGTTGAACCGAATTATTTTACATTATGTTGAGATTCATCTTTTATGAACTATTGATAACTAAGGTGTGGAAGCCTTCCAATACTATTCAGATGGTTTGAGTAAGGTACTATTCATGAACTTATTCCCCTGTATCGTAAATGATAAACACATGCTGCAATTGCCTCATTTATTTTATCGACTCAGCTTCACGAATGTGAGGATCACATCCATTAAGCTAAAATCTTGCTCGGGACGAGCAAGAGTCTAAGCTTGGGGAAGTTGATGAGTGCATATTTGCATCATGTTTTACATTATTATTTTGCATTGTAGATGTAGGATTTTGGTATTTTACGTTGCTCGCGCATATATTTTATGTCTGTTTTCACCAGGATCAGGACAGATGATGGATCCAATGGATACAATTATTGAAATAGTTTTACTATGGAGAAAAGGAGTCAAACAACATAAATCGCTTATTTGGGAAATATTAATTATACCAGAAGAAAACCCGAAGCGAACAAAGGAGGTAGAGAGCATAACGACAAACTATACGGTGCGACAATTTTCTCCCCCCGTATAGCTGGCACCGCCTCCGCCTCGTCAAATAGTTTCACCCCGTGCAATTGGTTCGAGGAGATGACATACAGAACACCCAAAAATCGCAGAAACCTCACCTCCGGAAGGCATCTGGAGGGGGAACTCATCCACCAAGGATCCATCTTCACCCTGCGCAGATCTGGGAGGCTAAGGCATCGATCTTCATCATCCACCGCTGCATCACCACCAACTTCATCCATCCCATCTACATTTTATCTAGATATTATTGTAATTCCTATACTCGTTGTGGATTTATACAAGTACTATTCATCTATGATTGTTTCCATTACCATTGCCATGATGTTTATTGCCTCCATGTCTGAGTAGATCATTAGTTCTTGGGGAGATGGAGAAACCCTAGTATGAGATTGAAATAAGATAAATTCTATTATGATATTGATCGCTGTGACCATGTGTTAGATTCTCTACATCTTGATATTGAGAGAAGTCGACCTCTCAATATTTGCCTCTCATGGGGACTTGATGGAAGGAACTACTTGTTGGTAGATGGAGGCGTGCTAGCACTTACAATGAGTATAAAGATGTTAGCAATCCTTACGTATCAACTTGGGAAATCGAGGAAACTCGCGGAACACTATCCATGCCATGAGATACGTCCTACGGGATTACGTCCCTTAATAGCACAGTAATTTGATTGATGTTGATTGCTGACGGGTGTGGTTATGAGGATGATGTGATCAGCGTTTGTTGCCTATTCGTCCACATTGGGAGTTCCTCCCAAACATACATAGTTGAGAATGTTCATAATGATAATCTTTATCTTAGATCTTTACAATACTAGTGGTGTATCCGCTACTCCTTGAGAACACGTTTTCCCTATTGCAGTTTCAATCTTCCTTTACATACGCGATACTTACTTTCTGTATTAAGTTACTTTGCTTTACTTTATTATTCCTCTTATACCCAAAACCCAAAAACACATTTTATATATTACTCGCATTTTATCTTGTTACTTAGAACTTTATCTAGCATTTCTGTTGCAATATTTATTTCAAGAATTATTAGACTTCAGACTCCTGCTCCC
This sequence comes from Avena eriantha, assembly GCA_910589775.1. Classification (NCBI taxonomy): domain Eukaryota; kingdom Viridiplantae; phylum Streptophyta; class Magnoliopsida; order Poales; family Poaceae; genus Avena; species Avena eriantha. Next base: position 394,783,771 of record OU342744.1, on the reverse strand, counting down.
TATGGGGTCGATATCTTTATTTCGAAACTACCTACAAATGATCTGTGCACTTGCAGTAATCAGTACTCGAAACCTTGTAATCATGCCATATAAACTGTATGCGATAGAGACACGATGGCCTTAGCATGCCCAGCTTCAGACAACTTGGGTAAGCACCAGCTTATACTAATCGCTCGAAGTTGTATGCTTCCGTACGATCAAATTACTACATGCCGCAATTAGCACCAACATGTGGCATTGTCATCATGCAAAAAGGATCAAAATTCGCACATTTAGTTCACAGTTTGGAACACAATAATACAACCAGTTTGTACACTAGCACAGACAGTACAATGTCAGCTCATCAAAGCTTGACTTGTTCATGTCACATCAGAGCTTGACTTGTTCATTTCACATACAAAAGAATGAGCAAGGATACATACTGTATTGAACAAGTAATTTCATGGTAGCCTTGGTGCATAAAAATCAATATGGTTTTCTCAATAAAATATCTATTCAGGATTGCCTTGGATGGGCATTTGAATACCTATTCCAATGCCACAAATCAAAGGAGGAAATCCTAATTCTAAAATTGGATTTTTAGAAGGAATTTGATACAATCGATCACTCTGCCATCATAAATATCCTCAAAGCTAGAGGATTTGGCAGGAAATGGATCAAATGGATAGGAATGATTTTTGAATCTGGATCCTCTGAAATCCTTCTAAATGGGGTGCCTAGGAAAAAATTCTATTGCAGGAGAGGTGTGAGACAAGGAGACCCCCTTTCACCACTACTATTTGTTCTTGCTGCTAACCTTCTACAATCTGTCTTGAATAACGCCATGCACATGAATCTTCTAACCCCCAATAGATGGACCTCCCAACAGTGATTTCCCTGTAATTCAATATGCTGATGATACATTGGTGGTACTTAAGGCAGATGCTACTCAATTATTGTGCTTGAAAGCTCTTCTTCAAACATTTGCAAACTCAACTGGGCTCAAACTCAATTACTTGAAGTCTAGCATGATGCCAATAAACTTATGTAATGATAGGTTGATGCATTTTTCTCAGACAATCAATTGTTAAACTGGCAGCCTCCCTTTCACCTACCTTGGATGACCACTAAGCATTTCAAAACCATCCATGGAACACTTTTTGCCTATTGTTCAAAGAGTTGAAAGAAGATTATGTGGTATAGCTGATTTCTTGAACTATGGAGGAAAACTGCAACTGGTAAAATCTGTAATGTCCTCACTCCCTCTATTTTTCATGAGCTGTTTGGAGGTACCAATTGCCATCAAGGATCAAATTATAAAATACATGAGACATTGTCTTTGGAGAAAAAAGACTGAAGATGTTCAAGCAAAAGGACAGGCACTGGTATCTTGGGATAAAATCTGTCGTCCTAAAAATCAGGGGGGTCTAGGAGTCCTAAATCTACAGATTCAAAATACTGCTAACATGGGTATACCCTACAGGTACTCGAGTTTGGTATATACGTCCTGAATACAGTGGAAGCCCACGGTGTCGCCAAGGCCCAAGAGAGGACTCGAGTGGCCTACGGACTCTCGATTGCTTGAAGAGCAAGAAGAAGCTAAAGATAGAAAGTTCAAAGGGGAAAACCCTAACCTGTAACCGACTCGACCTGCTACCCGAGACCTAGCCTATCTATATAAAGGCTAGGAGGGGGCTTCGAGAAGGACACACGCAACCCTAGTTTCCACAACCCTTGCAAGATTGCATCTGCGCATCATTGTAATCTTCGATTCCTTCGATAATTCCAGGAGCAGAAAAGCAAGAGTAGGGACCTCTACGAGGCCTGAACCTAGGTAAATCTTTGAGTCCCCTGTGTGCTTGTTTGCTAGCCAATAGATGTCTCCAGCGCTCCCTCCTTCTCCAAAACCCAAGTCCATAACAATGGGCATTGATGAGTTAAACCCTTGTCAATTGGCGCCGTCTACTTGAATTGGGAGTGCTGATGTTGCGGCTTCTTCGGCCCCATAAACCGCGATCTACAACTTTGTAGCAGCGGAGATTCGCCAACTCTTCGGCGCGTTCGACTTCACCGTCCACACGCTGGCTACTCGCCCGACCTTCGAGTCCGTGGGCGATGGAATCAGCCTGGCGATCGGGAGCTTCCGGTTCCAAGTTGGTTAGATGGGCACGCTTCGCATGCCTGACCAGCCGACGGTGCCGTCAATTGCCCCAGCATCATGGTTCCATCCATCGATCAGCACCCTCAGTGATCTCAACGTCCCGACAACAGTCGAGAACACGGTTAGCGACAATAGTCGCGACTATGATCTGAGCGATCTGGCCACTGAAGATGGGGCCTACGGCTCCAGATCTGAAAGTTGCGGGAGCAGAAGCTTCCCCAACCACTTCATGTGCGCCGTCATCAACGCGGGTGACACCTCCACCAACCGTGGCAACACGGGCAACTGTGGGAATGAAACCGACCCGCCTAACGGCGGCATACCCAATGGTGGACCAACGCCCAACAGCGGCAACAACGGCAATCGCGTCCCCATCGACAACGGAGGAGCAGTCGAACCTCCAAACATAATAAACGAGCAAACCGGCGAACGCGTCGTGATCAGGCTCAACGAGCAAGAATGGGCTAGCTGCCGCGAGGCCCTGCGAGGCACTCCTCTACCCTTCGGATCGCCACAAGAACTGCCGATGCGCTACCACTAGCTCCTGAAGGAAGAATTCAAGCGCCAAGTGCAAACAATCGCGCAACTTGAGGCGCGCAAAAAAGGAGCAGATGAGTCGAGCCTTTGTCGTGCTGGGCTCTCCTCTCACGGAGGATCCTCCTCAAAAGGCAATCTCGGATGGCCCCCCTCACCGAGCAAGAACTCATAGAAGCTGCAAAAGTCCTCGACTTTAGCTCTATGACAGTCGATACACGGGGCAATGTGGTCCCCAAGACGCCACAGGCTGCAGTGACAGCGGCCACCATGTACCTCCTTAACAACCAGCCACCAGCTGGAGATCCCCGAGCCGCCATGCACCGATCTACGATCACAGGCTTTGGATTAATCAAAGCTGCCCTCGCCAAGGAGCCAACACCAGAGCCGAAAAAGGGCAAAGCGCTACTCCTCGCCCTCATCCAGCGACGATAGTCACGACCTGTCTCGACGCCGCCGCTCACGGCGACACGACCGTGACTATGATGCGCGCGACGACCTCACGCAGCACAAGATTGACAAATCAAGGGCACGATGTGCTCGGTCGACTGACTCGGAAGAGGAAGATGTGGAGCTCTGTAGCGCCAGATGCTTCAGTAGATCCATCAGGCAAAAGCGAATGCCTAAGGGGTTTAAACACCCGTCGGAGAACCCAAAGTTTGACGGCCTACAGGACCCAAAGATCTGGCTGGAGGACCATATCTCCTCCGCCAGGCTCCACGGTGGCAGTCGAAGCACGGCCATGCAATGTTTACAGCTACAGCTGCAAGGCGCCGCCCGAGCATGTCTCAACAACCTACCACGCAGATCCATTCGTAGTTGGGATGAGCTGGTTTACAACTTCGTGCACAACTTCAAGGGCACGTACAAGCGGCCTGCATCCATCGAAGAGTTGAGATGCTGCCAGCAAAGATCGGGCGAATCGCTACGCTCCTACATCCAAAGGTGGTCCATCATCAAGATCTCTGCAGAGAACATCTCGGAGGATCACGCGATTGACGCATTCAACGGTGGCGTCCGCCGCCCAGAACTCAGAGAAGAGCGGGGCCGCTCAAAGCCCAAAACCATCGACCACCTGATGGAAATCGCGAATCGGTGGGCTGATGGAGAAGAGTCAGTGAAGAATCACGTTCACTCCGACGAGGAGGCAGAACTCGAGTGCAGACGCGATTGCCGAGGCAAACGCCGCATGCGCATCTACAATGACCGCGACGATGTCAACATGGTCGCAGCTGGCTACGCCGATAGACGTGACGATAACCGCAACAACGGATACCGTAGCGGCGGATACCGCTACTCTGGGAAAACCACGCAAGTGTGGCCATGCCGCAATCGCGATGAGGCACCCGCAACATCCATTGAGGACAAACTGTCCGGGCAATGTACTGTGCACTTCTACATCGACAAGCATGATGGAAAGAAGAAGTCCAGCCACCTCCTCAAGGACTTCCGCTAGTTCCTCAAACTACATGAGGGATTGGTTCAGATGAATCGCAACGCAGTCGAAAGAGGCTACGGAGCCGCTCGAGGCGCCGTGGCACATGGCGCTCCGCCACCACCACCTGGTCCACCCCCGAATGCAGCTGCGTCGGACCATCACCATGGAGGCGAACCGTACCCACGGGCCATGGGCACCATGATGATCCAAAAAGGACGCCCCTCGAATCGGGTGCAGAAGGCCATCACTCGCCAAGTCAACCTGGCCACACACTCGCCACTGTCTACTATTGAGTACCTCAACGGAAGCGATTCCTACATCACCTTCGACAAACGCGATCATCCGCCTCAAGTACCCCGTCCAGGCCATTTCCCCCTCGTACTCGAGGCGCAAATCAGAGGCTTCGACATGAGTCGCGTCTTCATGGATGGCGGAAGCGGTATGCCCCTTATATTCGCGAGTACCTTGCGAGCAATGAGGATCCCCCTAACTTACCTAGAGGCCTCAGACACAACATTCCACGGCATCGTCCCAGGAAAAGGCGTATATCCCCTGGGCAAAATCAACCTCGGCGTCATCTTCAGCACACCGAAAAACTTTCCGCGCGAGCGCATCGACTGGCCCTCATAGTACCACTGCATCCTCGGGCGCGTCGCGTTCGCTAGGTTCATGGCAGTACCACATTACGCCTACCTGCAGATGAAAATGCCAGGTCCCAATGGCGTCATCACGACCAACGGGAGCTTCGAGAGATCCGACAGTTGCGACAGGGAATTCAACAGAATTTCCCAGTCGTTCGGCATCCAGGAAGAACTCGCAAGGCTGAAGGAGTCGACAGACAACAGTTGGCCTCCCCTGAGCCGGCCAAGCTCGCCCGATCTATCCTTCGACTCATCGGTGCACACAAAGAAAGTGCAGGTCCACCCATCGGATCCCGCAAGACGGCCCTCTTCGCCAACAACTTGAGTCCCGCATAGGAACTCGCGCTCGTCGAATTCCTCCGTGAGCACTGGGAAATTTCCGCCTGGTGTCCAGCGGACAAGAGTTCCCAGGGAATTCGCTGAGCACGCACTCAACGTCAACCCAGACGCAAGGCCAATCAAGCAAACAATACGGCGATTATCTGAGCCAAGAGCAAAGGCAGTCGGAATGGAGATCAACAGACTCCTCGACGCCAAATTCATACGCGATATCAAGGAGAGAACTTGGCTCGCCAACACGGTGCTGGTACCAAAAAAGGACACGGATATCCTGCGGATGTGCGTGGACTTCGCCTCTTTAAATAAGCACTGTCCAAAAGATCACTTCCCGCTACCGCGAATCGACCAGATCATCGACTCCACTGCGGGATGCGAGCGCCTCTGCTTCCTCGACGCCTACTCAGGCTATAATCAGATTCAAATGAAGGAGGATGATCAAGAAAAACCAGCGTTTACAACGCCCTTCGGTGTGTTCTGCTACAACACAATGCCTTTTGGGCTAAAAAACGCAGGAGCCACCTACCAGCAGTGCATGCAGGCTTTCCTCAAAGAGCAACTTGGTCGCAACATTCAAGTCTATGTCGATGACATAGTAATCAAGACCAAGGAGGATGCCTCCCTAATCGACGATTTTCGTGAAACCTTCGCCAACCTCGGCTGCTACCGGATCAAGCTCAATCCGGACAAATGCTCCTTTGGCGTACCATTTGGGCAACTACTTGGGTACCTCATCTCCACGAGGGGAATCGAGGCAAACCCAAAGAAAATAAAATCCATATTGGCCATGGAGAAGCCCAAAAACATAAGGGGCGTCCAGCAGCTGGCTGGGCCAATCGTGGCCCTTAGTCGATTCATCAGTCGGATGGGAGAAAAGGCACTGCCCTTCTACCAACTCCTCCGCAAAGCTGAAAAGTTCGAGTGGACCAATGAAGCGCAAGAAGCATTCGAAGACCTCAAGCGCCTACTATCCACTTTGCTAGTACTGGTGACCCCACAAGAAAGGGAACCACTGTTGTTGTATATCTCCGCCGCCAACCAGGTGGTCAGCACAGTACTTGTGGTCGAACAAGCCGAGGAAAACAAGGTCCACAGGGTACAGCGCCCAGTCTACTACCTCAGCGAGGTCCTCACGCCAACAAAACAACGGTACCCGCACTACCAGAAGCTAGCGTACGGCGTCTTCATGACCGCCAGGCGACTGCGCCACTACTTCCAGGAGCACCTAATCGTGGTGGTCAACGACGCCCTGTTGGGGCATATCCTCAATAACCCCGACACCACGGGACGAGTCGCGCTTTGGGGAATAGAATTTTCTCCACGAGACATTACATATGAAAAGCGTGACCCAATCAAATCGCAAGTTCTCCCTAACTTCCTCGTGCACTAGATGGAGAACCCAGCTCCCTGACAAACTAGATATGTCCTACCTCTGGACAATGCACTTCGACGGATCCAAGCGGAAAGACGGAGCAGGTCCAGGTGTCATACTGACATCACCTCAAGGGGACAAGCTGAAGTACATCCTGCGAATGCAGTTCACCGCCTCCAACAACGAAGCTAAATACGAGGCCCTGCTGCACGGGATGAGGATGGCAAAAGCCTGCGGCGCCAAGAGGCTCATTATATACGGCGACTCCAAGTTGGTCGTTAACCAAACAATGCATGAGTGCGACGCACTGAATGACAACATGATCGCGTACCGCGACCTCTACGACACACTCGAAGGAGACTTCGACGGTTGCGATTTGCAACACGTAGGTCGCGAAAGCAATGAAGAGGCGGACGCACTCGCCAACATAGGCACTACCTGCGCCCCCATCTGGGGTATTTCTCGAGCGCATATGCAAACGCTCCATCAAGCCAAAGGCCGCAGAGAAGAAAACAAGCGCAACAACAGACTTGGGGACTACGCCGCCCAATGAGCCAATGGCACTCGATGACTTGGAGCTGGACACAGGACTCAATGGACCAATGAGCGTCATGATGATTGAGTAATCCTGGACACAACCATACATCACATACCTCCTCAGCAAAAGGCTACCGGACGATCCGACTGATGCACGGCACATCGCGTGTCGATCCAAGGCATTCGCTGTTATCAACGGCGAACAGTATAAACGCAGCATCATAGGTGTACTCCAACGATGCGTCTCCATGGTTGATGCAGTCGCGCCCTCGTTGCCAAAGCTCTACGAGCTGGATTCTACTAGCCTACGACCATGCGCAATGCCAAGGACATCATCAAAAACTGCAACGCTTGCCAGCGATTCGCGGACAAGCCACACGCACCTGGCGCAGAGCTCCGGTCAATTCCATTGGCCTGGCCCTTCGCGCAATGGGGACTCAACATGGTTGACAAGCTCCCAAGGTCCTCACGAGGAGGCTACGTCTATCTCTTGGTCGCAGTCGACAAATTCACCAAGTGGATTGAGGCCATGCCAGTGACCAACCAATCAGGACACAGCGCAGTTAAGTTCTTCGAATCCATCGTCTACCGCTTCGGAGTACCGCACAACATCATCACCGACAATGGGACGAACTTCACATCCAAGGAATTCCAAGAATTCTGCGAGAATCTGGGGATCAACATCAGCTACGCCTCGGTAGCACATCCACAGACCAACGGTCAGGTGGAAAAAGCAAACGGGCTCGTCTGCGGCGGCATCAAGAAGCGACTCCTCCGGCCACTCGAACAAGCCGCGGGTTGCTGGCCAGACGAACTGCAATCAGTACTCTAGAGCCTACGCACAACTCCAAACAGTGCTACGAGCTACAAACCGTTCTTTATGGTGCACGGGGCCGAGGCAGTGCTACCCGCCGAGGTACGATACAAGGCGCCGCGCATGGTTGCTTACAGCAAACAAGAGTCATCCCTCACAATCGAAGACTCCGTTGACCTCCTTGACGAGGCAAGAGAAATTGCCACGGAAAGATCAACGATCTACCAGCAGAACCTACGCAACTACCACAGTAGGAGGCTATACCCTAGATCCTTCGTCGAAGGCGACCTGGTCATGCGACTGAAGCAGCAGTGGCATCTGAAGCTCGAGTCCCCCTGGGAAGGACTATACGTGATTACAAAAGTAATCCCAGGTGGCGCCTATCGCCTTCAAGATTTAGAGACAGGAGTCGCATACTCCAACCCCTGGAACGTCGCACAACTACGACGCTTCTACCCTTAGTTGTTTTTACTTTTAGATCACAAATAAGGCACTCAGCCAAGGCTACTTAGCCACACATTGTACTTCGTACTGTCCTTCGAATAAATAAAGCTAAGTGCCCCAAAACTCTGTGTTCTCCTTTATTTTTCCACATTTTATCTACTCAGGGGCTGCGCCACCCTATATACATCTATTCTACGAACCAAAACGTGATATCCTGAGTAGCTGGCACATCAGTCGAAACCCTTGACACAACATCGACCCAGCTACAACGCACCTGACAGGTTGACAAGGGACTGAGATAAGAGCATGGCCAGGCTAACGAAAAGGACTCGCATAGTGCAACGCACTTACATGCTAACAAGCTCTTTATACATAATCAATAGTCAGTTATACACCATCGACATGAACTTTACAACACTGGTACATTTATGTGCAGGATACAAACTAAGCCACTACTGCAACAAAAGAACGTTGGTATGCTCCTCGAAGATATCAACGATCTCCTTCACTGGGCGATCCACTGCCTGGTAGTGTGGCACCATATTCCAGGCAGAACCTACTGGTGGTGCAGGTGGCCCAGCCGCAATTGCCGCAACATCTACGTCAGGCCTATGCAGTCGCACCAGCGATAGAGAAGCCTTGGCACCAGCCACCAACTGTTGCCTTACGCACACTTGGAACTTGGCAAGAAGGGCCAGCAGGCTTGAGGGAACAACATCCAGCGGAAACATCGTTCGATAAATGTTCCTCAAACATGACTGCGACTTCTTCAGAAACTGCAGCACTCACGGCGCACGGTCCTGCTAGGTCGCCAGTGCAATCGCACGATCATGATCAACCCAGAAGTACCCACTCTCCTGAAGTTGCTCTTGCGTCAGATCATGCATGCGAATGGCAATCCTATCCTTCTCATCCTGCGGATTGCACGTGCTGACAACTATTCAAAGCAACAACGGAAGCATAAGGACATCACATCACTGCGAGTGACTACAAAGGAAAAGACAAGAGTAAGCAAACTAACACTTAAATTGGTCGCCAAGCTACGTCATTTCCCCCACCAGATACTGCTCTCGGGCAGTGACTTTCTCCGCCTTTGACTCCCATACATCCGTGTTACCGTGGAGCATGGGCAACTCACGCTCGAGCTGCTTCACGCGGTCACGCAGTCGCGAAAGCAGCAACAGCTCATCTACCCTAGAGCGCGGCGGTGCCAAAGTATCATCAAGGGGCGGCGAGTCCTGAGTGTCTCTCAAAGGATCACTTGATGTACCCTACCACGGGCCAAGATAGAAGCAAATAAGACGACCAAATCGACACAAAGACAAAAGATTCAAGTGCATTCAAGACTAGCAAAAGTATCAGCAGATACACTCGCCAGCAGGCATGTTCTTAACAAAGGACACAAACTAATTAACTATTACAAAACTACTGAGGAGCGATTGGCTTCTTCGACTTCGACAGCTTGGGGGCTTCATCGAGTCCGTGGCAGTGTCAGATGCCACTGACTTTCCGCCAGCCCCTGATGCCGCAGCCTTTGCGGCCTTCTTGGCTCGCTGCAGCCCCTCAGAGTACTTCGCAACCGTGTTAACCAACTGCGGCCCATATTTGCCACAGGCAGTCGCAAAGGGAGGAAAGACTACCTGCTGGCCGTCCGCGCTAACGGGCATCGCCTTCGAAACCGCTACAGGATCAACCTCGACTTCGTGGGCCTGAACCATGGCAAGTGACATGGACGCGCCAGCCACACGGAGGGAGTTCTTGAAGCTTGAAGGAACACCCCCGGCGAGAGACTCCACCAGCTCGTCCATATTCTCGATTAGCTTAGCCTTGGGCATCAACTCCTCTCGGAGGCGATTGAGCACACCCTTGGCCTTGGAAAGCGTATCTTGAACGGCGTCGCTGCGGTCCTCGACTGCTGAAAGTGCACCCGCCAAAGCGTTGTCGCGGCAGAGGGCCTGAGGATCGAAGCTCAAACCGCTAGCATCTGTACACAAACCAACACATGGACATAAACATCAGCGCCAACAGCAAACACCAAACACGAGAACAAAAATGATATCCAACCAAGGTACCTGAGAGGGCTTTGGCAATCGAGAAAAGTTGTTCTTCGAACAACTTCTCCCTAGCCGCGATGGAGGCCCACAGATCCTCTTCGCACCTCTACGCCTCGTCATGCGCTGCGATTGCCTCATCGCGACCCTTCACAGCCGCGGCGAGTGTCTTCTTCAAGGTGGCGACATCGCGCAAAAGGTCATTATGCTCAGCTACAAAGACAACAAGGGATGGACTATCAGTCGAACTACACAAAAACGACGCAGAAAAGAGAAGTAAAGAACACTTACTTTCAACCAAGCGATGACGCGTCTCCAGCATTGCATGCTGGCGGCCCATCGCAAGCACTTGCTCTGCCAAATGAGTGACTTCCTTCACAAGGAGCTATCGCACAACAAAGGATCAGCAGAAGCCATCGACTGCAACATCAAAAAGAAGAAATCCTACACTTACATGATCCTTCAATGACTCCGAAGTCGTTTGGTGTGCAGTCATCCGGGCAACCATTCGATGCTCCCCTTCATGAGGAGAACTGGAAGAGATTTTCCCGGAGGGGGCCGCCACTGGAGGGGAAGGAGCACGCTCGACCTCTTTCTTGGCCCTTGAGGTCGCGACTCCTGATTCTTTCAAAAATTGGACGTCGCCAGAAGATGACGACGCCTCTTGACTGCAAGACAAAATCAACATCAAGAAAGGGCAAATCGGAGAAGAACAAACAAACTAGAAAACTTACCAATCAAACTTATCAAAGTCAAAAGTGGGTTCCCCCGACTCTGACGAGGACTCCTTGGGAAATCGCATCTTCTTTCGAGAGGATGGTGCCATGGCGCTCACAGGAATGGCAGGGATCAGCGACTCCACACCAATGCCTGCCCCTTCCGTAGTCGAAGGAGACGACGCATCGGAATCCTTGCTGCGCAAGCGCTTGCGAGTATCCAGACTACCGGACTCGGGGTCTTCCTCCTCTACATTAGATGGGGCGGTCGACTCCGACTCGTCCTCTTCCAAGGCTTCGCGAGGGATAATCCCCTCAGGAAGATGGGGCATACGGGGTGACACCGCCCAATCCTGCATACAGACAACAAAATTAGCACAAAGATAAGAAACAGCAGAGAAGCAATCGACAAACTAAGCTACTGCGTAGCACAACTATACCTCAGGAGGAGGGTTAGTAGCATCAAACGGAGGAAGAACTGGCTCACTGGGGAGCACATCCTTGATGGTGTACTTGGTGACCAGTCGAACCCTTTTGTCCACCTCACTCGTGAACATGCCATCGGCAGACACGCGAGTGACAGAGTCAGCGCCAGTCCATTGAAAAATAGGATGAACCCTGGCCTGCAGGGGCTAGACGCGACGATGCAGCCACGTGTGAATGAAGGCGCAGCCTCCCTCCTGCCGATGCGACTCTCAAGGTCGCAGACGCGCTCGTACAGCACATCTGTCTCCGTGGACTCGCCAGGCATGACTACATTTTTCTAGGAGCTCCTCCTCTTGCACAACCTCGCAGGATCGAAAGGTGCAAGTCCGAAATGCTCCCCGTCAGCCTTCTCATCGCGAACGTAGAACCACTTGTCCCTCCACCCTTGGACGGACGCTGTGAGCTTGATGTCGAAATAGGTGGCGGATGGGTCGACGTGAATTCTGCAACCACCTACATCGTAGACTAAGGAGCCAGACGTAGATTGGCGCTTCAACTTGAAGAGGCGCTTGAAGAGGCCGAAGTGCGGCTCGATTCCGAGCCAACACTCGCAGAGGGTGTTGAAGCAAGAGATGTGGAGGATATAGTTCGGGGACAGCTGATGGAGCTGAAGCCCGTAAAAACAAAGGAGGCCCCTAAAGAAAGGATGCAGGGGCAACGAGAGGCCATGAATGATGAATGCCAAAAACATCACTCGAAACTAGTGGGAGGAGAAGGAATTATCTCACCGCCGGGGACGCGCGCGTTGGTGACTGCGGCGGACAGCACTCTGTCTTGGCGAAGAAGACCAAGATCAGAGGATTTGATGATGGAGGGACGCCACGCGCCATTCGTGACGCGGGTTCTCGTGCCCTTCTTCTTCCCGTCGGCGGCGGTTCTGGTGCCCGCAGCGGCGGAGCCGCCCTTCTTCTTCGCCGCAGCAGCGGTTGCCGCTGAATCGACCGGAACACCTCCTTTCTTCTTCCCCATGGCGCGGAGGCGATTCGACCGAATGAAGTAGCTGGGAAATGTGCGGAGTTGGTCCAGCGCCGAGAGCACAGAGAAAACAGAGGGGCAGCAGCAATGGCGATGGAGGCAAAGAATGAATGAGAGCAGATGAGAAATTACCGTCGCAGCGTCACTATTTAACCCCTAGAAGATGCAATCCAATGGCTCAGAAAAACCCTACTGGGCGCGTGGCAATCATCGTGCTAGACAAGTGGAGGAGCGGAAACGCGAACCGTCCCCCCACTGCTCCCATTACGCGTGGAAATCGAGGAGGCGTAGTTAAAATAAAGATTACGCACGCCCAGTCAAATCAAAGTCAGAGAGTGGGACCCACTACTAGTCACGTCCCGTCAAACTCGCTCACGCGGGCAACTGAGGTCATGAAATCATCAGCACTGACGTCATCAAAGCTACGCAGCAGAAGACTTCGACTACTTTAGTCCTTGCTCGAGTCTTCGACTCCACCAAGCACTCGGGGGCTACTCCCATAGGGAGTGCTGGTCGCGCACCCTACGATTTTTTCTTCTCTTTTGCAGGAACATGGACAATCAAAGCAAACCCAATTACTCGAAACATGGTTCGATTATATGGGGTACTCCCATAGGGAGCACCCGAAACAAATTCGACTGAAACAAGCAAACAAAAGACGATAGCAGTCGCAAAAGTTCTTTAGTCCCTGCCTGAGTCTTCGACTCAACCAGCCACTCGGGGGCTACTCCCATAGGGAGCGCTGGTCGTGCACCCTATGATTATTTGTACAAAATATTGTCTGTTGATAACATCCACACTCGAAGCTTATGGCGACACCGCCTCATAATTTTCCCCTACAAAGAGATTGCGTCTCCTGGGTCACCCGAATCGTCTCCGCGATGATAAAATTCGGATGCCGCGCTTGCAGCGTGAAGATAAGACCTGAATAAGGCCTGGCAATGCATTTGCTGCGCACTACCAGAAATATACCCGTGCCTACAGGTACGATGAACATGCCTCGACGGACGTGTCGAGTGCTCACACCCATATAACTAGAATTCGACTCCTGTAAGACCTCCGCGGCTTGAGTCGAATTACACTAGCACTTTTCCGGATTCGAGTCCGGGGACTCGAGTTCGAGTAGATTGCGTTGTTTTACCCTAAGTTAGTTAACTGATACCGATACATCGGTTAAATCAGGCACGCACATCAACAATCCCTATGACACAAACAAAGCAGTCGAAAATATACTCATTCATGCATTCGAAAGACTTCAAAAAGTCCCCAGTCGAATCTGCAATTCCACTAGACACTCGGGGGCTACTGACATGGGTATACCCTACAGGTACTCGAGTTTGGTATATACGGCCTGAATACAGTGGAAGCCCACGGTGTCGCCAAGGCCCAAGAGAGGACTCGAGTGGCCTACGGACTCTCGATTGCTTGAAGAGCAAGAAGAAGCTAAAGATAGAAAGTTCAAAGGGGAAAACCCTAACCTGTAACCGACTCGAACTGCTACCCGAGACCTAGCCTATCTATATAAAGGCTAAGAGGGGGCGGCGAGAAGGACACACGCTGTAGCATCCCATCTGTCTAACATCTATAATGCTACATGGTCTAATAATAAAATGCTACTTCCTACATATAACTGTTGCATCATAATTATATCATGCTCATGTCATCATGCCACCTTGCATTTGAGCATCATATAAAACCCTTTTCATTTGGTTCTTATCTCATATGCACTATTAATTGTATTTGCCTCTTGATATATTGTATTTGGTTCTTGATAATGCTTGATGCCCAAGTTGAGTTGGGGGCATATATTTCATTGACTCCACCACCTTTTCTTGTCCCCACCCCCTTTAATTCTACCATCCAACTACATGTGAGCTTTGCATTATAATTGGGTTTACCTCTAGCTCGTGTGGGTTGGGATGGATCCACTTCTACTTCCACATGCTCCCATATATGCATCATGTTGTTTTCACAATGTTGATATGTGGAGAGCCACATTGCCACCTTTGCATGTTATGTGAGTATTTTCCTTGTCTAGCTTCCATATGGGTTGGTTTTGATCATGTATGAATATAATTATGGCTATATACATACCTAGTGGAACATACACACTAGCATGCCCACATTACATTCAAACATGAGCATTTTCCATCTATTCTACTTGGGGCACCACTCTTGTTCTTTTGGCTTGGTCTTATTCCCATATTTTGAAGCATGTGCTAATATATGCCATGTTCTTTTACCAATGTTTTCACCATAGTAAATAATGCATCTATTATACATGCATGGGCCATGCAAGATCATCCTCTTTTCTCTTTCTTTGGTTTTCCTTCAGTTTGAGTGGGGCATGATTTTTCTCGCATGATCCAACCTAGTTCCTCTTCCTCTCTTTATTCTTTTTGGTGCTCTAGCTAACCCTAACCTCCCTATCTAACCCTAAACCTACACCACACAAACCCTAGCTCACCTCACCACCCTTCCTTCTACCCTAGGCGCCACCACACCTTGTGGTTTTGCTCGAACCAACCCCCCCAACACCTAGCTACCCTGCTCAAAACCACCCTAGCTACCCCTCATGCCGAGCCTCCCCTCTCCCTACCCTAGCTGAGCGACCCTTCCTCTCTTCCCCTATTTTCCTCGCTGTCAAGGAGGCCCCCACCCGAGCCACTTTTGCCTCGCTGCCGTCTGGTCCCAACTGCAGGAAACCAGCCCCGCCCGAGCCGGTCTACCACGTGAGAGAGAGGAGGGAGAAAGCTGGCCGCCACCACCTTTTTTCACCCCGAGCCCCATGTGCTCTCCCTCTGCCCTCAACCTTATCTACCCTCCCCTCTCCTCTGCCTTGTAGCCTCAGATCTCCCCCAGGGCATTGCCCATCGCCGCCCTCACCACCTGCCGCTACCCCCCCTCTCTCTTCCATCTCCGTTCGGCCACCGTCGACATCGGCTCGCCACAGTAGCTAGGAGGAGGCGGGCATGATGTTGAGGTGTCGAGGAAGACCGAGGAGACCTCCAGCAGCGCCCATGTGCTTACAGGCGAGGAGGAGACATGCCAGAGCCGCTGCAGTTCAACGAGGCTGACGCAAAACCCTAGCCACCGAGCACCAGCGTCCCTGACGATCCTCTGCGCTTCGGCTCGGTCCACCACCACCAACCCACTCCCGGTGAGCTGCTGAGCCTCCCTGACATCCTCCCACTGGCCATCACTTCCTAGACGCATAGATCCATTCGTCGAACGCTCTCTGTGCGGCGCGCTCGTAGACGCGTCCTCGCAGTTGCGCCGCGGTAGGGCCATCTGGCCGCGTAGATCCTTCCTAGCTTCTAGCCAAGCCAGCCTCAGCGGTAGCCACCGCCGCGCGCGTGCGCCGCTTCGCAAGTTCGATCCCCCCGCCGCGCCTGTTTCCGCGCCGTCCTTCAGTTT
This sequence comes from Avena eriantha, assembly GCA_910589775.1. Lineage (NCBI taxonomy): Eukaryota > Viridiplantae > Streptophyta > Magnoliopsida > Poales > Poaceae > Avena > Avena eriantha. The sequence continues at coordinate 394,767,870 of OU342744.1, read as the reverse complement.
CGTCAGGTAGCGGAGAGAAGAAAAACACTTTTCTCAAAAACTCCCTGGCTTTTCGTTTCACTCAACCCGCGCTCCATCTGGTCCCACCTGTCTGCCTCTGTGTAACATTTACAGAAAGGCACCCAGATTTTGTTGCGCCATCACAAGCGTGCCCTTGTCCAGGCCGCGTGGCATGCCCTGGCTGGGTCGCGCGCGCAGTGCCCCCATCAACCTCAGGGCCCGCAAGTCAGTCGCTGGGACTGGACAGCGCCTCGGTGCGAATAGTCCAGAGGAGCGTCCCGCCGTCCCCGCGCTGACTCAGCTTCTTGGTCCCACCCGTCAGCGGCTGTGGCAAGCTGCTCTCGGTGTGTAAAAAGTCTCTAGGTTTTTTTTCTGTTTAATAAAAATGATTTTAGAAATTGTTAAATATGATTTTAAACCCAGTTTTAAATAACTTTTAATTGGCAAACTCAAATAATACAAATAATATATGTTTTTGAATCAGACAAATGTGAGGATTTCAAATCTCCCATCCAAAATAATGCTTGACTATTTTAAATTTTCAAAATTGTTTAAATTGCAACAAAAATGCCTTTTCTCAATTAATTAATAACTTTAATTCTATAACTCCAAATTTGACAAATGTTATGTCTAAATCGATCAGCGCGACAAGGCCGTTCTGTTTATGCATTCTATGTTCTGAAATGCAGCATGCATCATATCAATATTAAAAATCAGAACTGTTTATGGTAATAAAATTTGACTACAAACTTAATAAAATGATTTATTCTTGTCCTCACACCGCACCCTTGCCATCCTACATTAATACCATGCAAATTGTGCATCATTCATCATGGCATGCTTCTTTGCTTGTCGCATTTTATTTACATGCTTGTGCACTTTATTTATGCGGCCCTTGTTTGTTTGGTTCTTTTTCAAATACACGCCGAGCAGGGGAATTATGAGGAATCCCAGGAGTACTACCCGGATCCACCTCTCGCTTCAACTGAGCTGCCAGGCAAGCACTACCACATGATTGCATACATATAGTACCTATTGCTTCTATCTTATTCTTGCATCATTGAGTCGCGATTCCATTAAAATTGAATCCCAAGTACTGCATAGCCTTTACTTTTAAACCCCACCGAAGCTTGTTCCTCCATCCTATGAGCCATTACTACAGGAGTTATTTGAGCCATGCGAGTCGTAGAACAGCATGTGTAGGGTATGTGAGTGTCTGATGGATAACGAGGTACCTAAACAACTTAACCTGAGTAGTAATGGGATAACTAATGAAAGAGGCACCGGTGGGCAATATCTGTCATTTGGTTTTTGTGTTCACTTGTGTCCCGTAGGACCCCAAGTACTTGATTCCTGTTCCTTGACTATTCACACTATCCACATCCGGGAGGCCTTATGAACCCCCCTGAGCCAGAGCTTGATTCATTTCTATTTCTTGGGGCCACAAGTAGTTTGGGGCTTTATTACTATCCTGTACCTATGCCATGCTTTACTGTTTTATTTAAGATTGTGTGTGGAGCACCTGTACTGTTTTGGACAAGCCTAGTCACACTTTCGGGATCCCAGTCGTTTACAACCATCGTCACAAACCCTGGGTCCGTTCCGGAGCTGGCCAACTTCGTTGCGGGTAGCTTAGTGGGGTGGCCCCCTGAAATATTTTATGAATCCTGTGACCGCTTTGTCGTTAATGCCTCGTTGGGTTTTGAGTTGTTTTTTCCGAGGTTGGTCGAGTGTGTGTTGCTATTTATGCACCCCTGCAGGGTAAATCTTTCTGAAAGCCGTGTCCGCGGTTGTGGACGACTTGGAGCACAGTTTCTCGATCATAGACAAGTATAACTAAAGCACCGTCTTTAATTTGACTAAATACCTGACTAGTGAATAGTGCAATCTCATGGAATGATTAATAAAACTGCCAACGAACGGGTTGTTCGTCCGCTTTCTCGTTGGTAAGCGAGAAGGAGGATGGATCTGTTACATTATACTGTTATAAGTGTTGTTACTAATTAACGGACGTCCGTCTATCATAGGTTAGGCAGATGGTTAGTGAGTATCTATAGGTTTGTTAGTTATTGTCTTTTGCTGCAATTGCGTCACCCCAGGTATATGTCCCCTTTAGAGGCATAAAGACTTGCTGAGTACCCCTAGGGTCTCACACGATAAATTGTTTGATTCAGATGAACAGGTGTATTCGCAAGATGTATACTAGGTGGAGGAGACAGATGATGTTGGCAACGATCACTCGATGTAGAGATTCCAGGGATGGGGATCCGTGAGATCTGTGGGCGGGATGTGCTTATTTATGTGGCATCTTAAGCCGATTTGCTTCTTGTCCGTACTCGGATCTTGTTTCCCGCTTTCGCTTGATACTCTGATGTTTGATGTATGAGGAGCTATCCTAGACTATTATAACTATCTAGGATATTTGGATCTTGCCGTATGGCATTGCAATATTTCCATTTTCTTTTAGATGGTATGGCTCTGAGCACTGTTGTAAGGTAGTTTGCATACACACTCATTTGTGTATGTATTTGATCTCTTCGCCTGTTGCCTACGCTGCTCACTCTTGTCCAGATGTTCTTGGAAGTGGTTAGGGCGGCCGACGGGCCCACACGTGGGTGGGCCCTGGGCCCCCGCTGTACTACTTTAACCACTTTTGGTTCATCCAGGCTTGAACTTAGAGCGTAGGGTCCGAGGTTGTTACAATTGGTATCAGAGCCATCCCGCCCTTCAGGGTCTCAGCCAAATGGTCGTTGTCAGTCTAGCAAATATTTTGGTAGTACTAGGGAAAAACAAAACGCGAGAGTAGGACTACTTCCACTTTTCTTCTTACCCACCCACCCTTTTTTGGTAAGGAAGTGTAACATTTTCAATCCTCTTCTAAAAATTCAAACTAGGATTCATGTGTTCTGGGTTTCGTAGTACCATAGGTTGTGTGAGTGTGTGTGTGTGTGTAATTCCTTGCCTATCTGTTGCATCCAACGTGTTGTTGCTATCTGCCTTTTGGTTATCAACTGTCAGTACATTCCATACCGACAGGTTTTTGTAAACCGGCGCGATCTGTCTTACTCTTTGTTATCCGACACTATCTTGTTTGGGGTGTTTGTTTCTGTAGTTTCTAATCTTTAGGTTCATCTTAAGAAGGAAGAAAGTTGGGAGATGTGTTTTACTTATTCATGTGCGGAGTAATGATTTGAGTGCGGGATGGAGTCGCGACCATACCACTACTTTTGTCATTCGCTCTTGTATATTGAATTGGTAGAGTTACTAATCTTGATTCATTAAGTGGTTTTGCGCATATAGTGGTGTTTTAATGCCGAAATTTGCGGAATTTTTTTCTTTGATAGCTTTGTGTACTACACTCCTTGTTTAGTCGTGTGTGATATGCTTACTATCTTCTAGGTGCTTTGAACTTTGTTGATATTTTAATATCATCTTAGTAATTTGTATCCTTTAATCTTGGTTAATTCCATTTTAGTACTATTTTGGATATTATTATTATTATTCTCCATTATGTTACTGACTTGAGTTTTATATCAATCCCAGGATGGCACCACCACGCCGCAATGAGGAGGACATACCACCTGAACTGGGGGCTGTGTTGGAAAGTATTGCTAATGCCTTGGGAACAATGCAGTAGAACCAGCAGCGTTTTGAAGAAAATGTCAGGAGGAATGAGTTTGTTCCACTACCTCCACCTCCCAAGCGAGGAGACATCAAGGGCTTTCTGAAGTTTAACCCACGTCACTTTGAGGTGTCTGATCAGCCACTGGATGCTGATGATTGGCTTCGTGAGATGTCAAGGTTGCTGATGACTGCTGATGTTCCAGAGCAAGAATGGGTAAAATGTGCCACTCACCTTTTGAAGGGAGACGCAACTCTATGGTGGGAGAATTACCTGAAGGCAAACCACTCTGGTTTACAGCCTACTTGGGAGCAGTTCACTGGGGCTTTCAAAGAGCAATACCTGCCAGAAATTGTCATGGAAAGGATGAAGGAAGTGTTTCTCAACCTCAAGCAGGGCAATGATATTGTCAACACCTATATCAGAATCTTCATGAATCTTTCTTGGTATGGTGGTGATGAGATCTCTGATGACAAGAAGAAGCAAAAGAGCTTTAGGCAAGGGCTTAATGCATCTATCAAATATTCAATCACTCATGCAAGTCCAGGGTCTTTTCTGGAACTCCAACATACAGCTCTACAGGAAGAAGCAAGTAGGCAAGTGTTCGAGGAGTCCAAGAAACACAGCCGTGACGCAGCAAGCTCTTCAGCTCTGACAGCTCCTTCTAAGCGTCGTGTGTGGGTTCCTAATACCGCACCGCCGCTCCCGGCTCCACCAAGACCTTCAAGCTACGCGGCAAGGCCACCAAACTCCTTCACCGCTGCTTCTAGGGGCTACTACCACAACTACCCTGGAGCGCCTGGCTGCGTCCCTGGCTACGCTGCTCCACGTCCACCTAGTGCTTGCTACACTTGTGGTAACACTGGGCATCAACACTGGAGTTTTCCCATGAACAACAAAGCTCTTCCTCCACCACCTCCAAGACCTGCAGCAAGTTCTTCTTTGGTTCGTGCACCTCCACCTTGGTCTCTCAACATCAACACCAAGCCCGGGTCTACTTTTGCTTGTGCCAACTGTGTCAACGTCGCCTAAGCCGAGCATGCACCTGGAGTTGTGATGGGTATGCTTCCTGTTAACCTTGTTCATGCATGAGTTTTATTTGATTCTGGTGCATCACATCCATTCGTGTCATACAAGTTTGCGGAGAGTAATGGGTTACCTTCTGATGCTTTACCAACTCGCCTCATGGTGCAATCTCCTGGATCAAACATGAGGGCTTCTAAAATCAGCCATGGCAATCAAATTGAGATTGGTGGCTGTTTGTTCCCGGCTTCCTTAATCATTCTGGGCAATTCTAACATTGATGTTATCTTGGGCATGGATTGGTTAATAGCAAATGCAGCTGTGATTAATTGTGCTGAACGCTCGGTTTCTCTGAAAATTCCCGAAGGCCATATAGTCTATTCTCCAAGTCTGACTCCTGTAGTTCAACTTTTCTCTTTGGCGGCCCTGAATGATGATGCTATGGAAGCTGTTCAGAGTTTTCCAGTGGTCCGTGAGTTCCTAGATGTTTTCTTGAAGAGTTACCGGGTATGCCTCCTGACCGAGAGGTCCAGTTTGTGATTGAGCTTGAACCTGGAATCGCTCCTATGTCCAAGCGGGCTTATAAAATTGGTCCTGCTTAGTTGGCTGAACTCAAACGTCAGCTTGATGAACAAGAGAAGTTGGGTTTCATTCAACATTGTACTTCTTCTTGGGGTAGCCCAACCATCTTTGTGAAGAAGCGAGACTCGACTGATAGACTTTGTGTTGACTATCGGGCTTTCAATGCTAAAACCATCAAGAATAAATATCCCCTTCCGTGGATTAATGATCTCTTCGATCAGCTAGCTAGAGCTGTGGTATTCTCTAAGCTTGACTTGAGAAGTGGTTATCATCAAATCAAGATTCGCAAGGAAGATGTTCCCAAAACAGCTTTCACCACCCGCTATGGCCTGTATGAGTACATGGTCATGTCCTTCGGTCTCACCAACGCACCTGCTACCTTCTCAAGGCTTACGAACTCGGTTTTCATGGAGTATCTTGATAAGTTCGTCGTGTTCTATCTGAATGATATTCTAGTCTATTCTAAGTCAAAGGAAGAACATGAAGAACACCTTCGGTGTGTCCTAAACAAGCTTCGTGAGAACCGCCTGTATGCAAAGTTCTCCAAGTGTGAGTTCTGGCTGCCTGAAGTCACCTATCTGGGTCACGTCATCTCTGCTAAGGGCATTGTCGTCAACCCAGAAACTGTTCGGACAATTGTTGAGTGGCTTCCACCCAAAAATGGCAAAGAAGTCTGGAGTTTCCTTGGTTTAGCTAGTTACTGATGTCGCTTCGTTCAGAACTTCTCGAAGATTGCAAAGCCTCTTACCGATCTCCTTAAGAAAGGCAAGAAATACCTTTGGTCTCCTGCATGTCAAGCAAGCTTTGAAACACTCAAAGAGAAGCTCACTTCCACTCCAGTCTTGATTCCTCCAGATACATCAAAGCCTTTCCAGATATTCTGTGATGCCTCCTTGCAAGGATTGGGTGCGGTCCTTATGCAAGAAAAGCAAGTCGTTTCTTATGCTTCTCATCAGTTGAAAACTCATGAGCTCAACTATCCTACACATGACCTCGAACTCGCAGCCGTTGTCTTTGCTTTGAAAGTATGGAGGCACTACTTGCTTGGCAACCGTTGTGAGATCTTTTCTGATCACAAGAGTTTGAAGTATGTCTTCACACAACCGTATCTCAACCTTCGTCAGAGGAGGTGGATTGAAGCAATTAATGATTTCGATTTGACCATCAACTACACTCCCGGCAAAGCTAATGTCATGGCCGATGCTCTCAGCCGAAAAGCTTATGTCAACAACCTCATGGTGGAAGAACAACAGCCTCTCTTGTGCGAGGAATTCCGCCAGCTCTACCTTGAAATTGTGGGTCAAGGGTATCTTCTGAATCTTCTGGCAACCCCTCTCTTGGAAGAAAAAGTTCGCTCCATTCAACTTGGTGATCCTTACACCAAAAAGATCATCTCCAACATTCAGTTGCCGAAGTATGAGTCCTTCCACGTCGACGACCAAGGCACTCTATTCTTTGAACACCGGATGTTTGTTCCGAACTACCTGGGTTTGAGAGAGCAAGTTCTTAAGGAGGCGCATGATTCTATTCTTTCTATCCATCCTGGCAGCACTAAGATGTACATGGACTTGAAAACACAATATTGGTGGCCTGGATTGAAACGATATTGTGCCAAGTATGTCTCGGAGTGTGATGTCTGCCGCAGAGTTAAAGCTGTCCATCAGAAACCTTCCGGTCTTCTACAGCCATTGAAACCTCCGGAAAGGAAATGGGAGAAAGTAGAGATGGACTTCATAACTGGTTTTCCAAGGTCGCAGAAAGGCAACAATGCAATCTTTTTTGTCATTGACAGGCTTTCTAAAGTGGCTCACTTCTTTCCTGTCAAGAAAAGAATTTCAGCAATTCAGTTGGCTGAGCTCTATATCAACAAAATTGTCTCTCTGTATGGGGTTCCTCTTGAGATCAGCTCAGACCGTGGAAGCATCTTCACTTCCAAGTTCTGGGGAAGTTTCCAAAATGCTTTGGGAACAAAGTTGAACTTCAGCACAGCTTACCACCCTCAGTCGCAAGGACAAGTTGAAAGGATCAATCAGATTCTGGAAGATATGCTCCGTGCTTGCGTCATCTCTTTCGGCATGAAATGGAAGAATGCCTTCCTTATGTTGAGTTCTCTTACAACAACAGCTTCCATAAGAGTCTAAAGATGGCACCATTTGAGGTTTTCTATGGACGCAAGTGCAGAACTCCGATTGGTTGGTCGGGCGCAGGTGAAAGAACATTGTTGGGCCCCGACATTGTAACTCAAGCGGAGGAGAAGGTTCCCATCATTCTCGAAAACCTAAAGGTTGCTCAAAGTCGCCAGAAGAGCAACTACGACAGAAAGCACACGAACATGGAGTATGTCCCTGGTGATCTCGTTTACCTTCGTGTCACTCCCATGAGAGGCACGCACCGTTTTGGTATCAAAGGAAAGCTGGCTCCTAGATACATCGGTCCTTTCAAAGTTCGTGGAAGAAGAGGAGAAGTTGCCTATGCTCTTGAGCTCCCTAAAAAACTCAAGGTCCAGATGTTTTCCATATATCTCAACTCAAGAAGTGCTTCAAGGATCCCGGCAGGACCGTGGACCATGAGCTTATCAATCTCCAAGAAGATCTGTCTTATCAAGAATACCCCACAAAAATCCTAGAAGTCATAGAAAGAAAGACTCGCAACAAGTCTATCAAGTTCTGCAAGGTGCAGTGGTCGCACCATTCTGTTGATGAAGCCACTTGGGAACGCGAGGATGAGCTCCGTGCCAAGTATCATACCCTCTTCGTCTCTTTTTCTTCTTCCTAGAATCTCGGGGCGAGATTCCTGTTTAGTGGGGGAGAGTTATAGCATCCCATCTGTCTAACATATGTAATGCTACATGGTCTAATAATAAAATGCTACTTCCTACATATAACTGTTGCATCATAATTATATCATGCTCATGTCATCATGCCACCTTGCATTTGAGCATCATATAAAACCCTTTTCATTTGGTTCTTATCTCATATGCACTATTAATTGTATTTGCCTCTTGATATATTGTATTTGGTTCTTGATAATACTTGATGCCCAAGTTGAGTTGGGGGCATACCTTTCATTAACTCCACCACCTTTTCTTGTCCCCACCCCCTTTAATTCTACCATCCAACTACATGAGAGCTTTGCATTATAATTGGGTTTACCTCTAGCTCTTGTGGGTTGGGATGGATCCACTTCTACTTCCACATGCTCCCATATATGCATCATGTTGTTTTCACAATGTTGATATGTGGAGAGCCACATTGCCACCTTTGCATGTTATGTGAGTATTTTCCTTGTCTAGCTTCCATATGGGTTGGTTTTGATCATGTATGAATATAATTATGGCTATATACATACCTAGTGGAACATACACACTAGCATGCCCACATTACATTCAAACATGAGCATTTTCCATCTATTCTACTTGGGGCACCACTCTTGTTCTTTTGGCTTGGTCTTATTCCCATATTTTGAAGCATGTGCTAATATATGTCATGTTCTTTTACCAATGTTTTCACCATAGTAAATAATACATCTATTATACATGCATGGGCCATGCAAGATCATCCTCTTTTCTCTTTCTTTGGTTTTCCTTCGGTTGGAGTGGGGCATGGTTTTTCTCCCATGATCCAACCTAGTTCCTCTTCCTCGCTTTATTCTTTTTGGTGCTCTAGCTAACCCTAACCTCCCTATCTAACCCTAAACCTACACCACACAAACCCTAGCTCACCTCACCACTCTTCCTTCTACCCTAGGCGCCATCACACCTTGTGGTTTGGCTCGAACCAACCCCCCAACACCTAGCTACCCTGCTCAACACCACCCTAGCTACCCCTCATGCCGACCCTCCCCTCTCCCTACCTTAGCCGAGCCACCCTTCCTCTCTTCCCCCCTTTTCCTCGCTGTCAAGGAGGCCCCCACCCGAGCCACTTTTGCCTCGCTGCCGTCTTGTCCCAGCTGCAGGCAACCAGCCCCGCACGAGCCGGTCTACCACGTGAGAGAGAGGAGGGAGAAAGCTGGCCGCCACCAACTTTTTTAACCCCGAGCCCCATGTGCTCTCCCTATGCCCTCGACCTTATCTACCCCCCCTCTCCTCTGCCTTGGAGCCTCAGATCTCCCCCAGGGCATTGCCCATCGCCGCCCTCACCACCTGCCGCTACCCCCCCTCTCTCTTCCATCTCCATTCGGCCACCGTCGGCATCGGCTCGCCTCAGTAGCTAGGAGGAGGCGGGCGTGTCGTTGAGGTGTCGAGGAAGACCGAGGAGACCTCCCGCAGCGCCCCTGTCTCGCAGGCAAGGAGGAGACGTGTCGGAGCCGCTGCAGTTCAACGAGGCCAATGCAAAACCCTAGCCACCGAGCGCCAGCGTCCCCGACGATCCTCTGTCCTTCGGCTCGGTCCACCACCACCAACCCACTCACGGTGAGCTATTGAGCCTCCCTGACATCCACCCGCTGGCCATCGCTTCCTGGACGCGTAGATCCATTCGTCGAACGCTCTCTGTGCGGCGCGCTCGCAGTCGTGTCCTCGCAGTTGCGCCGTGGTAGGGCCTTCTGGCTGCGTAGATCCTTCCTAGCATCTAGCAAAGCCAGCCTCAGCGGTAGCCGCCGTCGCGCTCGCGCGCCAAATCGCAAGTTCGATCCTCCCGCCACGCCTGTTTCCTCACCGTCCTTCAGTTTCGTCAGGTAGCGGAGAGAAGAAAAACAGTGCGCGTGGAACTTTTCTGAAAAACTCCCTGGCTTTTTGTTTCACTCAACCCGCGCTCCACCTGGTCCCACTTGTCTGCCTCTGTGTAACATTTACAGAAAGGCACCTGAATTTTGTTGCGCCATCACAAGCGTGCCCTTGCCAAGGCCGCGTGACATGCCCTGGCTGGGTCACGCGCGCAGTGGCCCCGTTAACCTCAAGGCCCGCAAGTCAGTCACTAGGAATGGACAGCGCCTCGGTGTGAATAGTCTAGAGGAGCGTCTCGCCGTCCCCGCGCTGACTCAGCTTCTTGGTCCCACCCGGCAGCGGCTGTGGCTAGCTGCCCTCTGTGTGAAAAAAGTCTCTGGGTTTTTTTTCTGTTTAATAAAAATGATTTCAGAAATTGTTAAATATGATTTTAAACCCAGTTTTAAATAACTTTTAATTGGCAAACCCAAATAATACAAATAATATATGTTTTTGAATCAGAAAAATGTGAGGATTTCAAATCTGCCATCCAAATTAATGCTTGACTATTTTAAATTTTCGAAATTGTTTAAATTGCAACAAAAATGTCTTTTCTCAATTAATTAATAACTTTAATTCTATAACTCCAAATTTGACAAATGTTATGTCTAAATCGATCAGCGCGACGAGCCCGTTCTATTTATGCATTCCATGTTCTGAAATGCAGCATCCATCATATCAATATTAAAAATCAGAACTGTTTATGGTAATAAAATTTGACTAAAAACTTAATAAAATGATTTATACTTGTCCTCACACCGCACCCTTGCCATGCTACATTAATACCATGCAAATTGTGCATCATTCATCATGGCATGCTTGTTTGCTTGTCGCATTTTATTTACATGCTTGTGCACTTTATTTATGCGGCCCTTGTTTGTTTGGTTCTTTTTCGAATAGACGCCGAGTAGGGGAATTATCAAGAATCCTAGGAGTACTACCCAGATCCACCTCTCGCTTCAACTGAGCAGCCAGGAAAGCACTACCACATGCTTGCATACATATAGTACCTATTGCTTCTATCTTATTCTTGCATCATTGAGTCGCGATTGCATTAAAATTGAATCCCAAGTACTGCATAGCCTTTACTTTTAAACCCCACCGAAGCTTGTTTCTCCATCCTATGAGCCATTACTATAGGAGTTGTTTGAGCCATGCGAGTCGTAGAACAGCATGTGTAGGATATGTGAGTGTTTGATAGATTACGAGGTACCTACACAACTTAACCTGAGTAGTAATGGGATAACTAATGAAAGAGGCACCGGTGGGCAATATCTGTCATTTGGTTTTTGTGTCCACTTGTGTCCCGTAGGACCCCGAGTACTTGATTCCTGTTCCTTGACTATTCGCACTATCCACATCCGGGAGGCCTTATGAACCCCCCTGAGCCAGAGCTTGATTCATTTCTATTTCTTGGGGCCACAAGTAGTTTGGGGCTTTATTACTATCATGTACCTATGCCATGCTTAACTGTTTTATTTAAGATTGTGCGTGGAGCACCTGTACTGTTTTGGATCGTGCCATGTTTTCGCGGTATCGACATGCCCAGTCACACTTTCGGGTTCCCAGTCGTTTACAGCCATCGTCACAAACCCCGGGTCCGTTCCGGAGCCGGCCAACTTCGTTGCGGGTAGCTTAGTGGGGTAGCCCCCTGAAATATTTTATGAATGTATGAACGCTTTGTCGTGAATGCCTCATTGGGTTTCGAGTTGGTTTTTCCAAGATTGATCGAGTGTGTGTTGCTATTTGTGTACCCCTACAGGGTAAATCTTTATGAAAGCCGTGTCCGCGGTTATGGACGACTTGGAGCACAGTTTCTCGATCATAGACAATTATAACTAAAGCACCATCTTTAATTTGACTAAATACCTGACTAGTGAATAGTGCAATCTCATGGAATGATTAATAAAACTGCCAACGGACGGGCTGTTCGTCCGCTTTCTCATTGGTAAGCGAGAAGGAGGATGGATCTGTTACTTTATACTGTTATAACTGTTGTTACTAATTAACAGACATCCGTCTATCATTGGTTAGGCGGATGGTTAGCGAGTATCTATAGGTTAGTTAGTTATTATCTTTTGCTGCAATTGCTTCACCCCAGGTATATGTCCCCTTTAGAGGCATAAAGACTTGCTGAGTACCCCTAGGGTCTCACACGATAAAATGTTTGATTCAGATGAACAGGTGTATTCGCAAGATGGATACTGGGTGGAGGAGACAGATGATGTTGGCAACGATCACTCGGTGTAGAGATTCCGGGGATGGGGATCCGTGAGATCTGTGGGCGGGATGTGCTTATTTATGTGGCATCTTATGCCAATTTGCTTCTTGTCCGTACTCGGATCTTGTTTCCCACTTCCGCTTGATACTCTGATGTTTGATGTATGAGCAGCTATCCTACACTATTATAACTATCTAGGATATTTGTGTCTTGCCGTATGGCGTTGCAATATTTCCATTTTCTTTTAGATGGTATGGCTCTTAGAACTTGTGTAAGGTAGCTTGCATACATACTCACTTGTGTATGTATTGGATCTCTTCGCCTGTTGCCTACGCCGCTCGCTCTTGTCCCGATGTTCTTGGAAGTGGTTAGGGCGGCCGACGGGCCTACACGTAGGTGCCCCTGGGCCCCCGCTATACTACTTTAACCACTTTTGGTTCATCCAGGCTTGAACTTAGAGCGTAGGGTCCAAGGTTGTTACACACGCAACCCTAGTTTCCACAACCCTTGACAGTTTGCATCTGCGCACCATTGTAATCTTCGATTCCTTCAATAATTCCACGAGCAGACAAGCAGGAGTAGGGACCTCTACGAGGCCTAAACCTGGGTAAATCTTTGAGTCCCCTGTGTGCTTGTTTGCTAGCCGATAGATGTCTCCAGCGCTCCCTCCTTCTCCAAAACCCAAGTCCATAACAATGGGCATTGATGAGTTAAACCCTCGTCAACTGCCCTCCTTCTAAAGAACCTAGACAAATTCTACAATCACCATGACATCCCTTGGGTTCATCTCATATGGGAAACTTACTACAAAAATGGAAAATTACCTGGATGAAGCATGGAACGATCATTCTGGTGGAAATCTCATATCAAGTTAATTGATCATTTTAAAGGCATGGCTAAGTGCAATCTGAATTCAGGAAAGTTTGCCTATTTTTGGTCGGACATTTGGCAAGATGAGTGCTTTATGAATAAATTCCCACATCTTCTGTCCTATGCTAAGTCTTCAAATATCAGTGTTCATGATTTCTTACATGCTGATTTCTTGGAGGATAATTTTCATCTACCACTTTCTCAACAAGCCTACTCTGAGTTTTTAATCATGGAAGAAAGATGCCAGGAAATCATGCAAACCACTCATGGGGATATCCATGATAACTGGAGCTATATTTGGGGGTCAGATAAATTTGAAGTAAAAAAGGCCTACTCATCCATGATTGGCTACTCCCCATCACCACCACACTTCTCTTCGGTATGGACATCCTCTTGCCAAAATAAACACGAATTATTCTTCTGGCTATTGCTTCTGGATAGATTGAATACAAGGAATCTTCTGAAAAGAAAGCAGTTCATCCTGCCTGACTACAACTGTGTAACTTCCAACTGTTACTTGGAAGAATCAGTTAACCATCTATTATGGGAATGTTGTTTTGCAAACAAATGTTGGGACCATATTTACAGAAACAGAACTGCAAACTTATCAGGATTGGAAGCTATTTCAGACATCAAAGAAAAGTTACACTTCCCATTTGCAATGGAAATCATAGTCATGGCTACCTGGGTATATGGATATGCAGAAATGAGAAGATATTTAATGACAAAGAACCCACACTTGAAACATGGAAAGCAATCTTCTATCAAGAGATGAGATGGTTACAGTTCAGAATCAAAAGAAAATACAAGGAGAAATTCAAAACCTGGCTGAATCAACAATTAGATCAGGGATCGAGTAGATTTACCCACTTTAGAGGTGGCTTTATCTTCCTGTTTTGATCTGCCTTAGATCAATAGACTATCTGTACTTTATTTTTGTAACATACTCATACCTTATAATAAAAATTGTAGTGGGGATTCTCCCTACTGTTTCACCTCAAAAAAATTTCATGGTAGCCCAAAAAGTATACCATGTATCAGAGACAATATGGGGTCTGCCTAAATAATTTTTCTTTTTTGGAAGGGTGTGCATTAACTTCTTTTTAGAATACCAGCATAAAAATTTGTGGCTATCATCCTAGGGCATCTCGGCCTGCTTTGGCGTACCGAGCCAAGATCAATTATGGCCCAGTTAAGGCCTGTTTCATGGCCCTATAAGAAGCAGTGACCTACTTTTCCCTGTTTGCTAAGAGGAAAGAAGGAATATTCCTCTCAAACCACAAAGCTGCACGAGGTGCGATGGTTCAAAAAAAGCTGCACGAGTCGCGTATATACAAACTACTAATAGTACTGAGAACTATAGTACAGAAATCACGCCACGAAATAAGCACCGCTACATAGATTATACCGTGGAAGCCAATACTACTTAGAAAAGCATGGCATGGCTCATATAAACTGATTCAAGCTAGTCACTAAAACCAGTGTACTAACAATAAACTGTTGAACCATGATGCAATAAAAGATGACACAACGATACACTTGAAAGATCCACAGCTTAGTCTAGGGATGGCACAACGATCCTACCACACCTAAACTAGGCCCAAACCAAATTACTGCCTATCGCACACAGTTTCAACCATCTTTGGGAAGGCTGATAACTGCCATAGGCTCACCTTCAGTTGGTTGCAAGGTGCAGCGTTTCATCTGAGGGAATTGTATTCCGCGAAAGCTCATGTATGTTGTGTACACACATTTTTTCCTCATGAATGGTAACAATGTGCCTTCAGGAGCCTTGCATCCGTGTTTCTTCATCATCTTGTCAATTATTGGATAATTGAGAATGATAAACAAAGAGTTGTCATCCAGGATGTTAACCTGCCTCCAAACGATGACCCCTGGAGGTCAACAAAGCTATGATCCTCTTCAAAAATGTAGACATGAGAGGCAGGATATAGGCGTAGGTTAGTACAATTTTGAGCATGGGAAATGATTTCACCATCTTCGCCATGGGCAACCCCCATGCCATACGTTGTAATTATGATCATCAAGCGTTCACCATCAGCCGATTGAGCGAGGAACCACATGCCTGGCCGATCATTCAGAATAGGTACTAGGATTACGAACGGAAGCTCCTTGTTTCTTGCAACATCCGAATTCGAGACAAAAAGTGCATTACTGGCATACATATTCTAACACCAGCATTCTTCATTGTTCATGTTAACAGTGGAGTAGGAAAATCCTGACAATAATATTACTCAATAAATTAACAACATTAGAAATTGCATTTCTTATTCTGCTATTCCGAATATTTGGATTTCTTCCTTATCTTAGTTTCCTAGTTGGTGTAAGTTTCAAAAGAGGAGGCGCCACTTTTTATTTATATACAGGCATGTTCACTTGAATCCTAGAGGATTAGATTCCTATAGTATTTTGGATCAAGTGGTGTTTGATTGCACAGGAAAATCAAAGGAATTGTACAAAGAGGTTGGAGTGGATGGAAATTTTCCTCGAAAATAGAGTGCAAAGGAATCCTTTGAAGGAATTCCTAAGGATTATACTCTTTTGAATCAAATAGCATTTTAGAGAAAAAAATCCTAAGGATCCAAATCCTAAAAAAAACCTACACAATTCCTCTAAATCCCAAGGCAATATCCAAAAAGGAAAGATTGGTGTCCTACAAAAATCCTATGTGATTCCTACAATCTAAGGAGGGCCTGAAAGTACAAACAGATAAAGAAAACCGGCTTCCTTGTTTTACACTCACAATTGATATGTTGGTTAATAATGCCTTTCATATTCTGACAATGAACGCACTTACTAGTACAGGGACGCCGTCATACACTATATTTTTGGAAGGCATATTACTGGTACCAATTCATCACTGGCAATGGTTCATTCATCTTTTAGGACATAAAGCATGTACTCATTCAGTCATATGAAAGGTAAAACATAAACAAGGTAGTTAAAGAACAACTTCACTGAATCACTCACAATGTATCATCATGGAACTAGAATTACCTTCCGATGTGGGATCCCAGCAGTAGGTGCAGCCTTGACTTGTGACTGCAAAAATGAGGCCACCGTGTTCAATGGCATCATAGTACTATCGTCTTCCATGACCTGAATGCTCCAGACATCTCCAAACTTGGCTACCTCCTTCCAGGTAGGCGATTTCACTATCGAACAACATGAGGAGCTTATAGTCTTTGTAACCCCCAACTTCTGTGGGCACTCTGCTTATTACGATATTCAACAACTCAAGAGATCCATCCCACAACTTATTGAACTTTTCTCCATACATACAGATTCGCCAAAAAAACTTTTGAAATATGCATGAGTTCAGAAATGAGTACAGGTAACTGGGGGAACCCTGGCTGGCTAGTAACATTACTTGTTATATACTGGATGTGAGGCGGCCTGAATGGCACAAGTATCTGTCGATGGAAGGTCGATTACTGATAGGTGTAGATGTTCACTAGGAACTAGGCCCTGTGCTGGTCCATGGCAGCGAGCCAGTCACCGTTCATGCCAACCCATAATTTTCCATGCATGAAGGGCAGGATGGCGGGGCGCCGAGGATGGTCGAGGGCACCACGTCATACACCGTGTGGAGCAGACGATGTACCCTCGTACTGTCATAGTGCTTGTCGAACCAATAAGTAGGCTGAGGCATCAGTAGGCAGGGTTCATTACAATGGTGAAAACTCCATTTCATACCTTCGTTGTTGGCAATACGATCGTACATCAGCTTGCAGCATGCGGGTATCCTGACGGTGCTAGAAATGTCTAGACGATGAACGATGAGGTCGACATCGTCTGTGCTGAGTTGATCCCACTTGCATTGCCCGCTGAGCTTCGAATCGGCCATCACAGCCGGATGGATTTAGGTGGATGCCAAGTGTGGCTGGGGTTTTCTGCAGGAGGAGGGGAGCGTTAGGAATGTGTGAGAAGAGAGAGCGTGTGGGAGATCGTGGGCAGAGTAGGGACTAAGGAAGAAGATGGAGAGGCAAAGAAAAAAATGAGGGCGGAGATTTTACTTGCTTGCTCTATCTAGTCAATAGCAGCGTCGAGGACACTGCCGCCTAGACTTCACTTTATGTTAGACTAGCACGCCACACAGCTAGTAATTTGATAATACTCCTACTTACTACTACGTATCGGAGGTGTAGTATCGTTTAGTCACATCAGTTTGACTAGAGGGTTTCCTTTTTATAGCTTTGATTTCAACATAGTGTAGTATTTTCAACGGAAAATTGGAGGACGAACTACTAGTAGTAGTAGTAGCCATGACATGTACACATGTACTTTCATCTGGTTCCCCTACATGCAGAACTCATAGCACAAAATCGAAAATGTATACACCAGATATAATGCACAGTACGGGTGTGTCCGTGGTATTTTTGGCATGTTGCATGTGTTCATATATGTTCTAGTACAAGGTACATGGAATTACACGTGTACAACATGCAACCGTGCAGCAAAATGAGAGACATGCACGAATACCAGATTTCTCTCAAGTCAGGCAACATGCATGACTCTGTGTGGCTCTCATTCACTAACATATGGGCCATGTTTAGGTCGGCCCCACCTGTCAGTGAGAATCTGCATGCATCAGGCGCTTGGAGCCACTAGGTACATCCATGATAGAAACTACAATTTGCAACTAGTTACACCGGCAACAAGCTATTCCATGTGGAACTTCCAAGTTTTTAGAAAATTTGAAATAAATCATGAACATAGATCATATTTATATAGTTCATCTATAAATTTCCATCCCAAAAATATTACTAGTACATGGTCTGGCCACCACAAAATGAACAAATGAACACAAGATATTGTTCGTTTAGGTTTTTTCTTTTTCATTCACACAGGTCACATAAGATCTTATTGTGGGACCGAAGATGCACAAGATACGACATAGCCAATGTTCCGAATTTATTTCACATATTTTGAGAACTCGAAAGTGCAACAAATAATAAAGGGGTATGGGCGCAACGAGTTGCAGAATATTCAACCCATACTGACTAAAACTAGGGCTTGCATATATAAGGAGTTTGATCAAATCGTAGGCCTTGCAATACATTACGGTGAAATGAGTGTTAGAGTATAGCAAGTTAACGGCTGAGGCCATATGATACAAATCAAGCGAAGGAAATAATTCAAGATACGCAAATCCCTATCCCATATGATCTCCCTTGAACCGTTGATTATGCCGGTTCCAATCCTTCGCATTGGCCAAGCCTGGGATGAACCACAACCGAGTCTTCCGCCAATTCCAACCAATGTTTTTTAGGGAAATTCCAGCCAATGTTGGTTGAGAAACCAACAACAGCGTCTTGAGCATTCATACTCAAGCGACATATTTCAGGATGAAGATTAAATCCACCAAGACTAACTGCATGCGCCGAGGTGTCTACACAGTTGCTCCTCGTTAGATCTCCAGGGCCAAGTCCTGCCGCGCCAACTAGAATGGTAATCAGATAGTTCAATCCAAGGAAGATAGAAAATGCTCCAAGGTCTAAAACCCTCCGCCATTGCCTCGGTGGAAGTAACCTACTAGTGTCAATCGAGAACACATGGCAGCAAAACCCAGTAGAATAGGTGTGAGTATTGCGGGCGTGATGATAGACAACATTTTCAGCGAAAGGTAACCACCATAAGTAGTGTCATACCACCTATAACTAACGCCCATAGTATTGATCAGAATAAGGCTACCACCATCAGGAGATCTTGCTAACCACCACAGATCAGGACTGTACTCACAATTACTGTCTAATTCAAGTGGCCCTAAAAGACGCACATGACCTTGCAACGAAAGCACATTCAGAGGTCAGCTGAGCAAAATTTGAATGATGAAGCTTGAAAATTTAAGGATGGAAATTTTACCCCATTCAGAAGATCCCATGCATAAACATTGCCAATCTGAGTTATAGCATAGACAACTCCCTTGTGGATAATTGCATCGCGGTAGCTAAACATGTTGAACTAGTTCTCAAGAACCATCCACATACCATGAAAACCATCAAGGAAGGCAATTACCGTGTCGAAGATGGCCAGAACAGAGAAAACCTTATAGTTCCTAGCAGCTGTGGGAAGTCGGCAAATGGCTATCTTCAGTAGATTAGTAGGCTGACCAGCTGCCATAAATTTAAGTACCTCGATTGTGGCCTCAAAATCGAAGATCGCTAGTAGAGGAATTCGGCGACGAGTGAACACATTCGCAAGCTCCCAGTTCCAAGTGAGGCCAATAGTGGCGATCCAATCTGCATGGGCACATGCCCACTTCTTACGCTCACAATCTAGCATCACAGCATCGGAGGAGGACCTGTCTAGCAGCGTCAACTCGCACAAGGTCCACCTGAACTTCTTCTGTGGCTTCTGCTTGCCCTAGCTGCAATAGTAGCTTCCCCTGTAGAACTGCTTCATGCAATTGTCGCGGTAGAAGACATTGTACTCACGCGGTACCTTAGTTGGGTGAGTGTGAAGAACACAGGGGAGACCAAACATATGAGATTTCGACAGGGATGCACTATGTGTTGCTGAGTAAAGATAACGTTTGCAGCAGGCGATGAGGCTCGCAGCGGTGATGACGTCGCATCTGGCTGATCTTCTTCAAGGGGGCCATCATAAAACACCCTAGAAGTTTCACTATCATTGATCAATTGGGTCATCGCATGGAAGAGCTCGAGCAGGTGGGGGCGATGGTCTTTGGTTTTGATTGGAGTTTTGGAGGAGAGAGCGAGCGGTAGCTGGCACGGCAAGACAGAAAACAGTCTATCACACTGGGTGCCGGAGCTGATCCTAAAGCAGCATGGCGGCGTTGGCACGTGCCTGTATTGGTGTGCGAGTGGGAATGGCCGTCGCCGAGATGGTGGAGGTGAAGTGACGATGGAGATCGAGGCAAAGAGAATTACCGAATGAAATAAAAACCAAGCATCCTTCTTTCTCTCTACTAAGTCTACTGTGCCTATCGAACTGGGCTACGGAGATGCTCCGGAAGCGGCATGGTGGTGTTGGTGTGTGGTATAGGTGGGCGGGTGGGGATCAGGGAGAAGATGGAGAGGAAGAGGATGGAGAGCAAAGGAAAATAGAATAAATCGATTGAAATCATACCGCCTACAGAACATGGTTTTTCTCTCTTCTCTATGTTTCCTGGTACCTATCGAGTAACTAGGTCAGGTCTTTCTAGTAGTACAACATAGCTAGCCTAGCACGGGATGGAGTTGTACTGTCATGTCAAATAAATGGTCATGGCAGAGAGACGGTTTGGAGTATACTCAGAGCTCCTCTTGCCAAACGTAACAAAATCCTTGGCTCTTTTACATTCATCATCTTGTGTGGGAACATTTGGAACAAGTACTACTGTACTACTACTATAACTAATAAACACATAAAAGTTCCACCAGTAATTAAGGAATCAAACTGGAATACTACTGTCGAACTCTTGTAGTACAATAACAAAATGCTCACAAAATGGGCTACCAGTATCATCTGTACACCCACACGCTGCCACCTCAAATAAGCTTGCCTACCACACCACCAATTTCCTCTCCCCTATTGGCCTCTACGCCCCTGTTATCGGACCCCAAATCAAACATCTCTCCGTTCAATAAAGAAAAAAAGTTGACAATATCTCAAAAAATCAACCATCCACCAAAATAAAATACATTGTCTAATGTTTCCCGTTCATTATGAACGGATGGTCACAATTGCTCGAGCGTTGCGGGAGTAGTCGTCTGAGCTACTGGTTGTAGCTCCGCGAAAGCACGTGCCTGGAAGCGGCAGAAGAATTTATTCTATGTCAGTGATGGAAGAAGATCGACGATATACAGTACCAAATCGACAAGTCAGTGGCTTTATCCGTCTGACCAGTGAGAGCCGACACGAGTGGTGAACAACTTGAATCGTAGCGGAACAGGTGCCTTTATGGCATATAGTATGTACACCTCCGTTCTGATTTAGGATGGTCACATAGTGCTAAATAACTTAGACTAGTAAGTTGCACATGTACCTTCATAGTGGGTAATAACATGTATGTAGTGTCACGCAAAGGCCTAATTAATTAGGTTGTAGAATCATATACTAGTCTTGGTATGTGTAATGTTATGGTAACTAGCTAAGTTATTACGTCACTTTCTTTTTTCATTAATAAACTCTAAAAGGACCTTTACTTCAAGACAAGTATATACGCTTACTTGTAGTTCAACTTTGTCAAAATGCAAAATCTTAGGAAGAAGTTGAACCTCTTATCATAAATCTTTGTGGTTTCTGATAGTATATTAATTGACCATTTGATGGGTACCTCCAAAAGCTTTTTCTGAAAACTTTCAAAGCAACCTACAATTTACTTGTAGTTCAAATTTGACCTAATTTTGATGAATCTACATAGAGTCATTCAAGTGGCAAAGTTAGCTAGGAAGTTTGAAAACTCATAAAACATAAGAATTGTTAGTACAATATGTTGGTCCACTATATATACTAGTAAGTTGCACGTACCCTGCACGTGAGGCTCAGATAATAGACGTCTGGCATATCATCACTATATAAATTATAATAGGTAAAGTGGAAAAATATAAATTTGATCAACCTCTCTATAGTATGGTTGTATATTTGGTTCTTCTACTGTGTATCATCATGTGTAGAATTTAAAGATTATTAGCTACCTAACACTTGATATTTTTGGTAACATGGTCTAGAGAAACGAGGGAGAAGATTCTAGTATGATGGAGAAGTGTGTTTTGAGAGGTTTATGCATAGTGCATTCATTGTGTTCAAGACTATCAATAGAATCTTCTAGATGCTAGAATGAAAAAAAGTTCCAATAGCTAAAAATGTTCCGATTCACGAGTCTCAATCTAACGGTCAACATTCAAAGTTATTCGTATACTATATAGTGATAAGATGTCTAAAAACATGGCTTGTGCCATTTAGATCCCTATTCTTTAGACTATCTTTACAGAAAGGAACAATCTCATTATCACTTGGAAAATTAAGAATGATATTTCCTGATATTTGGAAACTCACATCAATGGCAATGTCTACTACAAGAAGATGCACCCGTCTACCTCTGAAAACAAAATTAATTCAAGAGCAATCTATCGCATTTACTTGTAGCTCAATTTTGACCTAATTTCGTTAAATTGATAAGATGCAAAATCTTAGCAAGAAGTTGAACTTGTTGTAATAACTATCAGTGGTGGTTTGTGATATATTAAATCCACCTCCAATGGTTACCCCCAAAAAACATAAAACTTTCCATGCAACCTACAATTTACTTGTAGTTCAAAATTGACCTAATTTCAATAAATCTACATAAAATCACTTTCAAGTGGGAAAAGTTAGCTATAAGAATAAATTTGAAAACTCATAAAACACGGGAATCATAAGTACAACATGACAGTGCACTATATATGTCTAAAAGCTTGCCTTGTGGCATTTAGATCCATATCCTTCGGACTTTGTTTCCGAAAACGAACAATAATCTCATCATCACTCGAAAAATTGAGAATGTTCTTTCCTGATAGTTGGAAACTCACATCGACGATACTGAGTACTACAAGAAGATGCATCCATCTACCTCCAAAGAGACATTTAATTAGAAAATCTATCGCGCTTACTTGTAGCTCAAGTTTGAGCTATTTTTTTGTTAAATTGTCAAGATGCAAAATCTTAATTAGAAAGTAGTTAAAAACCTATTGTCAAAACTCACGATTGGTTTCTGATATATTAACTGACCCCCCAATGGGTACACCTCCAAAAAAATTTTGTAATTCTTTAGAAGCAACCTACAATTTAGTTGTTGTAGTTCAAGTTTGACCAAATTTCGATAAATATAGGCATGAAGTCATTCAAGTGGGGCAAAGTTAACTAGCTATAGCGAGTTTTAAAACTCATAAAACATGGGAATCGTAAGTAAAACACGTTGGTACACTTAATATGTCTAGAATCTTGGCTTATGGCATTGAGATCCACATCTTCAGACTTCCTTTATGGAAAAGAAACATCTTGTTATCACTTAGAAAACTGAGAATTTTCTTTTCTCATAGTTAGAAACTCACACCTATGACATTGTTTACTACAAGAAGATGCACCCACCTACCTACAAAAATACATTTAATTCAAGAGCAATCTATCGCGCTTACTTGTAGCTCATGTTTGACCTAATTTCATTAAATCGACAAGAAGTCACTGAAGTGTGCAACATTTTCTAGGAAGCTTGAAAAATCCAAGTACTAAAAACTTGGGTATTTCGTATAAGAAACCATTGGTCCAGTTTGTGTGATAATTGGGGCAGCTGCATTTTCTTTTAACTATGGTAGGTCTTGTAAGAGCAACGTGCTTGAGAGTTAAGACGATCGATGGAAGTACAACTTACATAAAGGACCTCATAAAAAATGAAAATTGCATCCAAGTCCATCCATTTAACACATTGACCCTAAAACTAAGGAATGAAGTGTGTGTGTTTTGAGATTTGTGCACACTAGTGTTCATCATGCTAAAGACTGTCAATAGAATCTTTCTCGATGCTAAGGGAAAATATAATATCTAATGGTTAGCAATGTTTGGATTTGCAAGTCTTGATCCAGCGGTTAAGGTTCAAAGTTAATTCATACACTATAAATGGTGGTATGGTATTGTAAGAGATAAGACAAGATAAAGATAAGATAAGAAGCACTGTTATGGCCGATCTAATGGTAGATCTCATAGGACTAAGGTGCTTGAGAGTTAAGGCAGTCGGTGGAAGTACAAGTTACATCAAGGACCTCATGAAAAATGAAAATTGCATCCAAGTCCATGCATGCATTTAGCACAAGGACCCTGAAACTGAGCGATGAAGTGTGTGTTTTGAGGTTTGCGCATACTGACGTCCATTGTGCTAAAGACTATCGGTAGAATCTTTCTAGATGCTAGGAATGGAAAAGAAGATCCAACGGTTAGCAAAGTTTGGGTTTGCCAGTCTTGATCCAACGGTCAATGTTCAAAGTTAATCCGTACACTATATGAAGTGGTATGGTAAGTGTAAGAGATAAGACAAGATAAAGATAAGATAAGAAGTACTGCGAATGGCTGATCTAATGGTAGGTCTCGTAGGAGCGGGGTGCTTGACAGTTAACACTGTCGGTGGAAGAACAATTTATATCAAGGACCTTGTGAAAAAAATGAAAATTGCATGCAAGTCCGTGCATTTGGCACAAGGACCCTGAAATTGAGCAATGAATTAAGTGTGTATTTTGAGGTTTGTGCATACTAACATTCATCGTGCTTAAGATTATCAGAAGAATCTTTCTAAATACTAAGAATGGAAAAGAAGATCCAACCGTTAGCAATGTTTGAATTTGCCAGTCTTGATCCAATGGTCAATGTTCAAAGTTAATCCATACAGTATATGAAGTGGTATGGTATTGTAAGAGATAAGAAAAGATAAAGATAAGTTAAGAAGTATAGTACTTTGAATGGCTGATATTTTGAATAAACTTCCCTCCCAATGTTTGTGAAGCTAGTGAAAATTTTGAAAACTAGAAAAGTTTGAATTTTTGGGCCGCCAAGTGCCAAAGTGGTTTCCTTCCTATGTACTAGTACTACTCCTCATCCCTACTCCACACCAATGCGCAGTTGCCGAACACGCCAGAGACACGGAGCCACCATACCAAGGCACACGTGCGCAGCGCCACGCTGTGGACGAGGGGAGAAAGATCAGCCGGGCCGGTGCGCGAGGGGAAAGGGGAGGAGGGATGGAGCATAGCAAAGGAGAGAGAAAACACACGATTTGTTTTGCGTGCATAGGTCTTGAAATTTACTACCAGTAGAGTGTACACTACAAGGCCTCAGGACTACCTCGTGTCAAAAACGCATCATAACTTTGCTCTGACATGGAGCCGCCTTCAACTCTCTTCGTTGCTGCCCTCTTCCCCTGCCAACGTTTAATTCTCTCAGCATGTACAGCGCGTGGATAGAGGTGAGAATGTGTCTAAGCAAAGAAATATACTACTCCCGCATTCTGTAAACTAGTAAGTTGCACGTGAGTTGCACATGAGACTCAGATAGTAGATGTATGACATATCATCTCTATATAAAATTATAATTGGTAAAGCACAATAAATTACAAATTTTATCAACATCTATAAAGTATGGGTGTATATTTGGTCCTTATACTTTGTATCATCATGTAGAAGTCAAAGATTATTAGCTACCTAACACATGATTTTTTTATAACATGGTCTAGAGAAACAAGGGAGAAATTCTAGTATGATCGAGAAGTGTGTTTTGAGAATTGTGCATAGCATTCATTATGCCGAAGACTATTAATAGAATCTTCCAGATGCTAGAATGGAAAAGAAGATCCAATGGCTAAAAATGCTGGGATTTGCGAGTCTTTATCCAATGGTCAACATTCAAAGTTATTCATACACTATATAGTGGTAAGATAAGATTAGATAAGATCATGTAGAGGTCAATTCTTATTAGCTATGAGGGAGAAGATTCTAGTATGATGGAGAAGTGTGTTTTGAGGTTTGTGCATAGTAGTCATTATGCTGAAGACTATCAATAGAATCTTCCAGATGCTAGAATAGAAAAGAAGATCCAATGGCTAGAAATGTTGGGATTCGCGAGTATTGATCCAACGGTCAATATTCAAAGTTATTCGTACAATATATAGTGGTCAGATATCTCCTCTACTATAATGGAACAGTTTTGAATTGGATCCATAGCACCAATCCTGACCATTGGGCTATTAGTTCCAATGGTTTAGAGAAGATGGATTCGTGTTGAATAGTACCTAGAGCAAACTCCACCAAGCATGTTCTAGAACCATCATATCACCACCCCCAAAATTTCATAGGACAGTAGGTTGTATTCTCTCTACTACTATAGTGGAGCAATTTTGAATTGGAGACAAAACACCAATCCTGACCGTTGGGCTGTTAGATCCAATGGGTCAGAGCCACTAGATTCGTGTTGAATAGTACGTACCTAGAGCAAACTCCGCCATGTTTTACAACCATCATGTCACCACTCACAAAATGCATAAATTAAGTCTATTAATAATAATTATCTACACATATTGAGAATACAACCTATTGTGCTATGAAATTTTGGGGGTGGTGACATGATGGTTTTACAATATGGTGGAGTTTGCTCTAGGTACTATTCAACATGAATCTAGCTACTCTGAACCATTGGATCTAAAAGCCCAACTGTTAGGATTAGTGCTATAGATCCAATTCAAAACTGCTCCATTATAGTAGTTGTCAGGATTAGTGCTATGAATCTAGCAAACTCCACCATGCATGTTCTAGAACCATCATGTCACCACCCCCAAAATTTCATAGCACAGTAGGCTGTATTCTCCCTACTACTATAGTGGAGCAGTTTTAAATTAGATCCATAGCACCAATCCTGACCGTTGGGCTATTAGATCCAATGGTTCAGAGAAACTTGATTCTTGTTTAATAGTACAAACCTAGAGCAAACTCCACCATGTTCTAGAACCATCATGTCACATCCCCAAAATGCAGAAATTAAGTCTATTAATAATAACTATCTACACATATTGAGAATACAACCTACTGTGCTATGAAATTTTGGGGGTGGTGACATGATGGTTCTAGAACATGCTGGAGTTTTCTCTAGGTACAATTCAACACAAATCCAGCTACTCTGAACCATTGGATATAACATCCCAACGGTCAGGATTGGTGCTATGGATCCAATTCAAAATTGCTCCATTATAGTATAGAAAAAACACACCTTAATAAGGCCTACTATGTGGCATCCGCTAAGGTTCACCTTATACATAGTGGAAACTATAAAGTTATATTTAAGCCTAAGGTGCACCTCAAGCTTGTGGGTTGACCATAGAGAATAGAAAAATCATTTCCTCTCTCTCCTTATTTCATGTGATGATTTCCAAAAGGGGTGCAAAATTTTCAAGATGCAAAATCTTAGTAGCTAGAAGTCGAACCAGTCATCAACTGATATATTAATTGACCGCTCGATGGGTACCCCCAAAACCTTTTTTCATAAAACTTTCAAACCAACCTAGAATTTATTACTTGTAGTTCAAATTTGACCTTTTATTTCGATACATCGACATAAATTCATTCAACAAGAGGGCGGGGTCATCTAGGAACTTTGAAAACTCATAAAACATGGGAATCGTAAGTAAAACACATTGGTCCACCTAGCTAATATGACTAGAAGCTTGGCTTATGGCATTGTGATCCATATCTTCGGACTTTCTTTACAGAAAAGAATCATCTCGTCATCACTAAGAAAACTGAGAATTTTCTTTCCTGGTAGTTGGAAACTCACGCGGACAACATTGTTTACTACAAGAAGATGCACACATCTACCTCCGAAAAAACATTCAAGAGCGATCTATCGCACTTACTTGTAGCTAAAGTTTGACTTAATTTCATTAAGTTGACAAGAAGTCACCGAAGGCGTGAAGTTAGCTAGGAAGCTTGAAAAATCCTAGTACTAAAAACCTGGGTATTACATATAAGAAATCGTGGTCCAGTTTGTGTGATAATTGGGGTGGTTGCATTTTCTTTTAACTTGGGTAGGTCTCATAGGAGCGAGGTTCTTGAGAGTTAACACGGTCGATGGAAGTACAAGTTACATCAAGGACCAAATAAAGAATGAAAATTGCATCCAAGTCCATGCATTTAGCACAAGGACCCTAAAACCGAGCAATGAAGTGTGTGTTTTGAGGTTTGCGCATACTAGCGTCCATTGTGCTAAAGACTATTAGTAGAATCTTTCTAGATGCTAAGAATGGAAAAGAAGATCTAACGGTTAGCAATGTTTGGATTTTCTAGTCTTGATCCAATGGTCAATGTTCAAAGTTAATCCATACACTATATGCAGTGGTATGGTATTGTAAGAGATAAGACAAGATAAAGATAAGATAAGAAGTACTGCGAATGGCCGGTCTAAAGGTAGGTCTTGTAGGAGCGAGGGGCTTGAGATTTAACACGGTCGGGTGGAAGTACAAGTTACATCAAGGACCTCATAAAAATTAAAATTGCATCCAAAGTCCATGAATTTAGCACAAGGAACGGAAATTGAGCAATGAAGTGTGTGTTTTGAGGTTTGCACATAGTAGCGTTCATCGTGCTAAAGACTACCCGTAGAATCTTTCAAGATGTTAAGAATGGAAAGAAGATCAAACAGTTAGCAATGTTTCGATTTGCCAATCTTGATATAACGGTCAATGTTCAAAGTTAATCGGTTAGCAAAGTTTAATCTAATTTCACGAAACGGTTAGCAAAGTTTGACCTAATTTCATTAAATTGTTAGGATGCAAAATCTTAGCAATAAGATGAACCTGTCGTCAAAACTCTTTGTGGTTTCTGATATTTATTAATTGACCCCCCGATGGGTACTTCCAAGAGCAACCTACAATTTACCTATAGTAGTCCAAATTTTACCTAATTACGATAAATCGACATAAATTCATTCAAGTGGGTGAAGTGAGCTAGGAAATTTGAGAACTCATAAAAATTGGGAAGTCATAAGTGCATCATGTTGGTCCACTATATATGTGTGAAAACTTGGCTTGTGGCATTCATATCCATAGCCTTTGGACTTTCTTTACGAGAAAGAACAATCTAGTCATCACTCGAAAAATTGAAAATGTTCTTTCCTAAGATAGTTGGAAACTCACACTGGCAGCATTGTTTACTACAAGAATATGCACCTATATCTACCTCCAAAAATACTTTTAAATCAAGATGAATCTATTCCATTTACTTGTAGCTAAAGTTTGGCCTAATTTTGTTAAACTGACAAGATGCAAAATCTTAGCAAGAAGTTCAATTTGTCGTCAAAAATCTCGTTGGATGGTTTCTCATATATTAATTGTGACCCCCCGATGGGTACCTTCAAAAGCTTTTTCGTAAAACTTTCACAGTAACCTACAATTTACTTGTAGTAGTTCAAATTTGACCTAATTTTGATAAATCGAAATAAGGTCATTCAAGTGGGCAGAGTTAGGTAGCAAGTTTGAGAATTCATAAAACACAAGAAATCATAAGTACAATATATTGGTCCACTATATATATGTGTGTGTATGAAAACTTGGCTTCTGGCATTTAGATCGATATTTTTCGAACTTCCTTTACTAGAGAGAATAATCTTGAGATCACTCAGAAAATTGAGAATGGTCTTTCCTGATAGTTGGAAACTCACACCGACGACATTGTTTACTACAAGAAGATGCACCCATCTACCTCCGAAAAGACATTTAATTCAATAGCAATCTATTGTGCTTAATTGTAGCTCAATTCTGAGTTAATTTGTTAAATTGTCAAGATGCAAAATCTTAGAAAGAAGTTGAACCTATCATCAAAACTCTCGGTGGTTTCTGATATATTAATTCACCCCTCCCCTGAATGGTACCTCCAAAAGCTTTTTCATAAAACTTTTAAAGCAACCTACCATTTACTTGTAGTTCAAATTCGACCTAATATAATTTCGATAAATTGGGATAAAGTCATTCAAGTTGGCAAAGTTAGATAGGAAGTTTGAAAGCACGTAAAACATGGGTATCGTCATATAACATGTTGGTCCACTAGATATGTTTGAAAATCTGGATTGTGGCATTCAGATACATATTATTCAGACTTTCTTTACAAAAAAGAACAACCTCGCTTATTAACTCTTGGAAATTTGAGAATTGAATGTTCTTTCCTGATAATTCGAAACTCACACCGACGACATTGTTTACTCTATATTGATTTTTTCAATGAGTATACTTTTAATACTGTATATAGTAGGTCAAACTTTGTAACGTTTGAATTTGACTAAACAAAATATGCTAAGTAAAATTAAATAAATGGAGTATAGGATAACATTAGGAAAACAATTTTTTGAGAACCCTAACAAGCTTTTTCTTAGCATCATAGATCTGAATATTACATTAACACTGATGATTAACCAAACTACAAACAGATCAAACCCAAACTCATACGAAGTAGTTGTACAACTTAAAGATTTCTAGGGGGGACTCCGCGGTCTTCTCAGGCGACTTAGCAGCATCCTCCACGGGCAACTTGGCTACGTCCTCCGCGGTACCATCGCCAAGAAGGGACTCATGGATGTTGGCTAGCACGCCGCTGTGCACGGTGGTAACGCGGTCCAGTAGCTTGCTGAGCTCCTCGTCGCGCATGACACCGAGCATCACGCGCCTCGGGATGATGCAGATCTTCTTGCTATCCTTCGCGGCTTGCCCGGCGAGCTCCAACACCTCGGCTGTGAGGTACTTGAGAACGGCCGCGAGGTAGACGGGAGCCCTGACACCTATGCGCTGGGAGTACCGACCCTCCTTGAGGTAGCACCCGATCCGGCCGATGGGGAAATGCAGCCCGGCCTTGACGGACCTTGACACCTCCTTCTTCCTACGGCTGCCTGGTGCAAGACTGCGACTTGGAGTGGCTAGAGAAGGATTCAGAAGCCGACAACATGTCTTCTTTTTCTCCATGACCTTTGTCGCCGCCACCTGGGTCTTCTTCTTATTCCCATGGGGATCTCCGGGCTTCGAAGCTATAGCTGCAATGTCTTAAAGGAGCAATGGGAAGAAGAGGAAAAAAGGTTAATTATGGAGGGCCGGTGAAGGTGCCTAGGTCCCTTGTATTGAAACTTTAACAACGTCGTCTCTACTATTTTACAAGTATGAATTTTTAATACTATTAAAAGGTTGTGTGCATGAACCGATGCATAGGCCAGGGTTCTACTCCCCTTTTTTTTTAAAAATTACCAGAATTGTTTTGAGTTATGATGATGTCCAATCTATTCTAGAGCTAGCCCTGCGCCTGCGCCTGTTGGATCTGAACCATTGTTTTTTGGAGTACTGTTTTATAATATGGCCATGACCTTGGTCATTCTTTCCATGCTTCATTATTTTATTTCACTTTTTGAAACATGGTTAGATGTGTCAACATGAAAATTCATACAAAGAAGTTGTATCTTTCAAAACAATAGTCGGTTTCAGTATGACTTCATGGGTACAATAATTAGTATATATGAATTTCTGACAAATTTACAAGCAATATATCATGCACTTGTAGTTCAAATTTTACCTACTTTGGTTTTATTGACAACATGTTATTTAATTATGCGAAATAGCTAGAAGGCTTGAAAATTCATGAAACTTGTTAACCATTAAACATACCCTATTTTGTGTTAAATTTAGTATGTTGTGGCATTTGGAGCGATACTCTTTGCTTTTTCTTTAAAAAATAATTATATGTGGCACTTCTAAAATTATTTAACAAAATTCTATACATAAAAGTTGAAACGTCGAATTAACAGCATTAGTATGCCATACCAAGATGCACCATGTCTACCAGAAATGGACACGACCTTTGTTATTATTTAATTTGAAACCCAAGCATGTTAACACATCGCTGGTCATATTGTGAAGAAGTGTTTTTGAACCTTGTCAAAATTCATGTTTATCATTTACGGAAGAGGACACCATACATAAGTGCTTAATTTTTTATTGTTTTCTTTACTTTTCTTTAAATTATCCCAATAAACGGGACAAGTGATGCAGACATGACCTTGACATTGGTAACTTGGCTTAAAATGTGAACAATGTTCATACATGGTTGTGACCATATTGTGTAGCAAATTTTTCGAAAGTTTTCCAAATCCATATATGTAGTTTTTGTCCAAACAAGCACAAATATAAGAGGACACCATTTAAGTTTCAACTATATATCATTACACCCCCTCCCCCCCAAAAAAAACTATGTATCATTACACAATTGAAATAAGTATTTTCATATAGTACTAACATGTTGTAGAAATTATTTATATTTTGCTAGAATACAGTGAGTGCACTCTAAGCCAAATTATCCTGACGTACTTAATTACTAAAAAAACAAATCCTATGACTTGGAAATTTAAAATCATTTTATTAGAAGTTTGGAACTCTCATTGACAACATTATTTACCAAAGCCAAGATGCTTCCTAGAATGAGATATAGTACACTATCCGCCTCTTCTCTGGACACCATTTAATTTGCACCCGGGCACGCTTCTTAGGGGGGGTGGGAAGAGACCTCCTCGTCGTCGTCCTCAGCCTCCTCCCTGTTGTCGTCTTCGGCCTCCTCCTCAATGTCGAACTTAGACTCCTCCTCTTCCTAAGTCTCATCTTCCGTCTTATCATAGTCACTCGGCATTGGTGGTGGCATCCCTTCGCAAAAGCACTGCAAGTGGCTATGTTCTTCATTAGAGGAGTTAGACAGTGGCGGCAGCCATGGCCCGTCGACTGAGTCAGGGCTTCCAGGCGGAATTTTGTGGCCTTTCCCATTTGTCAGGTCAATTGACATGTTCTGGAGAGAGTTGTCATACGACATTTTGGAAGGAAATAGAGAGAGATCGAGTTCTAAGCAACAGTAGGTTGGATGTTTTGGGTGAAAGGAGGGGTGCGTACTATTGCAATTTATAATGTCTATTTATAGTCATGCTTGTGTTAATATCCTGAAAAGTATCCCAAAATATCATTAATAGATTGTACCAAACTCGTCCCGTCAACAAAAAGAGGATTATACTAGACGTGTTGGTTCTTGATTTTTCTCGGCTCAGAAATTCAGGAGGCGCCCCGCTTTATCCAAAATGAAGAGAATCATGTAGATCCTTCTGAATTACTCGGTGTCTATTACTTTCTCCGTTAAAAATTAAGTGTCTCTAGTAGTACATGCTTATCTACCTAGAGTACTACTAGTATACGTATACTCTTCACAAAGTTGTCACCGAACTTGATTGATGGTGATATGGTGTGGGCCTCAGCTTTCTCTACGCCCCTACATCTCAAACTAGAAGTATAACCATTGCGTGAAAGCTTACACATGAAGGAAGGAGAAATGGAGAGGATAGTGGATGGATGGTGAAAGGGGGCGCAGTAGAGACAAATTCTACTAGTAGCATGTGTACTAGTACCGCGTGTCACGAACCCATCGTAATATGTAACTTTTATGCCGAAGTTAGATGGGAACCATGATCAACTACAGTATGTGTGAAACCATTAGCTTGTGGCATTCTGAACCATATTATTTGGATTTTTTTTACAAAAAAACATCACCGTCCTCACTAGGAAAATTGAATTTATTTTTTCCTAATTGTTGGAAACTCCCAAATGGAACAATGCTTACTACTCCAAGATGCACCCATGTACCAAACTATTGTGGAAACTCTATCAAATTGTAAACTATGATGTCAATATGACCTTGATGACCTTGGTCGTTCGGGTTGAAATAAACCCGATAATGTCCATACACATGGTAGGACAAAACTATGAAGCTATTGTTCCAAAACTTATCTAATCCCATGATTACAGTTTTCATATCACATGGTGCACAAGACATGATAGGACATCATAAGTAAAACTTTTGTTTTTTGTTTTTTATTTTTCGTTTATTTAATGTGATCATTTTCAAAATGGGTTCAAAATTTCCTTCCCTCCTGATGTTTGGCCGATCTTTTGAATAACCTTCCCTCCCGATGTTTGGGAAGCAAGTGAAAATTTTGAAAACCGGAAAAGTTTGAATTTTTGTGCTGCCAAGGACCCAAGTAGTTTCCTTCCTATGTAGTACTACTCCTCGTCTCTACTCCACACCAACGCACGGCTGCCGAACACGCCAGAGACACAGAGCCGCCGTACCAAGGCACATGTGCACATCGCCACACTATGGACAAGGGGAGAGAGATCAGCTAGGCCGGTGCGCAGGGGGGGAGAGGAGAGATGGAGCATAGCGAAGGAGAGAGAAAACACACAATTTGTTTTGCGCGCATAGGTCATAAAATTTACTACTAGTAGAGTGTACACTATAAGGCCGCAGAAGTACCTCATGTTAGTAACCCATCATAACTTTGCTCTGACATGGAACCGCCTTCAACTCCTCTTCGCTGCTGCCCTCTTCCCCTCCCAACATTTTATTCTCTCAGCATGTATAACGCGTGGACATAGGGAGAATATGCATAAGAAAAAAAATATACTACTCTCGCATTGTGTAAACTAGTAAGTTGCACATGACTTGCACGTGAGACTCAAATAGTAGACGTAGAAGTCAAAGATTATTAGCTACCTAATACATGAATTTTTTATATGGTCTAGAGAAACAAGGGAGAAGATTCTAGTATGATGGAGAAGTGTGTTTTGAGGTTTGTGCATAGCATTCATGATGCCGAAGACTATTAATAGAATCTTCAAGATGCTAGAATAGAAAAGAAGATCCAACAGCTAGAAATATTGGGATTCGCGAGTCTGGATCCAACGGTCAACATTCAAAATTATTCGTACACTATATAGTGGTAAGATAAGATAAGAGAAGATCATGTAGAGGTCAATGATTATTAGCTATGAGGGATAAGATTCTAGTATGATGGAGAAGTGCGTTTTGAGGTTTGTGCATAGCAGTCATTATACTGAAGACTATCAATAGAATCTTCCAGATGCTAGAATGGAAAAGAAGATCCAATGGCTAGAAATGTTGCGATTCGCGAGTCTTGATCCAACGCTCAGTATCCAAAGTTATTCGTACAGTATATAGTGGTAAGATATCTCTACTACTATAATGGAGCAGTTTTGAATTGGATCCATAGCACCAATCTTGACCATTGGGATGTTAGATCCAATGGTTCAGAGAAACTAGATTCCTGTTGAATAGTACCTAGAGCAAACTCCACCATGCATGTTATATAACCATCATGTCATGTAGCACCCCAATTGTCTAACAATTGTAATGCTACTTGTCCTAGTAAGATATTGGCTACTTTATATATATTATTGTTGCATCATAATTATAGCATGCTCATGTCATCATGCCACCTTGCATTTGAGCATCATATAAAACCCTTTTTCTTTTGGTTCTTCTCTCAAATGCATTATTAATTGTATTTGCTTCTTGATATTATAATTGGCTTTTGATATATTGTCTAAATGCCCAAGTTGAGTTGGGGGCATATCTTTTATTTCCATTCCACCACCCTTCTCTTCCACCACTTTATAATTCCACCATCCCTTTAACAATGAGCTTGTCTTTCTTTCTCTTTGATATTTTAATTCTAGCTCATGTAGTTTGGGGTGGATCAATCTTCTAAATTCTTGTTCTTGGTTTTATCTCCATTTTTGGAAATGCATAAGAATAATGCCATCATATTATTATTGTTGTCACAAAATAAATAATGGCATTATTATTTTTGCATGGGCCATGCAAGCTTCTCCACCACCTTTCTCTCCATTGGTTTTTCTTTGGATTTGAGGGATTCTAACTTGGGAAATCATCTACCACTCCACCACCATCTTAGTCTCACCCATTTCTTTTTCCTCTTATTTCTATTCTCCATGCATGAATCATATGAGGCCTAGCCATAATGTTTTTCTTTTCCTTTTTCTTGAAATTCTTTCCACCCCACCTCATGATCATTCTAGCCTCCACCATGCTCCACTTGAGTTGGTTTATTCACACCATTCACAATCATTTCTATTTATCTACATGTATGATCACATGAGAGCTTTTCCACCTAATTCTATTCTTCTTCTTTCTTTATAGTTTCTTCTCTACTTTAGCCCATGCAAAATCCAACCAAGGTGTCTTCTTGGTTTAGCTTCATAAACAAGATAAAAACCTAAATATCTAATTAAAACCTAACCTAGCTATCTTCTCTCTCTCTCTAAATTATCCTAACCTTATTTCTCCTAAACCCTAACCTACTTCCCTTATCTCTCTCTCACACCTCTCTCTCTCTCTCCACCATGGGCACCACACCGGCCACCCTCTCCCTGGCCCCACCCTAGCTAGCCCCTCCTCTCTCTAACCTAGCTAACCCAAAACCCTAACCCTAGCCGAGCTCACCCGAGCCCCTTCCCTCTTTTTCTCTCTGCCGTGCGGGCCTAGCTGCACTACCCCGCCGTCCCTGGCCTACTGGCAGCCTCCCCATGCCCTACCTGCCCCAGCCCGGCGAGCACGTGCTCGAGGAGAAGGAGGAAAAGGTGGCACCCGAGCCACCTTTATCCTGCCGTGCCCACCGGCCTCTCCTCTCTCTCCCTCCCACTTTCCCCTCCTCCTCACGCCTCTCTGGCCTCGCCCAGATCCGCCCCAGAGCGCCCCCTCCTTCCCCTTCTTCTCCACCGTCGTCCCCACCTGCCGCCAGTCACCGCCGTCTACCGCCGCCATCTCCTCGTTCCGGCCGTCAAGCTTGTCGTGGAAGTGGCCTGGCAGATCGAGGACATCCCCCTGCGTCGCCCAGTACACGCCGTCGCGGAGGAGAAGCGCCAGCATCGCCGGAAACGTCGACGCCCGACGCGAAACCCTAGCCGACGGGACGCCAGCGACCTCGCCGATCCGCCGCTCCTCGCGCCGATCCAAGCCCACCAGCGAGCCCGCGGTGAGCATCCCCTCCTCCCTGACATGGTCCGCTTTGCCGTACCGCCCTAGCGCCGCCGTTGTTTTTGTCGAGCACTCTCAGTGCGCTAGAGCTCGCCAACGTCTGCAAGTTTTCCCCGCGCCGCAGCAAGCCTATCTAGTCCCCCGCCACCCTCCTGACATCTGCCCGAGCCAGCCGCACCGGTCAGCCCCCTCCGCGCGCACTCCCGCGGCCCGGGATCGAATCCCCGCTCCGCCCGCGCACGCGCCTGCCGCCAGACGGAGGAGAACGATAAACAGTACGGGCGCGTGGTCGTTTTGCAAAAAGCCCCTTCCCTTTTTAATTACTGCAACCCGCGCTCCTTTCGGCCCCACCAGTCAGCCACGCCCGCGCGTTTGCAGAAAACCCCCCGGCTTTTCCTGTTCGCAACCCGCGCTCCAGCCGCAGCCCCACCTGTCAGCCCCTGTCTCCCGCATCGCTGGCACGTGGGCCTTCCGCCGCTGGCCCCGCCTGTCAGTCGCTGTGGGCTAGCCCAGTCCGCGTGCAAAACGCGTTTCTCGCGCGCGTGGCCCCAGTCCGCGGTGACCCCACCTGTCAGTGCCTGTGGCTGGAATTGCCTGGGTGTAAAAAGTTTTTCGCTGAGTTTGTTTTTATTCTTATCTTTTCAAATTTATTTAAATTCAAATTCTTTTCAGATTCAAATAATTTTCAAAAATACAAACCCAAATAATACATGTAATATATGTTTTGGAATCAGAAAAATGTGAGGAATTCAATTATGCCCTCCAAAATATATTTTGCACACTTTAAATTTCGAGTTGATCAAAATTACAAGAAAATGTCCTTTTCCTTATTTAATTAATAACTTTTGTTTTATAACTCCAAATTTGACAAATAATATGTCTAACTCGATCAGCGCGACGAGCCCGTTCTATTTATGCAATCCTTGTTCTGAATTGAAGCATGCATCATGTTGTCATCTAAAATCTGAACCGTTTATGACAATAAAACTTGGGCAAATAAATGATAAAATGCTTTACTTCTTGTATCCACACCTCACCTTTGCCATGCTACTTCAATGCCATGTAAATTGTGCATCATTCATCATGGCATGCTTGGTTGCTTGTTGCATTTCAATTCATATGCTTGCGTACTTTATTTATGTTGGCCCTTGTTTGTTTGGTTCTTCTTCGAATAGACGCCCAGCAGGAGAATTATCAGGAATCACAGGAGTATTACCCAGATCCATCTCTCGCTTCAACTGAGCTGCCAGGCAAGCACTACCACATGCTTGCATACATACAGTACCTATTGCCTCTATCTTATTCTTGCATCATTGAGTCGCGGTTGCATAAAATTGAGTCCCAAGTACTGCATAGCCTTTACTTTTAAACCACATTAAGCCTGTTCCGGTCCCATGAGCCATTACTACAGGAGTTGTTTGAGCCATGCGAGTCGTAGAAAAGCATGAGTAGGGTATGTGAGTGTCGGATGGATAACGAGGTACCTAAATAACATAACCTGAGTAGTAATGGGATAACTAAAGAAAGAGGCACCGGTGAGCAATATCTGCTATTTGGTTTTTCCTGCTCACTTGTGTCCCGTAGGACCCCGAGTACTTGATTCCTGTTCCTTGACTATTCGCACTATCCACATCCGGGAGGCCTATGGACCCCCCTGAGCCAGAGCTTGATTCAATCTTATTTCTTGGGGCCACAAGTAGTTTGGGGCTTTATTACTATTCTGTACTTATGCCATGTTACTGCTTTATTTAAGATTGTGCGTGGAGCACCTGTACTGTTTTGGATTGTGGAATGTTTTCGCGGTATCGACAAGCCCAGTCACATTTTCGGGTTCCCAGTCGTTTACAGCCATTGACACAAACCTTGGGTCCGTCTCGGAGCCGGCCAACTTCGTTGCGGGTAGCTTAATGGGGTGGCCCCCTGAAATATTTCTGAATCCTGTGATTGCTTTGTCGTGAATGCCTCGTTAGGTTTTGTTTTGGTTTTTCCGAGGTTGATCGAGTGTGTGTTGCTATTCGTGCACCCCTGCAGGGTAAATCTTTCTGAAAGCCGTGTCCGCGGTTATGGACGACTTGGAGCACAGTTTCTCGATCATAGACAAGTATAACTAAAGTACCGCTTTTAATTTGACTAAGTACTTGACTAGTAAATAGCGCAATACTCATGGAATGGATAATAAAACTGCCAACGGGTGATGGGGTTGTTCGTCCGCTTCCTCGTTGGTAAGCGAGGAGGAGGATGGATCTGATAATTATACTGTTATAACTGTTGTTCTTAATTCACGGACTTCCGTCTATCTTTGGTTAGGCGGGAGGTTAGCGAGTCTCTATAGAATTGTTAGGTATTATCTTTTGCTGCAATTGCGTCACCCCAGGTTGTGTCCCCTTTAGTGGCATAAAGACTTGCTGAGTACCCCTAGGGTCTCACACGATAAATTGTTTGATTCAGATGAACAGGTGTACCCGCAAGATGGATACTGGGTGGAAGAGTCAGATGATGTGGGCAACGATCATTCGGTGTAGAGATTCCGGGAACGGGGATCCGTGTGATCTGTGGGCGGGATGTGTTTATTTATGGGGCATCTTATGCCAATTTGCTTCTTATCCGTACTCGGATCTTGTTTTCCGCTTCCGCCTGATACTCTGATGTGTGATGTATGAGGAGCTATCCTAAATTATTATATCTATCTAGGACATTTGGATCTTGCCGTATGGCGTTGCAATATTTCTATTTCTTTTAGATGGAATGGCTCTGATGTACTGTTGTATGTGGCTTGCATACATACTCATTTGTGTATGTATTTGATCCCTTCGCCTGCCGATTACGCCGCTCGTTCTTGTCCCGTTGACTGAAAGTGGTTAGGACGGCCGAAAGGTCTACCGTGAGTGGCCCTGGGCCCCACCGTACTATTTTAACCACTTTCGTTCATCCAGGCATTAACTAAGAGCGTAATTCACCGAGGTAGTTACAATTGGTATCAGAGCCATCCCGCCCTTCAGGGTCTCAGCCAAAATGGTCGTTGTCAGTCTAGCAAATATTTTGGTAGTTATGTATACTAGGGAAAAACAAACGTGAGAGTAAGATTGCTTCCATTTTTCTTCTTACCCACCCACCCACCCTTTTCTGGTAAGGAAGGTAACGTTTTCAATCCTCTTCTAAACTTCAAACTAGGATTCACGTGTTCTGGGTTCCGTAGTACCATAGGTTATGTTTGTTTGTGTGTGTGTGTGTGTGAATTCCTTGTCTATCTGTTGCATCCAAATGTTATCACTATCTGCCTTTTGGTTATCAACTGTTGGTACATTCCCTACCGACAGTCCTTTGTAAACCGACGCGATCTATTCTGATTCGTTGTACACCGATGCGATCTATCTTACTCTTTGTTATCCGACGTTATCTTGTTGGGGTGTTCTTTTCCGTAGTTACCAATCTTTAGGTTCACCTTAAGAAGAAGTTGTTGGGATATGTGTTTTACTGATTCATGTGCGAAGTAATGATTTGAGTGCGGGATGGAGTCGCGACCATACCACTACTTTTGTCATTTGCTTTTGTATATTGAACTAGTAGAGTTGCTAATCTTGATTCGTTAAGTGGTTTTGCGCATTTAGTGGTATTTTAATGCCAAAATTTGCGGAAAATTTTTCTTTGTTAGTTTGTATACCACACTCCTTGTTCAGTCGTGTGTGTTATGCTTAATATCTTCTAGTGCTTTGAACTTTGTTGATATTTTAATATCACCTCAGTGAATTGCATTCCTTAATCTTGATTAATTCCATTTTGGTACTATTTTGGATTATTATCATTCTCCATTATAGTACTGACTTGTGTTTTATATCAATCACAGGATGGCACCACCACGCCGTTCTGAGGAGGATATACCACCTGAACTTGGGGCCGCTTTGGCAAGTATTGCAAATGCTTTGGGCACTATGCAGCAGAACCAACAGCGCTTCGAGGAAAGTGTGAGGAGGAATGAGTTTGCTCCGCTACCTCCACCTCCCAAGCGAGGAGACATCAAGAGTTTTCTCAAGTTCAACCCACGCCAATTTGAGGTGTCTGATCAGCCACTTGATGCGGATGATTGGCTTCGTGAAGTGTCAAGGTTGCTCATCACTGCGGATGTTCCCGAGCAAGAATGGGTCAAGTGTGCTACTCACCTTCTGAAGGGAGATGCAGCTCTCTGGTGGGAAAATTACCTCAAGGCAGATCTTTCTGGTTTTCAGCCTACTTGGGAGCGGTTCACTGCTGCTTTCAAAGAGCAATATCTGTCAGAAATTGTCATGGAAAGGATGAAGGAAGTGTTTCTCAACCTCAAGCAGGGCACTGATAATGTCAACACCTACATCAGAAACTTCATGAACCTGTCTCGTTATGGTGGCGATGAGATCTCTGATGACAAGAAGAAGCAAAAGAGGTTTCGGCAAGGCCTCAATGCTTCCATCAAATATGCAATCACTCATGCAAGGCCAGCATCTTTCCTGGAACTTCAGCACACAGCTCTGCAGGAAGAAGCAAGTAGGCAAGTGTTTGAGGAGTCAAAGAAACACAGCCGTGATATAGCAAGCTCTTCTGCTATGACAGCTCCTTCTAAGCGTCGTGTCTGGGTTCCTAACACCCCACCGTCGCTCCCTGCTCCACCAAGACCTTCAAGCTACGCACCAAGGCCACCAAACTCCTTCACTGCGGCTCCCAGGGGCTACAACCACAACTACCCTGGAGCGCCTGGCGGAGTCCCTGGCTACATTGCTCCACGTCCACCTGGTGCTTGTTATACTTGTGGAAACACTGGCCATCAGCAATGGAATTGTCCAATGAATAACAAAGCTCTTCCACCACCACCTCCAAGACCTGCGGCAAGTGCTCCTATGATTCGTGCACCTCCACCTCGGGCTCTCAACATCAACACTAAGCCGGGATCTACGGTTGCTCGTGCCAACTGTGTCAACGCCGCTCAAGCTGAGCATGCTCCTGGAGTTGTGATGGGTATGCTTCCTGTTAACTCAGTTCCTGCACGAGTTTTGTTTGATTCTGGTGCTTCACATTCTTTCGTTTCTCACAAATTTGCAAATGAGCATGAGCTTGTTATCGACCAGCTGGATAAAAAGTTAATGGTTCTTTCTCCCGGGGCAAGATTGTTATCCACTAAGATCAGCCATGGCAATCAAATTGAGATTGGTGGTTCTTCTTTTCCGGCTTCCTTAATTGTTCTGGGCAATTCTGATATTGATGTTATCTTGGGCATGGATTGGTTGACAGCAAATGCAGCTATGATTGATTGTGCCGAACGTTCGGTTTCTCTGAAAATTCCTGAAGGCCATATAGTCTATTCTCCAAGTCTGACTCCTGCAATTCAGCTTTATTCTTTGGCAGCTCTGAATGATGATGCTATGGAAGGTATTCAGAGTGTTCCGGTAGTTTGTGAGTTTCCAGATGTCTTTCCGGAAGAGTTGCCAGGTATGCCTCCGGATCGTGAGGTTGAGTTTGTGATTGAACTTGAACCTGGTACCGCTCCTATCTCCAAGCGGCCTTATAAAATGGGTCCTGCTGAGTTGGCTGAACTTAAGAGTCAGTTGGATGAACAAGAGAAGTTGGGTTTCATTCAGCACAGTACTTCTTCTTGGGGTAGTCCAACCATCTTTGTGAAGAAGCGAGACAAGACTGATAGACTTTGTGTTGACTATCGGGCACTCAATGCTAAAACAATCAAGAATAAATATCCCCTTCCGCGGATTAATGATCTCTTTGATCAGCTAGCTGGAGCTGTGGTATTCTCTAAGCTTGATTTGAGAAGTGGTTACCATCAAATCAAGATCCGCAAGGAAGATGTTCCCAAAACAGCTTTCACCACTCGCTATGGCCTGTATGAGTACACGGTCATGTCTTTCGGTCTCACCAATGCACCTGCCACCTTCTCGAGGCTTATGAACTCGGTTTTCATGGAGTATCTTGATAAGTTCGTTGTGGTCTATCTGGATGACATTCTAGTCTATTCTAAGTCAAAAGAAGAACATGAAGAACACCTTCGTTGTGTCCTAAGCAAGCTTCGTGAGAACCGCCTGTATGCAAAGTTCTCCAAGTGTGAGTTTTGGCTACCTCAAGTCACCTACCTTGGTCACGTTATCTCTGCCAAGGGCATTGCCGTCAACCCAGAAACTATTAAGACAATTATGGATTGGCTTCCACCCATAAATGTCAAAGAAGTCAGAAGTTTCCTTGGTTTGGCCAGTTACTGTCGTAGATTCGTTCAAAACTTCTCAAAAATTGCGAAGCCTCTTACCGATCTCCTCAAGAAAGGCAAGAAATATCTTTGGACTCCTGCATGTCAAGCAAGCTTTGAAACACTCAAAGAGAAGCTCACTTCCACACCAGTCTTAGTTCCTCCAGATACATCAAAGCCTTTCCAGATTTTCTGTGATGCTTCATTGCAAGGATTGGGTGCGGTCCTTATGCAAGAAAAGCAAGTTGTTGCTTACGCATCTCGTCAGTTGAAGACGCATGAGATCAACTATCCTACACATGACCTCGAACTCGCAGCAGTTGTCTTTGCTTTGAAAGTATGGAGGCATTACTTGCTGGGCAACCGTTGTGAGATCTTTTCTGATCACAAGAGTCTGAAGTATATCTTCACGCAGCCTGATCTCAACCTTCGTCAGAGGAGG
This sequence comes from Avena eriantha, assembly GCA_910589775.1. Lineage (NCBI taxonomy): Eukaryota > Viridiplantae > Streptophyta > Magnoliopsida > Poales > Poaceae > Avena > Avena eriantha. The sequence continues at coordinate 394,724,792 of OU342744.1, read as the reverse complement.
TGGATCGAAACAATCAATGACTTCGATTTGACCATCAACTACACCCCGGGCAAAGCTAATGTCATGGCAGATGCTCTCAGCCGAAAAGCTTATGTCAACAACCTCATGGTGGAAGAACAACAACCTCTCTTGTGCGAGGAATTCCGCAAGCTCAACCTTGAAATTGTGGATCAAGGTTATCTTCTGAACCTTCTAGCAACACCTCTCTTGGAAGAAAAGGTCCGTTCCATTCAGCTTGGGGATCCTTACACTAAAAAGATCATCTCCAACATTCAACTTCCGAAGTATGAGTCTTTCCACGTTGATGACCAAGGCACTCTTTTCTTTGAACACCGGATGTTTGTTCCGAACTACCCGGGTTTAAGGGAGCAAGTTCTCAAGGAGGCGCATGATTCTGTTCTTTCCATCCACCCTGGCAGCACTAAGATGTACATGGACTTGAAAACACAATATTGGTGGCCTGGTTTGAAACGATATTGTGCCAAGTATGTCTCGGAGTGTGATGTCTGTCGTAGAGTTAAAGCTGTCCATCAGAAACCTTCCGGTCTTCTACAGCCATTGAAGCCTCCGGAATGGAAATGGGAGAAAGTAGAGATGGACTTCATCACTGGTTTTCCAAGGTCGCAAAAAGGCAACAATGCAATCTTTGTTGTCATTGACAGGCTTTCCAAAGTAGCTCACTTCTTTCCAGTCAAGGAAACAATTTCTGCAATTCAGTTGGCTGAGCTCTATATCAACAGAATTGTCTCTCTGTATGGAGTTCCTCTTGAGATCAGTTCAGACCGTGGAAGCATCTTCACTTCCAAATTCTGGGGAAGTTTCCAAAATGCTTTGGGAACAAAGTTAAACTTCAGCACAGCTTACCACCCTCAGTCGCAAGGACAAGTTGAAAGGATCAATCAGATTCTAGAAGATATGCTCCGTGCTTGCGTTATCTCTTTCGGCATGAAGTGGGAAGAATGTCTTCCTTATGCTGAATTCTCTTACAACAACAGTTTCCAGAAAAGTCTAAAGATGGCACCATTTGAGGCTCTCTATGGTCGCAAGTGCAGAACTCCGATTGGTTGGTCGGGCGCAGGTGAAAGATTATTGTTTGTCCCCGACATTGTAACTCAAGCGGAGGAGAAAGTTCACATCATTCTTGAAAATCTGAAGATTGCTCAAAGTCGCCAGAAGAGCAATTATGACAGAAAGCACACGGACACGGAGTATGTCCCTGGTGATCTCGTTTACCTTCGTGTCACTCCCATGAGAGGCACACACCGTTTTGGTATCAAAGGAAAGCTGGCTCCTAGATACATCGGTCCTTTCAAAATTCGTGGAAGAAGAGGAGAAGTTGCTTATGCTCTTGAGCTCCCTGAACAACTCAAAGTCCATGATGTTTTTCACATCTCTCAACTCAAGAAGTGCTTCAAGGATCCCGGCAGGACCGTGGACCATGAACTCATCAATCTCCAAGAAGACCTTTCTTATCAAGAGCACCCCACAAAAATTCTTGAAGTCGCAGAAAGAAGGACTCGCAACAAGTCCATCAAGTTCTGCAAGGTGCAGTGGTCGCACCATTCCGTTGATGAAGCAACCTGGGAACGTGAAGATGAGCTCCGTGCCAAGTATCCTACCCTCTTTGAGTCTTCTTCTTCCTAGAATCTCGGGGCGAGATTCCTGTTTAGTGGGGGAGAGTTGTAGCACCCCAATTGTCTAACAATTGTAATGCTACTTGTCCTAGTAAGATATTGGCTACTTTATATATATTATTGTTGCATCATAATTATAGCATGCTCATGTCATCATGCCACCTTGCATTTGAGCATCATATAAAACCCTTTTTCTTTTGGTTCTTCTCTCACATGCATTATTAATTGTATTTGCTTCTTGATATTATAATTGGCTTTTGATATATTGTCTAAATGCCCAAGTTGAGTTGGGGGCATATCTTTTATTTCCATTCCACCACCCTTCTCTTCCACCACTTTATAATTCCACCATCCCTTTAACAATGAGCTTGTCTTTCTTTCTCTTTGATATTTTAATTCTAGCTCATGTAGTTTGGGGTGGATCAATCTTCTAAATTCTTGTTCTTGGTTTTATCTCCATTTTTGGAAATGCATAAGAATAATGCCATCATATTATTATTGTTGTCACAAAATAAATAATGGCATTATTATTTTTGCATGGGCCATGCAAGCTTCTCCACCACCTTTCTCTCCATTGGTTTTTCTTTGGATTTGAGGGATTCTAACTTGGGAAATCATCTACCACTCCACCACCATCTTAGTCTCACCCATTTCTTTTTCCTCTTATTTCTATTCTCCATGCATGAATCATATGAGGCCTAGCCATAATGTTTTTCTTTTCCTTTTTCTTGAAATTCTTTCCACCCCACCTCATGATCATTCTAGCCTCCACCATGCTCCACTTGAGTTGGTTTTATTCACACCATTCACAATCATTTCTATTTATCTACATGTATGATCACATGAGAGCTTTTCCACCTAATTCTATTCTTCTTCTTTCTTTATAGTTTCTTCTCTACTTTAGCCCATGCAAAATCCAACCAAGGTGTCTTCTTGGTTTAGCTTCATAAACAAGATAAAAACCTAAATATCTAATTAAAACCTAACCTAGCTATCTTCTCTCTCTCTCTAAATTATCCTAACCTTATTTCTCCTAAACCCTAACCTACTTCCCTTATCTCTCTCTCACACCTCTCTCTCTCTCTCCACCATGGGCACCACACCGGCCACCCTCTCCCTGGCCCCACCCTAGCTAGCCCCTCCTCTCTCTAACCTAGCTAACCCAAAACCCTAACCCTAGCCGAGCTCACCCGAGCCCCTTCCCTCTTTTTCTCTCTGCCGTGCGGGCCTAGCTGCACTACCCCGCCGTCCCTGGCCTACTGGCAGCCTCCCCATGCCCTACCTGCCCCAGCCCGGCGAGCACGTGCTCGAGGAGAAGGAGGAAAAGGTGGCACCCGAGCCACCTTTATCCTGCCGTGCCCACCGGCCTCTCCTCTCTCTCCCTCCCACTTTCCCCTCCTCCTCACGCCTCTCTGGCCTCGCCCAGATCCGCCCCAGAGCGCCCCCTCCTTCCCCTTCTTCTCCACCGTCGTCCCCACCTGCCGCCAGTCACCGCCGTCTACCGCCGCCATCTCCTCGTTCCGGCCGTCAAGCTTGTCGTGGAAGTGGCCTGGCAGATCGAGGACATCCCCCTGCGTCGCCCAGTACACGCCGTCGCGGAGGAGAAGCGCCAGCATCGCCGGAAACGTCGACGCCCGACGCGAAACCCTAGCCGACGGGACGCCAGCGACCTCGCCGATCCGCCGCTCCTCGCGCCGATCCAAGCCCACCAGCGAGCCCGCGGTGAGCATCCCCTCCTCCCTGACATGGTCCGCTTTGCCGTACCGCCCTAGCGCCGCCGTTGTTTTTGTCGAGCACTCTCAGTGCGCTAGAGCTCGCCAACGTCTGCAAGTTTTCCCCGCGCCGCAGCAAGCCTATCTAGTCCCCCGCCACCCTCCTGACATCTGCCCGAGCCAGCCGCACCGGTCAGCCCCCTCCGCGCGCACTCCCGCGGCCCGGGATCGAATCCCCGCTCCGCCCGCGCACGCGCCTGCCGCCAGACGGAGGAGAACGATAAACAGTACGGGCGCGTGGTCGTTTTGCAAAAAGCCCCTTCCCTTTTTAATTACTGCAACCCGCGCTCCTTTCGGCCCCACCAGTCAGCCACGCCCGCGCGTTTGCAGAAAACCCCCCGGCTTTTCCTGTTCGCAACCCGCGCTCCAGCCGCAGCCCCACCTGTCAGCCCCTGTCTCCCGCATCGCTGGCACGTGGGCCTTCCGCCGCTGGCCCCGCCTGTCAGTCGCTGTGGGCTAGCCCAGTCCGCGTGCAAAACGCGTTTCTCGCGCGCGTGGCCCCAGTCCGCGGTGACCCCACCTGTCAGTGCCTGTGGCTGGAATTGCCTGGGTGTAAAAAGTTTTTCGCTGAGTTTGTTTTTATTCTTATCTTTTCAAATTTATTTAAATTCAAATTCTTTTCAGATTCAAATAATTTTCAAAAATACAAACCCAAATAATACATGTAATATATGTTTTGGAATCAGAAAAATGTGAGGAATTCAATTATGCCCTCCAAAATATATTTTGCACACTTTAAATTTCGAGTTGATCAAAATTACAAGAAAATGTCCTTTTCCTTATTTAATTAATAACTTTTGTTTTATAACTCCAAATTTGACAAATAATATGTCTAACTCGATCAGCGCGACGAGCCCGTTCTATTTATGCAATCCTTGTTCTGAATTGAAGCATGCATCATGTTGTCATCTAAAATCTGAACCGTTTATGACAATAAAACTTGGGCAAATAAATGATAAAATGCTTTACTTCTTGTATCCACACCTCACCTTTGCCATGCTACTTCAATGCCATGTAAATTGTGCATCATTCATCATGGCATGCTTGGTTGCTTGTTGCATTTCAATTCATATGCTTGCGTACTTTATTTATGTTGGCCCTTGTTTGTTTGGTTCTTCTTCGAATAGACGCCCAGCAGGAGAATTATCAGGAATCACAGGAGTATTACCCAGATCCATCTCTCGCTTCAACTGAGCTGCCAGGCAAGCACTACCACATGCTTGCATACATACAGTACCTATTGCCTCTATCTTATTCTTGCATCATTGAGTCGCGGTTGCATAAAATTGAGTCCCAAGTACTGCATAGCCTTTACTTTTAAACCACATTAAGCCTGTTCCGGTCCCATGAGCCATTACTACAGGAGTTGTTTGAGCCATGCGAGTCGTAGAAAAGCATGAGTAGGGTATGTGAGTGTCGGATGGATAACGAGGTACCTAAATAACATAACCTGAGTAGTAATGGGATAACTAAAGAAAGAGGCACCGGTGAGCAATATCTGCTATTTGGTTTTTCCTGCTCACTTGTGTCCCGTAGGACCCCGAGTACTTGATTCCTGTTCCTTGACTATTCGCACTATCCACATCCGGGAGGCCTATGGACCCCCCTGAGCCAGAGCTTGATTCAATCTTATTTCTTGGGGCCACAAGTAGTTTGGGGCTTTATTACTATTCTGTACTTATGCCATGTTACTGCTTTATTTAAGATTGTGCGTGGAGCACCTGTACTGTTTTGGATTGTGGAATGTTTTCGCGGTATCGACAAGCCCAGTCACATTTTCGGGTTCCCAGTCGTTTACAGCCATTGACACAAACCTTGGGTCCGTCTCGGAGCCGGCCAACTTCGTTGCGGGTAGCTTAATGGGGTGGCCCCCTGAAATATTTCTGAATCCTGTGATTGCTTTGTCGTGAATGCCTCGTTGGGTTTTGTTTTGGTTTTTCCGAGGTTGATCGAGTGTGTGTTGCTATTCGTGCACCCCTGCAGGGTAAATCTTTCTGAAAGCCGTGTCCGCGGTTATGGACGACTTGGAGCACAGTTTCTCGATCATAGACAAGTATAACTAAAGTACCGCTTTTAATTTGACTAAGTACTTGACTAGTAAATAGCGCAATACTCATGGAATGGATAATAAAACTGCCAACGGGTGATGGGGTTGTTCGTCCGCTTCCTCGTTGGTAAGCGAGGAGGAGGATGGATCTGATAATTATACTGTTATAACTGTTGTTCTTAATTCACGGACTTCCGTCTATCTTTGGTTAGGCGGGAGGTTAGCGAGTCTCTATAGAATTGTTAGGTATTATCTTTTGCTGCAATTGCGTCACCCCAGGTTGTGTCCCCTTTAGTGGCATAAAGACTTGCTGAGTACCCCTAGGGTCTCACACGATAAATTGTTTGATTCAGATGAACAGGTGTACCCGCAAGATGGATACTGGGTGGAAGAGTCAGATGATGTGGGCAACGATCATTCGGTGTAGAGATTCCGGGAACGGGGATCCGTGTGATCTGTGGGCGGGATGTGTTTATTTATGGGGCATCTTATGCCAATTTGCTTCTTATCCGTACTCGGATCTTGTTTTCCGCTTCCGCCTGATACTCTGATGTGTGATGTATGAGGAGCTATCCTAAATTATTATATCTATCTAGGACATTTGGATCTTGCCGTATGGCGTTGCAATATTTCTATTTCTTTTAGATGGAATGGCTCTGATGTACTGTTGTATGTGGCTTGCATACATACTCATTTGTGTATGTATTTGATCCCTTCGCCTGCCGATTACGCCGCTCGTTCTTGTCCCGTTGACTGAAAGTGGTTAGGACGGCCGAAAGGTCTACCGTGAGTGGCCCTGGGCCCCACCGTACTATTTTAACCACTTTCGTTCATCCAGGCATTAACTAAGAGCGTAATTCACCGAGGTAGTTACATGTCACCACCCCCAAAATTTCATAACACAGTAGGCTGTATTCTCTCTACTACTATAGTGGAGCAGTTTTGAATTGGATCCATAGCACCAATCCTGATCGTTGGCCTGTTAGATCTAATGATTTAGAGCAACTGGGTTCATGTTGAATAGTACGTACCTAGAGGAAACTCGACCATGTTCTAGAACCATCATGTCACCACCCCCAAAATGCATAAATTAAGTCTATTAATAATAACTATCTACACATATTGAGAATACAACCTACTGTGCTATGAAATTTTGGGGGAGGTGACATGATGGTTCAAGAACATGGTGGAGTTTGCTCTAGGTACAATTTAACATGAATCCAGCTGCTCTGACCCATTGGATCTAACAGCCCAATGGTCAGGATTGGTGTTATGGATCCAATTCAAAACTGCTCCATTATAGTAGTAGAGAAAAAACACAACTTAATAAGGCCTACTATGTGGCATCTTCTAAGGTTCACCTTATACATAGTGGAAACTATATAGTTATCTTTAAGCCTAAGGTGCACCTCAAGCTTGTGGGTTGACCATAGAAAATAGAAAAATCATTTCCCCTCCTTATTTCATGTGATCGTTTTCAAAAGGGGTTCAAATTTTTCAAGATGCAAAATCTTAGTAGCTAGAAGTCGAACCAGTCACCAATTGATATATTAATTGACCGCTCGATGGGTACCCACAAAAGATTTTTTCATAAAACTTTCAAACCAACCTACAATTTATTGATTGTAGTTCAAATTTGACCTTTTATTTCGATACATCGACATAAAGTTACTCAACAAGTGGGCGGGGTCAGCTAGGAATCTTGAAAACTCATAAAACATGGGAATCGTAAGTAAAACACATTGATCCACCTAGGTAATATGTCTAGAATCTTGGATTATGGCATTGAGATCCATATTCTTTAGAATTTTTTTATGGAAAAGAATCATCTCGTCATCACTTAGAAAACTGAAAATATTCTTTCCTGATAGTTGGAAACTCACACCGACGACATTGTTTACTACAAGAAGATGCACACATCTACCTCCGAAAAGACATTTAATTCAAGCGAAATCTATCGCACTTACTTGCAGCTAAAGTTTGACTTAATTTCGTTAAATTGATAAGAAGTCACCAAAGTGCGAGAAGTTAGCTAGGAAGCTTGAAAAATCCTAGTACTAAAAACTTGGGTATTACATATAAGAAACTCTGGTCTAGTTTGTGTGATAATTGGGGCGGTTGCATTTTCTTTTAACCTCGGTAAGTCTCGTAGGAGCGAGGTGCTTGAGAGTTAACACGGTCGGTGGAAGTACAAGTTAGATCAAGGACCTCATAAAGAATGAAAATTGCATCCAAGTCCATGCATTTAGCACAAGGACCCTAAAACTTAGCAATGAAGTGTGTGTTTTGAGGTTTGCGCATAGTAGTGTTCATCGTCCTAAAAACTATCAGTAGAATCTTTCTAGATGCTAAGAATGGAAAAGAAGATCCAACGGTTAGCAATGTTTGGATTTTCTAGTCTTGATTCAACGGTTAATGTTCAAAATTAATACCTAAACTATATGTAGTGGTATGGTATTGTAAGAGATAAGAGACAAGATAAAGATAAGCTTAGAAGTACTGCGAATGTCCGATCTAATGGTAGGTCTCGTAGGAGCAAGGTGCTTGAGAGTTAACACGGTCGGTGGAAGTACAAGTTACATTAAGGACCTCATAAAAATGAAAATTGCATCCAAAAGTCTGTGCATTTAGCACAAGGACCCTAGAACTGAGTAATGAAGTACTGTGTGTTTTGAGGTTTGCGCATACTAGTGTTCATCATGCTAAAGAATATCAGTAGAATCTTTATAGATGCTAAGAATGGAAAAGAAGATCCAACAGTTAGCAATGTTTGGATTTGCTAGTCTTGATCTAGTGGTTAATGTTCAAATAAGTTAATCCATACACTATGTAGTGGTGGTATATATGGTATTGTAAGATATAAGAGACAAGATAAAGGTAAGATAAGAAGTACTACGAATGGTTGATCTAATGGTAGGTCTCGGAAGAGTGAAGTGCTCGAGCGGTTGGTGGAAGTACAAGTTACATCAAGGACCTCATAAAAATGAAAATTGCATCCAAGTCCGTGCATTTAGCACAAGGAACCTGAAACCGAGTAATGAAGTACTGTGTGTTTTGAGGTTTGTGCATACTAGTGTAAATCGTGCTCAAGAGTAACAGTAGAATCTTTCTAGATGCTAAGAATGGAAAAGAAGATCCAACAGTTAGTGATGTTTGGATTTGCTAGTCTTTATCCCATGGTTAATGTTTCAAAGTTAATCCGTACATTATATGAAGTGGTATGGTATTATATGTAAGAGATAATATAATATAAAGATAAGATAAGAAGTACTGTGAATAAGGGCTGATCTAATGGTAGGTCTTGTAGGAGCGAGATGCTTGAGAGTTAACACGGTGGGTAGAATTACAATTTACATCAAGGACCTCATAAAATGAAAATTGCATCCATGTCCATGCATTTAGCACAAGGACAACCTTGAAACTAAGCAATGAAGTGTGTGTTTTGAGATAGGTTTGCACATACTTGCGGTCATTGTGCTAAAGACTATTAGTAGAGTCTTTCTAGATGCTAAGAATGGAAAAGAAGATCCAACGGTTAGCAAAGTTTGGATTTTCCAGTCTTGATCCACCGGTCAATGTTCAAAGTTAATCCATAAACTATATGTAGTACATGGTATGGTATTGTAAGAGATAAGACAAGATAAAGATAAGATAAGAAGTACTACGAATGGTCGATCCAATGGTTGGTCTAGTAGGAGCGAGGTGCTTGAGAGTGAACATGGTCAGTGGAAGTACAAGGTAGATATCAGGGACCTCATAAAAATGAAAATTGCATCCAGGTCCATGCATTTAGCACAAGGACCCTAAAACTGAGCAATGAAGTGTGTGTTTGGAGGTTTGCGCATACTAGCGTTCATCGTTCTCATCAAGACTATTAGTAGAATCTTTCTAAATGCTAAGAATGGAAAAGGATATCCAATAGTTAGCAAAATGTTTGGATTTGCGAGTCTTGATCCAGCTTGTCATCAAAACTCTCGTTGGATGGTTTCTCATAAATTAATTGTGACCCCCCAATGGGTACCTCCAAAAACTTTTTAGTAGAACTTTCACAGTAACCTACAATTTACTTATACTAGTTCAAATTTGACCTATTTTTGATAAATCGACCTAAAGTCATTCAAGTGGGTGGATTTAGCTAGGCAGTTTTGAATTGGATCCATAGCACCAATTGTTAGGTTCACAGCATAGAAAACAAAAAATTCCTACGATGGGAACTATACGCCAAGATCTATCTACTAGATACAAGCAACGGGTGGATATACATCCATAGAGAACTTACCCTCGAAGACAACAAAGCTTTGTTAATGAGTTGGAACTCATGGATAATGTAGTCGTACACTTGCCGATCTTAGGATCGTGATGAAGTCCAGCAGGTCTGGCTCCAGCACGTCCATCAGATCAAGCTCCAGCAAATCCAGCACCACCAAGTCCAGCACCACAAAGCAGCGGTGCATCCGTGATCACACACACATCTGGTACCCCGACAACCTCCGTCCCTCGCTCCAGCATAGCAGCGGAAGCAGCAACTCCTCTCCAGATAAAGCCACCAGGAACATGTATCTCGCTAATCCAAGACCATGGGGGAATAATACTAGAGGGGGAGAGATTACCTTCATGAGGAGCTGTGAGTATGAAGGTGTGAGAGGGGGGCCTTTTATAGGAGGAGGGGAGGGTACCCCTCCCATGGCCGGCGCCCATGGAGGGTGTCCCTTCACCTCCCCCATTCATGTGGTGGTAACCCCCTCCACATTAAAATGCCCCTTCACATTCTCTTTTAAAGTCTCAACTTTAAATACATTAAATTTCTCCAAATTTAATTCTCTCTCATTTAATAAAACTCTTTTATTAATTTTATTCAGAATTTTGTTAATTACTTTAATTAACAAACATTCACATAAAACCCCCTACAACATTTCAATATTACATGCAGAACCAATTTCAGCAATTTCACCCAAAACAGTTTCGGTGTCTATTGAAATAATTCCAGCGCTTTCTTAAATCTTTATCTGAAACATATTTTCTCCAAATGGTGTCGGTATCCCTTAAGTGTGTCACCCTATGGTTCGCGAATAATGCAGACATGATCGCGACCCCTCTTAGATCAATAATCAGAAGCGGGACCTGGAGATCCATACTGATTCCTACACATTCAATGATGACTTCTCTGATCGTGAGAACCTTTAACGCTAGTAACTAAATCCCTTTGTCTCGCGATATATTACATGTCCGAGATTCGATCATTGGCATCCAAATACCTAGTTTGATCTCGTTACCGACATGCACTCTTTTCTCGTTCCCATGATATAACATTCTAGTGATCTCATCACGTGCTTGCAAGCTATCTTAATGTGATATCACCGAGAGGGACCAGAGTATATCTATCCGTCATCAGGATGAACAAATCCCACTCTTGATCCACGAGCCTCAACATAACACCTCGTAGCACTGAACCCACCTTTATAGTCACCCTTTTACGGTGTGACGTTTGATGTTATCAAGATACTCTTTCGGTGTTAGCAATTAACATGATCTCATGGTCTAAGGACTAAGATTACTTCGTATGATGTTATAGCAATATAAACATAATGACTTTGATCGTAATGCTATACTTAGGATGAATGTTCATCACATCATTCCACCAATGTTGTGACCTCGTTATTAACAACATCCAATGTCCATGATCAGGAAACCTCGATCATCTTGTTAATCAACGAGCTAGTTTATATGATTGGCATTACTAGGAACTTTTTATTTTGTTTATTAAAGACACATGTATTAATGTTTCCAATTAATACAATTATAGCATGCAAAATAAACATTTACCATAAACATGGAATAAGATAATAACCACTTTATTATTGCCTCGCGGGCATATTCCCTTCACCAATTGTGACCATTGGGCTATTAGGTCCAATGGTTCAGAGCAGTTGGATTCGTTTTGAATAGTACCTAGAGCAAGCTCCACCATGTTATAGAACCAGCATGTCCCCCCAGTCATATACTTAGCCTTTTGTTGTAGTATCCGTCACAATGATTTAACTTTGGAACTTATCCAAATCCATCATGGAACACCCTTTCCATTACATTGTGCCACCCATAGTCTAATTTGAGATAAATTTAATTTGTATTTTGTGACAAAACTTGTATCAACGTAACACTTTACAATGAACTACCTTTAACTATTTGTCACTTATACATGATATATTCTTAGTTCTTCCAAAGCTCATAAGAATATATTTACTATTGTCCAATGATCATCTTATGAATCATTCTGGTATGTGCTCATAACATTTAGAGCATAGGACAGTCTGGATATATACATATCATGGTATAATCGATCAAAACCTTCATGTGATTTTACTCACCAAGTGTTGAAACACTTGAATCTTGATACAATCCTTTCCATGCAGCAAGAACCTTTCTTGTTGTTTCCATATTGAACCCTTTCAATATCTCATATATGTATGTCTGGCACAGCCATATTAGCGCGTCAATCTATCCATATAGATATTGATGCCAAATATTCCGGTTTTGCCCAAGTTTTTCATCGAAATCTTATTTTAATGAAATTCTTAACTTGTGTCAATACAAGATACATCATTTCAAATCAACAATATGTCCTCTACATAATGTATTAGAAATATGTCTTAGCGCTCCCACTTAATTTCTTGCAAATGCAAGCATCTTCATCATCTCCGATGAATTTAAACTCTTTTAACAGTTTCATCATGGTGAAGATTCCAACTCCGCTATGCTTACTTCAACTATTGAAGTTTGCATGCCCTTTTAGCACCCTTTGAATTAACAAAACCCTTCGGACCATGTCTTGTACACGTCCTAGGTAACCATTCCATTAGAAGAACCTTGTTTTGTTTATTCAACTACCATATACCAAATTATATGTAGTGGTTGCTACATTAATCCGTCAAGACTAAATATCGCTATGAAAGATCAAATCTTGTCACAGTCAACTCCTTGAACATTGCCATAATCTACTTTCCGACATGTCGACTATTTCATAGATGTTCAACATCCATGTCTATTTCTTTATAGATCCAAACACGACCGATAGGCTTTACACCTTTTTAGAGGGTCTTCCAAGTTCAGAAACTTGATTCTCGTGTATGGATACTATCATGGATTCTATGACTTCTAGTCATTTTATGTAGTTAGGGCCCATCATCGCTTCTTTGCATGCAACCGGTTCATCATTGTCAAAACAATAATGACTTGTTTATCAAATATCACTATTTGATTCTTACCGACCCACACGGTTCAATATGAATTCTAATTCCAAGATTACAACCTTTGTAATCACGGGAGCCATGAGCATTGTGGCCGCCACCGGGACACTTTCCGGCACTGCGCTACTTAGCACATATAGCTAAGGTTCAACAACCTTATCAAATTTCTATTGTCCTTCCACTTAACTTTTCGCGAAAAATTCCTTCTCAAGAAACTTAACGTTCCAAGTAACAAACTCTTTTGTCCATGGTGTTATGGAGAAATTCCCAACAAATTCTTTGGGATAACCTACAAAGACGTGCTTATCCGATGTTGGTTGTAAACATTTTGCTTATGCATGGCATACCAAAATTTAAGAAAAGACAATTCGGGTTTTATCCCAAACCATAACTTATATGGTGTCATTTCAACGGATCACGATGGTGCTCTTTTCAGTATAAAAGCGGCAAAGCTTCAATTCTCAAAACATAATGGCAGTTTTATAAATGACACCTTTGATCTCACCATGTCAAACATGGTTTGATTTCATCTCTCAAATATGCCATACTCCTATGGTTTATCGGGAAACACAAATCATGGAACAATTCCGCGAATCTTAGGTGTTTTGCTAAACATGTAACTCAAATATCTTCCTTTATGATCGAATCATAAACTCTTTAATTTCTTGTTACAATGATTTTCCACTTCATCTTGAAAGTCTTTGAACAATTTTCAAATGTTTCATACTTCTTCCTTATTAAGTAAATATATAGATATATTCACTCAAATTTCTGGAGAAAGCATATGAAGCAAAAAGGTCCATTGCATATGGATACATGTAATGGACTATATACATCAATATGTATAATATCCAATAAGTTAGTCATCCGTTCCTCTTTGGCCTATGAACGGAGTTTCAATTATCTCGAGGAAAGTCTCACAAGCGTCAATTGATCAAAATCAAAGACTCCAAAAATCCATCAACATGGATTTTGTTCATGTTTTCTTTCCAATATAATTTAAACAGCGATGTCACTTCATAAGTGATCTTTCAATCATTTGTCTTGCGACATTTTAGCAATAGTGTTTATGGATGTGATTTCTCCCACTAGACTTGTAAAAGTTCATCCATTCTTTATGGAATAAGGTAATTATTTGAACAACCATTGTTCTCGTAATACCGGAACAAAATAACAATTATTAAAAAAAACCTTGAAGGCTAGGTTCGACGACAACGAAACACACAATAACACATTATTCTTTTTCGATGAACATCATCACTTATTATCATGCTAGTTACTTAGGCCATTGTAGTTCATGAATTGTGTTGTCCTGTACGACATTTCATACCAACCAATTCGGTATCCAATACCTCGGAACCACATTGTTTAACAAGCAAGGAATACAGCCATAACATGTATATCTTCGATATACCTAAGTTGGACATCTCCAACCTTTTCTTTTCTACCAAATATTTTATAGATTCTCTTTCAACAATTCCTTTTCTTTTAAAAGAATATATCAACATCAATAGTGGTGTCATTCGCATGACACATAGTACAAAGTGTATATAGTCAAATACTAATACCTTTGAACTTGCACTTTGAAGTGGATCACCATCATCAAATGTTTGGTATTCTTTCAAAAATCCATTATTTAGTAATCTATTAGTGTAGTAAACATTTTACTTACATCTTCTACTCATCCTTATCATGACAACTTTCATGATCAAGCTACTATAGCCTGTAAGGAAGAATCGCGAGTATAATGTTAGTTCCCAAAAACCTTTTTGGGAGATCCGAATGCCTAGCATCTCCATCCTTCACAAATTCTCATAATATGAGAACATGTATTTTGCTAAATTATACTCTATCATAATGCAACCAAAAACATTGTTTCGGATATCACAATATCTTCCACACATGATGGTTTCTAAAACAATTTTTCAGCTCCTAGATAATCTTGATATTAAAACAACTTTTGAATATCAAAAATCATGGAGGAAAACATGATACTTTAGATACTAACATTGGAATTATTACTCTTGATTTAATACTACTTATTAAACTTCATGGAGTAAAAAGAGTTTTCTGAAAGTTTGCAATAGGACTCCTAAACTTTAAATTGACATTCAAAACAATACGATACCAGTTCATAAAGTAAATATCCAGAATTCTATAGTTCTATTATCTCAATTAAAACTAAGCATAAGGTAGTGAACAGACGCCAATGACTACAACAAATTATGAAAATTCACTTCGATTTAGTTTATGACAAATTGAGTTTGACTAATCCAAATTAGAAATGAACTCCCACTCAAAAACGACATCCCTCATGCCTTTTTGGTGATTACATGAACCAAATCCACTACACCAAGTCCGATCATCACGTGAGTCGGTGTAGCTTCAAAGCATCAATATGGGCATCACATCAACTATATGACTCATGCTTAACCTTTCGGTCCGTGTTCTGAGGCCATCTATGTACATGCTAGGCTCGCCAAGTAAGACCCTTAGTATTCACGTGTGTAAAACTGTCTTACACCTGTTATATGAAAGCGTAGAGTCGAGTACACCTGATCATCACGTGATGTCTCGAAACACGATCCACAAAATGGTGCATACTTAAGGAAGAATACATTTTATCTTGATATCTAAATGAGGGGATCATCTTAAAATGCCAAACTAGCAATATAAGATGCTAACATCTAATGTGTAAAGTTAGATGATATGGTCCATGCATTTGATCCCTATCATATGCATCATGGTATGATCTCTATCATTCCTTTGTGTGTAAGGCCAAGGTCTATGGAACTTACACGTTAGGTGTGTTGTAAGAGTATCTATCATACATCTACTTACAACATTACCATATCATGACACTAGCCCAGCAACGATCTAAACTAGATGCGTCTAATTTATCCATTACAAGTTTTACGTGGCATAGGGCTTTCGGAGATAGAACCGTTCTTACCTACGAACATGGAACCACAACGAGGATAACCAAGTTATTAGCAACTCGTTGTAAATCAGATATTGACTATAGTAGGAGAGACAGACACCAGCTAGCCACTTATGCAAAACTAGTTGCATGTCAGTCGTGGAACCGGTCTCATGTACGATGACATGTAAGGTTGGTCCGGGCCGCTTCATCCCACTATGCCACCAATATCCCAAATACATGAAAGAAGAAATAACATGATCATCATCGCCCACATATAAACATATGTGTACTACCCGTGCAAAGCACCTACGCATAGATTAGGCTCTGATACCACTGTTGGGTTCGCAGCATAGAAAACAAAAAAATTCCTACCATGAGAACTATACGCCAAGATCTATCTACTAGATACAAGCAACGGGTGGATATACATCCATAGAGAACTTACCCTCGAAGAAAACAAAGCTTTGTTAACGAGCTGGAGCTCGTGGATGATGTAGTCATACACTTGCCGATCTCAAGGTCGTGATGAAGTCCAGCAGGTCCGGCTCCAGCACGTCCATCAGATCCAGCTCCAGCATGTCCAGCACCACCAAGTCTAGCACCGCAAAGCAGCGGTGCATCCGTGATCGCACACACGTCTGGTACCCTGACAACCTCCGTCCCTCGCTCCAGCAAAGCAGCAGAAGCAACAACTCCTTTCCAAATAAAGCCACCGGGAACATGTATCTCGCTAATCCGAGACCATGGGGGAATAAGACTAGAGGGGGAGAGAGATCCTTCACGAGGAGGTGTGAATAAGGGCTGATCTAATGGTAGGTCTTGTAGGAGCGAGATGCTTGAGAGTTAACACGGTGGGTAGAATTACAATTTACATCAAGGACCTCATAAAAATGAAAATTGCATCCATGTCCATGCATTTAGCACAAGGACAACCTTGAAACTAAGCAATGAAGTGTGTGTTTTGAGATAGGTTTGCACATACTTGCGGTCATTCTGCCAAAGACTATTAGTAGAGTCTTTCTAGATGCTAAGAATGGAAAAGAAGATCCAACGGTTAGCAATGTTTGGATTTGCCAGTCTTGATCCAACGGTCAATGTTCAAAGTTAATCCATACACTATATGTAGTACATGGTATGGTATTGTAAGAGATAAGACAAGATAAAGATAAGATAAGAAGTACTAAGAACGGTCGATCCAATGGTTGGTCTAGTAGGAGCGAGGTGCTTGAGAGTGAACATGGTCAGTGGAAGTACAAGGTAGATATCAGGGACCTCATAAAAATGAAAATTGCATCCAAGTCCATGCATTTAGCACAAGGACCCTAAAACTGAGCAATGAAGTGTGTGTTTGGAGGTTTGCGCATACTAGCGTTCATCGTTCTCATCAAGACTATTAGTAGAATCTTTCTAAATGCTAAGAATGGAAAAGGATATCCAATAGTTAGCAAAATGTTT
The DNA here is from genome assembly GCA_910589775.1 of Avena eriantha. Lineage (NCBI taxonomy): Eukaryota > Viridiplantae > Streptophyta > Magnoliopsida > Poales > Poaceae > Avena > Avena eriantha. The sequence continues at coordinate 394,707,717 of OU342744.1, read as the reverse complement.
GGATTTGCGAGTCTTGATCCAACTTGTCATCAAAACTCTCGTTGGATGGTTTCTCATATATTAATTGTAACCCCCCAATGGGTACCTACAAAAACTTTTTAGTAGAACTTTCACAGTAACCTACAATTTACTTATACTAGTTCAAATTTGACCTATTTTCGATAAATCGACCTAAAGTCATTCAAGTGGGTGGAGTTAGGTAGGCAGTTTTGAATTGGATCCATAGCACCAATTGTTGGGTTCACAGCATAGAAAACAAAAAATTCCTACGATGGGAACTATACGCCAAGATCTATCTACTAGATACAAGCGACGGGTGGATATACATCCATAGAGAACTTACCCTCGAAGACAACAAAGCTTTGTTAATGAGTTGGAACTCGTGGATGATGTAGTCGTACACTTGCCAATCTCAGGATCGTGATGAAGTCCAGCAGGTCCGGCTCCAGCACGTCCATCAGATCAAGCTCCAGCAAGTCCAGCACCACAAAGCAGCGGTGCATCCGTGATCACACACACGTCCGGTACCCCGACAACCTCCGTCCCTCGCTCCAGCATAGCAGCGGAAGCAGCAACTCCTTTCCAGATAAAGCCACCAGGAACATGTATCTCGCTAATCCGAGACCATGGGGGAATAATACTAGAGGGGGAGAGATTACCTTCATGAGGAGGTGTGAGTATGAAGGTGTGAGAGGGGGGCCTTTTATAGGAGGAGGGGAGGGTACCCCTCCCATGGCCGGCGCCCATGCAGGGTGTCCCTTCACCTTCCCCATTCATGTGGTGGTAACCCCCTCCACATTAAAATGCCCCTTCACATTCTCTTTTAAAGTCTCAACTTTAAATACATTAAATTTCTCCTAATTTAATTCTCTCTCATTTAATAAAACTCTTTTATTAATTTTATTCAGAATTTTGTTAATTACTTTAATTAACAAACATTCACATAAAACCCCCTACAACATTTCAATATTACATGCAGAACCAATTTCAGCAATTTCACCCAAAACAGTTTCGGTGTCTATTGAAATAATTCCAGCGCTTTCTTAAATCTTTATCTGAAACATATTTTCTCCAAATGGTGTCGGTATCCCTTAAGTGTGTCACCCTATGGTTCGCGAATAATGCAGACATGATCGCGACCCCTCTTAGATCAATAATCAGAAGCGGGACCTGGAGATCCATACTGACTCCTACACATTCAATGATGACTTCTGTGATCGTGAGAACCTTTAACGCTAGTAACTAAATCCCTTTGTCTCGCGATATATTACATGTCCGAGATTCGATCATTGGCATCCAAATACCTAGTTTGATCTCGTTACCGACATGCACTCTTTTCTCGTTCCCATGATATAACATTCTAGTGATCTCATCACGTGCTTGCAAGCTATCTTAATGTGATATCACCGAGAGGGCCCAGAGTATATCTATCCGTCATCAGGATGGACAAATCCCACTCTTGATCCACGAGCCTCAACATAACACCTTCATAGCACTGAACCCACCTTTATAGTCACCCTTTTACGGTGTGACGTTTGATGTTATCAAGATACTCTTCCGGTGTTAGCAATTAACATGATCTCATGGTCTAAGGACTAAGATTACTTCGTATGATGTTATAGCAATATAAACATAATGACTTTGATCGTAATTCTATACTTAGGATGAATGTTCATCACATCATTCCACCAATGTTGTGACCTCGTTATTAACAACATCCAATGTCCATGATCAGGAAACCTCGATCATCTTGTTAATCAACGAGCTAGTTTATATGAGAGGCATTACTAGGAACTTTTTATTTTGTTTATTAAAGACACATGTATTAATGTTTCCAATTAATACAATTATAGCATGCAAAATAAACATTTACCATAAACATGGAATAAGATAATAACCACTTTATTATTGCCTCGCGGGCATATTCCCTTCACCAATTGTGACCATTGGGCTATTAGGTCCAATGGTTCAGAGCAGTTGGATTCATGTTGAATAGTACCTAGAGCAAGCTCCACCATGTTATAGAACCAGCATGTCCCCCCAGTCATATACTTAGCCTTTTGTTGTAGTATCCGTCATAGTGTTTTAACTTTGGAACTTATCCAAATCCATCATGGAACATCCTTTCCATTACATTGTGCCACCCATAGTCTAATTTGAGATAAATTTAATTTGTATCTTGTGACAAAACTTGTATCAATGTAACACTTTACAATGAACTAGCTTTAACTATTTGTCACTTATACATGATATATTCTTAGTTCTTCCAAAGCTCATAAGAATATCTTTACTATTTTCCAATGATCATCTTATGAATCATTCTGGTATGTGCTCATAACATTTAGAGCATAGATAGTCTGGATATATACATATCATGGTATAATCAATCAAAATCTTCATGTGATTTTACTCACCAAGTGTTGAAACACTTGAATCTTGATACAATCCTTTCCATGCAGCAAGAACCTTTCTTGTTGTTTCCATATTGAACCCTTTCAATATCTCATATATGTATGTCTGGCACAACCATATTAGCGCGTCAATCTATCCATATAGATATTGATGCCAAATATTCCGGTTTTGCCCAAGTCTTTCATCGAAATCTTATTTTAATGAAATTCTTAACTTGTGTCAATACAAGATACATCATTTCCAATCAACAATATGTCCTCTACATAATGTATTAGAAATATGTCTTAGCGCTCCCACTTAATTTCTTGCAAATGCAAGCATCTTCATCATCTCCGATGAATTTAAACTCTTTTAACAGTTTCATCATGGTGAAGATTCCAACTCCGCTATGCTTACTTCAACTATTTAAGTTTGCATGCCCTTTTAGCACCCTTTGAATTAACAAAACCCTTCAGACCGTGTCTTGTACACGTCCTAGGTAACCATTCTATTAGAAGAACCTTGTTTTGTTTATTCAACTACCATATACCAAATTATATGTAGTGATTGCTACATTAATCCGTCAAGACTAAATATCGCTATGAAAGATCAAATCTTGTCACAGTCAACTCCTTGAACATTGCCATAATCATAAGTAACCTATAATTTACTTGTGGTAGTTCAATTTTTATCAAACTTTCAAAGCAACCTATAATTTACTTGTGGTAGTTCAATTTTTACCTAATAACTTCGATAAATCTTCATAAAATCAATCAAGTGGGTGAAGTTAGATAGGAAGTTTGAGAACTCGTAAAACATGGGAAATCATAAGTACAACATATTGGTCCACAATATATGTCTGAAAACTTACCTCGTGTGTCATTCAGATCCATATTCTTCAGACTTGCTTTACAAGAAAAAACAATCTCATCATCACACTCGGAAAATTGAGAATGTTCTTTCCTGAGATAGTAGGAAACTCATACTGATGGAATTCTTTACTACAACAAGATGCACCTATAGACCTCCGAAAAGACATTTAATTCAAGAACAATCTATATCACGCTTACTTGTAGCTCAAGTTTGACCTAATTTCGTTAAATTGTCAAGATGCAAAATCTATCTTAGCAAGAAGTTAAACCTATTGTCAAAACTCTTGGTGTTTTGTGATATATTAATTGACCCCCTGATGGGTACCTCCAAAAGCCTTTTCGAAAAACTTTCAAAGCAACCTACAATTTTCTTAGACACGAGGCTAGTAAATTTCTAAGTTATGTCTAGTAAGGGTGTGTGCAGTGTCTAGAAGTAGCTATGAAACTAATTTTGCTCCAGCGTTTAGAACTGAAGTGGGTCCACACAACCATGCTAAAAAGAAAAATAGACTGTTATCCACTGACTAGTGGACCCTCCTGCCAATTGATTCTCTTAGACATAAGTCTAGCACTAGAATCACCTTGAAGAATCTTTTTGTTAGCACTACCCACTCCACCATTAAGACATGTGTTTAAGACTTGATATTGTGCTTGCTCTGATGTCTGGGGACTATGGGCTCACTACCTTGGGGCCCCGCTATTATTAGTGGTCTAGTTATATCCTATAGAAGCCAACGAATGTTACCTCTGACTCCTCTAGCTCTTCCTTCTAGATGAAGCCTCGACGCTCGGCTTTGAAGGATGGTTACGAGGGAAGTAGGAGGCGACGTTCCCATCGATAGTGACGTGCCTATGGTGACTTCATCAAGCTCAAGGCCCCCACCAGACAGTCTAAAGACACAATCTTTTGGAGGTGCTCATAGGGGTAGGATGTGTGTTCATGCGTTCATAGGGGAGAGTGTGTGTATGCATTTGTGAGCATGTGTGTTTTGTAGTGGATTTTCACAAAAAAGAGAGAGATGGGCCTTTTGTTTATATTAAGTTTTGCTTGGTGTTCCCAAAGTAATTGTAATGGTCACTGGTGTTTAGGGTCTATGGGCTCACTACCGGGGGCACATTATTAGTGGTTCAATTACATCCCATAGCAGCCAGCGAATGTGAGCTTCGACCCCCTAGAACTTTCTTCACCACGAAGCCTCGGCACTCGACTTTGAAGGATGGTTACGAGGGTAGTGGGAGGCGATGTTCCTGTCAATATATAGCGAGGTGCCTATGGTGAATTTGTCAAGCTCAAGCCCCGCGTGATTAGTCTCAAGCTCTAGTCTTTCTGAAGTGATCATAGAAGTAGGGGGTGTGCATACCTGCATTCATAGGGGTGAGTGTGTGTACGCATTTGTGAGCGTCTCCGTTTTATAATGGGTTTTTGCAAAAAGAGAGGGGCCCTTTGGTTTATTTATTTATTTATTGAGTTTTGATCTATTTTCCAAAAGTACTCCATGTAATGCAAGTCAAACTAGGTGAGTGATGTTTGGGGGCCCACGGGCTCTCTAGCATGGGCCCCAGTTATCATTGGTCGAGTTAAATCCAATATGAAGTAGTAGCCAACGAATGTGAGGATCGGCTCCCCTACCTCTTCCTTCTCCATGAAGCCTCTGAGCTAGGCTTTGAAGGCGCGGTCTTTTTTCGAACAATGTCGGTGGATTCAGTCAGGTCGGTCTGGCGAACGATGGGGGATCTTGATGTGCAAGGCTGCCGGGTTACGGTAAGTATGCTAGAGTTCATAGTCTCAGTTTATTTTCTCGAATTCATCTTATGGGTTCTTTCTTATTGGGGTTTTTCTCTATTCTGCCTGTCTCGATCAACGATGTTTCTTGGGTTCAGATGCCGGCACGAATGGTAGACACGTAGTGGTATGGCATCGTTACCAATGCGGATCTCCGGCTCTGGTGCGACTGCGCCCTGGCGCCCCGTCACCGCGTCGCGTTCGAGGGAACGAACTTTGGCCACAGGTTCTTGGGTTGCAAATACGAATGTGAGCGCTGCACCTCCTCCATCACGCACCTTCTTTACCTAGTAGCGTCCACCTTTCCATCGCATCAGTGCAATCTCCGGTGAGTCCGCAACCATCGAGATAGTTGTTTAGGTGATTGCTATTTGAAATAGTAGATCTATATGCCACATTAGGAAGCTGGGATCACCATGGATGTAGCCGTGGAATTAGTTATAAGGTCCATTGAAAATAGGTAAGTATATCCTGCCGAGAAGAGTCTTATGAGGATGGGAAGCTTGCCCCCTGGCTTTATTTCACAGAACGGTCCTCTACTAAACAATGCAGATGTAATTTGCTGCATGTCGTTCATAAATAGATTGTTGTTTGCTGGTGTCCTACATTGCTGAGTTCTTTCAATTATATTTTTGGTTAAAGGGGAACACACTCAATCCTTGGCATCAGAGTAATGCGCGTATCCTTCTTTGCATTGCAAAGTTGATGTGTTCTTTCCTAAAATTTACTAGTTTTGATACGCTTCATTTAGCATCATGCGCATGTCCCACCCGTGGAGGAGGCATTATCGAGTGACAAGTGTTTTTATGTATCCAGCTACTTTGCCAGAATTTCAGTAACCTATGCTTTGTGCCTGAAAAAAAAATCGATAAAGAGCGCTTTATTACATAAAATGTCCCCTAAAATATACTGATCATTTTTGTTGCATCATGATTTGTAGAAACAAAATCATTCTGATATGTTGCCACTTCCTAAGGCCTAAACTGCTCATGTGCAAGCTAAGAAGGAAAACCATGAAGTACGACCATTTTCATGTCGGTTCTGTTTCCCATGTTTGGGCAATATGTCTCTATGGTTCTTTGCCATTTGCGGTACCACTGTGGAGCTTGCACGATGTGTGCAGCTGAATTTGGAATATTATTTTTTTGAAACAAGAATTTGTTTTTTTTTAAATGAGAATCTGGTTTAATTTTGGATTTGTTATCTGCAGTTTCCACCTTACTCACATTGCTCATGGCGTAATGGTGTTGGTCACTACATGGATTTGGCAATTTCCAATCTCCGAGAGAAATACAAAGCTCATAGACACATGATTTCGTGCCTTCAAGAGAAAGTGAAACACTAGGACGAACAGATTAGCCGCCTGAAGGAAGAAGTGGCCACATCCACTAAGCAGATAGCTGATTTGACTACAGGATGGAATACATCAATTTTAGTTGCTCATGATGTTGCTATTGATTTTCAAAAGTTTGTGGCTGACAACTTAGTTCCCGAGTCACCTGATGTGGCTGGCGACGAGCTGATTGGCCAGGTGTATGGCCAGATCTTGGAACAGGTGGGAATACGAGCTGACAATCTTTTCAATTCGGCTCTAGAAGCAGATGAGACCCTAACAGAAATTTGAGATTCTCCACGCCCATACAGTCCTGATCCTACAAAAGATGAGGAAATCTGTAAACCATATTAACCCCTCTACTTTCATTTTTGAAGGGTTTTGGTCTCTTGTGATGATGACTGTTTGTTAAGTTAGGTACTATAACTGTTTTTTTGCTCTGCTGGTGTGTGGTGTCCACGAATCTATATATTTGATGTACTATTATGACATATATATTGGACATGTCTTTATGTGACTTTATTTGGCAACAACAGTCATCTTATTCGAACTTGCGGTGGTTTTTTTATCTTTCAATTTTTTTCCTTCTAAGATCTATTAATGATGATGTTAATGCCAGTTGCGAGTGATTTGTTAGCTTGTTTCTGGTAGTAAACAAAAACTTGTAGTTGTAGATTGTGGAATTTCAGGTTGATGTTTGAACTCTAGATCTTGATGTCATAGAAAGGGCAGGCTTCTACCACGTGGAATATTTTACCCAGCAATTCATTGTATCACACGAATAAGTGCACAAACTTGATGTCTGTAGGTGGGAAACTGAGCAATGCAAGTGCACAAACCTGTATCAGTCGTGTGGTTGCTACTATTAATACAGCAGGGGTTTCCCCTAAAAACGCAGGGTTCACAAATAAAAAAATATAGTGGGGCGAAAGTTAGTTTCTAGTTCGAGGAAGCTCAGTCGTGTGCCCCTCGACCCCATCGTCATCTTCCCCGCTTGGCCGCCCTCCCTCGACCGGACCATCCCCGCCACTCCACCATTGGACACCGCCGCAACGCCGTTCGCTGGTATGTACGTCCCTAACCTCCAGCCATTATGGGCTTTCTGAAGGATAGAATGCATTTATTTTGGGGATTTGCAAGCTAAATAAGATGGTGGCATTTATAGGAAATGGAATCAGTGTTGGCGGATGCATTTGCTGCATCGGCGGATGCTTGTAAAGCAGAGGTGGATGCTGAAGCAGCACCAGCGAATACATGTGAAGCGGATGCGGAGGCCGATGCTTGTACCTCATCAGAGTCTTGGGTAGTATTGAGTGATGCTTGGAAAGTGGTGGAGGCGTAGTCAAAATCCTCATCAACTGCTACTGGAACAAATTTGGCTATGTTGTCTGCCGCTACCAAAGCGACGGTTGCGTGGGATGCTAGGAATGTGTCAGCTCGTGGTTTTGCTTCTTCAGCATCAACGGCTGTGGCTCGTCATTCGTCAGCGGTGCCTACTCCATCTGCTCAGAACTCGTAGACCCCATTGTAAGTTCTGCATTAGATTTTGTCTCCCTGACTTCCTACCTCTTTTGTGTATTCTGCTCCGGGGATTTCTCAAGACACAATGAATATTAGTTTAAACTAGTAGTAATGGAAACATAAAAAGCTATTTAATCACAAACTATTAGTTTAATCACACATTGTTTTATATGATGAAATGGTGTTCTGTATATAGTAGTGTATGCATGATGAAATCTTCTTTTATTTGTTCTACATATATTTTAGCTGGTGTTTGTGTTTTGATAGTATGTTGTAGTAAGAGTATTTTTCTCGCAGTAGGCTTTTTATTTGATCTGAATTAGTAGTACCATTTAGTTAGTGCTTCCTGTAGAAGAATCTGTGCTGACACCTAAATAATTAGTAGACCTTGGTTGCACACCATTTTCACATGCTTGAATCAGAGCTACTTCAGACATTTGTTTGTTGTTATGTTAAACAAGCATTCTTGTATCGGAGATCTGCATTTTCATACACGTGGTAGATAATCACTCTCCCCGGCTTGGATCTCTAAAATAGAGGGAGAACGACCTATTTTTTAATTATTCTTTGGACAATCTCTAAATTCAAAATCACAGTCGACCGCCAAAACCTACTGCCTACCCCGTTTGAACCGGGGACATCAGTTTATGGGACTCTTGCCTTAAATTCCTGACCAGATGGCGTTCGATCTACACAACCTTTTTTCTAGTAATAAAAAGTTGGCCGGCAGCCAAATTCAAAATCATAATCAAGCAGGAAAATAACCCACCAACCCCGAAGAATTTCGCACCCCTCTGTTTCAAACATTTTTAGGCAAAATCCCCAACCGACGTAGTACCATTTTTATATTATTACATGGACACTAGACAAATTTAAAATCTGAGTCAAAGCGGCAAAAATTACCGCTTCTGTTGTGTGAATCGAAGGTATCCAAGTTTCTATTCAAAAAAAAATTACGGATGATCAGTTGATGTGACACTTAGCCTTGAATTCCTAGACAGGTAGCATATGGTCTATTACCTTTTTCCATTAATGGATGGACGCTAGCCAAATTCAAAATCTCAATCGAGCGGCAAAATCACCCACCTACCTTGAAGCATTTCCTACACCACCTTTTAAAAACCTTTGAGCCAAAATATCCCACTGACAGAGGGAGTACCATTTTTCTATTATTATTATTAGATGGGCGCTAGCCAAATTCAAATTCTCAATCGAGCGGCAAAACCACAAACCAACCTTGAAGCATTTCACCCCCTTCTGTTTCAGAAACTTTAGAATTTTAAATTCCAAATCTACCCATTCTTCAGACCACAAATGGGCATGCTAAAGTCGGTAGCTCAGGGGCATAATCGTAATTATTTTTCTGCTCACCTCTATGGTCCCGATTCCCCCAGTTTTTCCCTCCGACGCTCCCAAAAATCCCAAGCTCCTCTGTCCCCTCCACGACCATCGCGCGCACCGTCTTGAGCTGCGGTCTCGTGCACTGGCACGGACCCGCTTCACCGATGCTGACCCACCGGATCTAGGAGCTGCGGTGTCGTTCACCATGCCGATGGCACCATCGACCACCCAAGCTCTTCTTCCTCACCGCCAAAAGCTACCCCAACCGTACCGGATCCGCTTCACCGGTGTCCACCGAGCGTGATCTAGTTCAAAGAGTTCCACGTCCACCGCTCCAGACCAGCTGCATAGCAATCGCCGTTCACTACACCGGATATGCCTTAGCGATGCTCTCCTCCACCGCATTCAAGCAGGCATCGACCGCCCAAGATCTGCTTCTCCGACGCCAACAGCCACCGCAACCGCAGCACCCTTGATGACCTGGACATCAATCGCATGGTAGCGACGATGCTTAGACTCCTCTACGACCAAGGTTAACCAAATCTCCAACTTGTTTTGGTTTTGTCAGCAATATAGTAAGTTCAAGCCTGTCGTAGTGAACTACATTTTTGTAATTGTGCTAGTACATATAAGTCACTGGGCACGCATGTTCTTCGTGCTAGTACATGCATGGTCATTAGACATGCTGGTTTGCATTCGCTGCTCTACAAATTTCAAGTCATGCACATGTATTTTATTTTTTCATGCACATGTTCTTAGCTACTCCATACAACAGAATTGCCTGGTACCGTGTAATTCTTCGAAAATATGAAGTAAGTGAAAAATATTAGTGTGGATTCCCTGCCCTACAGTTGCTGAATCTATCTGGTTCATCCTGAGATCAGTTCCTACTATTATTTCCTCCTTGGCATCATTCTGCTATCCTATAGTAGCCGTTTAAACTCTTCATACTAATTTGATTATAATTTTATTGTTGCCATCTGGTTCTTCAAAAGCTGCATCACTAACTATTTCCTTTTTCTCGCATAGAGCTCAAAATGGAATAATGAACATGTTGGTTTGCATAGCCTATTCTAGAGGTTCCCAAGAGATGCCATTACTTCCTTATCTGGTGCTGGTTCATCCTGAGCAACGACATAAATGTCCTCTACTATGTAGTTCACTCGTTGTTTTCATTCCTTCTTTATAATTTCTCTTATGATGCCATTATTATTTCTATCTCGTTGATTCTTAGCTTTGACAGTAACTACATGCCATTATGTAGCTCACCACAAATTCCGAGTCACCCAACGACTATGCATTGATGCCACTTCTTCTATATATATTTGCTGAAATGACCTCGCTAGTTTATATTTGCTAAAATTCTGTGAAACACTTTGTTTGATTGCTCATTTCATTCTAGGCACACTTGTCCAATGCTTGTTTGTCCTATTCTACAGGTTCACCAGTGACACCATTATATCTCACATCTTGTTCTGGGTCTGGTTCGTCCTAAGTCATGACATAACTATCCTCTATAATATATAGTTCATTTGTTGTTTGTATTCCTTCTCTACAAGTTCTCGTATGATGCAGTTATAATTTCTATTTGGTTCATTCTTCACTATTACAGTAACTACATGCCATTTTGTGACTCAACGCAAATTCCGAGTCACCCACGTCTCTTGCATTTTAGGGTATAGAACTGCTTCCATATATATTTGTCGAAATGACCTGGCTAGTTTATATCTACTGAAATTCTAAGTGCCACACACACATTTTTTGATTGCTCATTTCACGGCAGGCACACTTGTTCATTGTGTGCTTGCTTGTCCTGTTTGTTTGACGTGTTGGTCAATAATTGAACCATTGACCAGTTGTAAACTCCAGTTCATAGCTCCTCTCAAATCAGTCTACTGAGTAGTTTGTTTTGTTTGATGTATTAACTTGTTATTATTTAGTTTCAGACTGCAATTATTGCTATCACCGCCAAAGAGGGGGCTGCAAGATCATGTCTCCTCCAATTTAGCTATCACACTCAAAGGAAGATGCAGGTGATCGATTGAGAAAGCAAATTGAGTACTCTGTTATCAACTTGATTGTCAACTGAAACGCCAATTTTTTTTCTCCCTTGAGTTGATAATATGTAATAATTTTAAGAAGTTTGAAGCTGATGTAATATCTAGATAACTCGCATAGGCCATGTAGGCATTTAGTTGATGCCATCCTCACATGGCAGTAGTCGCTATGTTAACTACGCCAGGCAGGCCGATTAGGGAAAAGTACCATGCTTTGTTATTGTCCCGTCCTGTATTCGACTGACGATGAACAGTAAAAATGCTAGATTATTATACACGTTTTATGATATTGACATGGGCTTCAAAAAGGCCGAAACTGCAAAAGTCCGTAAACGTAATGGGTCGACCCGCATGTGGTAACAGGTCGTAATAGTAACCGGCAGTAACAGAAACATGTCGTAATATGCCGTAATAGTAACAGGCCAAAATAGAAATGGCCCATAACAGTAACATGCAAGAAACTCTAAAATCACAAAACAGTAATAGGACAAAACAGTATCGGGCCTAAATAGTAAAGGGCCGCAATAGTAAAGGGCCGCAATAGTAAAGGTCCGCAGTAGTAAAGGCCAGAACAGTGACGAGCCTAAATAGTAACGGCCCGAGAAATTTCCAAGCGAGGGCAGTAACAAGCCGACAAATTTACCAGGCTAGAACAGTAAAGGACCGCTTGTGGGCCTAAACAGCTAAAGGTCGGAACAGCAAAATGCCAGAATAGTAATAGGTCGGAACAGTAATGGACCATCTCAGAGAAGGGTCGCAGTAGGCGGCCCACGATGGGCTGCAATAACAGTGATGGGCTGACCACAAGCCTTAAGTGTACATGAGCAACTTGACGCATGCTGCTAATGGGTCGCACAGTGTTGGACCAATATGGGCGTTCTGTAGGCCGAAACAGAGTCGGGCCTGAAAGTTTGCAGGCTGCTACTGGCTGCATTTTTGGTCCCATTTCAAACAGTGCAGGACAAAATAGTAACGGGCCATCTTCTTATTGGGCTCTCCTAATGGGCCGGCCCAGTTAGTATTTAGCAGGCCTTGGCTGGGCCTGTCTTCTGCCATGGTTCCTATGAACATTAATGGCGGTAACCGGCTGCTAACAACGGCTGCCACGTGGTAGTTTGCATGATGTCAGCAGTCAACGTGGCTGGCGAACAGATCTACGACAGAACAAGTTCTCGTGGCTGAAGGGTGCATCTGCCAAGGTCAGAAAAACAAAACCATGGTAGATTCTTTTGTGACGGGGATTTTACCATGAAGGATATCTGTCGTAGAAGACTTTTTAGCCACAAAAACGGGCCCTCAACCACGAAAATCGTCTGTTGTAAAAGCCAACTTTTCTTGTAGTGTGTTAGGATGATCAAAACTCAATGTGACCAAATATCGGAGTTTCAAGCTCATATTGTGAGTCAAGATATTTTTTATGAAAGTGTTGTCACTAACACTGTAACTAGACAAGGTACAAGTACGTAGGAACCTCTAGGTCCACCTTGGTATCAAGAAGAGCAAGCCCATCAGGCTAAACAAACCTAAAAATGAGCCAAGAGGCAAAAATCCTTGTCCACCCTCAAGATGATATAGAACTTGAAGCCCAAAAGAAACAAAGGGAGGCTTCGGAAGAAACCAATGAAGAAAACACAGAAGATCAAGAAAAATAGTATTATTCAAATGCTAAAATAGTTGATACAAGAGAAGGAAATCAACCTAGTCATGAACAAGAATAACATGACATTATAGCTAATGAAAAACAATTTGAAAAGCAAAAGCCTAAGATGAATAAGAGCACGAAAGATCTAGAGTGAATGCCAAAGGTAAAGCAGAAGGTAAAAGGAAATTTCCTTACATAAAGATATTTACAATGCCTTTGCCAAAGATCTAAGTCAACTTCATTTAGAACTTCCTCTAGATGATGCAATTCAATTGCCTACTTATAAGAAGTTCATGCGTGATATTCTCAATAGAAATAAAAAGATAAAGAGACTATAGTAGTGATGACTAGTTATGGTTATAAACTCCTTGCTAAACTTGGAGATCCTGGTATACCAATTATTTCTTGTTCTATAGGAACACCTAGCATTTATAATGCATTGTGTGATTTAGGTGCATGAGTTAGTTTCATGCCATACTAACTCTATAAGAAATTAAATCTAGGAGACTATCCTCCTAAACACATTACTCTATAGATGGCTGATAAAACCACTAAGCAACATGTTGGCATGATTGAGGATGTTTTACTTCGAATTGATCAACATGTTATTCCTCCTTATTTTATTATACTTGACATGACTGAAGATGATAAACTATCTATCATTCTTGAAAGAACTTTCCTTAGCACTGCAGGAGCAAATGTCGACTACAATAGTGGAAAAATAGTCTTCAACATTTATGAAGATCAAATCATTCGTTACTTTCTAAAGAAACCGTAGATTGGTGAGAAATATGTGTCACCTGCTAAAAGAGTTAAAATGGTAACTGCCCTTGATGACGGGTAACAAAAGGTGCGCATTCGAGACTAAAGGCTTGGTAGAATCAATCAACCAGTATGAGAATAAAATGCTTGATGGGAGACAACCTATCTTCTATTAAATCTTAGTTGTTTATTTTATTTTATTTATTTTACACTTCTAGTCAAAATTATGTAGAAAACTTGGTACTTGAAGTTTATGGTGAAAGTTTGAAGGAAATAAGGGAGAAGAGAAGTAAAAGAAGGGAAACTGGGCAACTAACGAGTGCGAGTACGGTCGAGCCCACTCGAATCATGCGCCCGTACTGAAAATGGAGCAAAACAACCAAATTTCGGTGCCGAAGACAGAATTTTTAACGAGCACTGGTACGACCGCACAAGGTCATACCGTCCACCCGCACCCGGTCATACAGTTCATCCTTACCGAAACTCGCAAGAAAACATTAAAGTTGTACTAGTAGGTTAAAGACCATTGTATGAACACATCCGCTCATATCGCGCGCTCGTAACTGCGGAGGTAAGATTCTTAACCCTAACCCGATGCATCCGAACAAGCATCGGTACATGCGGGATATGCTTGTACTGTCTGTCTGTACCACCTGCATCGCGTCGTGAAGATGATAGTGATTGGCTGGGAAGCCCCCAACCCAGGGATTGTTCGTTTGCGGTACCAAAGTTCCCAGGCGAGCGCATGGTCGTACCCAAGTTCCCTGTAATTGCCGCATTTTATAAAGTTCAACTGCCAACTACTGAGAGGGGCCATTTCAAGGCAAACTCATCTCACCCCTGCCAAATTCAAACATTCCGTGAAACTGCCCCATGAAGTAGACGGTCGGGACCCTCATGTCGATCATCTATCCGTGACGCGAGCGCCAACATGGCAACCTCTTAGGCAAATCAAGGAACTAAGTGGATTGGATGCATTGACCAATTGCACAAATCCATTCCCACCTTTCCCCTAGCACCGGCGGCATCGGAATCCACCCTCTAGGGAGGACGATCCATTCGGACATTTGACTTCCGGCGCCAAGTTGCTGCGCCCAGTTGCTGATCCCGAGATCCAATGGTGCATGCCGTAGCCGTCGTTGCGAGGCTATAGCCTGCCTCCGCCGCCAACGAGCCGAGCAGCTCGGAGGATGGCAGATCCTACTACCAAGGAAGAAAACGTTTTGGCTACAAACGGGTGAGCTACCCTTCTCTTTGCTATTTGCACTAATTATAACTGCTAGCTGGCTATTGAACCTAAAATTGTTTGTTAGCCCAACACCGACAAACATATTTTGTTCACAGTTTTCTGTCAAGTGGGATCTCCGCGGACCACCCTTACCTGGTTACGGTAGTCCTCTTCAAGTACGACTCTAAGGGCAAGTGGTATGGACACCATTGTATCATGATGGAAGAAGCGCCTGCGCAGATCTGCACTATATCTGGTATAGTTGCTACTTTGTGTAATCATGATGAATTATGGCTGAAGCAGACTGCAAAGTTCAGCTTCATAGATGAACGTGGCATCATGGTTCCTCTAACGTGTGACAATCAGCTATTTGGGTTGATGAAAATATATGCTTCAGATTGCATGTTTGAGTTGAATTGTGATGTACTGGATGTGGAAACTAGGAGTCGCGCTTCTATTCTTGGATAGGGTTGTCGCTCGAACCCAATTAGCTCCTGATAAGCAAAAGTCTCTTGGAGTTCATATGTTTATGCTAAATTGTAAATTTTGTTTCATTTACTCTGTAGATATTGGGCAGTTATGCAACAATCCTGTTTCTTTGACAAAAAGCGCTGCAAGGTTAGAAACACTAGTCATCAACCCGTGCATCCGCACGGGCTAGCGATTTTTGGATAAACCTATATAAATGTAGATTTTATTAATAGTTTATTCTATCCAACATTTGCTTCGGAATTTAATATCGGTGATTAAAAATAAGAATATGAAAGACTACACATAACTACATGAAAGTGTATCGATTGGTATGTAGAAGAGAATTGCAATCTCAAAATTATACTATATTTTCAAGTCATCAATTTTTTGAATGATTTCAAATAATTTCTTCTTAAATTTTACTTAAAAATACTTGCTTTCGATTTTAGTCCTTCCAATTTTTTTGTATGCAGAGTATGTGATTCGTTATATTACATTTCATAGTATTTTGCATAAGGGTTCATTTTTACTACACTTTATTCTTGTGGAATTTTCATTTTTTGGGGTGAAAATTAACGTAAAGTTTCAACCATGCAAGATTCAAGATTTAATGACATTATAATCATACTTCTTTCCTATTTCTATTTTTATTCTCGTGCATATAAGAGTCCCTAAATTTCCTTTACAATGAGGTCACCTAATTTGAACGGAGCGAGCCCCTCATATGTAATAACATCCTAATGGATGAACTCCTTCACTCATTAAACTCTGACCATAAAATTAGGATATACCTAAATAATCATGAAGAAAATGTCTATTAACATGATACTAATAAGTGACACAGATCCCTGAATACAAATTAGAATGGAGAAGATAAAAACAATCAATGGCTAATTGATTACTCCCAACTAAATTAAGCGAATTCATCACCGGCAAAGCCAAGCATCAGAACTGTTGGACTGTACTGTGAAAACAACATTCAACTGAGATTCGTTAGACAACATGTGTGTTAGAAATTCATTTAATATAATCAATAAAACCAATTTCGATGTACATGTGTAGGCTGTGCAAAAGGAAAACTCTTAGAACTTTCTTAGCAAGAAAGAATTGCCCTGAAAATTGTAGGAAACAACTTGTAAGGTAAAATAGGAACAATACCTATAGAAAAAATGTAGCAACAAAACCTAAGGGAAAAAGTGAGACGTGAGAGTTATAATATGTAGTAGTAAATAATTAGTGCTCTGGTTGTTTTGCTAGAAGAAGCTAGGATGACTCTGGCAAGCAGAACCGTGTGACTGCTTTACTTACTTTGCAGTACATAGTACAGCCGCTCGGATCCCTGCATTAAAAAAGTGCATTCTTATGGACAACATCAACAATAAAAACTGAAAAAAATATGTTACTTGAAATGGGTGTACTTTCTCCTTATAATCACCCTAGAAGGACCTAGCGGAATAGAACTTGCCATGTCAAATACTTATCAAAGGCCACTGACTGTGTCCACATATATGCATACAGTTCACCTGAGTGTTCCATTAATTGGAAACCTAAATAATCAATTATTTTGAATTAAGTTTTATATTAAATGATGCCTAAAATTGAACAACGGAAATTTATTTTTCACAATGCCACCGCTTAGGAACCTATCACCAAATTACGATGTGTTTGGTGAAATCTAAGACTACACTAAATGTCCTGCCTAGTATAATTCTTAGGGAAGTAAAGCAACACAATTTTTATAAAAATTTACTGGCATATCTAGCCGTGCAAGAATCTATATCACTCACTAAATGATACCATGAGTTTTAAATTGGACATGAGCTCGAACATAAAATTGCAAGTTTGTTAATATTATGCAGATACACATATTTTTCTCCGTTGATGATCCCTTTCACTGGATGATGCATATGCACCCGAGATTATCATGTATGTGTAGAGAAATTGTCCAACTACAACAATTTTAATCCCGCATTAAAATATTTATCTGAAATATTATTAAGAAATTACAACACTGGACAAATTCTTTTTGTCAATTCGTGCCTTCAAATCCTTCGTTCAAGCAAGAAACCACGTGAAGTATCATGTATAGAAACAAAAGACAAATATACAATTATTGCATGCAGCCATAATTTGTACATCTATTTAAGAAGGAGAAAGTAAGGTGATTATATTGTAAACCAATATACGATAATGTGCTATCGTCCAGAAATAACTGACTTGGGTTTGTCTAGATTCAATATACACTAAAATACGTCTAGATACATTCGAACCTAGACAAACCTAAGTCAGTTATTTGTGGACGAAGGGAGTATTTCTTGAAAAAAAAAAGTCTATATCAGTGGTAGCTGGAATCACGGATAAAGAAAAGAAATGCTGAGACAAACGTACGTACTTATATGGATGATCTCAGAGTTGACGAAGGGCTGGTGACTCTTAATGTTTTCAACTGTCCCGACCATTAAGTTGAGGACCATATATTGGTCATGCTGACCTGTTGGTGAATAAAGCATGGGATGTCGTGGAAAATAAACGGAATTAACACGGCCGGGAAATAACATAGATTTCAGCTTGCCTAATTTCATCAAGCCACCTCAACGGCAACATGGGCGGTGTCTTAGTCATCGACGTGGCATCCTCCTTTGTCCCAATTTTTTGAATGTGTTCCTTGCGGCAGGTTACTACAATACTACACACTGGTGCCATCTGATTATTCCCTTGTTCGGAAAGTTAGAGGCGGGAGTATCAGCATGGATTCGGGTCCCCATGGCCGGTGGAAAGATCCATCTACATTAGCCCCTGCAACCAAGAGAGAAACAACTTGCTTTGCAGGCGAGAGGGAAGCAGGGGCATATGAATCTGGTAGAAAAACGGCGGTGCAGATTCTTTAGGACAGCACCGATGTCGCATCTGGATCGGAGGCTTCGGTAGGCGCGTCGCCGGCCGGCAGCTCGGGAGCCTGCGATGAATTATGCGCGCTGATGCTCCCGCCTCTAACCGAATATGACAGAACACGGTAAGTTTCAAGAAGATATATCTGAATCTTGTTATCATGCTGAATAACGTGGTGGGTCTAGTCAATTAAACTCGTAGATGTATCCCTAATCTTCTAGGACTCTAACGCGTACATCTAAAATCCCACGCGATTAACCATACAACTAAGATTGTAAGGCTAGTTTTATATTTTTTTTTGGATTAACGTGGTGTCTCCTCCGAAAAAGGTAAAAACGAGTGGAAAGATGATGCTGGACATGATTCTGGTGCTGATTGTCCCGACGATACAGAGTACGTGAAGTTAAGAAAATTAGCACCGGGGAAGAGGAAGAAGGCAGAAAATGAAGAAGCCAGTGGACGTGAAGGCTTGGCACCTAGGCTGCGGAAGAAGGCTGCCGGCAGTGATGCATAGTAATATATTGAACTTGAACTTATATATGTAATTCGGTTAAATTCTGGAGCTCTGTGTGTGGCACTTTGCTGGGCGAAACTATCCACCCATGTTGTCTGAGTAAAATGTACCGCGACTTAGGGTTTGGAAACGCCCGAGTCAGTAGTTGAATCTGAATTTGTGATTTCGCCACTGCTATCTGAAAACACGCAGTACTAGTTCCACGATTGCTAAGGGGCAGGAGGTCTCCAAATTCGATGGAATGTAAATGGCACAGAAATAAATTATTTAAGCTGCCACACTCCACAAGAAGCAACTTATTTCAGATGGTGCACAATGACGTGGCAACATAAACAACAATGGCAACCGATAATGCCCAGATACTTGAGCCCGTCTATCTCACCGCATCCCTGCTCCTGCATCCCCTGTGTCTAGCGAAGCTCCCAGATCTCCATTAACCGGGTGTACGTGCTTCCACTTTATAAATTGTGGCTGTGCCATTTGCATGCGGCAAAATCCACGTATATTACGTTTAAACAAACCACCAATATCAAAATACCACCATGATCAGACAAAAGGAAGTAATGCAGGGTTAAGACAGACTAACGGCAGACCAATTTTTTTCCTCCTAGGACTCCGGGACCACTAGTTCAGACCGCTAGGTCAACAAGTACTACTATTACAACTTAAAAGGGCACGGAGCTCAAGCTAAATAGAACTGGTTATCACACATCTCCTTGATCTTCCTAATCTTAGCCCGATGCGCATCTTCCCGCGAGAGCAAGAATCGATTCGTCTGCTCCTTTCTTTTAGCATCTTACTTGCACAGCTTCAATTATTTCTCTGTATTTTTCCTCATGCACTTGTCAATACTCGTAGTTGTGAACTGCAGGACTTTGGCCTGGTGAAGATCATTCCTTGCTTGAGTCAGTTCTTGCTCTGCTTTAGCCTTTAGGACCAACGCCACGTCCCTCTCCTTCTCGACTTTGCTAACCTTGTCTTGCACCCTCCTGAGATCTCGGTTAAGCTTGGTCGTGTCAACTGGGTCTCATAGCTTCATCTCAACACTGTCAAGAAGTGAGCTGACTACAGATTCTTTCAACTCAACAGTCATATCCCATAGTTTGTCCAATGTTTTCTGCATCGATTTGGGCCACTATAGATCTACCCATATGATAACACCGCAACTTCTGCCTTGCATCATTGCAAGATGTCCTTGACATCATAGAAACCTCCTGCCTGCATTTCGTCCTTTGAAATCTACAAATTTAGTAGGCACATATCCATGTTTACATAGCAGAGGAATGTCTTCATCCGCTAAACCATGATAGTTGGATTCATACAGCGTCTGGTTGGCCTAACACATCATACGCGCATGAGTAAACAGAGTAGATCTAGCTCAAAATAGATAACTGGCCATAGATGATAGAGATAGAGAGGAGACGACTCACATAGAAATCACCGTACGTGTCGTCACGATGCGTTTCCTCAAAGTCTCCCCTTGAACCCATGGCGAGAGAGAGAGGGGGAGGGGGTGGCTGCCGGAGAGATAGCTGGATGCGCCGTCAGCTTGTGGCTACGGCAGGATGGGAGTGAAGTGGGGAAAGTGGCTTCGAGGGGAAGGAAGAGAAGTACGGAGAGGAAGACAAGTAATGGGGACGTGACACTGGAATATGGCCCACTAAACTTGTGAGTCGTGACACTCGCAATAGGGGGGCGCCCGGTGTTGCCAGTTTGTCTAGAGAAAGCGTGGCCAATCATGCCACAGAAAAGCCTACTCGCGGATCGCTCTCACGAAGACCATCGCAATCGACCAAGCGCCCCGATCGAACGGTATGTAACAATCATCAAAAAGAACAACTGTATTAGGGCGTGCCATCTAGAAGACTCGGTCTAACGACCACCCATTGGGGGGCTAAGGTTAGGGGTCTCCTAAGGTTAGGATCCATATGTGGTTTATGAGAAGAACATACATGCAATGACACTGGTGATATGTGGTTTGTGAAAAGAACACACATGTAATGACTCTAACTGTGGTTCATGAAAAGAGTAGACATGCAATGACACTGGTGGATCCATGTGTGGTTTGTGAGAAGAACACACATGCAATGACACTGGGTGTGGTTCATGAAAAGAACAGACATGCAATGATACTGCTGGATCCATGTGTGGTTTGTGAGAAGAACACACATGCAATGACACTGGGTGTGGTTCATGAAAAGAACACACATCCAATGACACTAGTGGATCCTTACGTGGTTCGTGAGAAGAACAGACATGCAATGACTCTAGATGTGGTTCATGAGAAGAACAGACATGCAATGACACTGGTGTATCCTTATGTGGTTTGTGAGAAGATCAGACATGCAATGACATTGGGTGTGGTTCATGAAAAGAACACACATGCAATGACACTGGTGTATCCTTATATGGTTTGTGAGAAGAACAGACATGCGAAGACTCTAGCTATGGTTCATGAAAAGAACACACATGCAATGACACTGGTGGATCCATGTGTGGTTTATGAAAGGAACACACATGCAATGACACTGGGTGTGGTTCATGAAAAGAACACACATATAGTGACACTGGTGGATCCTTATGTGGTTTGTGAGAAGCACAGACATGCAATGAATCTAGATGTGGTTCATGAGAAGAACAGACATGCAATGACACTAGTGTATCCTTATGTGGTTTGTAAGAAGAATAGACATGCAATGAATCGAGCTGTGGTTCATGAAAAGAACACACATGCAATGACACTGGTGTATCCTTATGTGGTTTGCGAGAAGAACAAACATGCAATGCCTCTAGCTGTGGTTCATGAAAAGAATAGACATGCAATGACACTGGTGGATCCATGGGTGGTTTGTGAGAAGAACACACATGCAATGACACTCGGTGTGGTTTATGAAAAGAACACACATCCAATGACACTGGTGGATCCTTATGTGGTTTGTGAGAAGAACAAACATACAATGACTCTAGTTGTGGTTCATGAGAAGAACACACATGCAATGACACTGGTGTATCCTTGTGTGGCTTGTGAGAAGAACACACATTCAATGACTCTAGATGTAGTTCATGAAAAGAACACACATGCAATGATACTGATGGATCCATATGTGGTTTGTGAGAAGAACAGACATGCAATGAGTCTAGCTGTGGTCCATGAAAAGAACACACATGCAATGACACTGGTGTATCCTTATGTGGTTTGTGAGAAGAACAGACATGCGATGATTCTAGCTATGGTTCATGATAAGAACACTGGTGGATCCATTTGTGGTTTAAGAAAGGAACATACATGCAATGACACTAGGTGTGGTTCATGAAAAGAACAGACATGCAATGACACTAGTGGATCCATATGTGGTTTGTGAAAAGAACAGACATGCCATCACACTGGGTGAATCCATGTGTGGTTCATGAAAAGAACAGACATGCAATGGTACTGGTGGCTCCATGTGTGGTTTGTGAGAAGAACACACATTTAATGACACTGGTGTGGTTCATGAAAAGGAGACACATCCAATGACACTGGTGTATCCTTATGTGGTTTGTGACAAGAACATACATGCAATGACTCTAGATGTGGTTCATGAGAAGGACAGACATGCAATGACACTAGTGTATCCTTATGTGGTTTGTCAGAAGAACAGACATGCAATGACACTCGGTGCGGTTCATGAAAAGAACACACATGCAATGACATAGGTGTATCCTTATGTGGTTCATGAAAATAACACACATGCAATGACTCCAGCTGTGGTTTAGGAAAAAAACACACATGCAATGACACTGGTGGATCCATGTGTGGTGTATGAAAGGAACAGACATGCAATGCCACTAGGTGTGGTTCAAGAAAAGTACAGACATGCAATGCCACTAGTGGATCCATGTGTGGTTTGTGAGAGGAACATACATGCAATCACACTGGGTGGATCCATGTGTGGTTCATGAAAAGAACATACATACAATGATACTGTGGATCCATGTTAGGTTTGTGAGAGGAACAGACATGCAACCACACTGGGCGAATCCATGCGTGGTTCATGAAAAGAACAAACATGCAATGACACTGGTGGATCCATGTGTGGCTTGTGAGAACAACACTCATGCAATGACACTGGGTGTGGATCATGAAAAGAACACACATCCAATGACACTGGTGGATCCATATGTGGTTTGTGGAAAGAACAGACATGCAATGACACTGGGTTTGGTTCATGAAAAGAACACACATCTAGTGACATTGTTGGATCCATATGTGATTTGTGGAAAGAAAAGACATGCAATGACACTATCTGTGGTTCATGAAAAGAATACACATCCAATGACACTAGTGTATCCTTATGTGGTTTGTGAGAAGAACAGACATGCAATGACTCTAGCTGTGAAGAACAGACATGTAATGACACTAGTGGATCCTTATGTGGTTTGCGAGAAGAACAAACATGCAATGACTCTAGCTGTGCTTCATGAAAAGAACACACATGCAATGACACTGGTGGATCCACGTGTGGTTTGTGAAAGGAACATACATGCAATGAAACTACGTGTGGTTTGTGAAAAGAACAGACATGCAATGACACTGGTGGATCCTTATGTGGTTTATGAAAAGAATAGACATGCAATCACACTTGGACGATCCATGTGTGGTTCATGAAAAGAACAGACATGCAATGACACTGGTGCATCCATGTGTGGTTTGTGAGAAGAACACACATGAAATGACACTGGGTGTGGTTCATGAAAAGAACAGACATGCAATGATACTGGTGTATCCATGTGTGGTTTGTGAGAAGAACACACATGCAATGACACTGGGTGTGGTTCATGAAAAGAACACACATCCAATGACACTGGTGGATCCTTATGTGGTTTGTGAGAAGAACAGACATGCAATGACACTGGTGTATCCTTATGTGGTTTGTGAGAAGATCAGACATGCAATGACACTGGGTGTAGTTCATGAAAAGAACACACATGCAATGACACTTGTGTATCCTTATGTGGTTTGATAGAATAACAGACATGCGATGACTCTAGCTGTGGTTCATGAAAAGAACACACATGCAATGACACTGGTGGATCCATGTGTGGTTTATGAAAGGAACACACATGCAATGACACTGGGTGTGGTTCATGAAAAGAACACACATACAGTGACAATGGTGGATCCTTATGTGATTTGTGAGAAGAACAGACATGCAATGAATCAAGATGTGGTTCATGAGAAGAACAGACATGCAATGGCACTGGAGTATCCTTGTGTGGATTGTGAGAAGAACACACATTCAATGAATCTAGATGTGGTTCATGGAAAGTACACACATGCAATGACATTGGTGTATCCTTATGTGGTTTGTGAGGACAAACATGCAATGCCTCTAGCTGTGGTTCATGAAAAGAACAGACATGCAATGACACTGGTGGATCCATGTGTGGTTTCTAAGAAGAAAACACATGCAATGACACTGGGTGTGGTTCATGAAAAGAACACACATCCAATGACACCGGTGGATCCTTATGTGGTTTGTGAGAAGAACATACATGCAATGACTCTAGCTGTGATTCATGAGAAGAACACATATGCAATGACACTGGTGTATCCTTGTGTGGTTTGTGAGAAGAACACACATTCAATGACTCTAGATGTGGTTCATGAAAAGAACACACATGCAGTGACACTTGTGGATCCATATGTGGATTGTGAGAAGAATAGACATGCAATGAGTCTAGCTGTGGTTCATGAAAGGAACACATATGCAATGACACTGGTGTATCCTTATCTGGTTTGTGAGAATAATAGACATGCGATGATTCTAGCTATGGTTCATGAAAAGAACACACATGCAATGACACTGGTGGATCCATGTGTGGTTTGTGAAAGGAACATACATGCAATGACACTAGGTGTGGTTTGTGAAAAGAACAGACATGCAATGACACTGGTGGATCCTTATGTGGTTTATGAAAAGAATATACATGCAATCACACTTGGACGATCCATGTGTGGTTCATGAAAAGAACAGACATGCAATGACACCGGTCGATCCATGTGTGGTTTGTGAGAAGAACACACATGCAATGACACTGGGTGTGATTCATGAAAAGAACACACATCCAATGACACTGGTGGATCCTTATGTGGTTTATGAGAATAACAGACATGCAGTGACTCTAGATGTGGTTCATGAGAAGAACAGACATGCAATGACACTGGTGTATCCTTATGTGGTTTGTGAGAAGAATAGACATGCAATGACACTAGGTTTGGTTCATGAAAAGAACACACATGAAATGACACTGGTGTATCCTTATGTGGTTTGTGAGAAGAACACGCATGCAATGACTCTAGTTGTGGTGCATGAAAATAACGCACATACAATGACACTGTTGGATCCATGTGTGGTTTATGAAAGGAACAGACATGCAATGACACTGGGTGTGGTTCATGAAAAGAACAGACATGCATTGACACTAGTGGATCCATATGTGGTTTGTGAGAGGAACAGACAAGCAATGGCACTTGTGGATCCATGTGTGGTTCATGAAAAGAACACACATGCAATGACACTGGTGTATCCTTATGTGGTTTGTGAGAAGAACATACATGCAATGACTCTAGTTGTGGTTCATGAAAAGAACACACATGCAATGACACTGTTGTAGCCTTATGTGATTTGGGAGAAGAATAGACATGCAATGACTCTAGCCGTGGTTCATGAAAAGAACACACATCCAATGACACTGGTGAATCCTTACGTGGTTTGTGAGAAGAACACACATGCAATGACGCTGGTGGATCCTTATGTGGTTTGTGAGAAGAACAGACATGCAATGAGTCTAGCTGTGGTTCATGAAAGGAACACATATGCAATGACACTGGTGTATCCTTATCTGGTTTGTGAGAATAATAGACATGCGATGATTCTAGCTATGGTTCATGAAAAGAACACACATGCAATGACACTGGTGGATCCATGTGTGGTTTGTGAAAGGAACATACATGCAATGAAACTACGTGTGGTTTGTGAAAAGAACACACATGCAATGACGCTGGTGGATCCTTATGTGGTTTGTGAGAAGAACAGACATGCAATGAGTCTAGCTGTGGTTCATGAAAGGAACACATATGCAATGACACTGGTGTATCCTTATCTGGTTTGTGAGAATAATAGACATGCGATGATTCTAGCTATGGTTCATGAAAAGAACACACATGCAATGACACTGGTGGATCCATGTGTGGTTTGTGAAAGGAACATACATGCAATGACACTAGGTGTGGTTTGTGAAAAGAACAGACATGCAATGACACTGGTGGATCCTTATGTGGTTTATGAAAAGAATATACATGCAATCACACTTGGACGATCCATGTGTGGTTCATGAAAAGAACAGACATGCAATGACACTGGTGCATCCATGTGTGGTTTGTGAGAAGAACACACATGAAATGACACTGGGTGTGGTTCATGAAAAGAACAGACATGCAATGACACTGGTGTATCCATGTGTGGTTTGTGAGAAGAACACACATGCAATGACACTGGGTGTGGTTCATGAAAAGAATAGACATGCAATGATACTGGTGGATCCGTATGTGGTTTGTGAGAAGAACACACATGCAATGACACTGGGTGTGGTTCATGAAAAGAACACACATCCAATGACACTGGTGGATCCTTACGTGGTTTGTGAGAAGAACATACATGCAATGACACTGGTGTATCCTTATGTGGTTGCTGAGAAGATCAGACATGCAATGACACTGGGTGTGGTTCATGAAAAGAATACACATGCAATGACACTTGTGTATCCTTATGTGGTTTGTGAGAAGAACAGACATGCGATGACTCTAGCTGTGGTTCACACATGCAATAAGACTGGTGGATCCATGTGTGGTTTATGAAAGGAACACACATGCATGGACACTGGGTGTGGTTCATGAAAAGAACACACATAAAGTGACATTGGTGGATCCTTATGTGAATTGTGAGAAGAACAGACATGCAATGAATCTAGATGTGGTTCATGAGAAGAACAGACATGCAATGGCACTGGTGTATCCTTGTGTGGATTGTGAGAAGAGCAAACATTCAATGACTCTAGATGTGGTTCATGCAAAGAACACACATGCAATGACACTGGTGTATCCTTATGTGGTTTGTGAGAAGAACAAACATGCAATGCCTCTAGCTGTGGTTCATGATAAGAACAGACATGCAATGACACTGGTGGATCCATGTGTGGTTTGTGAGAAAAAACACATGCAATGACATTGGGTGTGGACCATGAAAAGAACACACATCCAATGACACTGGTGGATCCTTATGTGGTTTGTGAGAAGAACAAACATGCAATGACTCTAGCTGTGATTCATGAGAAGAACACACATGCAATGACACGGGTGTATCCTTGTGTGGTTTGTGAGAAGAACACACATTCAATGACTCTAGATGTGGTTCATGAAAAGAACACACATGCAATGACACTGGTGGATCCATATGTGGTTTGTGAGAAGAACAGACATGCAATGAGTCTAGTTGTGGTTCATGAAAAGACCACACATGCAATGACACTGGTGTATCCTTATGTGGTTTGTGAGAAGAACAGACATGCGATGATTCTAGATATGGTTCATGAAAAGAACACACATGCAATGACACTGGTGGATCCATTTGTGGTTTATGAAAGGAACAGACATGCAATGACACTTGGTGTGGTTCATGAAAAGAACAGACATGCAATGACACTGGTGGATCCATATGTGGTTTATGAAAAGAACAGACATGCCATCACACTGGGTGGATCCATGTGTGGTTCATGAAAAGAACAGACATGCAATGGTACTGGTGGATCCATGTGTGGTTTGTGAGAAGAACACACATTTAATGACACAGGGTGTGGTTCATGAAAAGGAGACACATCCAATGACACTGGTGGATCCTTATGTGGTTTGTGAGAAGAACAGACATGCAATAACTCTAGATGTGGTTCATGAGAAGAATAGACATGCAATGACACTAGTGTATCCTTATGTGGTTTGTGAAAAGAACAGACATGCAATGACACTAGGTGTGGTTCATGAAAAGAACACACATGCAATGACATAGGTGTATCCTTATGTGGTTCATGAAAAGAACACACATGCAATGACTCTAGCTGTGGTTCATGAAAAGAACACACATGCAATGCCACTGGTGGATCCATGTGTGGTTTATGAAAGGAACAGACATGCAATGACACTAGGTGTGGTTCATGAAAAGAACACACATCTAGTGACATTGGTGGATCCATATGTGGTTTGTGGAAAGAAAAGACATGCAATGACACTATCTGTGGTTCATGAAAAGAATACACATCCAAGGACACTGGTGTATCCTTATGTGGTTTGTGAGAAGAACAGACATGCAATGACTCTAGCTGTGAAGAAAAGACATACAATGACCCTGGAGGATCCATGTGTGGTTTTTGAAAGGAAAAGATATGCAATGACACTAGGTGTGGTTCGTGAAAAGAACAGACATGCAATGACACTGGTGGATCCTTATGTGGTTTATGAAAAGAACAGACATGCAATCACACTTGGTGGATCCATGTGTGGTTAATGAAAAGAAGAAACATGCAATGACACTGGTGTATCCATGTGTGGTTTGTGAGAAGAGCATACATGCAATGACTCTAGTTGTGGTTCATGAAAAGAACACACATGTAATGACTCGATGTTTTCTTCATGAAAAGAACACACATCCAATGACACTGGTGGATCCTTATGTGGTTTGTGAGAAGAACAGACATGAAGTGACTCTAGAGGTGGTTCATGAAAAGAACACACATGCAATGACACTGGTGTATCCTTATGTGGTTTGTGAGAAGAACATGCATGCAATGACTCTAGCTGTGGTTCATGAAAATAACGCACATACAATGACACTGGTGGATCCATGTGTGGTTTATGAAAGGAACAGACATGCAATGACACTGGGTGTGGTTCATGAAAAGAACATACATGCAATGACACTAGTGGATCCATATGTGGTTTGTGAGAGGAACAGACATGCAATGACACTAGTGGTTCCATGTGTGGTTTCATGAAAGGAACACACATGCAATGACACTGGTGTATCCTTATGTGGCTTGTGAGAAGAACAGACATGCAATGACTCTAGCTGTGGTTCATGGAAAGAACACACATGCAATGACACTGCCGTAGCCTTATGTGATTTCTGAGAAGAACAGACATGCCATGACTATAGCTGTGGTTCATGAAAAGAACACACATCCAATGACACTGGTGGATCCTTACGTGCTTTGTGAGAAGAACACACATGCAATGACGCTGGTGGATCCTTATGTGGTTTGTGAGAAGATCAGACATGCAATGACTCTAGCTCTGGTTCATGAAAAGAATAGACATGCAATGACACTGTTGGATCCATATGTGGTTTGTAAGAGGAACAGACATGTAATCACACTGGGTGGATCCATGTGTGGTTTATGAAAGGAACAAACATGCAATGACACTGGGCGTGGTTCATGAAAAGAACAGGCATACAATGACACTGACGGATCCATATGTGGTTTGTGAGAGGAACAGACATGCAATCACACTAGGTGGATCCATGTGTGCTTCATGAAAAGAATAGACTTGCAATGATACTGGTGGATCCATGTGTGGTTTGTGAGAGGAACATACATGCAATGACACTGGTTGTGGTTCATGAAAAGAACACACATCCAATGACACTGCTAGATCCTTATGTGGTTGGTGAGAAGAACAGAAATGCAATGACTCTAGCTGTGTTTCATGAAAAGAACACACATGCAATGACATTGGTGGATCCATCTGTGGTCTGTGAAAGGAACAGACATGCAATGACACTGGGTGTGGTTAATGAAAAGAACAGACATGCAATGACACTGGTGGATCCTTATGTGGTTTATGAAAACAACAGACATGCAATCACACTTGGTGGATCCATGTGTGGTTCATGAAAAGAACACACATGCAATGACACTGGTGTATCCATGTCTAGTTTGTGAGAAGAACAAACTTGCAATGACTATGGCTGTGGTTCATGAAAACAACACACATGCAATGACTCTATGTGTGGTTCATGAAAAGAACACACATGCAATGACACTGGTTGATCCATGTGTGGTTTATGAAAAGAACAGACATGCAATCACACTTGGTGGATCCATGTGTGGTTCATGAAAAGAATAGACATGCAATGACACTGGTGTATCCATGTGTGGTTTTTGAGAAGAACAGAGATGCAATGACTCTAGCTGTGGTTCATGAAAAGAACACAGATGTAATGACTCTATGTTTGGTTCATGAAAAGAACATACATGCAATGACACCGGTCGATCCATGTGTGGTTTGTGAGAAGAACACACATGCAATGACACTGGGTGTGATTCATGAAAAGAACACACATCCAATGACACTGGTGGATCCTTATGTGGTTTGTGAGAATAACAGACATGCAGTGACTCTAGATGTGGTTCATGAGAAGAACAGACATGCAATGACACTGGTGTATCCTTATGTGGTTTGTGAGAAGAATAGACATGCAATGACACTAGGTTTGGTTCATGAAAAGAACACACATGAAATGACACTAGTGTATCCTTATGTGGTTTGTGAGAAGAACACGCATGCAATGACTCTAGTTGTGGTGCATGAAAATAACGCACATACAATGACACTGGTGGATCCATGTGTGGTTTATGAAAGGAACAGACATGCAATGACACTGGGTGTGGTTCATGAAAAGAACAGACATGCATTGACACTAGTGGATCCATATGTGGTTTGTGAGAGGAACAGACAAGCAATGGCACTTGTGGATCCATGTGTGGTTCATGAAAAGAACACACATGCAATGACACTGGTGTATCCTTATGTGGTTTGTGAGAAGAACATACATGCAATGACTCTAGTTGTGGTTCATGAAAAGAACACACATGCAATGACACTGTTGTAGCCTTATGTGATTTGGGAGAAGAATAGACATGCAATGACTCTAGCCGTGGTTCATGAAAAGAACACACATCCAATGACACTGGTGAATCCTTACGTGGTTTGTGAGAAGAACACACATGCAATGACGCTGGTGGATCCTTATGTGGTTTGTGAGAAGAACAGACATGCAATGACTCTAGATGTGGTTCATGAAAAGAACAAACATGCAATGACACTGTTGGATCCATATGTGGTTTGTGAGAGGATTAGACATGCAATCACACTGGGTGGATCCATGTATGGTTTATGAAAGGAACAGACATGCAATGACACTGGGCGTGGTTCATGAAAAGAACAGGAATACAATGACACTGGTTGATCCATATGTGGTTTGTGAGAGGAACAGACATGCAATCACACTAGGTGGATCCATGTGTGGTTCATGAAAAGAGCAGACATGCAATGATACTAGTGGATCCATGTGTGGTTTGTGAGAAGAACAAACATGCAATGACTCTGGCTGTGGTTCATGAAAAGAACACACATGGAATGACTCTATGTGTGGCTAATGAAAAGAACACACATGCAATGACACTGGTCGATCCATGTGTGGTTTGTGAGAAGAACACGCACGCAATGACACTGGGTGTGGTTCATGAAAATAACACACATCCAATGACACATGTGGATCCTTATGTGGTTTGTGATAAGAACAGACATGCAATGACTCTAGATGTGGTTCATGAGAAGAACAGCATGCAATGACACTAGTGTATCCATATGTGGTTTGTGAGAAGAACAGACATGCAATGACACTAGGTGTGGTTCATGAAAAGAGAACACATGCAATGACACTCGTGTATCCTTATGTGGTTTGTGAGAAGAACAGACATGCAATGAATCTAGCTGTGGTTCATAAAAAAACACACATATAATGACACTGGTGGATCCATGTGTGGTTCATGGAAAGAACAAACATGCAATGACACTGGTGGGTCCATATGTGGTTTGTGAGAGGAACATACATGCAATGACACTGGTGGATCCATGTGTGGTTCATGAAAATAACACACATGCAATGACACTGGTGTATCTTTATGTGGTTTGTGAGAAGAACAGACATGCAATGACTCTAGCTGTGGTTCATGAAAATAACACACATGCAATGACACTGCTGTAGCCTGATGTGATTTTTGAGAAGAACAGACATGCAATGACTCTAGCTGTGGTTCATGAAAAGAACACACATCAAATGACACTGGTGGATCCTTATGTGGTTTGTGAGGAGAACACACATGCAATGACACTTTGGATCCTTATGTGGTTTGTGAGAAGAACAAACATGCAATGACTCTAGCTGTGGTTCATGAAAAGAACAGACATGCAATGACCCCTGTGGATCCATATGTGGTTTGTGAGAGGAATAGACATGCAATCACACTAGGTGGATCCATGTGTGGTTTATGAAGGGAACAGAGATGCAATGACACTGGGCGTGGTTCATGAGAAGAACAGACATACAATGACACTGGTGGATCCATATGTGGTTTGTGAGAGGAACAGACATGCAATCACACGAGGTGGATCCATGTGTGGTTCATGAAAAGAACAGACATGCAATGATACTGGTGGATCCATGTGTGATTTGTGAGAGGAACATACATGCAATGACACTGTGTGTGGTTCATGAAAATAACACACATCCAATGACACTGGTGGATCCTTATGTGGTTTGTGAGAAGAACAGACATGCAATGACTCTAGATGTGGTTCATGAGAAGAACAGATATGCAATGACACTGGTGTATCATTATGTGGTTTGTGAGAAGAACAAACATGCAATTACACTAGGTGTGGTTCATGAAAAGAACACACATGCAATGACACTGGTGTATCCTTATGTGGTTTGTGAGAAGAACAACCATGTAATGACTCTAGCTGTGGTTCATGAAAAGAACACACATACAATGACACTGGTGGATCCATGTGTTGTTTATGAAAGGATAATACAAGCAATGACACTAGGTGTGGTTCATGGAAAGAACAGACATGCAATGACACTGGTGGGTCCATATGTGGTTTGTGAGAGGAACGGACATGCAATGACACTGGTGGATCCATGTGTGGTTCATGAAAATAACACACATGCAATGACACTGGTGTATCCTTATGTGGTTTGTGAGAAGAACAGACATGCAATGACTCTAGCTATCGTTCATGAAAAGAACACACATGCAATGACACTGCTGTAGCCTTATATGATTTGTGAGAAGAACAGACATGCAATGACTCTAGCTGTGGTTCATGAAAAGAACACACATCCAATGACACTGGTGGATCCTTATGTGGTTTGTGAGAAGAGCACACATGCAATGACACTGGTGGATCCTAATGTGGTTTGTGAGAAGAACAGACATGCAATGACTCTAGCTGTGGTTCATGAAAAGAACAGACATGCAATGACACCGGTGGATCCATATGTGGTTTGTGAGAGGAACAGACATGCAATCACACTAGGTGGATCCATGTGTGGTTTATGAAAGGAAGAGACATGCAATGACACTAGGCGTGGTTCATGAAAGGAACAGACATACAATGACACTGGTGGATCCATATGTGGTTCGTTAGAGGAACATACATGAAATCATACTAGGTGGATCCATGTGTGGTTCATGAAAAGAACACACTTGCAATGACACTGCTGTATTATTATGTGATTTGTGAGAAGAACATACATGCAATGACTCTAGTTGTGGTTCATGAAAAGAACACACATCCAATGACACTGGTGGATCCTTATGTGGTTTGTGAGAACAACACACATGCAATGACACTGGTGGATCCTTATGTGGTTTGTCAGAAGAACAAACATTTAATGTCTCTAGCTGTGGTTCATGAAAAGAACAGACATGCAATGACACTGATGGATCCATCTGAGGTTTGTGAGAGGAACAGACATGCATTCACACTGGGTGGATCGATGTGTCGTTTATGAAAGGAACAGACATGCAATGACACTGCGTGTGGTTCATGAAAAGAACAGACATGCAATGACATTGGTGGATCCATATGTGGTTTGTGAGAGGAACAGACATGCAATCACACTGGGTGGATCCATGTGTGGTTCATGAAAAGAATAGACATGGAATGATACTGGTGGATCCATGTGTGGTTTGTGAGAGGAAAATACATGCAATGCCACTGGGTGTGGTTCATGAAAAGAACACACATCCAATGACACTAGTGGATCCTTATGTGGTTTGTGAAAAAGAACACACATGCAATGACTCTAGCTGTGGTTCATGAAAATAACACACATGCAATGACACCGGTGGATCCATGTGTGGCTTATTGAAAGAACACAAATGCAATGACTCTGGTCGATCCATATCTGGTTCATGAAAAAAACACATGCAATGACACTGGTGGATCCATATGTGGTTCATCAAAAGAACACACATGCAATGACATTGGTGGATCAACATGTGGTTTAAAAAGAACACACATGCAATGACACTGGTGGATCCATGTGGTTTATGACAATAACACACATGCAATGAACTCTAGTGGATCCATGTGGTTTATGAGAAGAACACACATCCAATGAACTCTAGTGGATCTATCTTGGCATAATTTGATGTATGCCATGATGTATTTCATTGTACAAGACACTTATCCATTTTTATACTACTCAGTTTTGCCCTTCGTGTTTTGATACTACTTAGTTTTGCCTCCCTCTCTCTATCTTTCGTAGAAGCCCAAACCTGTGTGCACCCTGTCTGCTTCTACCTGATTGGGTATCACAGTTTTCACACGGATCGTGCGCACCAACCGTTGATTCTGTGTGATCCAACAATGATTGTTGCACATGTCGTGCCCTTCACAATACAGCATGAGACAACACGGACGTCTCCCTCAGCGAGACTTCTACAAGAAGGAACACGAAGCCGTCCATGGAAAAAGTCGTCGAGCAGTCATGTCATGTTTAATCAAGTCTGAAAAGCCTACTACTGCTACTACTACGCCACAATACATGCGTCATTGAGTGCACGGTCGTCGATGGACAGCTGCAATTTATTGCCACTTGATTTTAATAAGACATATCCCATTTTTTATGTAGCGGCTCTCAATCTCACTTCCAACTGGGCCCCACCATAAGAAACTTGCACGCGCTAGCCAGAGGCCGAAGAGCTAAGCTCGACGAGACCTAACGTCTCCGCCTTCATCGAGTCACTCGCAGTCATCAACACATCCCTCTACCCGATCTAGCACAACCCCACAAATCTCGCCGTACAGCCACCTACCTTCCCCTCTACATTTCCACTTTTAATTATCGCCAATTTTAGGGTTGTGTCAAACTTCGTACATAAAAATTGTATATGTGCCCTTTGCATGCGGCTCAATACAGAACTGCCATGCATGGCCCGGGAAATAAATGTGGCGTACCGTGTGCGTGTCGCGGTGCAAGGTGCAGTAGACTGCACGGCGCGTTGTACGGTGGTGCAACAAAACGTGACTTTCTTCCATCCACCTTAAATATAGAGCCGCTCTCCGCACACCCACTCTCACTCTCGCTCACTCTCCCCACGCAACCCTCTCCACTATCCCACAAGCATCTGCAAACTCCAGAGAATACCCGTCCGCGCTGGCGATGGCGGAGGAGGATACGGTGGCCATCGTCGCCTCCGAGGCTGGTGGCGAGGAGGGCCCCGTATCCTCATCGGTACCCATCGACACGTTGAAAGCAACCGCCATCCCTATCTAGGCCCCAGTCGAGCCATCAATGGCAGCCGTCGTTCTCGTCTAGGCCTCGTCCCCGCTACCGACGTAGCCTCCGACGAGGCCCTCGTCTCCTCGCTGGTCCCCCTCAACATGTTGAAAGCAGCCGCCGTCCCCGTCCAGGCCCTAGTTGAGGAATCGATGGTAGCCGTCGTTCCCGTCCAGGCCCCCATCCCCGCTATCGACGTACCCGCCAAAGAGGAGTCCTCCCGCCGGCGAGGAGGCTCCTACCGGTCACAAGTAGATCCAACACTTCATGAGCACCTATGATCCAGATAAGTACTTCGCTCCGCTGAACCCCTACGACACCGACATCGATGACCCATGGTCGGAGGTAACTAGGGTTTGCTCCCCTTCCCTGGTTCTTCTACCGTTCCCATCGTTGGATGCTAGATCTTGGTTTATTAGGACTCGCTTGTTTGCATTTCGATTGCTTGATCTTCTTACATCATCTACTCCCCCATTTTCCTTTTCTTCCAGTAGATTTCCGGCAGCGATGATGAGTCCAGGCACACCAAGACTCATTAGGTGCTGAGGAGGCTACAGGTCGGCCAGTACGACACCTGCTTCAGGGGCGGCAACTACAGCTGCCCCTTCTGCAAGGGGATCGCCTTCTGATGGGTGACTCTCGCCGGCATCGACTTCAACTCCTTATTGAAGCATGTAGAGGCCCCTGGCTCTGGCATCCACAAAGGCGGCGAGACCGTTAACATCAATGCCTACATTGCTGAACACCAGGCTCTCGGCATTCACCTCTGAAACCTTCAGCGGGTGGCCATCAAAGAGGGTCACATGCCTCCAATCAGGCCCAAGGTTCCCAAGATGAAGGGACTGGGCAGCAAGAAGTGGAGGAAGCGCCAGAGGGAGGAGGAAGAGGCGCTGGCGCATGCAAGGAGGGGTTGATTGTGTCTGCTACTGCTGCTAAGGAGCTTCTTTTGATTTTCTACATTTTGCTTGCATCCTATTTTTGGTTGAATGCATTGAACCTCGTTAAGCAACCTACTTTCTATCGCTATATCCTATTTAGTTGCGCACAACTATATCTAAATTTGTTTTGTTTTCTAAATGAATGCATTCCGCCTAGTGTGATTTGCTGCTCTAGATTTTCTACCTGATCGGAGGCAAAAAGAGGTCCAAAAGGGAACGAATTATCAAAGAGAGAATCTTCTCTAGATTTGCTACCAATTTGGGCAAAATGAAACATATATGTTTAGCGAGAGAGGAAAAAGGTAATCTTTCAAACTTCCAGTTAACGAGCTACCATCTTGACAAGCTACAAGACACATACATAAATATAACACAAAGAGGGTTAGATTTATTTTACTACTCTCACTTGAGGCGCTAGACATCTTGATAAGATAAATGAGTTCCACAAAATAGAAACATAGCACTGAAAATTAAAATTTAATTCACTTCTCATCAGCCCACTTGAGGCGCTTGCCATCGTTCCTAGGGGACCAACTACGATCATTCCAGGTGGATCTTACATTATTGGCACCCCACAGCTCATGAAATACTTCGTCCCACCTGGGATCTCACTTGCCTTCCCTATCTTCAGCGTCCTGCGGCACAATTAGCGGTGCATCACAGGCCTGATTGTTGCCGCTAGAAGATGTTGCCTCTCTGTTTGCTGCTTTAGCTGCAGCCTCTCTGTGAGCTACTTTTGCTTCAGCAGCAAGCTCTCTTTCAGCTGCTTCTGTAACCTCTCTGTCAGCTGCTTCAGATGCAGCCATTTCCTTTGCATATGCAACTTCAAACTCAGCTATTCTGCATTTTCTACAAAGGGTTCCCCTAAGCTCGTCTTCCCTCTTGCAAATAGGGAAAAACACGAGGTATCGTAAAAAATTGGATCTTCTTGTACAGCTAGTAGGTCACGTAAGCATCGATGGTTGCATACTTCAGGTTTATATCAGACAACGGCTACTCGTCCCAGAAATCGTGCTTATCTGTATGGAAATCTGCCTTCATTCAGTCATACGACTCATCGAGGATTCTAGTTGCGAGTGATGCCATTCCATCCTTCCTCGAGCCCCCTAGGATCTTGACAAGACTCTGAAGATCGATCCAATTGTGCGCAGAAATTGTAATTCCCTCTCGATAAAATTTTGAAAAATCAATTGTATTGTCGAAAGTGCAGAAAACAATTCCCTTTTCTACAAGGAACTGGTGCATCACTAGACAATTCATATCAGTCCTGAAAGTAAGTAGTTTGTCATCACCAAAATTTGTAACTAAAATATTTTGTCAATGCAAGATCATCATCTGAATATAATTTTAAAAAGTTGAGTAAATGCAAGATCAAGACTCTCAACATTGTCTTGTCATAATTTATTTGGTCCTAAATAAAATCCAGTAGTTGTAAGATGAGCAAATGGATAAAGAACAAGAGGAGAAAACCCTAAAAGCGGTTAGCTACAAAGAGCAGATCTACAAACCGGGAGAAGTGGTAGACGAGGACGTGTTTCCTCATGGCCAGTTGAACGAAGGTGACTTCACTCCCTTCATATGGGTCCTCCAGGGTGTACTCGAGGTCCAATCCCACAAACTTGTCCTCGTGTTTCTCAAGCCAACCCTCGTACATCCTCAGGACTCGCAGCACTGTCTCCTCCTCGTTGGTGTAGACAACGTCTATCTTCTTATTGTCATGGGTAGTGAAGCTTGTCTCTAGAGTGCGACGACCTTCCATGGTGGCAAGGAGAAGACGGGAAGAAGATAGATGACAGGAAGAAGAAGAGTGGTTTCTGCGAGGCAGGCGAACGGTGAAACTGTCAATGCACTTTGAACGTAGTGGTTAACGACGGGGACGGAAGTCCAAGGAGATACGCATGGCGGTGGCCGTTCCAGCTTCTGAGTAAAAAAAATAATTATAACGCCAATACATGTGCCCTGTTTTGTCACATCAATACACTGGGCTGGTGATGTTGTCCTATCCACTGTGCCAGCACTGTAAGCCTACATGACAGCCACCCCGCCTAAGCGACGGGAGCGACATAACGGCAAGAAGTGACAAGGGGGCCCAACTTGACGGCCGTTAGCCTGATATTTTGTATAGAAACGTAAAGTTGAATTCATGCCAAAAAAGACCCTCTGAGTATTTGGCACGCCAACTTTGGGCAACGCAGCTAATTGTAAGTAACTTGGGTACCGCGTTGCCTGGACACCCCAACTTTCGGGCCGCAAAATGATATTCTCCCCAACCCAGCCATTCTTTTTCTTCTTCCTCTCTCTTTCTCTCTCAAACCTCAACCCTAATCACATAGGATCATTAATTCTTCATTGATTCCATATGTTGAGTCGGGGAATCTTCACATTGGTAATTTGATCATCCGATCCATGTCTTATTTTCATACATTCTTGGGTAAATATCTCACATTGGCTATCTAGTTGAGTTCATAATATTTTTAAATTCCTATTGATTCTACATGTTAGGATTAAAAGTTTTTTTCATGGAATCATTTGTGTACATCATAGAAACCTTATGCACATAGTTTCCTATTGAAAATTTGGAAGTACAATGAATTTGGAAAGGATTCTTTGCCGTAGTGGAACCTCTGGTTCTTCGAGCTTGAAGGGAAAGCACATGCGTGTGGAGAGCGATGCCTTGAACGCAACCTTTGACAAGGAATACAAGAGGGGCAGTGACAGGACCGGGCTTCCCACGAAGTGGGTGGGTGATGAATTCCTCTCAGTCATTGGTTTACGAGAGGATTTCAATAGCGTGGCACAGAAGCTGACATGGAGGTGTTCTCCACTCTCAATGTCAACACCTAGAAGGGTGCCACCCATGAGTTCATCTACACCATCTACGATAACCACACCATGCATCAAGAAAAAATTGCAACCTTTACACTCAATGCATCCCTCGCGGTCTCACCTTTCAGGAGTTCTATAATTGTTTTGGGTTCTTTGATGAAGGAGAACTCGATACCACTAATGAAGTCGTCATTAAGGTTATGGCTCCTTGGGAGGAAATTACTTTTCACACCAACACCGATTATATGTGGAGCAAGACCTCCACCAGCTAGAATCCGACCATCTGCTACTTCGCCACATTCTTGGCAAACTCTTTGTTTGGGAGGAGACACAATGGGGCAATGGGGGCCTTGACATCAGTCTTATCTACATGGCTCTCCACCCAAGTATGGTCAACAAGGTCAAACTTGTACCCTCCTAATTCATCACTTCCACCGCCAAAGGTCGGCACATTGAGGAGATATTTGTTGCGATGGTTTGTTCACCCAAATCGCCTACTCAAATGGGTGGTCTATTCTAACAGGACAACCCATGGAGGGGAGTAAGTATCTAGATAGTGTTCACATGGCTAGCACTAAATTTATGGGAATCTATTTACCCATTCACCACCTCTATGCTTATCAGTTTTATTTTGAGCCTAGCGGTGCTATGCAACAAGAACTTCTTCCTTTTGTCAAAGATTTTGGTATGGTAGGGAGACAAAGATGGGTCATCAATGAGGCATAATTCCAACAAGAATGGCTGGGAGAATCCACAACCCGGAGGGCAACCCTGCTTGGGAAGAAGGAAACTACTAGGAGCAGGAGTAGGAGCAACAACAAGGCCGGGATAACATGGGTTGGGATGACTATGCCCATCAGCACCACCAGTAGCAACCATACATACCACCAGTGCCATAAATAGGACACAAAATATGTCCCTTACTGATGGT
This sequence comes from Avena eriantha, assembly GCA_910589775.1. Taxonomy (NCBI): domain Eukaryota; kingdom Viridiplantae; phylum Streptophyta; class Magnoliopsida; order Poales; family Poaceae; genus Avena; species Avena eriantha. The sequence continues at coordinate 394,667,488 of OU342744.1, read as the reverse complement.
GATATGCTAATTGGGGATGTACCCAGAAGGTGGAATTGACTAGCCAGGCCCACGGCGAGTGGGCTCGCTTGCATGTGTGACTGGAATGCTCGCGACTGGAAGCATAAAGCCTATAAGTGTATCTAGGCCTAGTCGGATTAGGTCAAATCCACCAAACCCTTAACTGATTTAGTGTTGATATTTATAAACCCTAGAGAGGTCACTCCGTATATAAACCTCCCTAGGGTAACCTCTATGTATATACTCTCGGATACACCCCTTAGAAGAGAATCTCCGCCTAGTTGCCAAGATCGCAACCGTTGTAAACTCTCCAAAGATAATAACAAAGCATGATGTAGGCTCTTTACCCTAGGGGTGAACCTAAGAAAATCCATGTGTCCTTCCAATCTCGATCACAAGATGGCTTACTCTCCCTTGCCCCATTCGGATTATCTCTACCCATCATAGTGACTACCGTGGCTATTACCACGATAGTGGCACCCACCATGGGGCATGAATCATCAAGCCTAAGATCCACGGCGAGACCCTACACTCCAATTGATTGGCCCTTTGCCATCGGCCACATGATCACCACTGGTGTCTTCTACCACATACTACCGAGTAGCAACGTGTCGGTGTAGCGCCCAATCACTCACGCTTCCATGGTGCCAATAGGCACCATCAACCTCTTCGTCTGGTTCATAGACGTCGTCGACCTGATCGAGTCGGTGGAACTTGGAACCATCTCCGGCTCGCCTATGCACGATCTCCTCTTGGAGGAGCAAGTCTGCTCCATCACCCTCCTGGCCTCTGAGAGTAGCCTGGCTAGGAGCAACACGACCCTCCTCGATGATGTCAACTCGGCGACCCCTGCCACGGTCACCAGATCCATTGTGGTGGCATCCCACACTGAATCAATCACGCAGGTCTCCAACTCGAGCGATTTCGAGGAGTCCTCCATCCTCTAGATCGTCGACTACTACTCTGACTTGGAGTCCCCCAAGCATATCCGCGACAAATCAACCCTCCACAACACCATCTTCATGGCGAACGGCAATGATCTAGTGGATACCTTCACCACACCACAACCGGCAACCACCATGATGAAATAGATTGAGGAGCACTATGAGGCTCTAGAGGCGGCGAAAACAAAGAAATCACCGAGCATGAAAAATTTCGCCTCGAGAAGACGCTGCGGCGAAGCTTTCGCACTAACCATTAGTGTTGCATCTCCCATCGTCGAAGCTCCAACCACCAAGTCTGACTGCTTAACTTTGACAATAAGCACGACCCCGCACGAGCGGCCAAGTGATAGCCCTCAAGTGCAAGGATCTTTGAAATCTTTGATGGGAAGTATTACCCAAATTTATAGTTCAACTCAAGGGGAAAACAAGAATATCAGTAACACTTTAGCAATTGAGACTTCACTCTCAACCACATCTGTATATAAATATAGTCAAGAAGTAAGTGGTGATTATAGAAGTTGAATTCAAGCAACAAAGTAAAACAGTAAGCAATAGTAGAAGATTTCTAGTTTTTGCCGGAAGTAGTAAAGTAGTGAATTTTAGTGTCTAAAGTGTAGGCATGAGGTGATAGAGGGGTGTTGCATGAATAAGGTGATCATATGATAATATAAAACTAACATGATGTACATATATAATTTTGTTGTGTGTGGGTATATGTTCCAATTATAGTTATGCGTACTAACCAAGAGAATTTGTATAACATCTATTGTCCTACTTGCCCATTTCACCGGGGTCTATACTTTAATTTCAAATAGCCTGCAACGATGCATTAACATTCCATTAACACACAATATCCTCAAACTATCACATATTCCCCTTGTTTTCCCTAACTGTCACTTTAGGTTTCATAGGTTCAACAATAATAATAGGCAATACACCTTCCAGATAAATACCAAATTCATATTGAGATGGGGAAATAGAAGTTCAGTACTAAAATCATGTCAAGTGGGCCCTAGTAACAAGCATTAAACATAGCAAAGGTGCATTAACACTCATACAATATCCTCAAGACAAACACCGAAAATCTCGATACATATGCATGATTACATGATCAATCTCATACAATCCCCATCCACCTACAGGGAACTACTCACTCATGGTGAGGAGAGTGAACCCATGGATGGAGAAAACGTTGATGATGATGGTGGTGAAGATGGCATTGAAATCATCCTCTCTGGCATGGAGGGCAGGATCAATTTAACCCCAGAAACAAAGATCATGGTGGTGGCGCTGCTCTATTTCACATATGACTCCCCATCCTGGCAAGCTAGGTGTTTTGGGTATATAAGGGGGTATGCGAAAGGAGATGGAGAGGAGATGCAACAAGGCCAAAAGGGCCTTGGTGGTGCAGGCCCACAATGGGCCACACCACCAGTGCTCTTTTGAGCCTGGTATCCTTGTTCTGGTGAAAAACCTGCGTGGTATTTTCCATGATTTAAATTCCTGTGAAAAGAGACAAAAAGAAGACTTTTGCTAAAAACAACGTTAGATCCAGCAGTTTTATTCAAGTATCATGATATTTCGGATCAAATCATTGAGGAAAGTGCTTGGAAAAGTGGATACATTTGGGATGTATTGTCTCTCCCAAGATTAGCTCATTGTTTTCCTCAAACAACTCAAACAAAATGCATAAGAGATAAAAGACTTTAACAAGAACTTTGCTCTATCATGCTTGACGGTTTAATGACAACAAATATATACAACATGGCTTCCTTAATGAGTAGCAAAGTGATACAAAAGGTTCATTATGAACGTGTTCCAATGTTTACACATGTTGCAAGGAAGATAATATATGGCAACACACTACAGGAATCCGGACGATCCATGACATTTTTTTCATGACGGTACCTAAAAACGTCGCAGATCCGTGATGGTCTAGTTTTTTTGTCAGGAGGGGCTCGAGTGATTGATGATGTTTCCTTATTTCGTCACGGTGAAATCATCACAAATTTCGTCACCGGCAATGAAACCAAGTTAGCCAATTCATCTCGCGTATAATCGTCATGGATAGCATCGTGTCGCATGTTTAAATCTATTATTTTCCACTACCGCGTCATCTGTGAGCTAACCCCACATGTCAGTGCAGTATGCACGATAGCACTTCACAAAATCTGGGGGTGCTTTTTTAGCCGGTCCCACATGTCAGTCTGTTTGATCCAAACTTGCATGCAGTGCATGGCTAGTTCACGCGCTAGTTACGAAATAAAATCCCGTTGATTAAAACTTGAAGTAGAAGTTCCTCTTCTTCTCCGTCGTCTCCTCATCTCATTGCAGTGGCGCTTTGTCCCCCTCATCTCCTCTCCTCTTCTTCTTCTCCTCGTCTACCTGTTCTTCTTTCTTCCTCGATCAATAAGAACTATTCCCACACGTAAGCCATGGCCAGAAGTCTGATGAAGAGGAACTGGTCTGATCTCCTGGCCGACCCACTTCGCAAGATCGTCTACTACTTGCTGGAGAAAGACGAGTACATCGACACCTATGCTTCTTGTCGAGAAGTCTGCACCGATTGGCGCTACACTTTAAAAGAGCCTGAATTCCATCTCGACAACTGGATCATGATAGATCACACACTTCCAGACATTGGCGACTTCACCTTCCTCAACCTCGCCACTGGTCGTTCCTTCACGACGAATTTAATGGACGTCCATCGCAGGTTCACATTCATATCCGATATATATAAGATTCATTTATTTATATTTTCCATTGTAAACATCTTAGTGTTAACTGTCCTCTTCTTTCAAAAGATTCTACTTCATCGGTGTTTCTCGTGGCGTCGCCGTGCTTGCTCAGAGGATGGAGTCATACAAGATTCGGCTTATGAACCCAATCAATCATAAGTCTAACACTAAGTTTCAAGCACACATACCATCTGACCTTCTGCAATCTGCCGTTGTGCTGAAGTCCCCGACGATGGTGTTCGTTTGCACAGATTATCCCAATATTATTGCATCGCCCGATGACAGCACCCCAACGGGGCAAATCAATGAATCGTTTGGAGAAGGAATGTATTCGCCACCACCTGATATGTTTCTGGTCTACATGATGCATTCCGAGGGGAAGTATATGCATTACTTGAGAATGGAGACATCATGTCGACCAACATCCAGTTAGAGCAGTGCGCAAGCACTGTCACGATGGCCAAAATAATTGCAGCTCTAGTCTTTGAACAGGTACGCGGAACCTAAATTTTTTACCTTGTGGAGTCAGATGGTGATCTTCTTCTTGTGTTGAATGGGATTTCGCCAAAGGCCAACCGGTGTTGTATCGGGTGGACACGGAGAACCGCTATCTCGAGGCAATCGGTGACATTGAAAGTCGTGCCCTCTTTGTTGATTAACATCGGTCTATCTCCATTGACACAAGGTTACACCCCACAGTCAAACCCGGTTGCATATACTATAGGAATTATATCAGACTGTACGATCATGAGGTTCAAGCCTAGGAAGAGGAACCAGTAATGGTAATGTATGGCTTAACTATGGAACATACACCGAGGCCTTTCCCTCTGGACGAGATACTGGCAGCACATTGCAAACGGACAGAGTTCTCTGAACATGTCTTTCGGCATGCGGGAGCCTCCGACAAAAAAAACATATAGGGGAGAATGAATCCTATATTCATCCTAGGTTATTTGCTAATATTTTCAGGTCTATTTCAAAGTAGAAATTTGTATTGTGTTTATATTATTTCAGCACTATGTGTATTACTCATATAAAATTATAATGTATTTAATTTTAGTACTTTTTGAATTCAAAGTATTTATTTTTAGTAGCTTCTTTCAGAATTCTCTGTGTTAGCTTTCAGAATTATGTGCAAGTACTATCTTTCAGCTTTTACTCATAGCACTCAAGTTGTAATTACTGTTTCAAAAAATCTAACGGAGATCAGAGTCTAATGGAAATCTCTCGAACTCGTGACCAGGGACCCTCTCGCGAGTAGCCCAAATGACCGGAATGCATGTGGACAGGAAAGATTTCAGAACTCGGTGTACTAGTAGCTTCCATAATTCTTTGTAGTAGCTTCCAGTTCACATAATCATAACCATACCCGCCAAAATATTCCAAAAGTGGACTAAACAGGCAAATATATTATATATATACACTAGGTTTCAAACGACTAATTATCTATTCCAGACTATGTCATACTAGTTAAACTTAACAGTTCCCAACCTCAACTACACTCTAGATGGTCTCAAACACAAACTTCACGTGCAACATCTCTTCTGTGGTCTTCCTACGAGTGATTAGCACGACTTGTCCAACCTTTATATCATCTTCACTCTGGTGGAATTTCTTCCACCCCTGATTTCTCAAGACGACATGACCATCTGGGTCAGTCTTGTATGCAATTGGGGTGATTTCAAAATCTCCTACCTGTACTCCAGCCACGCCATCATCAGGGATGCCCATGGAGGAAACAACTTTCGTAGGTAATCTCTGTGATGTCGCGCCGTGGATTAAATAGAAGAAGTAATCATGTTAGACGATGACCACCACAAGTTATATATGGAGCCATACAAGGAACAAACAAAAGGTAGTTGCCATATCATCTTATGTTGGACAAGATTTGTCCTTGTCAAACGGGTCACAAATGGAAAACCAATGAAGGTGTTGATTGGTGGTAGGGTATCTAGGAGGTGTTCCATCTCATCATCGGTTAGGTGGCATATTTGGGTGACAACCGTAGATTCATATATGTCTTCCTCACCACCAAGACCACAAATATAGAGAACAGTTATCCTCGGCATGGGTCCTGTCAAAGAAAAACATAACATTTCTTCCACGGTAAGATTGTTCTGTGTAATGAATTGGTTCCATCCTTCACCTCCCATGATAGTCATGTTCTTTCTTTTCTCGAGGTCAATCTTGTAGGTGTGCCCAAGCACCTTGAAGGGCACACTCTCACATTCAGTTGTGGCTGGATTGAACATGAACCTTGAATTGCATGGCATAGTCAGTGCACCAAAAACAAAAGAATCGGACATTAAACAAACGGTTATAGACTTATAGTGTAGTTTGAAATTAAATTGTTACCACTTACCACTGAGTTCTAGAACTCCTCTAACTCTGACAAGTAGATACAAAAGGACATGCTCGATGACAACCTGGATTCGCAATTGCTCTTGCATACTAGATACTACGCTAGATCCTGTTAGGCAAAAATGATGAATGTCTAAATGATATATGGAACTAAACTCCCAAAACAAATAGACTATATATATATACATTAACCGTATTATAATTTAAACACCTGAGTTAGGATCCTAGTTTTCTTAGCTTTGGCGATTCTAACAACAGCATCAGGTGCTCTGAACCTCGATTTCTTAGGTCTCTTTACTAGTTTCTCCACATCGTCATCAGATGCTCTGAACCTTGCTTTCTTAGGTCGCTTGACAATAGATTGCTTCACATCATCATCAGATGCTCTGAACCTCACTTTCTTAGGTCTCTTGACTATAGGTTGCTTCACATCATCATCATCATCATCAGATGTGACATTGATTAAGCCAGCATTGGTTTTAGAACCCTAAATGGACATTGGAGTAATTAGAATGTTTTGTTTTGATGTTGTACAGTAGGTTTAACTACTATCTTAGAGTCAGTAGCAACAATTTTAAAACCTGCATTTCGATGCTATGTTATACATTAGGCTCCTTCTGCATTAGCCCTTCCATTTTGCAGTATTCACAGTTTCTACAAGCGCCTCTTTCTAATCCTTCCCTTGACAGTGCAGCCATTTGGAGACTTGCTAACTAGAAGAATCAAATAATAATTAGTGAACTACAAAAATCAAATTCAAAAGTATATGGTATGGTCACAACTAGAATAATCGTCCAATGAGTTGAATCTGTATATACCAAGGAGCATGTACAACCATAGTGGACATGCAAAAATAGTAAGTAGATGCCTATCCTCCCATTTATAGTCAAAGTGCCACATTTTCATCATTGACCTGTTGTAAATAGTGAAAATCATAAGATTATCCCTTAGCACTAACATAGCTATGAAAAACATCAATTTGGGCCTCATACTAACAAAGCACGCATAAATCAATGAGATAATTGAACATATAGCAAGAAGCATGCACAACAAATGTGTTTCTATAGAACACGTGCTATATGCACATTATACCATGGACACAGATAGTGCCACACTTTAATCATTTGCCAAATTCATGTGAAGAGAATACAATGACCTACATCAATATATAATGTGGCCTCCATAGTAAGATAGCACACACAAGTCAATGAGATGAATCTGTATCTACCTAGGAGATGTAGAGCCATAGTGGTTGTACAAAGACGCTAAGTAGATGGAGATCATCCCACATGCTAAGTGCCACATATTAGTCATTGGCTAGTTGTAAATAGTTAATATCATAAGATTGTCCATCAGCACTAACATATAGCTATGAAAAACATCAATTTCGTTGGCCTCATACTAACAAAGCACACATAAATCAATGAGATAATCAAGCATATAGCAAGAAGCATGCACAACAAATGTGTTTGTATAGAACACGTCCTATATGCACATTATCCCATGGACACAGATAGTGCCACACTTTAATCATTGGCCAAATGCATGTGAAGAGAAGACAAGACCTACATCAATATATAATGTGTGCTCCATAGTAAGATATCACACACAAGTCAATGAGATGAATCTGTATCTACCAAGGAGATGTAGAGCCATAGTGGTTGTACAAAGACACTAAGTAGATGGATATCATCCCATCAACATGCTAAGTGCCACATATTAGTCATTGGCCAGTTGTAAACAGTTAATATCATAAGATTATCCATTAGCACCAACATATAGCTATGAAAAACAACAATTTGGGGCATTAATTTGGCGACTACTTGAAGATCATCAAGTGACATAGACAGCAACGTCGCCGCTCTGCCCTAGAACGAGGTGGTGACACTAATGCAAAGATCCATCGCAAGTGACCTAGATGGAGCACTGATACGGTGAACCTAGAATGAGGAGGTGACGTGGTGAAGGGAAGTAGGTCGAGGAGCACTTACGTTGCAACCATTGTCGCTAGGGAGGGAAGGGTGGTTAGTCATCGCCGGGAAGGGAGGGTGGGTGATTAGGCCATCGCAAGGGAGGGGAGAGGAGGGGATTTGGTCATCACCGGGGAGGGTACAAGAGGGGAGGGGATTTGTCCATCACCGGGGAGGGTACGAGAGGGGAGGGGATTTGTCCATCACCTGGGAGGGGAAGGGATTTGTCCATCACCGGGGGAGGGTCAGGGAGGGAATTTGGCCATCGTCGGAGAGGGTTTTCTTAGTGCTGGGAGGTGAGTGGATTTGGGAAAGTGTGGAAGGATCCTATAATACCCAACGACAGGTGGGGCCCATGCTGGAGCTGACGAGTGGACCCATAATGAGTCGTTGCCCCGACCGCACTACACCAGACCGCACAGTGTCACGCCGCACCACACAGCCGATGTCGCTGTCGTCACATCTCCGCCGCCGTCGCTGCCACATCTTGGCTGCCATGGGGATGCGCGAGCCGATAGGGGAGTGCGATGTTGTGGACCAGGTAAATTAGGTCTTCCTTTGTCCCTGAATCTGTTCTAGCTAGGGTTCTAGCAAATAGGCAAATTTAAGAGTTTCCATGACTTGTTCTGCAGAGTTGGGTTGGAATCAATGGGGAGCTGCCAATTTCCATCCTAGATCAAGAGATTGGTGGGAAGGAGCTAGATCCTAGTTGGAGATGCCAGTGCAACCATGTTCCTCCTAGGAAGATTGCCTCCTATGGTGCAGACATTGGTAGAAACTTTTTAGGTTGTCCAAATGAGTTGTGTTGATACATGTACTGGATGGACAACCCATGGCCAACACAAATGCAGAGGATGCTTGCCCAGCTATGTAAGAAGGTGGATGAGAAGATGATGATTGAGCTAGGATGGCAGATAGAGACTCGGATCTACAGATATCTAAACAGAGGTTGAAGAAAATAAGAAAAGAAATGGAAGCATGTTTGGTTCATGATGATGCTTAGTGTGGCAGTGACTTTAGGGTGTGTTCTTCTTTTTGTTGTTGGCAATTGTGGAAATAAGTATTGAATTATGGATGTATTCTACTTCCTCTTGGTTTTGACATTTTAGAAATAGGTATGAGAAATGAGTGTGTTCGATGTTTAGTTAGCTAGCTAGCTAGTCAGTTGTTTTCAGTATTTTTCGTGAAAACGCAAAAGCTTTGCGTTTCGATTCATTGATAGAAACAGAGGGTGTCTGTACAACACACACATGGCGTGAAGGAGCCCACACCCGGTACAACTCTACCCACTAGATCTATGGGGTCGTGGGGATCAAAGCCCATAGGCTCGATGCGCCCGCAGCCACCCAAGCCCTAGCTTCAGACCGAATCGTACACAGGAGATCACCCAAGGATGGCGACGCGTTGTCGAACACCACTCCGTTCCGATGCTTCCAGATCCACCATGCCGTCAGCATGATGAGCGAATATGTCGCTTTTAGCCTCGCTCTGGGAGTAGAGCCCAATGCCAGCAGCCACTAGTCCATGAAGTCGCCTTCCCCATCCGGTGGTGATGCCGTGGATCGAATCGATGAGAGAACCTTGTGCCAGGTTGCCCTCGAGAAGGGGCAATCCACCATGAGGTGAGACATGGTCTCCTCCGACTGGTCGCATAGGGGGCAGCGAGGGGGTGTGGCAGACCCCGATGCGCCAGCCGTTTGGCTATCCAGCAGCGGTCCTGACAGGCGAGCCAGATGAAGAACTTGACCCGCGGGGGCGCCCAGGCCTGCCAGTTCAGCTTCCATGAATGCGAGATGATGGATCCGTGGAAGAGGATCTCGTAACAGGACCTAGCAGAGTAGCCGCAGTCCGTAGTCCATCTCCAAAGGAGGGTGTCAAGCACATCCGACAAAACATACTCCCTCAGCCGAACCCACAGTTGCACATACTGCCAAAGGGCTAGCCGGCTCAGCGCGCCCTGGATGTCGGAGATCCAGCAGCGCCTCCCTCATCGAGCGCCGTTCTCTAGCACGCTTGGGGATAAGCACGATGAGCTCCGGCGCCATCTCTCCGATGGTCATCCCATCCAGCCATCTATCCATCTAGAATAGGGTTGTGCCGCCATCGCTGACCTGCATGGTTGTGGAGGTGTCAAAAACCTGGTGCTCTATTTTGGAGTAGCGCATGTCTAGGCCACGGCAAGGCCGCAGCGGATCGGTGCGCTTCCTCCAGAGCCATCGAATCCTCAGACTGAGCGCCATGCGGGCAAGGTCGGGGACCCCTAAGCCACCATAGCACTTCGGTCTACTCACCTTGTCCCAGTTCATGTGGCATTGTCCCCCGTTGGCGACATCCCGTCTAGCCTACAGGAACCCTCTCGCGATTCACTGGATCTATTTGAGGGTCCGCTTGTGAAGCCCCAAAACGATGACCTAGTGAAGTGGGATGGACATGAGCAGCGACCGAACCAGGGTGAGGCGTCCCGCCTTGTCCATCATTCCAGCTTTCCATGTAGGCAACCGGCTAGCAATGCTATCGACCAGGGGCTGGAGGGCTGTCGCGGATACCCGCCGGAGCAACAGGGGGATCCCCAGGTATCGGATGGGAAAGGGTGCCATATGTCACTCCATAACCGTTGCCGCCTGGAGCGTGTCTTCCGTCGGGAAGGCAATCGGGCAAACATAACACTTGGCGTAGTTAGTGTGGAGTCCCGATGCCTCCCCGAACAGAGCCAGCAAAGCGCGCACCATGCGCAGCTCAGCCTCATCCGGGTGGCAGAAGATTACCACGTCATCCGCATACAGGGAGACCGAAGTCACCAGCTCACGCGTAGTGAGCCGCTTCAGCATGCCGAGCTCAAAGGCTCTAGCCAACAACCTATTGAGCGAGTTGATGCACAACGAACAACATCGGGAACAGGGTATCACCCTGTCTCAGGCCTCTCCGGTGCCAAATGATCAGGCACGGCTCACGGTTGAGCATCACCCTGGTGCTAGCCGTGGAGAGTAGGATGGCCACCAGCTCCCTAAAGCGGGGGGACAAACCCCACCTTCCGTAGCACCTCCAACAACAAAGCCTAGGAGACTGAATCAAAGGCTTTGGCTACATCCAGCTTTAGCATGATTCAAGGCTCCTTCAACCTATGTAGGCGGCGTGTTGTCTTCTGGACCAGCATGAAGTTGTCGTGGATGCAGCGCATCTGAATGAACACGCATTGGTTTGGGTCCACCAGACTCCCCAACCTAGGGGCCAACCTAGAGGCCAACAGCTTCGCCCCAGCTTGGCAAAGATGTGGATTAGGCTAATCGGCCTATAGTCACCCAGGGAGGACGCGTTGCTCTATTTAGGCAGCAAAATCAGCAGGGCCTGGTTAAGGCCCTTGAATCCGTGCCCATTCATGGAGTCTAACTTGTCAAAGGCAGCCATGAAGTCAGGTTTCACTACACTCCAGCAGCTCTGCAGGAACTCCGCGGTGAACCCGTCAGGACCTGGCACCTTGCTGTGAGGCAGCCTTTAACCACGTCCCACACCTCCTCCTCCGAGAAGGGAGCATCCAAGTCCGTGAGATCTTCCGAGTTAGCCCCCAGGAAGTCCAAGTCCACTGAGTACTCCCGGTGGGCAGCAGTGCCAAGCAGCTCCGGGAAATGCTCGTAAGCTACCTCCGCCATGGCCGCGTGTTCAACCACGATCGCGCCATTTACCCGCAAGCTCCTGATCACGTTCTTCTAGCACCGATAGGAGGCGTGCTGGTGGAAGAAGGTCGTGTTTGCGTCCCCTTCACCCAACCATCTCACCTTGGCTAGCTGGCGAGCCATGGTACGCTCAAGCGATGCCAAACCAAGGTAAGTCTGCTTCAGCCTGGCGCGAAGGGTGCGCTCATCCGGGGAAAGCGGTCTAGAGTCCATAGCCACATCCAAGCGGTATACCACTTCGCGAGTCGAGGCCAGTTGTAGCTTGACGGAGCCAACCTTGTTGTCGGCCCAGCTCATCAACTGACATGCGGTGCGCTTCAGCTTGATCACCAGCCGTTTGAAGGGGTCGGGGTCACCGTCGATCGCCTCCCAAGTTGTGGCCACGATGCCGCCAAAGCCCTCAAGCTTCATCCAGAACTGCTCGAACTGGAATCTTCCCCTCCGGTGTAACTCATCCAAGTTGCGGCCACCTGTGTACTATCCAGGAGCAGGGGCAGTGGTCCGAGATCACAGTGGAAAGGCACCTCAAGGAGAAGTTACCGTGTAACTCATCCCAGTCCGAAGTACAGAACACCCTGTCCAGCCTGGCCATTGTAGGTGCGCCACGTTCGTTAGACCACGTATATCTCCTCCCGTGGAGGTAGACCTCCTTGAGCATGCAGTCATTTAGGAAGCGCCTGAAGCGGTCCATCATTCGACGGTTGAGGTTGTTGTTGCTTTTATCCTCATCATAATAGATCATGTTGAAGTACCTGCAGAGCATCCATGGGGTCTGGGCGAACCCGACGGACCTCCCGGAGTTCCGCGAGGAAGGCGATCTTCGTCGTCTCCTCCTAGGGGGCATAGACGCAAGTTAGCCACCAAGGTGTACCCCCAAGGGGGGAGAACCTGGCAGTCACGTTGTTCACATCCACGTGCTCACTATCAAGCTGCACCACCCTGCTCTTCCAAGCAATAATAATGCCCCCTAGTCCCATCGCAGGGAAGTAGAAGTAAGCGTCAAAGTCCGCGCCTAGCGTTTCCATTACAATAGGGAGTGATACAACCGCAAGCTTAGTCTCTTGCATACACACAATGGAAGCATTTGTCGTGGCGACTATGCTCCTTATACCCGCATGACATGCACGGTCATTAAGACCACGGACGTTAGACACCAAAATCATAGGATTGTACGGCATTGGGACAGCGCGTGACATCTAGAGGGGACCGTTTGGTCAGACCACCAATAGGTGGCCCCCCGACGTTCCCGTCGTCTCCACCATAGGTGTGGCGCATCCCCTAAGGGCCGAAAGTGTCCACACGTAGAGCTCGCCGATCGCCTCAATCATATCATCCATGAGCGTGACTCGAACAGCTTGTCGAATGCCTCTAGGGCGACCTCGGACGGGGCCTCGTCACCCATGACCAGCCCAAGCTTCCTCAGTAGGTCGCGGACGGCTCTCTGCTCGGAGTTGAGCCCTCCCGGTTGTCTGACAATCCTCGAACTCCTCCGAGGCTAGAAGTTCAGGGCCACAAGTCATCGCTAAACCGGTGGCGCCAAAAAGAGCGCGTCGGATCGCAGTTTGGCAGCCACAAGAAACTCCCCCAGTGTCTTCGGGCGAGGCGTCGGTGTGGTCTCCAAGGTCGTCTCCCCTAAGACGGGGCGACCGGGAACCTGCCGTGGCGTCGTGGTTACGGTTGGGGTTGAGGGTAGGCGCGGGAGGGACGATCGGCGTGGCGATGCATCCTCCAGACGCTCACACGCCCGCGTGTCATGAGAGGTCTTTAACTTGTTGTACCAAACTTGTTGCAACTAGGAAAAATCATGGTTGAAAAAGTAATGTGTAGTTATCTTTTATTGATTTCAAACATGGTGCAACCAGGAACAATAACCATGGATTTATATATTGTTGCAAAACCAGGAACAATCGCGTGTGTGTTTCTCAAAGATTCACACTAAAAAAATATTTTGAAAGGTCGAAAATATGTGCAAGCAGGAACCATCATAACAAACAACTTAAAAGGTACTGACAATATATACATGTACTAGTTAAATAGGTTCGATCACAACCACCACATACTACATGCATATAATATAGTACTAGTAGTACTTAATTACACAACCCAAATGATATAATATAACAATATGTCCATTACATAAATAGGAGGAAGCAACATGCAACATGAGGCAGCAGATGCAATAGGAGGTGGTAGCAGGAGGTAGCTTAGGCAACATGAGCTAGCAGTTAGGGCCACAGAGCAATTAACCGAGGTTGGCATACTTGCTCAGGTAAACCATGGAGGCAGCGTGCTTGGCCTTCGTATGATTTGCACATTGATGTCCTCCATGGGCAATGCCCCTAGCATGCTGCACGATAATGGTCAGGTCTTTCGCAATCCTTTTAACGTAGAAGGGGCACCTGTACTTGTTTGGACCTCGGCGGAAGGAGAACCTCCCATTCCTCATCTGCTTTAGGATGTGGCAGCATTTTGCGTGCCTGGACCACATACTTTCACCAACATCACTATCTTGTTCGTGTGAATTAGCAAGTAGAGAGAAGAAGTCAGTGAATGAAAAAAATTACTCTCCCAAAATCATGAGATCAAACTAGGAAAGGGTTGTGTTGAGAGATTAATTTTAGCATGTGCGCACTAGTTGAACCAACTTTTGAACAAACTAGTCCATCAAACATATATCTGTTTGCATACATATATGATAAAATAAGTGCTCTACAAAATTATACTGTTCTTTCAAATAATTAGAATGAATCTATACAAGTTTCAGTATATAAACATACATCCAAATTTTAACAAAACTGAGACATCCTTTTTTAGGACAGATGGAGTAATTCTTTCCATTTATTTTATCAGTAAATTGGTAAAAGAAAAAGAAGTTATGACTAGCTAGTTTTATTCAGTTTGAACATGGTATAAATAGGAATTTGTTTCTCCTAAATATATACTTAGTGTATTATGAATTTTGTTTCCCAAAACAAATAACAGACATGGACTACACAGAGAAATTTAATTTATCAGCATTATTTTAATGCATCTATTCTTATAAATACAGAACTTACTATAATAGAGATTGGATAACATGCATGATCCAGTATTTAACATATACATTAATGTATATGTAACTCCACTTAAGTTAAAATTATATTGTTCATTCAAATAATTTGAATGAATATCTATACAAGTTTCAGTATATATAGATACATCCAAATTCTAATAAGAAAATTGAGACATCCTTTTTTAGAACAGATGGAGTAATTATTTCCACACATATTATTAGTAAATTGGAAAAATAAAGAGAAGTTATGACTAGAACATGGTATAAATAGGAATTTGCTTTCTCCTAAATATACTCTGTTAATTAGGAATTTAAGAATTTTGTTTCCCTAAGTATAACAAAGATGGACATTTATCTGTATTTTAATGCATTTGTACATATACATACAGAACTTATTATAAAACATAGATGAACTTACTAAATAATTTATTAAGTTAATTTTAACATGGTTTCAATAAATTAGACATTGGCTTTCAGTTACGGAATATTAAATTTCTATTAATGTAATCAGGAGCTCGTATGATTACTATATATATATGTGAATTTTATCATATATAGCAAATTATACATTGGACAACATGAACACAACCTAGATAAGAGATCTGAACTCCACATGAAATTATATCACTAGAAAATATCGATCAAAACGACCAACATAAGATGAGCATAGAACTACTAGGCGCCTAAAACTACTAGGGGCAGATCAAATCAAACTAGAAAATGTGCGACTAGAATGACTAGGGGCAAATCAAAACGACCAACAAAAGATGAGCATAGAAATACTAGGCGCAGAACAAATTAATTAATCAAACTCTACAAGATCAAAAAACCCTATAAATTAAAATATTGACAGTAAAATCAGAAAACCACATTCATAGTTCAGATCTATTTACATCTAGTTCTCCATCGATGGATTCTTGCTCGAACGTGAATGGATTCGTAGGTTCTTCATCCTTGTTGTCATCAAAGTAATCGTAGTCCACCTGCACTGCCACTGGATCTGCAACCGCTTCCTCTTCGACCTTGTTATCTGCTTCCTTCTCGATGATGGCATTGGCTGCCTCCTTGTCGATGATGACCTTGGCATCCTCGGCAACCATCGGTCTTGATCTCTTCATCTTCGTGAAAACGATCTCGTACTTGTTGCTAGGGTTTCCTTCTGTTCCTTGGAGTGCATCGAGAAGAGTGGGATGGAGTATGGAGAAATGACTAGGAGATGACAGGGAGACCGTGTGGCTGATGTCTTTTAAATGACTGGGAGATGATGGGGCAGTTGGGCGGTGGTAGTGCACGCGGGGTGGGAAACGTGTGCATCGCACGTTTTAATGCAAAACACACGAGTGGGAAATAGTGTATACACAGCTCGATTTCTTTTGCAGTTGGTCATTTTTAGGCATGTCAATGGAAAATGCAAAACCCACTCAATTTCTTCTAATTTTCTGGTAAATCATTTTTACTCTAGATAGTCCATGCATGCATGCATGCATGCAGACCAAAAAGCTTTCCTACGTGTTTTTAGTCTTTGTACACCATGGTTTTACACATGGATCCCCTAGAGTCATTGCACATTCATATCCACTATTCATTGTTCCACATGACCACATTGCATTATTATTTTCCAAAACCACATTGGTATATATATCTACACATGACCACACATATGTACACTCCAGTGGATTCTGTGATGCAACTTCGGTCACATTACTGGTGCAACATGCAATGTGGAAGCTGCTTTCCTACGTGTTTTTGGTCTCTATTACCATGATGGTTTGACACACATGGATCCCCTAGAGTGATTGCATGTAGTGTTCTTTTCCTAAACCACACATTGATATCTCCACTAGAGTCATGGATGATGCATTACATGTGTTCTTTTCCAAAACCAACCACATACACACAAGTGATTCTGTGATGCAACTTCTGTCACACTAGTGCAACATGCAATGTGGATGCTGCTTTCCTATGTGTTTTTGGTCTCTATGACCACGATGGTTTGACACATATGGATCCCCTAGAGTGATTGCATGTGTTCTTTTCCTAAACCACACATTGATATCTCCACTAGAGTCATTATTGATGATCCACATGACCACATTACATGTGTTCTTTTCCAAAACCACATTGATATCTACATAACCACACACTCGAGTGGATTCTGTGATGAAACTTCTGTAACATTGGTGCAACATGCAATGGTGGAAGCTGCTTTCCTATATATGTGTTGGTCTCTGTGTACACCATGGTTTGACCCATGGATCTATCCCCTAGAGTAGTCATTAATTGCATGTGTTCTTTTAATTTCCTAAACCACATTGATATCTCTACTAATAGAGTCATTGAGATCCACATGACCACATTATTGCATGTTGTGTTCTTTTTCCAAAACCACATTGATATCTACATGACCACACACACTCAAGTTGATTCTGTGATGCAACTTCTATCACACTAGTGCAACATGCAATGTGGAAGATGGTTTCCTATGTGTTTTTGGTCTCTATGACCATGATGGTTTGACACATGGATCTATCCCCTAGAGTAGTCATTGCATGTGTTCTTTTAATTTCCTAAACCACATTATATCCACTAGAGTCATTGAGATCCACATGACCACATATGTTGTGTTCTTTTCCAAAACCACATTGATATCACTCGGTGGATTCTGTGATTGACTGCTGTCACACTGGTGCAACATGCAATGTGGAAGCTGCTTTCCTATATATATATATGTGTGTGTTTTTGCTCTCTGTACACCATGCATGGTTTGACACATGGTGGAGTCATTTACATGTGTTCTTTTCCTAAACCACATTGATATCCAAGAGTCATTGATCCTGACCACATTGCATGTGTTATTTTCCAAAACCACATTGATATATCCATGACACATAGACCACTCTAGTGTCAAAACTATTTGGTCAAAAACCCCAAAAAGCACATAGGAATATGCAACTACACCATGATAGGGAAGTTGTATTTGAGAACAGGCTGACCTAGGGGTGGGTTCTGCCTATATCAACATCCCACCAAACTTTAATAAATATGATAATGCCATATATGCAAGATTTGGAAAGGATTCTGGCGCTCTCGGTTTCCAACGACGAAACCCCTAAAACATGTGGGGTATTACCCCCCCCCCCTTTCGACATGCCACAACGACGATATGACCATAATTTTACCCTTATTCTTGTTAGTTTAGGTAGCAACATGCATTGTCCAATGTTGATGCTTTATGATTACACATGTTTTTCCCATCTGGTTCACCCATAAAGAGATTTTTCATACCACACATTGGATATCACCTATACCAATATTTTGGCAAAAATCAGCATAATGGATTTTTCCCGATTTTTTGGGTTAGTAATTGCTAATTTCTTCAAAAGGTACCCTTTTTAACTAGTGTAATATATTATTAATTTATTTGAGCCACTCATCATGCAGTAGACGACAAGGATACGCCATCAAAAAAATTGAACGACACACCCTGCTAAAATTTTGCGCATAGGAGTTAAATTTCGCGCCAAGAAATTTCGTGCCTGGGATAGACCGATCAGCCCTTCAGCATAGCACCACGCATCATTCACGCAGAGGGAATTTAGGTAATCTAAAAGAAACCCTCCTTATCCCCTCGCCATCCTCTGCCTCCGTCCTTCGTTCACTCGCCATCCTCACCTCCTCCCTTGCCCTCACCCTTGCTGCCATCCGTCCCTCCTCCACTCGCCGTCGTCCTTCCCTCCGCCCCTCACTGCCCTATGCCCTTCCTCACCACGCTGCCGTCCTTCGTACCAGTAGACAGCTAGCCATCATCATAGCCCAAACCCTAGCATGTCGTCACCTTCGTGGTTTCCCACTACGTTGTGCCAATTGTCAAGCTCGCAGGTCTGCAACCTCGCCATCAACCTCACCCACAAGATCTGCCACCTCTATGTGCAGCTCTCTATAAACATATCCCCACTCGTCATGCACCTCTCCGTCAAGGTCTGCTCCCTGGATGCCAAGGTCTGCCTAGCCACAGTCAAGGTCTGCTCACTCGACGTGCACATCATCGACAAGGCCTGCCACCTCGCCGTCAAGGTCTTCCCACTATCTGTGCATGTCACCGTCAAGATCTGCCCACTCACGGTCAAGGTCTGCTCACTCGACATGCACCTCGACTATATGGTACGCCTACTCGCCGTGCACCTCATCGTCCACCTAGTCGACAAGGTCTGCCACCTCGCCATCGACAAGGTCTGCCTACTCGCCGTGCATATCATCCACGTAGTATGCTACCAAGGTCCACTAACAAGCCTCGATGCCATGATTTAAGTGTTCCGCCAGGAATACCAGTAAGAAAAAGGGCCCACAGCCTAAAGGCAAGGAAACACTTACCTTGCTTTTCTACTGTTTTGTTATATAGTTTGTTGTAGATAAAGGCTGCATTATCTTGTTTGTTGCAATATTTTGGTTGCTTCATAATACGTCTTATGATCAGAGTATAAATACAAATTGTTCACAGTGGACTGTTTTACACTTGTGATTAGTATTGGACAATCAACAACATATGTTATATTCTGCCTACTTGCCTATTTAGTGGCAAGATATAGATGCATATACTTCTCATGTTGAATTGTCATGTCCTCCTTATTATTGCAACAAATTGATTAATTGTCCATCTTGTAAACTATTAGGCTTATGATCAGTTTGTGTGTAATAAAGGTTGCATTATCTTTTTTGTTGCAATATTTCGGCTGCTTCATCATATGTCTTATGAACAGAGTATGAATACAAATTGTTCACAGTGGACTATTTTACACTTATGATTACTATTGGACAATCAACAACATATGGTATATTCTACCTACTTGCCTCTTTAGTGGCAAGATATAGATGGATGCACTGCTCATGTTTAATTGCCCCGCCCTCCTTATTATTGCAACCAATTGGTGAATTGTCCAGCTTGTAAACTATTAGGCTTATGATAAGTTTGTGTGTGATAAAGGTTGCATTATCCTGGTTATTGCATTACTTTGGATGCTTTGTTATATGTCTTATGTTCATCGTATAAGTATTTCATAGTTTACTGTTTTACATGATGGTTATTATAGGACAATGAGCACCATAGGTTATATTTTGCTTAATTGCCTATTTAATTGCACGATAGATGCTTGTACTACTTATGTTTAATCGTCTTGCCTTGCTTATTATTGCAGTATATAATACTAAGTCTGGTCATAGTGGGGAGTAACATAACATGTTACTAGGCTATATTACTCCCCACTATGTCTGGTCTTAATATTATCTCCATAGTGAGCAGTGCCAAAGGTCTTATAATAGAGACACCATCATTTAGATTGGTCATAGTGGGAAGATTGTACAAATTAGTATTATGTGTATGATACTGGTGTATAATAACAGCTAGGCTACCCATAGTAGGACTATCATGCAATCCATGTTACATTTGTTTTGTTGTTTCGTTGTATGTCTTATGATCAGAGTATGAATTGGTCATAGCGGACTGTTCCATCCCATATGTTATATATTGAGTCATATTTGGAGTTTCCTATACACGTTAGAAACTCAAATGTATAGTGCAATGTGCTTGGGGTGTTGCTTAGAAAAATAATCCAAGCTTATTCATAAGAAATAGTGCTTATTTGTATTCGAGAGATGCCAATTTAGACATCATCCTGTTATAAATAAGAACCATTGCTTAACCAAAAACCCATTTATTTCGCTAGCACTTCTCTAAGCGTCTTGCGTTGTACATGCTCTTAGGTTTTTAGCATACGTTGTTTCATCGCCAAGTGTATTCACACCCCTCCTAGAAGTAGAAAAAAGGAAGGCTTTAGACAAGGTTACATTATCCAGTGTGTTGCATTAGTTTGGCAGCCTACGATCTTTTTGTTTAAATTGCTCATGGCGACCTGTTAAATGATGAGTACTATAGACTATATAACATAGGTTGGTATCGCACCCAGTTTTATATTTCTAGATTAATTGGAATTCTTTATTCATGTTAGAACCACAAATACTACCGATGGAACAAAGTCGGATGAAAACCATCATGAGAAAGAGTCAATGGATGCAACGACTTGGTATTAGGTTCGTAGCCAGTGTTGTTGCATCCCCAACTGTATTCTCCCCTAAAAAGAGCAACAGTGATCCCTCTGGACCTCGGTATGATCCCAAGCGGGGGTATTAGTGAAGGTGACCTATCAGGTGATGAAACACTAGTCACCGAGGAGACTAGGCTGTAGGTACTCCCCTTACCTTCTAGCTCATCATCTTGTCATGATTTCTCCACAATTAAGGTGCTGCCAAATCATCTTGTGTGGAATTGTTTGCTTACTCTTTTTGCCATATGTTTTGTTCCTCTTTATTTTCCCCAATCGACTGTTACATGTAAAATGTGTAGCTTAAGCAGAGAAAATTCAAGAAGACAACTCCCAGGCGAAGGATGGCATTTGGTGGTGGATCATGTCGTAAGCGCGTCGTGGCATCAGTACTATCTCTAGACACATAAAATGAGAGACACACGAGGTCCAAGGGGAATCTGCTAAAAGCAGAACTCCCACCTCCAGGTTCCACATGACGAACAACAAAAGCGGCAAGTCCTGTGACCCATTCACAAGAAACTCAGAGTGCAACCCAAAAGATTGCCAAAGGTGAACTTCCTGATGCCCGGCAAATGACCAAAGCCGCACTTCCTAATGCCAGGCAAACTGCCAAAAATGCACTTCCTAATGCCCTAGAGGTGGCTAGAGATGCACTTCATTTTCCCATGTTTGTGACCGATGATGCAGTTCCTAACGGAAACCTAGTGGCCAAATCTATAGTTCCCGATGCCCGACAAGTAGCTAAACCTTCAGTTCCTAATGCCCACCAAGTGGCCAAAGCTGCAGTTCCTGGTGCCGGCCAAGTGGCTAAAGCTACGGTTCCTAATGCCGGCCAAGTGGCCAAAGGTGCAGTTCCTGATGCCGAACAAGTGGCTAAAGCCGCAGTTCCTGATGCCCACCAAGGCGAGAATCTAGAAGCCGTCAATCTACCACCTACCCAAGCTAAGAAGGCAACAGCCCAACGCAAGCAACCAGCTGCCCAAGGCGAGCTGGCACCTGCCCAACATGAGCATCACTCTTCCCAAGATGAGCTTCCCACTCCCTCTGACCCACTGGTATGCCGTCCAACATCTCCCCAAAGCTAGCATGCACCCCCCCCAAAGCTAGCAGCCACCTCCCCAAAGCTAGTAGCCAACTCCCCAAAGCCATCAGCCATGTACCGAAGGTGTGGAACCCCAACCCACATCATATCGTCCTCTGGCACCTCCCAAAGGCAACCTACCACCTCCACAAATCAAGAAGCCACCTTCCCAAGTGATGAAGTCCGCGTCCTTCTGCCACGGGTATCCCCCAAAGGTGACTTGCCACCTCTCCAAATCCAGAAGCCACCTCCCAGCTATCTATGGGCACCTCCCCGAAGCGACCGCGCACCATCCCAACCCGATGGGTTAGGTACCCAAGGCGCTACATTAGCTACCCAACATTTGTGTTCAGCTATCGACAATGAGGACTCTGGTACCCAATTTGAGGGTCACGGGTCATCTACCCAATACGATGAGTCAGCTACCAAATATGGGGAATCTGATTCTTGTCATGAAGTACCGTGCCAAGACTAGAGTGACTGGTCTCAACATGGTAATGCGTTAAACTGACTGCTTGCTCTAAAATAATCCATTTAATCCCATCATATTACTATGGAACACTAAATCAGCACATTGTATTCCTATAGATGATGATAGCTACCAGATGTCTCAAGACTTTGATGCACCTTGTTCTAAAGACACCAAAACACAGAATTCTAAAGATATAGTTCTGCATAATGGTCAAGCTCTGGTGGTGAGGGGGGAAAACATGGGGAAGAGGCTTGACAACTTGTGCAAAGGAGGGAGGCTTTCACTTAATGTTCTTCTAGGAAGAACTAGACCAGACGAGCCGAGTCTTGCTGCCAGGTTTGCCAGTGAGTGTGCGGTCACAGTAAGGACTAGCATGCCTATCTTACACCACTAGAAAGAGTACAAGAAGAGGGTTGATGTCCAATCAGACTTCATAGGCAAAGTTTCTGTATGTTCTATGACTTAGTTGTACTTTACCTTTCCATTTATGTTTTCATGCAAATGTTGATGCTCCATGTTTTATTTCAGCAAAAGTTTTCCATGGACACAAATCACCCTGACATGTGGAATGCTTGCGCAAATCAGTTTATGAGGCATGCAAGGAATCAACGGCATATTCTGAAGAAGTATTTTGATCCCTACCCTCTGAACCAAGTTACAAGGAAATCTCCGGATGAAGTGAAACACATGACCGACAAGCAATGGTGCAAGCTTGTTGATACTTGGTCTGACCCTAGGAAACAGGTTACTTTTTGTTTACTCTTATACTGTTACTGCCTGTGTTTGAATTGTTTGATTGGAACTGCCTCTTATACTATATGGTTTCTGCTTGTGTAGAGTACTTGTGTAAAAAACAAGATCAATAGGAGCGAAGTCTTGTACCCTGCTTCCACAGGTTCTCGTGGCTATGAGGTTATGTGCAACGGTGAGGATGATGCCTTCAAACTCTTCAAAAAGACGCATTGCAACCTGAACAATGGCTACACTCAGAATGTGAAGGAAGCAATTGTAAGTCCTCTTGAATACTTTTCATCTTCGTAAAATTCAATGCTATCTTCATCTCTCAATTCTATACGATATGATTGTAGTTTGCTTGCTATTTTTCTAATGTTTGCTTTTATTCCTAATACTGTAGAAAATCATGGAAAAGAAGATGGCTCCAGATGTCCAGGGGTAAGAAACACTTTCTTCCACCAAGGTTGTGCATTTTGCACTCTCGTTGGACAGCAGAAAGCCAACGTTCCTGAAGAACATTGGCCTCCATCAAAGTACATCAATACTAAACAGGTATGGCCTTGAAGCATAACTTTTTGCTGAGAGAGCAGGTAGTGACAAACTGCACTGTACCACAGAGGAATTGTAGAGAGCGAAAAAAGATGTCGAGGCAGAGAGGCTGCAGTATGCTAAAGCCATGACTGAAATGCAGAAGAAGCAAGAAGATATGAAGGATAAATAAAACCATACAAACGACTTACTTCAGCAAGTGTTGTCTCAGATGACTCAGCAGAAGCAGTAGCAACAACATTAGCTTCAGTTGTCGCAAGGTAAGTGAACTTGTGGTTGACACTTGTGAGTTCTTGGGCTAGGAAAGTTAACTGGTGTGGAAACTTGTGAGTCTTTTGGGCAGGAAAACTTGTGAGGCTTTTCACTCATAAACTGTTGTGGAAAGTTTTTGGCTATGGAAGCTTGTGAGGCTTTAGGCTCAGACACTGCTGTGGAAATTTATGTGGAAACTTGTCCTGAAATTCATTGTCAAATTCTGTTATTTGATGCATGTGGTGTGAAATGGGTCACAAACGATTAGGGTTAGTAGAAATTTATGTGCACAAATGGCCCCTGATCTCATGATGACGCCAGCACGCATCCGCGATGAAAACAAAATCATCTCAGTTGTTCTCGATGAAACATTTCTGTCATAGGTAAACGCTGACGTGGTTGTCTTTCATGGGCCAACTATCTAGACAGAACAGAAATGTCACGGCCAATGATGATGTCATCACACAGAATGCATCGTCGGTAGGTGATATGTGTCCCATTTTGATTTGTCAACATGTCATTCTGCGGCTTGCCCACGTGGCCTCGTCCGATTGGCTCAAGCTTGGCCGTGACAACCGTCTATTTGTCAGCATGGCGTCGAAAGGTGGCGATGAAAAAAATTCTCCATGCCCCGTGTGACTTCATAAATGGGATGGATGGCGTCATGAACGGGTTGGATAACTTCATGGATATGGAGACAATGGAATCAGGTCATGACGAAAACAACGTCAGGAAGTCGATGACGTCGTAGACGGCGAACATGACATTAGCAAATGTCACTGACTTGGAATACTGCCATCAAGTAACTTGAAAAACGTCACGAACACTTGTCGATCTCATGATCGAGTAAACGACAGTCACAAACTAGCAGTGCGTCCATGATCAGGCACTGATGCAGCTCAGATCACTGTAGAGCTTCGTTGGGGAACCCCAAGAGGAAGGTATGATGAGCACAACAACAAGTTTTCCCTCAATTATGAAACCAAGCTTATCGAACCAGTAGGAGAAAGGAAACACCTCCATGGTGTTGTTGCCAACTTGGAATCCTGCACAACACAACCACAGAACTTTCCCCAACTTACAGCGAGGTTGTCAATCTCACCAGTTTTGCTGAAAACAAAGGATTAAACGTATTGTGTGGAAGAAAGTAATAGCATGCAGAACTAAACAAAAAACAGTAAATAGTTGTAGGTTGATGGTAAAAGAAAGGATCGGGGTCCATAGTTCACTAGTGGTGGTTCTCCTTAAGATAGATGACATATTGGGTGAACAAATTACAGCGAGGAAATTGACAAACATCGAGAAAGCATACATGCATATAATAATCATATTGACTCCTATGAGATTTGATTGGGCATTACAACATTATGCATAGACCGTAATCCAACTGCATCTATGACTAATAATCCACCTTCAGGTTAACAATCCGAACCCCCTCCAGTATTAAGTTGCAAGCAACAGATAATTGCATTACGCATTGCGTGTAAAGTAAACAATATGATTTCTCTATGAACAAAGGATTGTTGTTTTCTCCCTAGTAGCAACAACACATCTAGTACCTTAGAGATTTCTGTCACTTCCCCAGATTACTAGAGGCATGAACCCACTATCGAGCATCAATACTCCCTCTTGGAGTTGCTAGCATCTACTCGGCTAAGATATCTACTAACAACGGAGAGCATGCAAGATCACAAATATCAAAGAAATGATATAATCAATAATCAATCTGAAATAGCATCTCAATATCCATTGGATCCCCGCAAACACAACATGTAGGATTACAAATAGATGATCTTGATCATGAACGGAGCTCACAAGATCTAAACATGGTAGCACAAAGGATAAGAACCAACCATCTAGCTACTACATGGACCCGTAGTCCAAGGATGAACTACTCACGCATCACACCGGAGGCTTGCATGGTGATGAAGAAGGCCTCCAGGGTGAATTCTCCCCTCTGGCAGGGTGCTGGGAAGAGTTTTAGATCCCTCCCGATCTAGGGATGGAGATAACAGCGGCTACAGACTGTTTCGTGGAATTTAGATCAGGTACTTAGGGTTTCTGTATCGGAGGCATCTTATAGGCAAAATGGGAGGCCGAGGGGGTGCCCTAGGCGGCCACACCACCCCCTGGCGCGGGCCAGGCCTGGCTGCACAGCAGGTGGTGTGGCGGCCCTCTGGACCCTCTCTGTCTCATATTATAGCTCCGTGTCCTCCTTGGTGAAATACTGACTTTGGCTTTTGTCCCGTCCAATTCCGAGAATATTCATTTTCTGACTTTCCTGGAACCAAAAACAGCAGAAAACAGGCAGCTGGCACAATGGCATCTTGTTAATAGGTTAGTCCAAGAAAGTGTATAAAAAGTACTCGAAAGTGTGGTCAAAACAGAAGAAAGTAGATAAAAACCAAGCATGGAACATCAAAAATTATAGATACGTTTGCAACGTATCAGGCACACGTCCAACACCCCCGAAAGCCTCCAATCCCTCGCTCCAACAAAGAAGCGGAAGCAGCATATCCTTCTAGATAAACTACCAAAATATGTACATTGCTAGTCCAAAGCCATGGTGAATTGCTAGAGGAAGAGCGATCCTTCACGAGAAAGTGTGTGATGAGAGGGGTCACCACCTCCTTTTATCGAGGAGGGGCAGACCCAAGGGCCATGGCTTTCGGACATGGTGGGTGCCCCTACCTCTCCCTCATTCATGTGGGTGGAGCTTCGACTAAGCCCACTTACATTAATTCAAACTCCACTCATCTTGCATTAAAAATACTCCAAAGTGTGAACAAAACATAAGAAAGTAGATATAAAACAAGCATGGAACAACAAAAATTATAGATACGTTTACGACGTATCAACATCCCCAAGCTTAACTCATGCTCGTCTTCGAGTAGGTAAGTGATAAAAAGAAAGAATAATTTTTGAGGTGACATGCACCATCATAAACTTGCTCAAAGTATTTGTAAAACATTAATAGCTGGGATCATAGTACTTCAACATAGCATGAAAGATAAAGTTCTAACAATAGGACATAGCAACTATGTTGTAACATGAAAAGGCACAAACAAAAGATTCATGAATAACAATGCTTTGCAAGACGTTTGTTCGTTTCACATAAAGAAAACATAGCATAATGGCATTCATCTTGTCCCTCATAGAGTAGAAAATATGAATGCATAGGACACCTTCAAAGTTTATAACGGTGACTAGGTACAAATAGTTTAAGAACAAGCAATATCAAATTTATGCATCAATCAACAAGTCTTGGGACAATGCACATAGAACTAAGAATGGCCACTATGCTCTCTCAATAGGTGCATAAAGATAGAAGGTGGAGACTCAACATAAAAGTAAAAGAAAGGCCTTCATAGAAGGAAGCAGGGATTCAAGTATCATAAAGAGCTTCCAAAAATTATGGTACTTATTAGCTTTCAGCTCTCATTGCCCCTATCATAAGCATCTTGATTTGATTAAGGTTAAAGTGAACAAACTATGGAGTATATGCTTGACAAAGTATAAGTTGGAAATCTCATGTCCCTTGAATACGAGGGTCGCTCCCCATGCTACTCAAGTTTAGTTACCGGTAAGTTCTTGTCATATTAAGTACATGTGTATCATAGAGAACCGCCAATGGGGTACCCCTTGTCCGATGATACGGAAAAATTTCCATATCAAAATGACAAGGCAAGCAGACAACGAGCATCTCAACAATCTTCTTAATTACCATGGGAAAATGGTGCTTTTTTCTCTCTTTTCTCATTTCTCTTTTTTTTCTCTTTTTTCTCAATATCTATCTCTCTTTTTTTATAAGAAGAATGCTTCATAGACAGCTCGGTATGGTTACGCTACAGGTTTCCACCATGATTAGGAATGTATTAGACCGGCGGCCCATGCGTTTCTCTAACACACATAGATAACTCCATGGACTTACAAGCTCCCCTTTTATTTCAGACCAACGACATCCATAGACAAAAGAGCATGATATCAACTAGGTACAAAGTACAAGTGTAATGTTGAAAGCATTCCCCATGACAACATGGTTCTGCTAATCCCCAACATATAAGTGCAAGCATATAAAACATAGACGACACAATGGTTCAAGTTTATTAAGGGCAAGAAAAGTAAAGTGTGCCATCAAGTTCGTGAGAACTTTAATCACTAGTTTTCTCATATACAATGTTTAATTTGGAAGGTAGATAAAAACATGAATATACTTGGAATAGAAAATGCTAATAGGTAGGTATGGTGCACTCTTTGGAATAACTTGGTTTTATTTGGAGTTGGATGCATGAGTGGAACTCATACTTGGTTATGGAGGCTAGCAAAAGACTGGGAGCGACAAACTAAGAGAGCAATAATGGCCATAATCATGCAGAGCGACAAAACATCATTAATTAAAGAATAAAGTGATATTACAAGTCGAAAACTAAAGGATCATAAAGGTTATGGTGACTTGGGATAGTCATAACATGGTGTGAGCATGTGCCAAGTCAACCCAAATAAAGCATTAAAGGAGAATACCATAATACTATGCTTTAATATGCTAAAACAACGCATGATTCTTTCAAGGCACATTAAGCAATCTCAATTGTTTATAACATGTCATGCTACAGCAAAAATCACTAAGCATAAAGCCAAAACAATACCAAGCATGAAATGACAAAGCATAGGCCACAGTCAAAAACAAGCTCTATTTACCACTTAAGCATGAACTTTCCTACTCTTTTCCAATCCAAACACAACTATTTGAAAACTAATGTATGAATGAGGGGGTCTAGACAATTTATTCAAGCAAACTAAGAAAACCAAGCAAACAAAAAACGAAAACGAAGACGCTCCAAGAACACCACAATTGTGCATGAAACATTAAAATGAAGTGTTTGGAAGAAACCTGGGGTTTTTACTGATGAAGAAGGGGATGCCTTGGGCATCCCCAAGCTTTGACGCTTGTACTTCTTGGATATTTCTTGGGATAACACGGGTGGCATTCCCAAGCTTGAGCTTTAGTCCATTCTTCATCTCATTACATCATTCTCTCCATACACCTGAAATTTTTCCTTCATACAAAACTTCACACAATCTTTATTAGCAACATTAGTGCACTCAAGATAATAATTCTTTGGGTTCAGTTTCAACACCAATAAAACTTCCATTAAAACACAAGCTATTGTAGCACTTCTCTCAAAAAGCTCAATTCCCCAAAGAGAACTCAAAAAGGAATCAACAAGAAGAAAATACAAATAATGGAAGAAATCTATCAAAACAGACCAATAGGTAAAAACCAATTTTTTTGAAGACCTTCTGTTGCTCAAATCGAAAAGTGTTGAACTAACGCAAGTTAGATAACAATCTGGGCAGAGGCACAAAAATCTGTTTCAAGACAACAACTTTCCCAAGCATTACTTCTCTCTCATTAGAGGTTACTCTTGGCACAAAAAGCAAATAAAAAGGATAAGGAGCGGTTATTATAGAGGTAATAACTTCCAAGACGCATCTAAAAATTTTGGGTTATCTCCCAATAAGTAATTTTCTTTAACGCCTTTAAGTTAGGCATAAGAAGCAAGAAAAAGAATCAACTGTTCTCTGAAGAAGCATTAAAACCAAATTTCTTGCCCTTACCTCTCTTACTTTTATTCTTAACCTTGGGGAACATATGATTGTTTGGTGGATAAGCAAAGTGATGGTGCCCTTTTACACATCTATTATTGCTCCAAGGAGTTTCAATAGGGATCTTCTAAGTGTAATTTGTCCTTTTCCTACACATTCAATAACAAGATAATCAGTAGAAACCATTTTCTCTAGGATATTTGTAAACACTCCTTCAGCTATTCCAATTGGTGATATTGTGGCATTATTAGCAAGAAATATTTCTTCTCCTCCTTTAGAAAGTCCCCAAAATATTCAAAGATTCGTAGATATCTTTAGGCATAAGATAGAATTCAGACATGATATCAGAACGAGCATGAAAAGTTTCATTAATTATAATAATCTTGACTATAGGAAGCCACTTTGAGGGTTCAGAATTTATTGGAACATAGTCATGATGCTCTCTAAGTGTATTATAGCAATCTTTTAAACTAGCAATGCTGGTCTCAAGAGTGTTCAATCTAGCAAATATGTTTATAAAGGAAGAATCAGATTTGCTAGGCAAGTTGTAAGTGAAGACCAACTTCTTTATGGCTTTAAAAGCATCATCCTCATTGCATTGGAGGAAATCTCCTCCCACTACAGCATCCAAATCATATCTATAGCAAAGAGCAATTCCAAGGTAAAAACTGCTAAGGAACAAGCTTTGAGTCATTTTAGGTTCAATTTTTTCATGTAGATCAAAGATTCTAGACCAAGCTTCTTTGAAACTCTCTTCAATTCCGTTTTTAAAAGTGAAAATCATTTCCTCAGGTGACATAGTGATTGGAACAATGCTAGACATAATGGCAACTTAAGATAGGAACTAGTAATAATTTTTTTGTGTTTTTAATAAAGAAAGCAAACTAGTACAACTAATTTTTTGTGTTTTTTGATAAAGAAACAAGCAAACAAAGCAAAAATAAACTAAACAAAATAAAAATAACAAAGTAAAGAGATTGGTTATGAGGGACTCCCCTTCTGAAGATGTCCTTGACTCCTCGGCAATGGCACTAGAAAAAGGCTTGATGCAGCTCAGATCACTTTAGAGCTTCGTTGGGGAACCCCAAGAGGAAGGTATGACGAGCACATCATCAAGTTTTCCCTGAGTTATGAAACCAAGGTTATCGAAGCAGTAGGAGCAAGGAAACACCTCCAAGGTGTTGCTTCCAACTTGGAATCCTGCACAACACAACCACAGAACTTTGGCCCCAACTTACAGTGAGGTTGTCAATTTCACCAGTTTTACTGAAAACAAAGGATTAAACGTATTGTGTGGAAGAAAGTAATAGCTTGCAGAAAGTAAACAGAAAATAGTAAACAGTTGTAGATTGATGGTAAAATAAAGGACCGGGGTCCATAGTTTACTACTGGTGGTTTGCATTAAGATAGATGACATGTTGGGTGAACAAATTACAGCGGGGTAATTGGCAAACATCGAGAAAGCATACATGCATATACTAATCATCTTGACTCCTATGAGATTTGATTGGGAATTACAACATTATACATAGACCGTAATCGAACTGCATCTATGACTAATAATCCACCTTCAGGTTATCAATCCGAACCCCCTCCAGTATTAAGTTACAAGCAACAGATAATTGCATTACTCATTGCGTGTAAAGTAAACAATACAATTGTTCTATGAACAAAGGATTGCTGTTTTCACCCTAGTAGCAACAGCGCATCTAGTATCTTAGAGATTTCTATCACTTCCCCAGATTACTAGAGGCATGAACCCACTATCGAGCATAAATACTCCCTCTTGGAGTTGCTAGCATCTACTCGGCCAAGATATCTCCTAACAACAGAGAGCATGCAAGATCACAAATAACAAAGACATGATAGAATCAATAATCAATCTGAAATAGCATCTCAATATCCATCGGATCCCTGCAAACACAACATGTAGGATTGCAAATAGATGATCTTGATCATGAATGGAGCTCACAAGATCTAAACATGGTGGCACAAAGGAGATGAACCAACCATCTAGCTACTACATGGACCCGTAGTCGAAGGATGAACTACTCACGCATCACACCGGAGGCTTGCATGGCGATTAAAAAAGGCCTCTAGGGTGAATTATCCCCTCCGGCAGGGTGCCGGGAAGAGCTTCAGATCCCTCCCGATCTAGGGATGGATATGATGGTGGCTACAGACTCTTTCGTGGAATTTTGATCGGGTACTTAGGGTTTCTGTATTGGAGGCATCTTATAGGTGAAAGGGGAGGCCGAGGGGTGCCCTAGGTGGCCACACCACCCCCTGGTGTGGGCCAGGCCTGGCTGCGTGGCCAGGTGGTGTGGCGGCCCTCTGGCCTCTCTCCGTCTCGTATTCTGGCTCCGTGTCCCCCTCGGTGAAATACTGACTTTGGCTTTTGTCCCATCCAATTCCGAGAATATTCATTTTCTGACTTTCTGGAACCAAAAACAGCAGAAAACAGGCAGCTAGCACCGTGGCATCTTGTTAATAGGTTAGTCTAAGAAAGTGTATAAAAGGTACTCCAAAGTGTGGTCAAAACATAATAAAGTAGATAAAAACCAAGCATGGAACATCACAAATTAAAGATATGTTTGCAACGTATCAGGCACATGTCCAACACCCCAAAATAACCCAATCCCTCGATCCAACAAAGAAGCGGAAGCGGCATATCCTTCTAGAGAAACTACCAGAATATGTACCTTGCTAATCCAAAGCCATGGTGAATTGCTAGAGGGAGAGCGATCCTTCACAAGAATGTGTGGGATGAGAGGAGTCACCACCTCCTTTTATCGAGGAGGGGCAGACCCAAGGGCCATGGCTTTTGGATATGGTGGGTGCCCCTACCTCTCCCTCATTCATGTGGGTGGAGCTTCCACTAAGCCCACTTAGATTAATTCAAACTCCACTCATCTTGCATTAATTTTCCACCAAAATAAATGCAAGATATCATTAAATAAAACCAATTTTTATTCCTTTTATTAATTTTTTATTAATTACTTTAAAAAATAAACATTTTCATAAACCCCCTTGCATTATTTCGATATTACATATGAAAACAATTTCAGCAATTTGACCCGAAACAATTCTGGTGCTCATCAAAATAATTCTAGCGCTTTCAAATATTTTCTCTGATATAATATATCTACCCATTTAGTGTCAATATACCATAAGTGTGTCACCCTATGGTTCATGAATAATGCAAACATGACCGAGACACCTCTCAGACAAATAATCAGCAGCGTGACCTGGAGATCCGTATTAACTCCCACATATTCAACGATGACTCTGGTGATCATGAGAACCATTGATGTTAACTAAATCCCTTTGTCTCATGATATATTACTTTTCCAAGATTCGATAATCGGTATCCCCATACCTAGTTTGATCTCATTACTGACAAGTACTCTTTTCTTGTTCCTGTGATATAACAATCTTTGTGACCTAGTCATGTTATTGCAATTTGTGTCAATGTGTTATCACCAAGAGGGCCTAGAGTATATTTTTCTGTCATCTGGATGGAAAAATTCCACTCTCGATCCATGAGCCTCAACATACTTTGGAGTACCTGAACCCACCTTTATAGTAAGTCTGTTACAGTGTGCCGCTCGATGTTATCAAAGCACTCTTCCACTATCAGTAATTAACAAGATCTTATGGTATAAGGATTTGGGTTACATCATATGAGATGTTATAGTGATGTAAACATAATGAATTTGATCGTATTACTATACTTTGGTTGCAAGTTCATCACATCATTCCTCCAATGTTGTGTTCCTGTTATTAACAACATCCAATGTTCATGATCAGGAAACTTTGATCATCAGTTAATCAACGAGCTAGTTAAATGAGAGGCATACACTACAAGAAAAGTTGGCTTTTACAATAGAAGGTTTTCGTGGTTGAAGGCCTATTTTTTGTGGTGGAAAAGTCGTCTGCAACGGATGGGTACCCGTGGTAAAAGCCCTGTCATCAAAGAATCAACCACGGTTTTTTCACGACAGTGGTGGATCACACGCTTCAACCATGGAATTTCGTGTTGTCGTAGATTGGTTTCGCCATCCCCCTTGACTACAGATGTCATGCAAACTGCCATGTGGCAAGTGGCCTTAACGGTCGGTTACCGCCGTTAACAGTCACAAAGCCATGGTGGAAGCCAAGTCCAGTCAGGGCCTGCTAATTATTAAGTGGGCCGGCCCATTATACAAGCCCAACGAGAATATGACCCATTACTGTTTCGGCTTGCCACAGGCCTGCCATTATTGAAGGGGGCCCATTATTTGCAACCCAGTTATGGCCTATTAACTTTTCATCCAATTATTGTTTCGGCATGCGTAAGGCCCAAATTGGTCCATCACTGTGAGGCCCATTAGTAGCCTACGCTACATCAATTCGGTTCTGTTAAGGCCTACTTTAGGCCCAACACTTTTCATAAATCCCATAGTCGACCGCCCACCAAAGGCCCATTTGCGAGAAGGTACGTTATTATTCTGCCAGTCATAGGCCAACCACTAACGGTCCATTTATGAGAAAGTCCTCTACTGTTCTGGCCAACTATTGTTCTTGCCTTTTGTAACATCCCAGCAATAGAGCTTAGAAATAAGATGAGATGAGGTCTGTGCATTGCATTCATGCATAGAAAATCTAGATAATTTTCCCAGTTTTAAATAAAACTTGTCAAAGTGATTGAAGCTTCTCTTAACTTGGTGGAACTGAAGTACATCAGCAAGTTGATTGCGATAAGTTTCAATATGACCTTTGCTAAAACCTTACCTTGGGTAATATAATTTGATCTAAGCATAGATAAAATGTAAGAATACTAAGTCCCAACACACTATTTAATAAGGAGTAGTAAATCTTCTAGAGATCATTACATGGTATTCCATACAACAACTCAAGGATGAATATTTAAAATTTTTTAAAGATTATATCAAGGTATTATCTACAACAAACCATGAATACCAAGTAAGTATATAACTTAAGTAAAGAAACTCCATAACTAAATCTTGATACACTTGCCTTCCATAGTTATTCCTACCATGGGTATCATGGTAGTTCTTAAACATTAACTCTTATCACAAATAGAGTAGAAAAGGAAGTCAACCCAAGACCATCCAGCACATACCCTTAATATAATATTAATATATGATCATCTTATTTAACCAAGTCCAGTGTCAATTGGTCATCAATGTAGAGTGATCAATTCTTGACCTAGAACTTAGTGACCTATTATGTTGAACTTCCAAGGACCTTAAGTAAATTAATAAGGAGGAGAAACTAGATATGGTAGAGTGTACCATCATCAATGGAATGTGATCCTTAGTGGTGATCAAACCATTTGGTGTTGGAGGAGTTAACTCACTCATGAGTTAACTAGAAGAAGTATTTAAACCAAAGAGTTAATATAGTGATTATGAAGCTATGGGAAAGCTAGTAAAATTATAATATCAAGTGATAATCTTGATAAGCTTAGTAGATACAAATATAAGGTAAGCTTCTTTAACAATATAAAACCTATAAAGAGACTAGTACAGGTCTACTACTTGTTGATGATAGATCATGAACAGACAATTAGAAGCCTAAGCTTTGCATGATCAAAGGTTGGTGGTCATTACTCTCAAGTCACTTGAGAATAGATGACCAGCTGATGAAGGAGAGTTGTGAGTATACCAAATTAGGCAAAACCTTAGTAATTTGAAACATCTAGCTTGATTATTTGTAGTCAAGCTAGAGTATGATAAAGTGTATAATATGAATGGTATGCAGTAGTTGGAGGCATAGTAGTTTACTCAAGCTAGTACAAGAACAAACTTGTATTATGGAAGTATCAACCTACCTATTCTAGGGGATTGGTATCACATGTGATGTATAGAGAGAACTATAATCTTGCAAAGCTTGGAAGTAGTTGCAAGAAGGATTTAAAGGAGTTAATGGATGGAGTTAGTAGTAGCTACATTGATGGATGCATCAAGGGTAGTTGAGTAAGAGAATGTTATATACTAGGAGTAAGAATGGAGTAATGTTGAAGTGGCATGACCATGTCACCTTATGGTGATGGATATGGTGGAGCCAGATAATTAGTTCATTTAGACAGAAGAGATCTTAGTAAATCAGATGAGAGATTTAAATAGAGTATATTTAGGAAAGGAATTCCTTAACTATGACCCAAGCTTAGTGAGATATGAGGATTGGAATTCTTGAGAAACCTTTAACCAAGGTATTATCAAGTCATGAACATAACCATGTTTACTTCATTATTCATAACCCAAAAATGAAGTTAGAAGTGGGATCAGTTCCTAATTCTAGGCAGCCAGAGAACAATATCTCTTAGAGAAATAAAACTTCTAAGAGATAATTAGATTACTAGTTGCGTGTGTATTGAAGTAAGCATTGTCTATCTTATTCTCTTAAACCCTAATAGAAACCTACTTTTATAAACCATCAAGATCACTTTAGTAAAGCAATCTCAATAGCTCACTCTCAGTTGAGTTATTATCTATGGCCACAAAACATGAAGGAAATCCATCCTAGCTCTTAATCTTCATCCATATTCATAATAGAATGTGAGTCTATTAAATATCCTCAGCACCCATGATAATTATATGTAAATGAATATCTTCATTGCATTATTAATGATTGTTATCCATGCATAATGACATAACAAAGATTGTGGTATGGAAATTCTAAAGACTAAACACGAACAAGATTTGAGTAGAAAGAAATCACCAAATTTTGAGAACCATGAAATTTAAATCATCATTTTTTAATACCTTATAATGGATATATATAGTTCCTTTATGAGGTTAAGTATGGATAAAATTCTATACACAATATTAAATCATTACCAGTAAAATGGACAAGTGAAAACCAGATCAATTACATGATGTCTTTATATAAGAAGTAATCTCTAAAAAACTTAATTCCTATTTATATTTTCTCATGAAAATAATCCTTTATATAATCATGATGGTAAAAATCCTCAAAAGGAATACCAAATCAGTTATTTACATTAACAATGTAGAACTCTAGTTGATTCAATGGATTTTGCATATTTGAATCATAGTATAAAAAATTATATTGAAAAGGAAAATAGTAATAGAAAAAGAATCAGGAAATAACAAATAGAACCAGGCTGCAGCCCATATTCTATTCGCCGCTCACGTGCAGCAGACAACACTTCTCGCTCACTCAGCCACAACCTAGCAAAATCCCAACAAAAACCTGTGTCTTCTCTCTCTCTCTCTCTCACTGAAAGGTGGGACAGCTAGGTGGACCGCGGGTAGATTCCTTAAAATTTTAGGTTTTTTTTTCAAAAGTCACCGTCGTTGCAAAAGTCACCGTCGTTAAAATTTTAGGGGGTTTTCTGCTAGAGAGGAGGATAAGAATGCCTCTGTGACGCTCTTGTCCATCCTCATCCCCATTTCCCCTTCCTCTTGTTCTTATCCTTTCCACAGAGGAGATCACCGAACCCTATCTCACCGGAGTTCGCTGTCCTCGCCACCACAGATCATATTTGAGCCAACCAAGGGCACCATCGGGATCAGTCGGAATCTTCTCGTTCATCTCTAACTCGTCTCACAAGCAGGCATGCTCCGAATCAGTCGGAATCGAGGTCTGCATCTGATGCTGGCCACCATCGATTCCATCAATTCCGACCACCTACTGCCTCGCCATCACGTCTGACATGCTCACAGTGAGCTTGCGCATCTTCCCATGCCCTTCACTCTCTTTATATCGCTCTGTATCATCACCGCACCGTGAACCACCAAGCACCGTCGCTAGTCACCGTGGTTGTCGTTGCCCTGGTGACCTTTAGCAAGCATAAACACCTTAGCTAGGTTCACCTTGTTCCACTCATTCGAACGAGCCCCTCCGCGTAACCTCTAGTGCCATAAATCAGCGTCACTGCCATGCTCCGGTGAAGTTTCGGCGTGCTTATGTCGGGTGAGGTCAGTGTTGACCGGTCCATGCCAACGTGGCTAATGATGTGGCCATTGGCCCACCAGTAAGTGACTAGAGGCTAGGATTAGTTGCGGTTGTAAAAAGTATTAAGTGAAGAGCTGACGATAGCAGTGACGCAGTAATCATTTAGTTATTCTATTTAAATAAATTCAGAAAATTATTAAATCTTGTTAAATCAATATCTTTTGTTTCATAACTCAGAAAAATATATATTATATATCAAAAAATGTTCAAAAAAATACACTCTGTAATATAAACCTATTACCATATTTTATTTTCTAATTTAAATAAAATAATTAGTATTAATTAGTAAATACCCTATTAGGCATAATTCTTATATAAATATATTCTATTATTGAAAATTAATAAAAATAAGTATAATATATCAAAATTCTTAGAATAAACAAAATACACATTTATAACCTTGTTTCATACTTTTTTGTCACTTAACTAAATATTATTATTTATTAAGTCTTTATAAAGTAATAAAACTTATAAAAATCATATCAAATTATTTATAAATCATAAAAATATTTATAATATACCAAAATGATCAAAAAAATCTATAATTTAAAAAATATCATATTTCTTAATTGAAGTCAAATCAAAGGTAAAGGTCTAATAAATCTTATTTAAATCCTTTTCTTTTATTTTAACCCATTAAAAATATATAAATCTTTACTATTGCCTTTATCATTATTTTATTGAAGTCTAAAGGTATAAGAACAAGCTCAGATAATGTTTATATGAAACCCAATATGGTTCTAACCATTTTAAAGTGTAGTTCCTAATGTTGTCATCCAATGTAATCATATTTTGTTCCTAAAAAGATTTCATCAAGTATAAAATCATTGAAAACAGTGTATGGTTTTTAGGAGGATTCTATATATTTATCAAATCATCCAGGTAATATTTATCCAGTTCTTGAACCAATTTGAGAATTCACTTAAAAATCCAAACAAAGTTTTAATTAATTAAAGTAATGCTTTGTTCCATGTTTATAAAATATAAGCATTACTTCTAAAATCGATAAGTGATTCTCTTCACTTATAGTATTAAGAAAATACTACTCCAATTAGGACAATAATACCCTTAACCTTTAGGAAGCATTATGAAATAAAACAACATATAATGTCCTCTTATATTCAATACATATAAGTCTCCACTATAAGTGTTGTGATTATTCAAAAATAATGATGCTTTCCTTTTTAGTAACTATAATTAGAAAGGAACCCTAAGAGTGTTAACTTCAAGTTTAAATCCTTTTGTTTAGTTAAGTAATTTTTTCTTCAAAAGTTATTCTTTCAATAAATATTAAAGGTAATCTTTAAGCATTTTTATAAAGGCTCTAATTGATTAATAATCTTACTTAAGAAATCTTTTAGAAACCATGCCCCATTTGAGTGCTTTAATATTATAGGCTACTTATTGTATTTACATATTGTTTCACACACTCACACACCTTAATAAGAAGCACAAGTGTGAAGCTAGTATAAAAGTGTAACACATTCTAAAGATATCACCACAAGCTGACAAACCCTAGATCAGATACAAGTATTCCAGGGATTCACGTTTATCAAACTACATTACATTACTTATGCATAATTACATCCTCCTTCTTTAAACATTTATCCTTACCGAACCAATGATGTTGTGTACATAATTTGGATCTTCTATTGTCTTGAAGACCGTGATTGCATAATCTTGCACACAAAAGGCAAGTTCACAACTTGCTCATGTCCTTTGACTATTTTCTATGCTTGTAACTCAACTGTTGTCATCACCTGCATTTCAAAAAGGTCGAAAACACTATTTGCATAATTAACTGAAGTATCGGTTACTAATCTAGGGAGATTAGCTCATCTATCATAACTGGCAATGGAAACGCCATTGTACATGAATGTATCATCTAGGACTTAACAACCAATGTTGCTAGTGATTCTAGCACCATATATTATGCGTTAACCATGAGATTTGGAATGGGACGAAGAAGTCAGCTGGATCTTCTTTCTTTTGCATGGACGGATGACCATATCGTGAGGCTGTAGATTTCTCACGGAGAATCCAGCAGATGGGTGGGACTCCTAGTTCCCCGCAATATAGGTGTATAGACTTTCTGTGAGGGGCTGTTGGAGGTATATCTGCCGATATGGGGTTTACCAGGGACATGATCTGCTCACTGGAGTCTCCAAGGGGTTACCAGGATTATATCTGCCTATATGGGGGTTAACAGAGGTCTATCTGCTTGGGGAGGTGGGGTCGCAGAGAGGGGCAGTGATTGGCTTGGATCTTAAACTAGGCCCCATACCAAGGAAGTATGGACAAGCTCTAGACTTGGATGTGCAACAAGGCTAAGGTCTCTCATGGGTAAAGAAACGCACCTCTGCAGAGTGTAAGAACTGTGACATGTTACTCCCTGTTCCGAGAAGGAGCTACGAACGCGGCAGGAAAGAAACTCCATGAAAGTTCTGGTAAACCTATGAAGGCTGACGGACATAGTTTTCAGAATAAAAGCAACATTTGAGGAAATGTTTACGAAAACCTGCATTGCCTACTACCTTTGGTCTGTGGCTATAGAGATGTGCATCATACACTCATTTTTAGTGAACTTGTTGAGTACGCTCATACTCAACCGTACATTCTTAACCCTTGCTAGATTCTGAAGCCATTGAAGACGACGTCAACACCAACTTATGCTCAAGAAACCATCATCGACAGCTCAAGTTCTTCAATAAAGTCAATGAAGTCAACATATTCATCAACCGAAGTGAAGATGAAGTTCTGATTAGATAGGAGTAGATACTCTAGCCATAACACCTACTTCTTTAGAGCATTGCACTAGTAGAAATTGCAAGCCAATTAGTTCAGATGTTAGTATTAGTCACCAGATAGTTTTGAGATGTTATTTCTGGTTCTTCTTTATAAGAAGTTGATTTATTTTTCTGTCTTTAACCTAGAGTGTTCTCTGGATCTTTTGTAAAGAGTCGAGTTGTAATCTATAGTCATGTCTTGGACCTGCTGTGTTTCTGTTGAACCACTCTGAGGGATGTAATACTAGTGAATGGTGTTTCATTGGTGTTATGTCAACGACTATAGTGTACTACATCATGTAGTGGTATGCTGGGTCACCGCACCTTTCACTGTTCAGGCTTCTTACTGTTCAAGCCATTCACTATTCAGGACCATAAGTATGTAGGCTTTTCACCACATTACAGCCTGCTATGATCTTGGACACTTACTATTCTGGCCTTTTGCACTTGAGGCCCATTACTATTTTAGCCTATTACTATTCATCGAGTCCGTTCGTGGTGTCACTTTTGGACTTTTGCACGTGATGCCTGATGTCTACGCACTTCTATTCTTGTAGACCGTTGTTGGGCCTCCAAGTGCAGAGGTTTGTAGAACATCAGCAAGTTTTCCCTTAAGTGGATTACCCAAGGTTTATCGAACTCAGGGAGGAAGTGGTCAAAGGTATCCCTCTCAAGTAACCCTGCAATCAAGATACAAGAAGTCTCTTGTGTCCCCAACACACCCAATACACTTGTCAGGTGTATAGGTGCACTAGTTCGGCGAAGAGTGAGTGAAATACAAGTGGTATGGATATAAGACAACGATGCCAGAAAATAGCTTGATTGCGCGGAAGAGACTAAAGGCAAATTGAAATAAAGATGGAAGCAAGCAAACATGTAACAGATCTAGTTGCAAACGGTGTTTCAATGCTTAGAAACAAGGCCTAGGGATCATACTTTCACTAGTGAACACTCTCATATAAGTATCTTCTCTTTATGATACTACTCTTAACTACTCTCCGGTTGGACACTTTAATCCATGGTAGGGCTATAACAGCACACCTCAAAGTCCGCTTTCCCCATCTTGATAACCCCACACTGTCACCTTGAGCACTACATGGTTCCAACAAACACCACAATTTCATAGAAACATCCAACTCCAAATATAACGCATAACAAGTGTTTGTAATATCTAGCCTAAGTGCCACCATGGTGTGCACGCTGTCACTTTCACACACATTGGGAGAGAAGAGATCTATTAAAGCTCTTGAGTAGCAAGGTAAATCAACTTGATTACAAAGCTCATGATCACAATATGATCATGCATAGAAAAGGATGAACACATAGCTACCGGTAGAACCCTTAGCCTCGAGAGAGAACTACTCCCTCCTCATCATGGCAATCAGCAACGGCGATGGAGATGGTGGTGGAGATCGATGGAGATTCCTTCGGGGGCACTTCCCCATCCCGGCAGGGTGCCAGAACAAAGACTTTCTGTCCCCCGAATCTCCCCTTCGGTGGCAGTGGCGCTGAGGAACTTTTCGTGGCTGGAGGCTTGACGATTTAGGGTTTTTGCATCGGGAAGCATCTTATAGGCGAAGAGGCAAGGTCGGTGGGCGGCCAGGAGGCCCACACCACCAGGTGGCGCGACCAAGGCTAGCTCGCGCCACCACATGGTGTGGCGGCCCTGTGGCCCTCTCCGTCTCGTCTTTTGGCTCCGTGTTCCCCTCGGTGAAATATTGACTTTTTCTTTTGTCCGTCCAATTCCGATAATATTCATTTTCTGACTTTCCTGGAACCAAAAACAGCAGAAACAGGCAACTGGCACTATGGCATCTGATTAATAGGTTAGTCCCGGAAAATGCATAAGAGTACTCCAAAGTGTGGTCAAAACATAAGAAAGTAGATAAAACCAAGCATGGAACATCAAATATTATAGATACGTTTGCAACGTATCAACATCCGCAAGCTTAACTCCTGCTCGTCCTCGAGTAGGTAAGTGGTAAAAAGAAAGAATAATTTTTAAGGTGACATGCACCATCACAATCAAGATCAAACCATTTGCAAGCATGAAAGCTGGGATCAAAGTACTCTAAACATGAGCATTGATACGTTGTAAACATATCTACAATTTTTGATGTTCCATGCTTGGTTTTTATCTACTTTCTTATGTTTTGCCCACACTTTGGAGTATTTCTATACACTTTCTTGGACTAACCTATTAACAAGATGTCACAGTGCCAGTTGCTTGTTTTCTGCTGTTTTTGGTTCCAGGAAAGTTGGAAACTCAATATTCTTGGAATTGGACAAGACAAAAGCCAAAGTCGATATCTTACCGGAAGACTCATGGAACCAGAAGACGAGATGGAGAGGGGCCATAGGGTGGCCACACCATGTGGTGGCGTAGACTAGCCCTGGCCACGCCACCAGGTGGTGTGGGCCCCTGGCCACCCACCGACCTTGCCTCTTCGCCTATAAGATGCCTCCTAATATGTTGCTAACGTATCCATAATTTTTGATGTTCCATGCTTAGTTTTATCTACTTTCTTGTGTTTTGTTCCATCTTTGGAGTACTTTCTATACAATTTCTTGGACAAACCTATTAACAAGTGCCACAATGCCAGTTGCCTATTTTTTGCTGATTTTGGTTCCAAGAAAGTCAGAAAATCAATATTCTCGGAATTGGACCGGACAAAAGCCAAAGTCGATATTTTGCCGGAATACTCACGGAGCCACAAGACGAGACGGAGAGGGGCCACAGGGTGGCCACACCACATGGTGGCGCAGGCTAGCCCTGGCCACGCCACCAGGTGGTGTGGGCCCCCTGGCTGCCCGCCGACCTTGCCTCTTCGCCTATAAGAAGCCTCCCGATGCAAAAATCCTAAGTCAACAAGTCTCCAGCCACGAAAAGTTCTGCAGCGCCACCACCACCGAAGGGGAGATTTGGGGGATAGAAAGTCTCTGTTCCGGCACCCTGTCGGGACGGGGAAGTGCCCCCGGAGCCATCTCCATTGATCTCCACCACCATCTCCATCACCATTGCTGATTTCCATGATGAGGAGGGAGTAGTTCTCTCTCAAGGCTAAGGGCTTCTAACGGTAGCTATGTGTTCAACTCTCTCTTTATGCATGATATTATTGAGATCATAAGCTTTGTAATCAAGTAGATCTACCTTGCTACTTAAGTGCTTTAATAGATCTCTACTCTCCCCATGTGTGTGAAGTTGACAGTGTGCACACCATGGTGGCACTTAGGCTAGAGATTACAAATACTTGTTCTGAGTTATATTTGGAGTTGGATGTTTCTATGAAA
The DNA here is from genome assembly GCA_910589775.1 of Avena eriantha. Lineage (NCBI taxonomy): Eukaryota > Viridiplantae > Streptophyta > Magnoliopsida > Poales > Poaceae > Avena > Avena eriantha. The sequence continues at coordinate 394,623,895 of OU342744.1, read as the reverse complement.
TTGTGGTGTTTGTTTAAACCATCTAGTGCTCAAGGTGACAGTGTGGGGTTATCTAGATGGGAAAAGAAAACTTTGAGGTGTGCTGTTATAGCCCTACCATCGTTTAGAGTGTCCAACCGGAGAGTAGTTAAGAGTAGTATCATAAAGAGAAGATATTTATATGAGAGTGTTCACTAGAGAAAGTATGATCCCTAGGCCTTGTTTATAAGCATTGAAACACCCTTTGCAATTAGATCTGTTACATGTTTTCTTGCTTCCATCTTTATTTCAGTTTGCCTTTAGTCTCTTCCACGCCATCAAGCTATTTTCTAGCATCGTTGTCTTATATCCATACCACTTGTATTTCACTATCTCTTCGCTGAATTAGTGCACCTATACACCTGACAATTGTATTGGGTGTGTTGGGGACACAAGAGACTTCTTGTATCTTGATTGTAGGATTGCTTGAGAGGGAATACCTTTGACCACTTCCTCCCTGAGTTCGATAAACCTTGGGTAATCCACTTAAGGGAAAACTTGCTGCTGTTCTACAAACCTCTGCACTTGGAGGCCCAACAACTGTGTACAAGAATAGAAGTGCGTAGACATCAAGCTATTTTCTGGCGCCGTTGCTGGGGAGGTAAGGTAAAAGGTACTCACATCCTCCGGTGTGAGTGCTCGAAGTTATTTCCTTTAGATTCTGCAATTTTGTCTTTTTGTTTCTAGTTTTCACTAGTTAGGCTTAATGGAAAACAACAACAAAATTAGAGAGCTTTTTAGTATTTTTCCTAATGTAGAACATGAATTGTCTGAAAAGAAAATTAAAAAACCCATGGATCTTTCTTTGCATGCTAATAACAATGTTATTAGTATGAATCTTTTGAATACCTTTGTTACTAATGCTATGGAAATGTCTAAGCTTGGGGAAGTTAGTTTTTATGAAGATGATCTTTTTAATTCCCCAGCTTTAAAGAAGAAAATTTTCTCTAATGATACTTTATCTCCCATATGTGGTAATTCTAATGATACTTGTGATATTTTAAATCCACATACTGAAAGCATCTCTTTTAAAATACCTATAAAAATTATTGAACATGTTGTGAACAACTGTTATTTTGGAGATGGAACGGTCCATCCTGGTGATCATTTACTCTTTATACACGAATTATGCGATTTGTTCAAGTGTGCAGGTATTTCAATGAACCAAGTTAAGAGGAAGCTATTCCCTTTTTCACTTAAGGGCAAAGCTAGGGAGTGGTATGAGCTACTAAATGATTCTCATCATCTGTAGTGGAAGGAACTTGAATCTCTCATTTACTCTAAATTTTATCCTCCTCTACATTTATAATTTTCATCCACATGATGGGAAAGTATTGCCCAAGCATGGGGGATATTGAAGTCACTAATGCTCAAATGTCACATTCATGAGTTCCCCAGTAATATTGTTATTAATAATTTATATGCAAGGCTTTCAGGAGATTACAAGGACTATCTAGATACTTGTTTAGAGGGATCCTTCACGAGTAAGGAGGTCAAAGCTAAGTGGGATCTTCTTGAAACAATTCAAAGCAATACCGAAGATTGGGATAACAACAAAGGTAAACAACCAGGTATAAACTATGAGTATGATTGCATTAAGTCTTTTGCTGAAACTGCTGATTTTCAAGAGCTTTGTGCTAAATATGGTCTTGATCCTCAAATTCTTATTGATTATTTTAGAACCTTTGCTTCTCATAGTAATTCTCCTATAGAAAAATGGGACATGTATCACGAGCCTTTTAAAGACACTTGCAGGGAAAATAAAATTGTTATTAATGATAGCAATAAACATGCTCAAACCTCTGAAAGTACTATTTCTTATAAGCATGTTAATTTTTGTGGAGTACATCGACCTTGTGAGAAGAATCAAATTGAAGAAGAATATTGTATCACCCACAGGAATGAAAAAAATAAAATGTGGTATAGGACTCTAAATGATCTTGGTAAAAAAGTTTGTGCCCTCTATCCTTTTATTTGTGAACTTTGCTTTGAAGTGGGTCATTTCAATTTTCAATGCTCAGGCCATAATAATAGCCCTTCTAATCCAATGAGTACTGCAAGTTTGTATTGTGATGACATGATCACTCTGAATGAGCATGATCAACTTACATTATTTTTGGGGTATGAAGAGTTATAAAGAAAAACCTCTTTGGTAGATATGAGTGCTTTTGATATGAATAGTGTCCTGCATGGTCGTCATCTTTATTGTGTTGATAATTTCCACACAAATACTTACATACAAAATATCCTAAAAGATGAGATCTTACCAAAATATGACATGACTAATATGTGTTTTGGTCTTATTAATGAAAAGGAGGAATCCTCCAAAGTTTCTTCTATTGTCTCTAACAATGAACCAGGGTATATGTAGAAGCTTCCTTTCAAGCCTCTCCCTCCTAAAGAGAAAAAGAAAAAGAAGAGGAGGAGTAAAAGGAGAGAGGAAACGGTATTTTCCCCTAAGCATGTTGCTCCTATTATAGTTTTTGGTGAGTCTGAACTCGATGATGTTCCTATGCCTGTTACCTATAGTTGTGATCATGATTGGGAAAAGCACACTTCTTTTGATATTGAAAATCTCTTTGGTACCAATTATGAAAATGATGATATTAATAATTGCTATACTATTAGTGCTATCCATGATCCTTCTAATGATGATATGTTTACAAATGAACACACTTTGGAAGATAATTATTCTATTGCTGATGATGATTGCAATGATGAATATGATATTTTCAGTCCACCTACTATTGAGGAGGAAATTAATTATGATTACAATATGCCTCCTATATTTGATGATTATGGTGATGAAAATAACAATGATAGCTATTTTTTTGAATTTGCTCCCACTATAATTAATAAGAATGACCATGTTTATGTGGGGAGTATTAATTCTTTTATGCATGTGGCTCATGATAAGAATGTCTCTTATGATAGTTATATTGTTAATTTTATTCATGATGCTGCTGAAAGTTATTATGAGAGAGGGAAACATGGTTTTATGTATCTCAATAATATTAAGTTTCCCCTCTTTATGTTGAAAGTTTTGAAGTTGCACTTGTTTTGCTTTCCTATGCTTGTTCCTTTGTGCTTTCATGACTTGTTTCTTTACAAGATTATTTTTCATAGGAAGTGGGTTAGACTTAAATGTGTTTTGAAGTTGCTTCTTGATGCTCTCTTTTACTTCAAATCATATTTATTATGTGAGCATCTTCTCAAAGTATCATGCCTAACTTAAAGGTGTTAATGAAAAGTACTTATTGGGAGATAACCCAAAAGTTTTAGGTGAGTCTTGGAAGTTATTACCTATGTAATAACCACTCCTTATCCGTTGTATTTGCTTTTTCTGCCAAGAGTAACCTCTAATGAGAGAGAAGTAATGATTGGGAAAGTTGCTGTCCCGAAATAGATTTATGTGCTTCACCGTAACAATTCGTGTAAAATCTCTGTACGTCCTTTTGAGGCGTGAGCTTTTTTGCTTCTGCCCCAGGTTGTTATCTAACTTTAGTTAGTTCAACACTTTTAAATTTGAGAAACAGAAGGTCTTTGAAAAAATTCGTCTTTACCTGCTGGTCTGTTTTGACAGATTTCTGCCATTATTTGCATTTGCTTCTTGTTGGTTCCTTTTTGAGTTCTTTTAGGGAATTGAGCTTTTTGAAGGAAGTGCTATAGTAGTTTGTGTTTTAATGGAAGTTTTATTTGTGTTGAAACTGAACCAAAATACTTATTATCTTGAGTGCACTAATGTTGCTAATAAAGATTGTGTGAAGTTGTGTATGAAGGAAAAATTTCAGGTGTATGGAAGAAATGAGTAAGGAGATGAAGGATGGACTAAAGCTCAAGCTTGGGGATGCCACACGTGTCACCCTAAGAAATATCCAAGAAGTACAAGCGTCAAAGCTTGGGGATGCCCAAGGCATCCCCATCTTCATCAATAAAAATCCCAGGTTTCTTCCAAATGCTTCATTTTTATTGTTTCATGCACAGTTGTGTTGTTCTTGGAGCATCTTATTTTTCGTTTTTTGTTTTTGTTTTCGTTTACTTAGTTTTCTGAATAAATTGGTTGGACCCCCTCTTTCATACATTGGTTTTCAAATAGTTTGGTTTGGATTGGAAAAGAGTAGGAAAGTTCATGCTTAAGTGGTAAAGAGAGCTTGTTTTTGACTGTGGCCCATGCTTTGTCATGCCATGCTTGATATTGTTTTGGCTTTAGTCTTAGTATTCTTTGCTGTAGCATGACATGTTATAAACAATTGAGATTGCTTAATGTGTCTTGCAAGAATCGTGCGTTGTTTTAGCATATTAAAGGATAGTATTGTCGTATTCTCCTTTAACGCTTTATTTGGGTTGACTTGGCACATGCTCACACCATGTTATGACTATCCCTAGTCACCATAGCCTTGATTATCCTTTAGTTTTCAACTTGTAGTATCACTTTATGCTTTGATCAATGATGTTTTGTCGCTCTGTATTATTATGTCCATTATTGCTCTCTTAGTAGGTCGCTCCTAGTCTTTTGCTAGCCTCAGCAACCAAGTGTGAGTTCCACTCATGCACCCAACTCCTAAAACCAAGTTATTTCAAAGAGTCCACCATACCTACCTATTAGCATATGCTATTCCAAGTATATTCATTTTTTTTATCTACCTTCCGAATTAAACTTGTTATGAGAAAACTAGTGACTAAAGCTCTCGCGAACTTGATGGCACACTTTACTTTTCTTGCCCTTAATAAACTTGAACCATTGTGTCATCTATGTTGTATATGCTTGCACTTATTTTTTGGGGATTAGCAGAACCAAGCTATCATGGGGAACGCTTTCAACATTGCACTTGTACTTTGTACCTAGTTCATATCATGATCTTTTGTCTATGGATGTCGTCGGTGTGAAATGAAAGGGGAGCTTGTAAGTCCATGGAGTTATGTATATGTGTTAGAGAAACGCCTGGGCCGCTGGTCTAATCCATGTTGTCATGGTGGAAACCTGCAGTGTAACCATAATGAGCTGTCTATGAAGCATTCTTCTTATAAAAAGAGTCAGATATTGAGAAAAAAAGAGAAAAAGAGATATATGAAAAGAGGAAAGAGAGAAAAAAGCACCATATTCCCATGGTAAATAAGAAGATTGCTGAGATGCTTGTTGTGTGCTTGCCTTGTCATTGTGATCTGGGGATTCTTCCGTATCATCGGGCAAGGGGTACCCCGTTGGCAGTTCTCTATGATACACATGTACTTACGATGACAAGAACTTACCGGTGACTAAACTTGAGTAGCATGAGGAGCGGCCCTCGTATTCAAGGGACATGAGATTTCCAACTTATACTTTGTCAAGCATATACACCATAGTTTGTTCACTTTAACCTTAATCACTTCAAGATGCTTATAATAGGGTCAATGAGAGCTGAAAGCTATTAAGTACCATAATTTTTGGAAGCTCTTTATGAAACTTGAATCTCTGCTTTCTTCTATGAAGGCCTTTCTTTTACTTTTATGTTGAGTCTCCACCTTCTATCATTATGCATCTACTTTCAGAGCATAGTGGTCATTCTTAGTTCTACGTGCATTGTCCCAAGACTTATGATGGTGCATATCACCGCAAAAATTATTCTTTCTTTTTATCACTTACCTACTCGAGGACGAGCAAGAGTTAAGCTTGGGGATGTTGATACGTTACGTATCCATAATTTTTGATGTTCCATGCTTGGTTTTATCTACTTTCTTGAGTTTTGTTCCAACTTTGGAGTAGTTTCTATACACTTTCTTGGACTAACCTATTAACAAGTGCCACAATGCCAGTTGCCTGTTTTCTGCTGATTTTGGTTCCAGGAAAGTCAGAAAATCAATATTCTTGTAATTGGACCGCACAAAAGCCAAAGTCGATATTTTACCAGAAGACTCACGGAGCTAGAAGACGAGACGGAGAGGCGCCACAGGGTGGCCACGCCATATGGTGGTGCGGCCTAGCCCTGGCCGCGCCACCAGGTGGTGTGGGCCCCCTGACCGCCCACCGACCTTGCATCTTTGCCTATAAGAAGCCTCCCGATGCAAAAACCCTAAGTCGACAAGTCTCCAGCCACGAAAAGTTCCGCAGCACCACCACCACCAAAGGGGAGATTCGGGGGACAGAAAGTCTCTATTCCGGCACCCGGTCGAGATGGGGAAGTGCCCCCGGAGCCATCTCCATCGATCTCCACCACCATCTCCATCACCATTGCTGATTCCCATGATGAGGAGGGAGTAGTTCTCTCTCGAGGCTAAGGGTTCTACCAGTAGCTATGTGTTCATCTCTCTCTATGCATGATCTTATTGAGATCATGAGCTTTGTAATCAAGTAGATCTACCTTGCTACTCAAGTGCTTTAATAGATCGCTGCTCTCCCCATGTGTGTGAAGTTGATAGTGTGCACACCATGGTGGCACTTAGGCTAGAGATTACAAATACTTCATATGAGTTATATTGGAGTTGGATGTTTCTATGAAATTGTGGTGTTTTTTTGAACCATCTAGTGCTCAGGGTGACAGTGTGGGGTTATCTATATGGGAAATGTTTACTTTGAGGTGTGCTGTTATAGCCCTACCATGGATTAGAGTGTCCAACCGGAGAGTATTCAGAGTAGAATCATAAAGAGATGATATTTATATGAGAGTGTTCACTAGTGAAAATATGATACCTAGGCCTTGTTTCTAAGCATTGAAACACCGTTTGCAACTAGATATGTTACATGTTTGCTTTCTGCCATCTTTATTTCAGTTTGCCTTTAGTATTTTCCACACCATCAAGCTTTTTTCTAGCACCGTTGTCTTATATCCATACCAGTTGTAGTTTACTATCTCTTCGCCGAACTAGTGCACCTATACACCTGACAAGTGTATTGGGTGTGTTGGGGACACAAAATTCTTCTTGTATCTTGATTGCAGGGTTGCTTGAGAGGGATACCTTTGACCACTTCCTCCTTGAGTTTGATAAACCTTGGGTAATCCACATAAGGGAAACTTGCTTCTGTTCTACAAACCTCTACACTTGGAGGCCCAACAATTGTCTACAAGAATAGAAGTGCGTAGGCATCAAGCTATTTTCTGGCGCCATTGCCGGGGAGGTAAGGTAAAAGGTACTCACATCCTCCGGTGTGAGTGCTCGAAGTTATTTCTTTTAGATTCTGCAATTATATCTTTTTGTTTCTTATTTTTATTTTCACTAGTTAGGCTTAATGGAAAACAACAACAAATTAGGGAGCTTTATAGTATTTATCTTGAGTTAGGACATGAAGTGTTTGAAGAGAAAATTAAAGAACCTATGGAACTTTATTTGCATGCTAGTAGCAATGTTGTTAGTATGAATTCTTTGGACACCATTACTGCTAATGCTATGGAAAAGTCTAAGCTTAGGGAAGCTAGTTTTTATGAAAATGATCTTTTTAGTTCCCATGCTTGGGAAGATATCTATTCTATTACTTATGATGATACCAAACCTCCAATATATGATGATTAGAATGATGAATATGATATTTTCAGTCCACCTACTATTGAGGAGAAAAATAATGATTACAATATGCCTCCTATATTTGATGATTATGGTGATGAGAATAATAATGATAGCTATTTTTCTGAATTTGCTCCCACCAAAATTAATAAGAATGACTATGCTTATGTGGAGAGTAATAATTATTATATGCATGTGGCTCATGATAAGAATGTTTTATGTGATAGTTATATTGTTAATTTTATTCACTATGCTACTGAAAGTTATTATGAGAGAGGGAAACATGGTTTCATGCATCTCAACAATATTAAGTTTCCCCTCTTTATGTTGAAAGTCTTGAATTGCACTTGTTTTTCTTTACTATGCTTGTTGCTTTGTGCTTTCATGAATTGTTTCTTTATAAGATTCCTATGCATCGGAAGTGGGTTAGACTTAAATGTGCTTTGAATTTGCTTCTTGATGATCTCTTTTACTTCAATTCATATTTCCTATGTGAGCATCTTCTCAAACTATCATGCCTAACTTAAAGACGTTAAAGAAAAGTACTTATTGGGAGATAACCCAAAAGTTTTAGTTGAGTCTTGGAAGTTATTGCTTCAGTAATAACCTCTCCTTATCATTTTTTGTGGTTTTTGTGCCAAGAGTAACCTCTAATGAGAGAGAAGTAATGCTTGGGAAAGTTGCTGTCCCGAAACAGATTTTTGTGTTTCGCCGTAAAAATTCGTGAAAAATCTCTGTAAGTGGGTTTGAGCTGTAACTTTTTGTGCTTCTGACCCCGGTTGTTATCCAACTTTCATTCGTTCAACACTTGTCGATTTGAGCAACATAAGGTCTTCGAAAAAATTGGTTTTTACCAGCTGGTCTGTTTTGACAGATTTCTACCATTATTTGCATTTGCCTCTTAATATCTTTCTCTTTGAGTTCTCTTTGCTCACTAGAAATTTAAAAGGAAGTGCTAAAGTAGATTGTGTTTTAATGGAAGTTTCACTTATGTTGAAACTGAACCTAATGACTTATTATCTTGAGTACACTAATGTTGCTAATGGAGATTGTGTGAAGTTTTGTATGAAGGGAAAAATTTCAGGTGTAAGGAAGGAATGATGTAATGAGATGAAGAATGGACTAAATCTCAAGCTTGGGGATGCCACCCGTGTCACCCCAAGAAATATCCAAGAAGTACTAGCGTCAAAGCTTGGGGATGCCCAAGGCATCCCCTTCTTCATCAATAAAAATCTCAGGTCTTTCTAGACACTTCCTTTTTATTGTTTCATGCATTGTTGTGTTGTTCTTGGAGCGTATTTGTTTTTTTTCTTGGTTTGCTGCAATAAGTTGGTTGGATCCCAGCACACTTCATTTGGAGAGACACACACTCCGTTTTCATTGCCTAGAACACTCTAGTTTTCATTCTTATTATTTTGTGAGTGTTCTCTTTTGCTAGCACTGTGTTTAGCCTTAGTTTTCTTGTGCTTTCATCTTAGAAATTTTTAGTTCTTATTTGTGGATTCGTGAGACAAGCTCACTGATCTTTATTTATTATTATCTTTGTGAGTTTTCAAATAAAGTTGATTTGGATTGGAAAAGAGTAGGAAAAGTTCATGCTTAAGTGGTAAAAAAGGAGCATGTTTTTGACTATGACCTTTTCTTTGTCATGTCATGCTTGATATTGTTTGGCTTTATGATTAGTTATTTTTGCTATATAATTACAAGTTGTAAAAAATTGAGATTCTTTAATGTGCCTTGAAAGAATCATGCGTTGTTTTAGCATAATAAAGCATAGTATTGTGGAATTCTCCTTTGATGCTTTATTTGGGTTGACTTGGCGCATGCTCGCACCATGTTAAAACTATGCCAAGTCACCATAGCCTCTATGATCCTTTAGATTTCAACTTGTAATATCACTTTATGCTTTAATTAATGATGTTTTGTCGCTCTACATGATTATGGCTATTATTGCTCTCTTAGTTGGTCGCTCCTAGTCTTTTGCTAGCCTCCATAACCAAGTATGAGTTCCACTCATGCATCCAACTCCAAATAAAACCAAGTTATTCCAAAGAGTCCACCATACCTACCTATTAGCATATGCTATTCCAAGTATATTCATGTTTTTGTTTACCTTCCGAATTAAACTTGTTATGAGAAAACTAGTGATTAAAGTTCTCAGGAACTTGATGCCATACTTTACTTTTCTTGCCCTTAATAAACTTGAACCATTGTGTTGTCTATGTTGTATATGCTTGCACTTATATGTTGGGGATTAGCAGAACCATGATTTCATGGGGAACACTTTCAACATTGCACTTGTACTTTGTACCTAGTTGATATCATGCTCTTTTGTTTATGGATGTCGTCGGTGTGAAATTGAATGGGAGCTTGTAAGTCCATGGAGTTGTGTATGTGTGTTAGAGAAACGCCTGGGCCACCGGTCGAATCCATGCCTAATCATGGTGGAAACCTGCAGCGTAACCATAATGAGCAATCTATGAAGCATTCTTCTTATAAAAAAAGAGATAGAGATTGAGAAAAAAAGGAAAAAAAGAGATGAGAAAAGAGGAAAGAGAGAAAAAGCACCATTTTCCCATGGTAAATAAGAAGATTGCTAAGATGCTCGTTGTCTACTTGCCTTGTCATTTTGGTATGGGGATTCTTCTATATCACCCGGAAAGGGGTACCCTGTTGGCAGTTCTCTATGATACATATGTACTTACTATGACAAGAACTTACCGGTAACTAACTTGAGTAGCATGAGGAGCGGCCCTCGTATTCAAGGGACATGAGATTGCCAACTTATACTTTGCCAAGCATATACTCCATAGTTTTTTCACTTTAACTTTAATCACTTCAAGATGCTTATGATAGGGGCAATGAGAGCTGAAAGCTAATAAGTACCATAATTTTTGGAAGCTCTTGATGAAACTTGAATCTCTGCTTCCTTCTATAAAAGCCTTTTTTGTACTTTTATATTGAGTCTCCATCTTCTATCTTTATGCACCTATTAAGAGAGCATAGTGGCCATTCTTAGTTTAATGTGCATTATCCCAAGACTTGTTGATTGATTCATAACTTTGATATTGCTTGTTCTTAAACTACTTGTATCTAGTCACCCTTATGAACTTTGAAGATGTCCTATGCATTTATGTTTTGCTACACTATGAGGGACAAGCTGAATGCCATTCTCATTATGTTTTCTTTATGTGAAACAAAAAACGTCTTTCAAAGCATTGTTATTCATGAATCTTTTGTTTGTGCCTATTCATGTTGCAACATAGTTGCTATGTCTTATTGTTAGAACTATATCTTTCATGCTATGTTAAAGTACTATCCCAGCTATCAATGTTCTACAAATACTTTGATCAAGTTTATGATTGTGCATGTCACCTCAAAAATTATTCTTTCTTTTTATCACTTACCTACTCGAGGACGAGCAGGAGTTAAGCTCGGGGATGTTGATACGTTGCAAACGTATCTATAATTTTTGATGTTCCATGCTTGTTTTTTATCTACTTTCTTAAGTTTTGCCCACACTTTGGAGTATTTCTATACACTTTCTTGGACTAACCTATTAACAAGATGCCACAGTGCCAGTTGCCTGTTTTCTGCTGTTTTTGGTTCCAAGAAAGTCAGAAAATCAATATTCTCGGAATTCGACGGGATAAAAGCCAAAGTTGATATCTTACGGGAAGACTTGCAGAGCCAGAAGACGAGACGGAGAGGAGCCACATGGTGTCCACACCATGTGGTGGCGCGGGCTAGCCCTGGCCGCGCCACCAGGTGGTGTGGGCCCCATGGCCGCCCACCAACCTTGCCTCTTCGCCTATAAGATGCCTCCCGATGCAAAAAGCCTAAATCATCTAGCCTCCAGCCACGAAAAGTTCCGCAGCACCGCTGCCACCAAAGGGGAGATTTGGGGGACAGAAAGTCTCTGTTCCAGCACCCTGCTGGGACGAGGAAGTGCCCCCGGAGCCATATCCATCGATCGCCACCACCATCTCCATCAACGTTGCTTATTCCGATGATGATGAGGGAGTAGTTCTCTCTCGAGGCTAAGCGTTCTATCGGTAGCTATGTGTTCATCTCTCTCTTTATGTGTGATCATATGTGATCATGAGCTTTGTAATCAAGTAGATCTACCTTGCTACACAAGTGCTTTAATAGATCTTTGCTCTCCCCATGTGTGTGACGTTGACATTGTGCACACCATGGTGGCACTTAGGCTAGAGATTACAAATACTTGTTATGAATTATATTTGGAGTTGGATGTCTTTATGAAATTGTGGTGTTTGTTGGAACCATCTAGTGCTCAAGGTGACAGTGTGGGGTTATCTAGATGGGAAAGGCTTACTTTGATGAGTGTTGTTATAGCCCTACCATGGATTAGAGTTTCCAACAGGAGAGTATTTGGAGTAGAATAATAAAGAGATGATATTTATATGAGAGTGTTCACTAGTGAAAACATGATCCCTAGGCCTTGTTGCTAAGCATTGAAACACCGTTTGCAACTAGATTTGTTACATGTTTGCTTGCTGCCATCTGTATTTTAGTTTGCCTTTAGTCTCTTCCACGCCATCAAGCTATTTTCTAGCACTGTTATCTTATATCCATACCACTTGTATTTTACTATCTCTTCGCCGAACTAGTGCACCTATACACTTGACAAGTGTATTGGGTGTGTTGGGGACACAAGAGACTTCTTGTATCTTAATTGCAGGATTGCTTGAGAGGGATACCTTTGACCACTTCCTCCCTGAGTTCGATAAACCTTGGGTAATCCACTTAAGGGAAACTTGCTGCTGTTCTACAAACCTCTGCACTTGGAGGCCCAACAATTGTCTACAAGAATAGAAGTGCGTAGACATCAAGCATGAAAGATGAACTTCTAACAATAAGACATAGTGACCATGTAAGCAACATGAAAGGATACAAACAAAAAATTCATGAATAACAATGCATTGAAAGACGTTTGTTTGTTTCACATATAGAAAACATAGCATAGTGGCATTTAGCTTGTCCCTAATGGAGTAGCAAAACATAAATGCATAAGACACCTTCAAAGTTCATAAGGGTGAGTTGATACAAATAGTTTAAGAACAAGCAATATCAAAGTTATGCATCAATCAACAAGTCTTGGGACAATGCACATAGAACTAAGAATGGCCACTATGCTTTCTTAATAGGTGCATAAAGATAGAAGATGGAGACTCAACATAAAAGTAAAAAAAAGGCCTTCATAGAAGGAAGTAGAGATTCAAGTTTCATCATGAGCTTCCAAAAATTATAGTACTTGTTAGCTTTCAGATCTCATTGCCCCTATCATAAGCATCTTGAAGTGACTAAGGTTAAAGTGAACAAACTATGGAGTATATGCTTGACGAAGTATAAGTTGGAAATATCATGTCCCTTGAATACGAGGGTCGCTCCCCATGCTACTCAAGTTTAGTTACCGGTAAGTTCTTGTCGTATCAAGTACATGCGTATCATAGAGAACCACCAACGGGGTACCCCTTGCCCGATGATACGGAAGAATCCCCATACCAAAATGACAAGGCAAGCAGACAACGAGCATCTCGGCAATCTTCTTATTTACCATGGGAAAATGGTGCTTTTTTTCCTTTTTTTCTCAATCTCTATCTCTTTTTTATAAGAAGAATGCTTCATAGACAGCTCAGTGTGGTTACGCTGCAGGTTTCCACCATGATTAGGCATGTATTAGACCGTCGGCTCAGGTGTTTCTCTAACACATTTACATAACTCCATGTACTTACAAGCTCCTCACACCAACGACATCCATAGACAAAAGAGCATGATATCAACTAGGTACAAAGTACAAGTGCAATGTTTAAACCATTCCCCATGATAGCATGGTTCTGCTAATCCCCAACATATAAGTGCAAGCATATAAAACACAGACGACACAAGGGTTCAAGTTTATTAAGGCCAAGAAAAGTAAAGTGTGCCATCAAGTTCGTGAGAGCTTTAATCACTAGTTTTCTCATAACAAGTTTAATTCGGAAGGTAGATAAAAACATGAATATACTTGGAATAGCAAATGCTAATAGGTAGGTATGGTTAACTCTTTGGAATAACATGGTTTTAGGAGTTGGATGCATGAGTGGAACTCATACTTGATTACGGAGGCTAGCAAAAGACTAGGAGCGACTAACTAAGAGAGTAATAATGGCCATAATCATGCAGAGCGACAAAACATCATTAATCAAAGCATAAAGTGATACTACAAGTCGAAAACTAAAGGATCGTAAAGGCTATGGTGACTTGGGATAGTCATAACATGGTGTGAACATGCGCCAAGTCAACCCAAATAAAGCATCAAAGGAGAATACCACAATACTATGCTTTAATATGCTAAAACAACACATGATTCTTAAAAGGCACAATAAGAAATCTCAATTGTTTATGACATGTCATCCTACAGTAAAAATCACTAAGAATAAAGCCAAAACAATACCAAGCATGACATGACAAAGCATAGGCCACAGTCAAAAACAAGCTCCTTTTTACCACTTAAGCATGAACTTTTCCTACTCTTTTCCAATCCAAACCAAACTATTTGAAAACCAATTTATGAATGAGGGGGTCCAACCAATTTATTCGAGCAAACTAAGAAATCTAAGCAAAATAAAACCAAAAACAAAAACGACGACGCTCCAAGAACAACACAACTGTGCATGAAACAATAAAAATGAAGTGTTTGGAAGAAACCTGAGATTTTTATTGATGAAGAAGGGGATGCCCTAGGCATCCCCAAGCTTTGACGCTTGTACTTCTTGGATATTTCTTGGGGTGACACGTGTGGCATCCCCAAGCTTGAGATTTAGTGCATTCTTCATCTCATTACATCATTCTCTCCTTACACCTGAAATTCTTCCTTCATACAAAACTTCACACAATCTTTATTAGCAACATTAGTGTACTCAAGATAATATGTCTTTAGGTTCAGTTTCAACACCAATAAAACTTCCATTAAAACAAAAGATACTGTAGCACTTCCTTTAGAAATTTCAAATGATCAAAGAGAACCTAAAAAGGAATCAACAAGAAGCAAATGCAAATAATGGCAGAAATCTGTCAAAACAGACCAGCCGGTAAAGACGAATTTTTTCAAAGACCTTCTGTTTCTCAAATTGAAAAGTGTTGAACTAACTAAAGTTAGATAACAACCTGGGGCAGAAGCACAAAAGTTCACGGCTAAAAAGGACGTAAAGATGTTTTACACGAATTTTTACGGTGAAGCACAAAAATCTATTTCGGGACAGCAACTTTCCCAAGCATTACTTCTCTCTCATTAGAGGTTACTCTTGGCACAAAAAGCAAATAAAAAGGATAAGGAGCGGTTATTAGATAGGTAATAACTTCCAAGACTCATCTAAAAGTTTTGGGTTATCTTCCAATAAGTACTTTTATTTAACGCCTTTAAGTTAGGCTTGATAGTTTGAGAAGATGCTCACATAAGAAATATAAATTGAAGTAAAAGAGAGCATCAAGAAGCAAATTCAAAACACATTTAAGTCTAACCCACTTCCTATGCATAGGAATCTCATAAAGAAAAAAGTCATGAAAGCACAAAGAAATAAACATAGTAAAGCAAAACAAGTGCAACTTCAAGACTTTCAACATAAAGAGTGGAAACTTAATATTGTTGAGACACATAAAACCATGTTTCCGTCTCTCATAATAACTTTCAGTAGCATCATGAATAAAATTAACAATATAACTATCACATAAAACATTCTTATCATGATCCACATGCATATAATAATTATTACTCTCCACATAAGCATAGTCATTCTTATTAATTGTAGTGGGAGCAAATTCAACAAAATAGCTATCATTATTATTCTCATCACCATAATCATCAAATATAGGAGGCATATTGTAATCATAATTAATTTTCTCATCAATAGTAGGTGGACTTAAAATATCATATTCATCATTGTAATCATCATATATTGGAGGCATAGTATCATCAAAGTAAATTTTCTCCTCCGTGCTTGGGGGACTAAAAATATCATGCTCATCAAAACCAGCTTCCCCAAGCTTAGACTTTTCCATAGCATTAGCAATAATGGTGTCCAGAGAATTCATACTAACAACAATGTTATTAGCATGCAAATAAAGTTCCATAGGTTTTTTAATTTTCTCTTAAACACTTCATGTCATAACTTAAGATAAATACTATAAAGCTCTCTAATTTTGTTGTTGTTTTCCATTAAGCCTAACTAGTGAAAACAAGAAACAAAAAGACAAAATTGCAGAATCTAAAGGAAATAACTTCGAGCACTCACACCGGAGGATGTGAGTACCTTTTACCTTACCTCCCTGGCAACGGCGCCAGAAAATAGCTTGATGTCTACGCACTTCTATTCTTGTAAACAGTTTTTGGACCTCCAAGTGCAGAGGTTTGTAGAACAGCAGCAAGTTTTCCCTTAAGTGGATTACCCAAGGATTATCGAACTCATGGAGGAAGTGATCAAAGGTATCCCTCTAAAGCAACCATGCAATCAAGATACAAGAAGTCTCTTGTGTCCCCAACACACCCAATACACTTGTCAGGTATAGGTGCACTAGTTCGGCGAAGAGATAGTGAAATACAAGTGGTATGGATATAAGACAACGGTGCCAGAAAATAGCTTGATGGCGTGGAAGAGACTAAAGGCAAACTGAAATAAAGATGGAAGCAAGCAAACATGTAACAGATCTAGTTGCAAACGGTGTTTCAATGCTTAAAAACAAGGCCTAGGGATCATACTTTCACTAGTGAACACTCTCATATAAATATCTTCTCTTTGTGATACTACTTTTAACTACTCTCCGGTTGGACACTCTAATCCATGGTAGGGCAATAACAGCACACCTCAAAGTCCGCTTTCCCCATCTAGATAACCCCACACTATCACCTTGAGCACTAGATGGTTCCAACAAACACCACAATTTCATAGATACATCCAACTCCAAATATAACTCATAACAAGTATGTGTAATCTCTAGCCTAAGTGCCACCATGGTGTGCACGCTGTCACTTTCACACACATCGGGAGAGCAGAGATCTATTAAAGCACTTGAGTAGCAAGGGAGATCTACTTGATTACAAAGCTCATGATCACAATATGATCATGCATAGAGAGAGAGATGAACACATAGCTACCGGTAGAACCCTTAGCCTCGAGAGAGAACTACTCCCTCCTCATCATGGGAATCAGCAACGGCGATGGAGATGGTGATGGAGATCGATGGAGATGGCTCCGGGGGCACTTCCCCGTCCCAGCAGGGTGCCGGAAAAGAGACTTTATGTCCCCCGAATCTCCCCTTCGGTGGCGGTGGCGCTGCAGAACTTTTCATGGCTGGAGGATTGACGATTTAGGGTTTTTGCACTGGGAGGCATCTTATAGGCGAAGAGGCAAGGTTGCTGGGCGGCTAGGGGGCCCACACCACCTGGTGGCGCAGACAGGGCTAGCCCACGCCACCACATGGTGTGGCTGCCCTATGGCCCCTCTCCGTCTCGTCTTCTAGCTTCGTGTTCCCCTCGATGAAATATTGACTTTGGCTTTGTCCCATCCAATTCCGATAATATTCATTTTCTGACTTTCTAGAACCAAAAACAGCAGAAATAGGCAACTAGCACTGTGGCATCTTGTTAATAGGTTAGTCCTAGAAAATGCATAAAAGTACTCCAAAGTGTGGACAAAACATAAGAAAGTAGATAAAACCAAGCATGGAACATCAAAAATTATAGATACATTTGCAACGTATCAATGCCCATTACTATTATGGCATTTTACTGTTTCGATCTTTCTGAGGCCAACACCAATTGCAACAATCAAAAAAATGGGCGTATGGAACATGAGCGAGCATCAGTTATTGTTCATCATCGGTCCAGTACATTATGGGCCAATACCAAAGCCTAATAGACCCGGTTATACTACCGCCTACATCTAGCTGGGGACAACGTCAACTAAATGTCTGCATGGCCTATGTGATTTACCTAGATATTACATCAGCGGCAAACTTCTTAAAATTATTACATATCATCAACAAACTGAAGGGTAAGAAAATTCAGCATTTTAGTTGCCAATCAAGATTGAGCCCACGGGTAGCAGAGTCCCTAGTTTGCTTTCTCAATCTATCAATAGCATTTTCCTTTGAGTGTGACAACTACATTGGAAAACCACCTTGAGACATGATCGTACAACCCCCTCTTTGGTGGCGATAGCAACAATTGCAGTCTGAAAGTAAGTAATAACAAGTTAATACAACAAACAAGGCAAACAAACAACCATCATCATTATCAAAGAATTTGAAACTACCCATTTGAACTGGAGTTTACTACAGGTCCATGGTTTAATTAAACAAAACAGGACAAGCAAGCGTTAAACAAGTGTGCCGTCCGTGAAACAAGAAACCAAATAATGTGTGTGTGGCTTAGAATTTCAGAAAATATGAAATAGCCAGGCAATTTCAGCAAATATGGAAGCAGATGCATATTCTAGAATGGACAAGATGTTGGGTGACTTAGAATTTGTGAATAGGATGCAGTTACTATCGTAGCTAAGAATGAAACAGATAGAAATTATAATGCAATCATACCTGAACTTATAGAGCAGAGAATGTAAACCACCAATGAACAACATAATATTGGATAGTTACATAGTTTCTTAGGACAAATCAGAACCAGATATGAAATACAAAGGCACCGCTTGTGAACCTATAGAACAAGCTTTGCAAACCAACATGTTTAGTGTTCCATGTTTGAGCTCTATGCAAACTAAGAAAAAATAGTTAGTGTTGCAGATTTTGAAGTACTAGATGGCAAAAAAAAAATTATAAATGAATTAGTATGGAGATTTTAAATGGGTACTACAGGATAGTGGAAGGATGCCAAGGAGAAAAAATAGCAGGAACTTAGCTAAGGACAAACCAGGTAGAATTCAGCAACTGTGGAGTAGGTAATGCAAACTAATATTTTCTAGTGACTTAGATTTTGCAACAAAACCACAATAGCATGCTATAACTATTGTACGGAGTAGCTAAGAACATGTCCATGAAAAAATAAAAAAATGTGCATGGCAAAATTTGTAGAGCAGGTGATACAAACCAACATGTCTAGTGACCTTGTATGTAGCACAAAGAACAAGCATTCATAGTGACTTGGTATGTAGCACGATTACAAAAATGCAGTTCACTGCGAAAAGGTTGAACCTTCTAAACAAAACGAGTTGGAAATTTGGTTACCATGGTCGGGGGGCATCTAAGCATCATCCGTGTATGTGTTGGTTATGTCAAGGTCACCGAGGCCCGAGGGTGCTACTATTGTGGTGGCTATTGGTGTCGGGGAAGAAGATCTGGGGCGGTCGATGCCAGCTTTAGTGTGGTGGACGAGAGCATTGCTGAGGTAGATCTGGTGCAGTGAACGGCGACGTCCGTGCAGCTGGTCTGGAGTGGTGGACATGGAACTAGTTGAACTAGATCCCGCCGGTGGACATCGGTGACGCGTCTCCGGTACGGTTGGCTAGCTATTGGCGGCAGGAAGCAGAGCTTGCACGGTTGATGATGCCATCGGCACAGTGAATTTGATTGCAGCTCTAGTGCACTGGTAAAGAGAACCGGTGAACTAGATCCGTTGCGGTGGGCCTCGGTGAAGTAGCTCCGGTGTGGTGCACGAGACTGCGGCTCAAGTGGCTCTGGCCACCAGCCGGTGCGCGTGGTGTTCATGGAGGTGAGAGCACGAGAGAGATGCACTTTTTATGAGGGCTGGCAATAAATACTATGCGAATCGGGACTATAGAGGTGAATAGGAATATAATTACGAATGTTCCCCAAGCTACAGACTTTAGTGTTCCCATTCATCGTCTAGACAATGAGTAGAATGGGAATTTTAAAGTGTTTGAAAAGGATGGGTTTAAAATGATTCGGGGACGGTGGGAGAATTTGCCACTTGATTGAGATTTTGAATTTTGCTAGCATCCATCTACTAATAATAGAAAAATGGTACTCCCTTAGTAGGAGATTTTGACTCAAAGTTTTTGAAACATATGAGCATGAAATGCTTCGATCTTGGTGGGGGATTTTGCTGATTGATTGAGATTTTGAATTTGGATAGAGGCCATCCACTAATAATAGAAAAATGGTACTCCCCCAATGGGATATTTTTCCTCAGAGTTTTTGAAACAGATGGGCGCAAAATACTTCAAGCTTGGTGGGTGATTTTTCCGCTCGATTGAGATTATGAATTTGGCTAGAGTAAATCTACTATATAATAGAAAAATGGTACTCCCCTGGTGGGAGATTTTGCCTCCGAGTTTTTGAAATGGATGGGACCGAAATGCTACAAGCTCATTGGGTGATTTTGTTGGTCGATTGAAATTTTGAATTTGGCTTGCCCCCATCTACTAAATAATAGAAAAATGGTACTCCCATGGTGAGAGATTTTGCCTCAAATGTTTTGAAACGGATGGGCGCGAAATGCTTTGAGCTCGGTGGGTGATTTTGTCGCTCGATTAAGATTTTGAATTTGGCTAGCGTAATAATAGAAAAATGGTACTCCCTCGGCGGGAGATTTTGCCTCAGAGTTTTTGAAATAGATGGGCGCAAAATGCTTCAAGCTCGGTTAGTGATTTTGCCGCTCGATTAATTTTTTTAATTTTGCTAGCATCCATATACTAATAATAGAAAAATGGTACTCCCCGATAGGAGGTTTTGCCTCAAAGTTTTTGAAATGGAGGGGCGCGAAATGATTCAAGTTCGGTGGGTGATTTTTCTACTTGATTGAGATTTTGAATTTGGCTAGCGCCCATCTACTAATAATAGAAAAATGGTACTACCCGGTGGGAGATTTTGCCTCAAACATTGAAATGCTTCAAGGTCGGTGGGGTATTTCGCCTCTCAATTGAGATTTTGAATTTTTCTACAGGCCAAATATTAATAAATAAAGGTAGTAGACCGTACCGCTATCTGGTCAGGAATTCATGGCCCAGAGTCACATCAAATGATCATCCATGACAATGCTTCAATACTACTAGCTTGCTGCCGGATTGTAGTGATCTTTACTAATCTAGTACTATTTATGTGTAAATGACCCACCTCAGATACTCACAAAGTGCCTAAGAGAACTGATGTATCTCATTCTAGCTCTTGCATGAGCCCACTTCTCCTCTCGCTCGTCTAATCTCTCATCCAACTAAGAAAAATAATACTAGTTTAATTCTTGTAGCATGCTAATTAGTAGTAATTGTACTTTCTAATATGATACCGCATCATAACACATCAAACTAGAAACTTTCATGATAAATATATATTGTACATAAGTTTGCATTGAGACTCTATAAATAATTAAATACAATGAGGTTATGATACTACTACTACAAGCATCCTACGCATGATAAATACAATGAGTACTAAAATGTTTCGCATGGCATCCTCTCGTGTGCACTACTTGCCATGAAAAATGGTAAACATGAGATTAATGTGAGATACACTGCTCCCACTAGACAAGCCTAATGAACATACTACTAGTACTCCATCCATCCCATAATATGTTCCGCATAATTTTGCATGCAAGTAAAACTTTGCAAAGTTTGACCAAGAATATACAAAATAATATGAATATGTATGATATGGAATGCATATAGTATGAAAGTATATTTTTAAGTAGTAGTAGTAAATTCTTAGTCGGATTGTCCATTTACATAAAGATTTTTATGGAGTTTTCCCGTATTTCGATCGGAGAATCGAACATAGACATTATTGTCAAGATTCTGACCACAAAATGGTACATTCCATGCCCTCGGAGAACGTTTAAGTTTGGCAGACTCCTAGGAGTCGTATGCTAGTGTGCACTATCGTTGCCCCGTAATTAGTGCATGTCCTATGTGGGTTGTTACCAGTTTGATGAAACGTGTGGCGGTTGCTATATGCATGTTATCGTCTCGTTCCCACACACTTCGCTTGGCATTACCAGGCCTTGTTAAATGTGTGTCTATGGAATCGCTTCGCCTACTAGTCGATGGGACTAAGACCACATGAATGCGATCATCCATGGCCATCAAGAAGCAGGAGGAGTCGTCGTGGGCTTGTCTCCCTGACGGACTCGTCTAGAAGATCGATGACATCTTCCTGGTGTCGGACGACTTCGACTACTATGAGGCCTTCCGGGCAGTCTGCAACACCTAGCACGGCTTCACAGAGGAGCACTTTATGCCAGCCAGCTGGATTGTTCTAGAGCACCAGTTGTCGTAGGAGTATTCGGTAGAGGAAATATCATAAGTGAACTCCTCATCTGTACCATATAACTTAGATGCCTCTACTCTTTCAATTATTTCAGAGTTAACATCAAACTCATAGTATTTATCTTTAATGTATATTGAAGGTGCATAAGCTTTACTAGCAACAGGAGATAACTCTCCTAGTGAAGTACTCATGCTAGCATCAAAACTATCTAAATCAACTAAATCAATATTCATGAAATCTTTAGTAAAAGCAATATTCTCTTTAGAAGGTGTTGAATTAGAGCTAGTTGCAATATCATTTTCATCATAAAGTTCATTATCATCCATTCACTACAAGAATCTGGGCGGTTCATGACGATCTAATATTGTCGTGGATGAGGGTTAGAATGTTGTAGATGGCCATCCGCGATGAATTTTGCGATGAAAAATAGCTCATGAACCTCATGTCATAATTGAATTTGTGATGTTTTTTCTGTCTGAAAACGTCACACTCGATTGTGACGTTCCTGTAATTTCATCATGGCCAACTAGACCAGACCAGCCCATGCCCGATCGTTCATGATGTTTTTTCTGTCACGAATGAGGCCACATGGTAGATGACATCATGGGTGGCCATCAACGATGTTTGTTGACGTCATGTTCGTTGTCTATGACATCATCGACGTTGTGATGTTTTTCCGTCATGCCCTGATTCCGTTGTCTCCATATCCGTGACATCATCCAACCCATTCATGACACCATCCATCCTGTTTATGAGATCACATGGGCCATGACGAATTTTGTTCGTTGCCACCTTTCAACGACGTGCTGACATGTGGACGGTTGGTAGGGCTAAGCTTGCGCCAATCAAACGAGGCCACGTGAGCAAGCCGTAGAACGACACGCTGACAAATCAAAATGGGACATGTATCACCTACCAACGACGAATTCTATATGATGACGTCATCGTTGGTCGTGACGTTTTGTTTCATCTAAATAGTTGGCCAATGAAAGGCAGCCACATACATGTTTACCTGTGACGGAAATGTTTTGTCAAGAACAACTGAGACGATTTCGTTTTCATCGCGGATGCGTGCTGGCGTCACCGTGAGATCAGGGGGCCATTTGTGCACATTAATTTCTACTAGCCCTAATCGTTTTGACCCATTTCACACCACATGCATCAAATAACAGAATTTTACAATAAATTTTAGGACAAGTTTCCACATAAATTTCCATAGCAGTTTCTGAGCCAAAACCCTCACAAGCTTCCACAGCCAAAAACTTTCCACAACAGTTTATGAGCCAAAAGCCTCACAAGTTTCTTTGCCCAAAAGACTCACAAGTTTCCACACCGGTTAACTTTCCTAGCCCAAGAACTCACAAGTGACAACCACAAGTTTACTTACCTTGCGATAGCCGAAGCTGTTGTTGTTATTGTTGCTGCTTCTTCTGCTGAGTCATCTGAGACAACAATTGCTGAAGTAAGTCGTTTGTATGGTTTTGTTTATCCTGCATCTCTTCTTGCTTCTTCTGCATTTCTCTCATGTGTTTAGCATACCACGGCCTCTCTGTCTCGGCAGCTTCTTTCACTCTCTGCAATTCCTCTATGGTACATCGTAGTTTGTCAATCCCTACTCTCTCAGCCAAAAGTTTAGATTCAAGGCCAGACCTGCTTCATCTTGATGTACTTGGATGGAGGACGATGTTCTTCAGGAACGTTAGATTTCTACTATCAAACGAGAGTGCAAAGTGCACAGCCTCACTAGAATAAAGTGGTTCTTCCCCTAGGACATCTAGAGCCATATTTTTTCAATGAGTTCCTACAGTATTAGGAATAGAATCGAACATTATAAAAATAGCAAGCAAACTACAATCACATCATATACAATTGAGAGATGAAGACAGCATTGAATTTTACAAAGATGAAACGTATTCAAGAGGACTTACAATTGCTTCCTTCACATTCTGAGTGTAGCCATTCTTTGGGCTCCAATGTGTCTTCTTGAAGAGTTCAAAGCAATTGTAGCTACGAGAACCTATGGTAGTAGGGTACAAAACTTTGCTCATGTTCTCCTTGTTTTTTTACAAGTACTCTACACTAGCAGAAACCATATAGTGTAAGAAGCAGTTCCAGTCAAAAAATCCAAACACAGGCAGTAATAGTATAGGAGTAAACAAAAAGTAACATATTTCCTAGGGTTAGACCAAGTATCGACAAGCTTACACCACTTCTCATCGGTCATGTGTTTCACTTCATCAGGACATTTCCTTGTAACTTGGTTCAGAGGGAAGGGATCAAAATACTTCTTCAGAATATGCCGCTGATTCCTTGCATGCCTCATAAACTAATTTCTGCAAGCATTCTGCATGTCAGGGTGATTTGTGTCCATGGAAAACTTTTTCTAAAATAAAACATGGAGCATCACCATTTGCATGAACACAAAAATGGAAAGCTAAAGGACATCTAAGTCATAGAACAAACAAAAACTTTACCTATGAAGTCTGATTGGATATTAGCCCTCTCCTTGTACTCTTTCTAGTGTGGTAAGATAAGCATGCTAGTCCTTACTATGACTGCACACTCACTAGCAAACCTGGCAACAACACCCGGCTCGTCTGGTCTAGTTCTTCCTGGAAGAACTTTAAGTGAAAGCCTCCCTCCTTTGTACAACTTGTCAAGCCCATTCCCCATGTTTCCCCCTCACCACCAGTACTTGACCATTATGCAGAACTATATCTTCAGAATTCTGCGTTTTGGTGTCTTCAGAACAAGGTGCATCAAAGTCTTGAGACATCTGGTAGCCATCATCATCTACAGGAATACAATATGTTGATTTAGTGTTCCACAGTAATATGATGGGATTAAATGGATTACTATAGATCAAGCAATCGGTTTAACACATTACCATGTTGAGACCAGCCACTCCAGTCTTGGCACGGTACTTCATGACTAGGATCAGATTCCCCATATTCAATAGCTGACTCGTCGTATTGGGTAGCTGACCCCTGACCGTCAAATTGGGTACTAGAGTCCATGCCGTCGACAACTAAACACAATTGTTGGGTAGCTGATGCAGCACCTTGGGTACCTAACCCATCGGTTTTGGACGATTCATAATCGCTTTGGGGAGGTGCCCGCAAATAGTTGGGAGGTGGCTTCTGGATTTGGAGAGGTGGCAAGTCACCTTTGGGGGATGGCCGTGGGTAGAAGGATGCAGACTTCATCACTTGGGAAGGTGGATTCTTGATTTAGAGGTGGAAGGTTGACTTTGGGAGGTGCCAAAGGACAGCAGGATGTGGGTTGGGGTTCCACACCTTGGGTACGTGGCTACTGGCTTTGGGAAGGTGGATGTTGGCTTTGGGGAGTGGATGTTGGCTTTGGGGGGTGCATGTTGGCTTTCGGGAGGTGGCTACTGGCTTTGGGGAGGTGGTGGCCAGCATACCAGCGGGTCGGAGGGAGTGAGCAGCTCGCCTTGGGCAGAGTACTTCTCATGTTGGACAACTGCCAGCTCACCTTGGGCAGTTGCTTGCTTGCCTTGGGCTACTGTGTTCTTTGCTTTGGTAGGTGGTATATTGACGACAGATGGCTTCTCGCCCTAGTGGGTATTAGGAACTGCAGCTTTAGCCACCTGGCCAGCATCAAAAACTGTAGCTTTGGCCACTCGCCCAGCATCAAGAACTGCGGCTTTAGCCACTTGGGCGGCATCAGGAACTGCAGCTTTGGTCACTTGGTGGGCATCTGGAACTGAAGGTTTAGCTACTTGCCCAGCATCGGGAACTGTAGATTTGGCCACTAGGTTGCCATCAGGAACTGCATCACGGGTCACCAGCGGGGGGCAATGAAGTGCAGCTCTAGCCATCTCCAGGGCATTAGGAAGTGCAACTTTGGTAGTTTGCCTGGCATCAGAAAGTGCGGCTTTGGTCGTTTCCTGGGCATCAGGAAGTTCGGCTTTGGCAACATTCTGGGTTGCACTCCGAGTTACTTGTGAATGGGTCACAAGACTTGCCACTTTTGTTGTTCCTCGTGTGGAACCTGGAGGTGGAAGTCCTGCTTTTAGCAGATTCCCCTTGGACCTCGTGTGTCTCCCATTTTTTGTGTCTATAGATAGTACTAATGCCATGACACGCTTGCGAGATGATCCACCACCATGATCCATCCTTCGCCTGAGAGTTGTCTTCTTGAATTTTCTTTGCTTAAGCTACACATTTTACATGTACCAGTCAATTGGGGAAAATAAAGAGGAACAAAACATATGGCAAAAAGAGTAAGCAAACAA
Source organism: Avena eriantha (assembly GCA_910589775.1). Lineage (NCBI taxonomy): Eukaryota > Viridiplantae > Streptophyta > Magnoliopsida > Poales > Poaceae > Avena > Avena eriantha. The sequence goes on along the minus strand of OU342744.1, from coordinate 394,597,908 downwards.
TTCCACACAAGATGATTTGGCAGCACCTTAATTGTAGAGAAATCATGACAAGATGGTGAGTTAGCAGGTAAGGGAACTACATGTAGCACAGTCTCCTCGGTGACTAGTGTTTCATAACCTGATACGTCACCTTCACTGATACCCCCCTCAGGATCATACCGAGGTCCAGAGAGATCACTGTTGCTCTCTTTAGGGGACAATATGGTTGGGTATGCAACAACACTGGCTAAGAACCTAATGCCAAGTCGTTGCATCCATGGACTCTTTCTCATGATGGTTTTCATCCAACTTTCTTCCATCGGTAGTATTTGTGGTTCTAACATGAATAAATAATTCCACTTAACATAGAAATATAAAACTAGGTGCGATACCAACCTATGTTATATAGTATATAGTACTCATCATTTAACAGGTCGCCATGAGCAATTTAAATAAAAAGGTCGCTGGCTATCAAACTAATGCAACACACGGGATAATGTGACATGGTCTAAAGCCTTCCTTTTTGCTACTTCTAGGGGGGTGAATACACTTGGCAATGCAACAACGTATGCTAAGAACCTAAGAGCATGTACAATGAAAGACACATAGAGAAGTGCTTAGCGAAATAAACCGGTTTTGGTTAAGAAATGGTGTTTATTTATAACAGGATGATGTCTAAATTGGCACCTCTCGAATACAAATAAGCACTGGTTCTTACGAAAAAGCTTGGATTATTTTTCTAAGCAACACCCCAAGCACATTCCACTATACATTTGTGTTTCTAACGTGTATAGGAACTCCAAATATGGCTCAATATATAACATATGGGGTAGAACAGTCCACTATGACCAATTCATACTCTAATCATAATACATACGATGAAACAACAAAACAAATGCAACATGGATTGCATGATACTCCTAGTATGTGTAGCCTAGCTGGTATTATACACTAGTATCATACACAAAATACTAGTTTGTAAAAAATTGCTCACTATGACCAACCTAAATGATGGTGGCTATGTTATAAGAGCTATGACACTTCTCACTATGGAGATAATATTAAGGCCAGTCATAGTGGCGAGTAATATAGCCTAGTAACTTGTTATGTTACTCCCCACTATGACCAAACTTAGTATTATACACTGGAATAATAAGCAGGGTAGGACGATTAAACATAAGAAGTACAAGCATCTACCATGCAATTAAATAGAAAATTAAGTAAAATATAATCTATGGTGCTCATTGTCCTATAGTAACCATCATGTAAAATAGTAAACTATGAACTACTTATACGATGAACATTAGACATATCAGGAAGCTGCCAAAATATTGCAACAAACAGGATAATGCAACCATTATCACACACAAACTCATCATAAGCCTAATAGTTTATAAGCTAGACAATTCACCAATTGGTTGCAATAATAAGGAGGGCTGGACAATTAAACATTAGCAGTATATGCATCTATATCTTGCCACTAAATAGGCAAGTAGGCAGAATATAACATATGTTGTTGATTGTCCAATAGTAATCATAAGTGTAAAAGAGTTCATTGTGAATAATTTGTATTTATACTCTGTTCATAAGACATATGATAAAGCAGCCAAAATATTGAAACAAACAAGATAATGCAACCTTTATCACACACAAACTGATCATAAGCCTAATAGTTTACAAATTGGACCATTCACCAATTGTTTACAATAGTAAGGAGGGCAGGACAATTAAACATCAGTAGTATATGCATCTATATCTTGCCACTAAATAGGCAAGTAGGCAAAATATAACATATGTTGTTGATTGTCCAATAGTAATCATAAGTGTAAAACAGTCCACTGTGAACAATTTGTATTTATACTTTGATCATAATACATATTATGAAGCAGCCAAAATATTGCAACAAACAAGATAATGCAACCTTTATGAAGCGGTTATGGTTTCTCCAAGACCCTCATGGACGATGGTAGCAGCATCAATATTCTCTATGTCGAAACGCTACGTCGGATGAAGATCTCGGAAACACAGCTGAACCATAGCTCTGTGATCTTTCACGGAGTTGTCCCAGGAAGACAAGCCAATTCCCTGGGAGAGATCACTTTGGATGTTACTTTTGGAACTCCAAAGAATTATCGGACGAAGGCACTTTCCTTCGAAGTGGTCCCATTCAAGAGCGCATACCACGCTATATTCGGACGTCCAGCTTACTCGGCTTTTATGGCTCGTCCGTGTTACATTTACAATATGATGAAAATTCCAGGTCCCAATGGCGTGATCACCATCAGGGGAGACCCGAAGAAAGTGCGAGAGTGCGAAGATGGAAATGCCGCCTTTGCTGAAGCCATGTTGCACGCCCAGGAGTACCAGGAGATCAAGAAGAGCATAGATCCGTCCAAGATGCCCGCAACGAAGAAGGAGGTGACAAAGCCAAATCTGGAGTTCAAGGCATCAGAAGAGACGAAGATGACGATGTTGAAGGATGATGACCCCTCCAAGGTGACCCACATAGGTGTAGGCCTAAGTAGCGCATAGGAAAGCGCGCTCGTCAAGTTCCTCCAAGCAAATCAAGATATCTTCGCATGGCTGCCATCTGACATGACCGGAGTACCTAGGGAACTTGCCGAGCACTCTCTAAATGTAAACCCGAACGCTAAACCCGTCAAACAGTCCTTACGACGGTTTGGCGATGAAAAGCGTAAGGCAATAGCTAAGGAACTAGCACGGCTCGAGTTAGCCGGATTCATAGAAGAGGTCATCCACACTGAGTGGTCGGCCAATCCTGTAATGGTCCCTAAAAAGGACACCACTGATTTAAGGATGTGTGTTGATTATACTGCCTTGAACAAGGCTTGTCCAAAAGATCTGTTCGCTCTGCCTAGAATTGATCAAGTCATCGATTCTACGGCAGGCTCAGAACTCCTTTGTTTTCTTGACGCATATTCCGGTTATCACCAAATCTGGATGAAGGAATCTGACAAAGTCAAAACTTCATTCATAACCCCTTTCGGAACCTTCTGTTTTGTTACGATGCCCTTTGGGCTGAAGAACGCAGGAGCTACGTACCAGCGCACGATGCAGCGTTGCCTCCATGACCAACTCGGACACAATGTACATGCATACGTGGATGATATCGCGGTCATGTCCAAAAAGAAGGAAACGTTGATTTCCTACTTGGAGGAGACGTTCGGCAATCTACGAAAATACAACATCATGCTTAACCCAAAGAAATGTTTCTTTGGAATACCAGCCGGAAAATTCTTAGGTTTCATCGTGTCTCAAAGAGGCATAGAGGTGAACCGAGACAAAATTAAGGCTATACTCAACATCTCCAGGCCAACTCGCCTGAAGGACGTACAAAGACTAACTGGCTGCATTGCTGCGGTCAGTCGATTTGTAAGACGGCTTGGTGAAAGAGCCGCACCATTATATAAACTCCTGAAAAAGACCAAGGATTTTGTCTGGACCAACGAAGCTGAAGCTGCACTACAAGATCTAAAAAGAGTACTCTCATATGTTCCTATCCTTGCAGCGCCGGAACCTCAGGAACCGATGTTGCTTTATATTGCTGCGACAAATAAATTTGTCAGTATCGTCATGGTGGTGGAGAGACCAGAGGAAAATCAGGAACACCTGGTGCAGCGTCCGACATACTTTGTTAGCGAAGTCTTGACAGAATCAAAGCAGTGGTATCCGCACTATCAAAAATTGGCTTACGGTGTTTTTCTAGCATCTCGTAAGTTACGACACTATTTTCAGGAGCATCCAATTACCGTGGTGAGCAAAGCTCCCATGAGAGACATAATAAACAATAGCGACGCCATAGGACGCGTCGCAAAGTGGGGAATAGAGCTCTCAGCTTTCGACATTGAGTATAAACCTCGGACAGCAATCAAATCCCAGATCCTTAATGACTTTGTCGCTGATTGGACAGAGACCAAGGAGAACATGATCCTCCCTGATTCGGAATATTGGACCCTCTTTTTTGATGGGTCTAAGGCTCGAGGGGGCTCGGGGGCTGGCGTGGTGCTCAAATCACCCCAAGGAGATAAACTTTTATACGTGTTGCAGATCCACTTCACAACGACAAACAATATTGCCGAGTATGAAGCACTGCTGCATGGAATCCAGATTGCTAAGGATATTGGCATCCGGCGTTTTATGTGTTATGGAGATTCGGATCTTGTTGCTTAGTAAGTGTTGGATATTTGTAATGCAAATAAACACATGGCAGCATATAAAGTTGTCGTGGATGATCTATCTAAATCGTTCGAAGGGTTTGAAGTTCAACACATCCCTCGAGAAGAAAATCAGGAAGCAGATGCACTATCTCGTATATGCTCTGCGCGGAAAGAGGTCCCGGATGGCGCTTTTTTAGAGCACCTCAAAGTCCCTTCGATAAAGGGAGGAGATGAGGAATATCCGACCAAATCCGACTCACCTTTGATAGCAGTTCTGGCTGTAATTCCCAGCTGGACTCAACCCTACCTCGATTATTTGGTAGATGGCAATTTACCCGAAGATGAGGTGCTAAGCCGGTAGATCATCCGACGAGCAAAATCCTATACTATTGTTAAAGGTGAGCTCCATAAACGGAGTGGTTCTAGGGTCTTTCAGCGTTGCGTATCTCCAGAAGAAGGAGTGGAAATCTTAAGGGAAATCCACGAAGGCGAGTGTGGTCACCATGCTGCAGCCAAATCTTTAGTGGCAAAAGCTTTTAGACACGGATTTTTCTGGCTTACAGCTCAGGCAGATGCCGAACGATTAGTCAAGACGTGCAAAGGCTGCCAAAGATACGCCAAGCAAGCTCATGTTACGGCTGATCAGCTGCGAACAATAACTATAACATGGCCCTTTGTGGTCTGGGGGCTTGATATGGTAGGACCATTTAAACAAGCTCCAAGTGGATTTACTCACCTCTTAGTGATGCTGGATAAATTCACCAAATGGATTGAGGCTAAACCTGTCACTAGTTGTGATGGAGCAACATCCAAAAGATTTGTCGAGGATGTTATAATCCGGTATGGTTATCCGCATAGCATTATCATGGACAACGAGAGTAACTTCTCTATGGGAGAATTAGCTGAATTATGCGACGAGCAAAATATCCGGCTTGACATTGCGTCAGTCGCACATCCACAGGCTAACGGACAAGTCGAAAGAGCTAATGGTTTAATCTTACAAGGCCTGAAACCGAGACTCGAAGCACCACTACGACTGGCTGCAGGGGCTTGGGCAAAGGAATTACCCTCTGTAATTTGGAGTTTACAAACAACTCCGAACAGGTCAACAGGATACACACATTTCTTCTTGGTCTATGGCGCGGAAGCAGTTCTTCCTAGTGATTTAATTCATACTTCTCCTAGAGTGGCCGCGTATATCGAAGAGGATGCCGAGATTTCTCGACAAAATGATCTCGACTTAGTCGAAGAAGTTCGCGTCGTTGCTGAAATGAGATCTACAGCCTATCAGCAGAAGTTATGCAAGTATCATAGCCAGAGAGTCCGAAATAGATCTTTTAATAAAGGTGATTCGGTTCTGCGGCTTGTGCAACCAAGAAAGCACAAACTTTCCCCAGTATAGGAAGGGCCCTTTTTAGTTAGTCGAGTATTGCACAATGGATCGTACTACTTAACTGACATGAGGCCAATCAAAGAAAGACCTGCTACTAAGAAGAGAAAGAGAGCTAGAGGCAGTACAAATCCGGATGAGTTAGACAGACCGTGGAACATTGCTCAGCTACGTCCCTTTTATTTTTAGTTTATCCTTCTTTGTAATCATATATATGTACATGTTCTTTGAGAAATAAAAGTTTTGGTTGCCTCAAGTTTTTCAGAGAAGTTTTTACCATCTTATTTCCAAATGATCATGTTATAGTCGAAAATCCCAGAATGCTTAAAAGTACTTTATGCTCATGTTCGTTCTGGTCTAGATTTCCGATTCTAAAACTGCTACCTTCGGGTATAACTCTAAAATTTCTAGTCTTTACTTTGGTTATTTGTCTGATTGCTGGATGCGGGTATTTTCCGAGTAGTGAATTGTTGGTACTGGAAGCCGGCTTTGTTTCCGAGTTTAAAATGGTTTATCAAGTGAGCTCCGTTGCTCGGTAAAGTTTCTAGCTGAAGGTTTAGCCGGCTCATGAAAGGGATGAGGCGGAAAGCCAGATAAACGATAAGTAGAGATGAAAAAATTCAAGTGCTTATGAAAATATTTCAAGCACACAAAAAAACAAAGACAAAAGTGCTGAATAGATAAAAAGCTAAGCACTAGCAAAAGTCAATAGTACTTAATATTTACAAAACGCATCATGTCTTTCCGGAATAATACATAGTTTTCTGGTCTATGATGCAGGAGGAGATGAAGGAGCTACCGGCTCGCTAGTTACTCCGCCTTGATATCGTTCCGAGATGTCCGGATCTAAGGTGGTCCGTTCATCGTCGGAAACTTCTTCGGTTTCTTCTGGAGGAGGTGGAGGAGTAGCTACGCAGGTGAAGAAGGGGATCTCATAGCTGGTCAGATCAGCTACATGACACCCGTATCTGGCGCAGGAGTGCATGATGGCTTGAAGGTCTTGCTCCTGGATGTCTTTGTCTACCTTGCAGTACCCTCTAGTCACTTGCCATATCTCCATGTTTCCATGGTGGCTCATGACCATGGTGAGAGTGTTCTGCGCAGTAGTCTGCGCGTAGGACATGTTCCAGTCCCGAACAAGCTGCGGCATCTCCATGGCCTTGTCACGCACCTAAAAATCCGACATGCTTGGCATGTCAGGAATCCTAAGAGACTCGCCAATTTCCTCAAGGGACTAGTGGAAGTCATGTAGAAGATCACCGAGTTGGGTAAGCCGGTGGGTGCGGGGCTCGGAGGAGGAAGAGTCCGTCAAGTTCAGAGGACCTATACACAAAACAAGTCAAGAAAAATCCGACATTGATGAAAGTCGAAGAAATGATAAGTCAGATAGATGGAACGTACCAAGAATGATGTTGTCAATCTTGGTCTTCTCTTCCCGAAGACTCTGGAGTTCAGCCCGGAGCGCCTCGGAGATGTCCTTATCTCTGCCAAGCTCATTCTTGAGGTCCGAGATAAATTTATCTTGAGAAGCGATCTTGCGATCGCGCTCTTTAGTGGCCATGGAGGAGGATTCCAGGACTTGAGCTATGCTCCTTTCATGATCCGCCTTGAGCTTATCCAGCTCTTGGCGAAGTCCCTTGTTCTCCACCACCAGGGTCTTGAGGTTCTCGGCCTCTTCAATCATAACGATGGATTGTTTCACCAGCGCTGAAAGTCAAAAAATAACAATAGTTCAGGAAAAGTTCGGCACTCAAAAAGCAAAAGACAAGGTTTGAATCTCGGAATGTTTACCTTCGGCTTCATCCTTGGCTACTTTAAGTTCGACATTTTTAAGCCGGAGATCCTTGATCTCTCTCCGCTTATTACAGACATTGGTCAGTAATTCCTAGTTATAGGAACATACTTTCTGTAAGTCAGAATACCCAAAGTCAGAAAGCTAATTAAGACTCGGGCTAATATTTTTTGCTAAATATCAGCACGAGCCTTGGGGGCTACACTAGTTCGTTCTTTGGCATCCTAATGGAAGCATAAACCCGGATTCTATATCCTACTTCATGCTTAGGGGCTAGAGGATATGATATAACATAATGTAAAAACAAGAGTTGGAATTCCAAATTAGATATTGCTCGTCGGTAAGTTTGTCTAACCTCGTGTTCACTTCAACTGCCACCTTCTCGGCAAGAGTAAGAGAGATCACTGGGGCTGTTGGAAGCTCACCAGCCCTAATCCTCTCGTCCCGAAGGCAGACTTGAGCGAGAAGGTCGGAGAACTTGACGTCCTCCGCTTCTTGCGCTTCCTCTTCGGGGGATAAATGGCTTTTGTCTAGGACTTGCCTGGCCAGCCGCTGGATTTCCTCTACAGATTTCCGGGACAGGCCAAACTTGGCAAGTCCCGGATTGCTGATGAGGTTGTCGGCGAAGACTTCAGCCGAGGGATCATTACCCGAAGAGGGTTCACCCTTACCTTGACCTGACGCACCCACGGGGACGTCAGCTTGCGACCCAAGGATCACAGGCTCTGTTGGAGGAGCCGGATCTTCTGCAACCACCGGAGAAGGAATGATCGCCGGAGTTGCAGAAGGTTGAGGGGCAGGAGTTGGAGGAGCCATGGCAGGGGAAGCTATGGCGAGCTTCGTATGTCGCAGGGGCTTCGAAGGAATCCCTTTCCCCTTACCCTTGATGAGAGGCTTTGCTCTGAGAATGTAATAAAGTCGGAAACATTACATCTCAGAAATAAATTCGAGAAAGGTACAAAGGCGGAAATTGTGAATGAAAGTTACCTCTTCACAACATGCACTTCCTTTGTGCCAACAGCCACTGTCGGAGCTTTGCACTTTTTGAGCGCAAGGTCCGGCAATGGGACCACTTCAGTCTCCTGAGAAAACTCAGGAGGATATCCTTCGAGTGGAGCAAGCTCCGACTCAGGGAGGTCAGCAAGCTGAAAACAAGAAAGCATATCAGCATTGCAGTATATAACTTAAAGATTGAAGCACATAAAAGGTGTATTGATGGAAGCTTACCGGCACCACGGGGTTTTCCGCCGTGTACATATCCAGAGAAATCTCCGGAATTCTCCTCTCGATCCGCTCCTTGATCAGCCACTTGATCTGGCTGATGTAGCCTTGAGTGGTGTAGGATTTGGGGCTGATGCGGAGGGAGTCTTTTTTGGAAGACGTGATGGAGTGCATCAGTCTATCCCCGTGGTACTGAAGTGGCTGGATCCGACGTGAGACCCAGCACTGGACCAAGTCGGATCCCTTCAGACCCATGTGCTTGATCAAATATTTGATCCGCCTCTTCGCGAGGATCAAATCGTCGGTGAGAGCCGGAGCAGCCTCGTCCCAGGAAGGCTGGGCCGTGGCGGCTCCGTCGACAAAAGCCGGCAAAGCAGTAGCTTTGTCCGGAGCCGGAATATCCCTATGGTAGAAAAAGGTGGCTGGCCATTGTTTGACCGAGTCACTGGCAGAAATTTTGGGATATGCCCGGTCTCGTCTAAGTGAAAAGCTAATAGTGCGGTGATGTAAGGAACACCGGCAGTGATGGAATTTCTCCAGACTTGGAAATAGTACCGGAAGAGAAGCAAACTCGGCCTAATGCCGAGAAAGCCCTCGCAAAGTGATGCATACGCACTCATCTCTAAGAGAGAGTTGGGAGGAAGATTGTGGTGTTGAACTCCGTAATGATCTATCACCTCAGAGAAGAACTCCGAGGGAGGAAAAGACAGACCTCGGTTGAGATGGGTGCCGAAGTGGACCCGCTCGCTGTTGTGCGGGTTGGGGATGGTTTCGCCGGAGCCGCTCCGCCAGTCGCGGGTGGCGAGAAGCCCCTCCTTCTCCACGTTCTTGAGGCCGTCCTCGTCGAGGGCGCAAGGGATCCAAATTCCCCGGAAGCTTTCCTTCTCCGCTGCTGCTTCCACCGTCACCGCCGCCGTTGCTGCCGCCAAACCAGAGGAAGAAGATGATGAAACCATTTATCTAGTGAGAAGATGACCTGAAAGTGGCGGCGTTGGGAGTTCTATGGGGGGAAGGACGAGAGAGCTCTAAGCGCGCAGGAGGATTGGGAGGAAAGGAAACGGCAAAGACTGGTGGAAAGGAGAAGGAGAAATCCAAACCCCTTATATCCACTTAACTACGCCAAGATTCGTGCAAATGCTACAGCGTAACCGCCACGCGTCGTGGAAAGAACTGGGAAGGACCCACGCGATGATTACGTCTCCTCGATCTCCACGCACACATTGAAACGGCGCCTCGGTTCCGCAAACCACGGACCCACCAACGGTCGTGCTGACGGCACGCCTGTCAGATGACGTGACTTGACCATGCTTGTGTCAGGTGGCGTAGAAACCAAGTTCCGGCTTAGTTTAAAATTGAGCTGGAAAATCTGAGTAACTAATTGATAGGTCCGACTTATTTTTAAGACCCAGATCGTATTTTTTGTTGTGAAGTTTCAGGAACCCTTCAAGATTCTGCAAGCCAAAGATCAAGCTAGACGATGATAAAATCCGACTTTGGATCTTGGAGGCCTCCGGGGGCTGCTGTTGGGGATATACTTTCCGGGTATCCTCACAGTTCCTCACTGACCAGGGTGGCCCACCTAAGGTTAGAGCTTTGCTTCACGGGCGACCCAGTCAGGGAGAGAAGACGGAGTCCTATCCGGCTACGGGAAGGCCCAGAAGACTTACCGACTTAGGCCCATAATGTTACTTGTAGTTCAAGATGTACTCTGTAACCAACTCTTAGTCGTAGCCGGATTGATCTCTCCTATAAACCCTAGGCCGGATATCTATATAAGCTAGCCTAGGGAGAGCCTTTAGGGCACAACACAATAGTCTACAATCTCAACTCCCACAGGCGTTACCCTTGTAACCCATATTTCGGCTCTACCGTATTACTGGATTGCTAGCAGGAGTAGGATCCGTCTAAAGCCGATGGATTCAAACCTGGGTAAACTTGTGTGCTCACCATCCCGGAATACCTTACGTCTCACACCCCTCTCTTCCGCACGCCTCGAGGACCCCCTCATGGCGTACTTGTCCTCAATCCGACGACAGGGTCAGTGTTGGGTTGGATCTGGGGAGGTACTGGGCCGACCGGGAGGGAATCGGCCCACGGCGAGGCGACGCGGCGCGCGGGAGCCTGGGGCTTGAACCTGCTAGGCGGGGCTCAGCGGTCTGTGGGAGCGGGCGGCCGAAGCGGTATCACGCAGATCTGGCCATTTGATTGAGTCGCGATGGACGGCGGCGCTTCGTCGTGCTCGACAGAGCAGAGCTCGCGGCGGCGGACCCTAGCACATCGGAGAGGGAGGAGAGAGCTCACCAGAGGGCTCGGGAGGCGACGGGGAGGGTACAGGGTGACGCGGTCGATGACAGGGACCAGATCGAGGAGCGGCATGGCGGGGGAGGTCCACGGGAAACAGCTCGCGTGACGGTGGCCGAGGATGACCTCGTCGGAGCTCACTGGCAAGGACGGAGGAGTCGGTCCTGGACAAAAATAAGCATAGGGTCAGGTGCAAGGGAGGCAGGGGAGTCGACCATGCGACATGCAGAGGAGGGAGAGCAAGGGGGAGACATCCTTGCTCGATTTTTGTTGGAGGCCGAAGCTTCTCCTTCTTCTTCTCCTGGCAACATAGAGCGGAGGAGAGGGAGTGGAGCCTGGGGAGAGTGACTGGAGGGGAGAGGGAGCAAATGAGGGGCAAGGGCTCGTTGGGGAGGGCCTCTGGCCATTTATACCGAGGAGGGGAGCTAGAGGGTGAGAATGTCCAATTTAGACATGGGGGAGGGGTAGGGCTGGCCAGGGATTGGCCTAGGAAACGGTGGGGACAGGTAGGAAGGGGATTGGCTCGGGCAGGGAGGGGTAGGGCAGCTGTGGTAATTAATTGGGGTATATTTTGTAAGATTGGGGTTGTCTCTCTCTCTCTTTCTACTAATACATGGGTAGAATGGTCAAGGGCAGGGCTGGAACTACAGTGCTAACGACCAGGGGAGGGGTGAATGTTGTGGTGCATTGCTTTGCAAGATTGGTGGTGGTTTGATCTTGTTTGGAGTCAATAATAGTTTGATTTGTTAAATTGAGTAAATAGATGGTTGGGAAGGAAGTTCAAAAACTTGCATAGGCCAGAGTGGGGAGATGGTACTGGTAAGTAGATGAGGTCAAGGTAGACTCCTAGAATTTATTTGGGATTTTTATAAGGGGTTTTAGTCCTCATAAATCCATTTATTCAAAAAGGGCAAAAGTGGTTTCTTGAAGATGATTTGATAGATTTACATTGGACAAGGTTGGTTTTTATGTGAGAGGGTCCAAGATGTGAATACACACTTAGGGTAATTTTCCCAAGATTTATTGGGGATTAAAAGTATTTAGAACAATTATTATTCCAATTCAGCCATTTAAGAAAATGGGCAAAAATAAATACTAAAGCTTCTCAAAATTATTTATTTTTGAGATGTGGAGATAGGGTATGATATACGGAACTCACATGAGCAAAAAGTTGGGGAAGTGTTTTGACAAAAACCAAACTTTTCATTGGGAAAGGAGTTTTGAGATTTTGTCAATTAAAGGAGTTAAAAAGATTTGAAGCCATAAAAATTATGAATAATATTTGGTAAATCTGGATGATCAAGGTAGATGATGTAAACAAGGTGTAGCATGCATTTGCAACTTTGGGATTGGAGAGTCCAAGTTGATTTTCGTGGAATACCCTAGATTAGGGATCTAGGGAGGTGTTAATTTCATACCATTAAAAGCTGGTTCGATCTTGGAGCTCAAAGCTCACCTTGATGCAAGGGTTGGATGATTGGATATACCAGGTCATATATATGATCATGGCAGAAGGAGTTTGAATTAATTGCATTTTAGGTGATCTAGATGTGATGGCAAACTTTGTTGAAATTAAGGCTGTCATACCAGATGAGTCATGATGCCTTATAAACCATGTGGGTTTAATAAGATCAGGGATCCACTTGGAACAAGTGAAGTAGATATTGATATAACTAAATTATTACAACACAGCCATGCAAATATTTGATCCATAGAAGATTTTATGGTGGTGTGAGCTTCTACCAAAGTGGGCATGATGACTAGTTTTGCATGAAATATTATTTTCTTGTCTGCAAAACCATCAAGGACATGTGGGTTGTAGGAGGATCTAACCAACGACAAGTGTGGGACTTGGTAGTCCTTAGGAGGGTTAACAAGATGGTTCAGTTGCATTTCCAAAAATACACAGGGTTTGAGAATGGGAGGCATTCAAAGAGGTGATGTTGGAACCATTTCCAGACTTAGTCAAATTGGGAGGTTTTGAGGATTTTGACAAGAGTAAGACAGGGAATGTTTTTGGAAGGGTTGCAAGGTACCAAACATCATCAAGTGGATGAAGTTGAAGTGTAGGTTGATTATAAGGGATCCATGCTTGATATTGGTCTTCATGGACTTGGAAACTTCTAGAATGGATCAGTGCAGAAATGATCTGGCTAAGGGTTTTAGATGAGCATCTAGTAGCTATGGATCAGATCCAGGTTTGTAATCTTGCTTGGGGATGATGGTTTGGAAACATCTTGAACCTAGTGATGAGTTCCTAGAGTGGCTCATACTACTTCCTAAGCAAAGAAGTCAAACAGCAGATCAAGGCAACTCATCAGACAGCAGATCAAGGCAACTCATCTTATAATTAATCAACTATTACTAGGGTTACTATCAAGCTTAGCATGTGGTAAGGAAGGGTATTTTGAATAGGTTGTAGTTTGGAATAAGATGAGGGTCTCTTGGTATCTCTACCAAGGGTAGAATTCAAATGCTTCATAAAAAGGTTTTGTTGAATCTTGAGATAAGAATAGTAGAAGGTTATGGCTTGAAAACATAAGGATATTATGTTATATAGCTCTCCATAGTTGAGGGAATTAGAGACTACTAAAATTGTTGTTTGAAAAAGCTTCTTGGCTCAGGTTTTGAAATGCCAGAACATTTGAGAATATGTAAATTGAGCCAGGATAGTTTTGGTAAGTAGCTTTTGTCAACTGATGGTGAGGTAAGGAGTATCATATGATATACACTCACATGCACAAGCACAAATAAACAACAATCAAACACTGCACTAATGAACAAGAAAAGTTTTTGTTCCCCCTGATTTTTGCATTCAGGACGACTAATTAGGGTTACTGAAATTGAGATGTTACAAAGGGTCTAGAGGATCGACCGAGAAACATTTAGCAACACTACTTTAAATGTTATCCTTGATGTTCGAGTATGAAACATCAAGTAAAGGCCAGACTTCAGAGACAAAGGAAACCATAAGAACAACTGCTATAATTAACTCATAGAAGATGTCTCATGAAGGGTGGTTGTTACTACTGATTCAAGAGAATAGGACAATAGGTCTTCCGACTAGTAGTGTCAACCATTACATCAATCTTGCTGGATTTACAAAGAGACCTATGTCAAAACCTTGGAAACACCAACCATCATATCTGCTTGAGATTCAGATCTTGTTAGGTGTAATTATACTTCAGACTCGGCATGTCCGAATAGAAAGCTTGCAACATTTACCGTAGAGGTAAAGTTACTAGATCCTCAAGAGATGAACTACAATGTTAAGCTCCAATAGACTGAGCTAGATTGCTGGACCCATGTATTAACAACTTGTCTAAGGACACCTGCTCATACATTGAGTACTTGCAACAAGATACAACTGTGTCCTTAAGGTACGGAGTTAATTGTACTCGAATCCACGATGACATCTTTCTATAGTTGCGCGTGAATCGGAGAAGGTTACTTCTAACATCCAGAACACATTCTTCGAGATGACCCAAAGAAGGTTCTAGAAAGTTTTCCAACATTAATACCAAAGGTTTCATATAAATCTAGTCTAGCTTAGAGAAGATAAGGATGTTATCGATGCGCTCAACAACAAACTTATAGAGATACTCCAATTGGATGAACTCATAAGTTGTGTGAACATGGGAAAGCTATTGGTCAGACCAAAGAACATAAAGATGTACTCAAGTGAAACATCACAAGGAGCAGCATCATCAAGATAGTGCTTGGAACTGAGTTTGATTTGATGATAACCCAAATCAAATCAAAGGAGGGGGAAGAAAACATATCCACGAAGGAAATACTATCTTTCTTCAGCACGAACAAAACTAGACATCCCTTTAAGATGAACTTGGTCGGATAGAACTTTCGTCTTACAACTCTCCAAGTTGTTGTTTAAGCTCAAACAACTAGTTCAGGGGTATCTAGTACGGATCCTTGGAGATAGGAGCAGTTCAGAGAACTTGCTTGCTCGAGAACTTGACTACACGGTCATGTGGCAACATGGCGATACTTTTAGAGAGACATCTAGAATATCACGAACCACCGATATGTCACTTAGTTCGAGAGGAAACTTGCTTAGTAAGGCAAGAAGACATAGTCTCAAAGCTTCGGCACAAGCCTAACTCTTTGACTAAAGAGGGTGTACCAGAATATCGGACTTGGTAGCACAATCATCCTTCGCTTAGTGATAGGGTTAACCAACCATGCTAAGAATGACACATATGTCCTTGGAGTTCTAAGCATTAATAATTGCTAAGAATTTCAGATTACCACATTATTATGCACGCGCATCATTCACGAGCGCGAAAGCTCGGAGGAAGGGTGGGTAAATATTTGTGAGAGCATCACTTCATTAAGAAGACCATGAAACTCGACACGACCTCTTAGTATAAAAGGGTGTGATACTCTAAGGTAGAACATATAGAAGCTAATCAATGCCTCTTTATCTGCGGATTACAACACTTTGACCTGGTCCTAGATATGACGAGGTACTGGAGTTTGTTTCTCCTGACATTTCGAAATGGTGTGTCATGAAATACCACAAGAGTATCTTGCATCGGGAGACACCAATGCGCATTACAATTTGGCTACCAACTGGTAGACAATTGTCAGAAAACAACAAGGGGCAAAGGAACATGCTCAGGATAGAATCCTGAGATGTGGATGCATAGATTATCAATCTTCCGAGAACCAATGCATACAAGGTAGGTGTGGCAGAGTCACGAGTATAGATGCGAGACTCATGAGGAGCACTCTTGTTGTGATCTATTTGGTTCCATTAAAGAACATCTGCCATAGCTAGTGGTAGGGGAAGTCCTTAATTGTCACAATTCAATCGTGACAAAGACCACAAGATTGAAGGCTAGGATTGTAGTACCAGCCATCTTGAGGTAATGTGTAAACATTAGCATCAGGGGTCAAAGGAATGGACCTTGGGTTAAATATCAACTTCATGTACAAGATTCACCACAACAGAATCTAGCACAATCCGAGATCTTCGGTTCAAGTCCAGGGGTTAAAACCCGAGAGAAGAAGTAATTACTACTGGAGTGACACAACGTACACCCCAAGGTAGTAATCACGAGGTAGCTTCCAAGATAAGAAAGAACTTCTAAAGTACCCAAACAAACAAAAGGGAGGCACACGAGGTGAAAGGAAACCTCGAGACCTAGAACGGAATATTGTGTAACCATTAACATGATGTTGTGGACCCATAATATAGAAAGATCATGATAGAAAGGAATCTATCAATTGAAGCAGAGCAAGGATAAACAAGGAATTCACAACACACGCAACTCTAGAGAACTCAACACTAGGTCAACTGGCTTAGAAACGTCATGCCCAGAAGGCACCTAAGTTTTGAAAGACTAGAAGAGATATCAAAACTTTTTCCAAATCAACACAAGGTAAGATGACCAAGAGTTAGAGCAAAACTAGATAAGGAGAATAAGAAGCATACTAGAGTTTTTGCAATTACTTTTCATTTTTTTGATATAGTTTTCACAAACACTAGACTCAACATCGACCAATATCAAGGTTTTCCTACGGTCGGTACTACTCTGATACCAAAAACTGTAACACCCCTGGAATCAGGGTTAAACAAATCCAGACCTTAGCCTAACATAAGCTTAACTTAGACCTCGAGGATATCCAGTGAGAAATTGGTAACACAACAGTAACCCTGCGACACAAAAATTATTACAGCAAGCTCATAACTGAGCGAAGAACCAAAATATTACAAGCAGAGGTCACTGACCACAAACATCAAACAATGGAAGGCAAATTATGCTATTAAGTATAGCAAACTTAACAAATGGCCTAAGAGGCCTAAAGTATAATGATGACGTCCCAGCCCATAGATTCCAGGCTGCCGGCTGGAAACCCGAAGCTAGTCGTCGGTGTCAATGTCGTACGGAACACGTCTTCAGGGGAACACTTACTCCGCTACAAAAGTATCAACAAAGCAAGGGTGAGTACAGGGTGTACTCCGCAAGACTTATGGCTAGTGGGGTTAATTTGCATAAATCCATCTTTGTTTATAAAACAAGAAGGAGAAGAAGCTCGTCTAATTAGATTATTTTAAAAGGGGATAAGAGAGCGACATCTCCGAAGAATTGATCATCATATTTTGATATCCACCAAAGTAATCCTCATCGCAGAACTAGGATCACCCCCTCGTACCCTAAGGAAGCATCCTTAAGCACACGTTGAACTTCCAAGTTTTACGATTAGGTTAATGTTCTCTATGATCTTCCCAAGTCATCCATAACCGTAGACACGGCTTTTCGAAAAGATTTAGCCCTGCAGGGGTGTACAACTTTACCCACACGTACGAACCGACTCTTAATGCCACTATAGTTGAGCCCTCTTCCTTGGAAGGCTGGCAGAGGGTGGTTGGACACGACCTTTACCTTGCTTTTGCTGAGACCATGAGTCACGCCCTAAGGATGGTTCCACTGTAATGGGTCAAATCCCGAAGTCGGTCCCTAGAGATGTGGGCGAGGTTGGTTTACCAGGGGCTCCATTGACCCCAAGCAACCCTGGCCACGCTTACCTACCTGTTATGATGCACCTCCTTCTCCTCCTCTTCGAAAACATTTTCAATGCGTATGACAAATGGAAAGCCCGAACTATGTGACTCATGGAATCTACTAGGCAAGTTAGTTAGTCGAGAGGTCCCCATAAACCCCGTGTGGCTGTACGCTCGTCTTGGTTCAAGAGGCTAGAACTCGGTTCCTAGTGGTGGCGAGCATGGGACTACAAAAACCACATCCCACTGTGGCCTCCCATACCAGCCTTAGCATGTTTAACCTTTACCACTTATCTTACATCATTAGTATACATCGTTCTCCTGTCATACTAGATTCTCTGCATTTGGTACATCTTCTGGATGAACCAACTCTAACGGCTAAGCATGGTTAAGCAAGACACAGATAAGCTCTAGCAGTGCACACAAGCCAAGCCTAGTTATGCTAGGAGCAGTGGATCAGGTAATATAAGCTCAAAGGGAGTAATGCAACAGATAGGATTCTCTATCATTCGATAAAAGACCACAGTAGAATCGTATGCATCATGGAAGAATGAAATACTTTCGAAATCATAGGATTGTATAATGGTGGAGCTATGCTTGCCTTGTTTGTTGATACCCAGATATAGATCTTCGGGAGCCTTGGTCTTGACTTGATTACAGTTGGTCAAGTATTGTTCGTCGATCTTCGATGGTGTTAACCTCGGTCTTTCATCTCGATCTCGATATTGTATTCTACCAGGAAGAAGCAAGCACCAGAAAGAAAGGGGAACAACAATCAACACATGGCATCGATGCAATTCTCAAGCAAGGATGATGATATGACAAGTTAAATAGAGTTGAAATGGAACCCTAAGGCATGCTTGGCAATTTAAGCGGCGTCCGAGGAGTCCAAACCCTAAAACAGGCGAGACCCCGGAACACCTGAGGGGTTGATTTCATTCTCTAATTAAACTTGCAATTAAAGTGGCTTAACAATGCATGATTGTAGTTTAAACAGATATATCTCATTTTTGTGAACATTTTGACATATATTTGTATTTTTTTGACTTATAAATAATTAGATATTGAATTTATAAGATTAAACTCTTTTATGAAATTATTAAACCATTTTAAAAAGGTTTATTGCGTCAGCACAGGTGGAGGCTGACGTCACCACGGGCCAGGGACATTTCTCACCGGGGCTGTGCCTAGCCCCAGAGACTGACTGCTACGGCCAGGGCCAGGTCAACAGGCCACGCCGGCCATGTTCGGTCAGCGCCCACGTCAGGCACACGCGGGCGACACCTCAGCCCCATATGGGCTCGCCGGAGGGCACATCAGCTAGCGGTGGTTGGCAGCGCTAGAGGCACGCTGGGATGCGCAGGTTAGCTCGTTCGATCGAGCGCGACGCGGGGAGCCTAACTATGGCGGCGCCGCTTGGTTTGGGTCACTGGAGCGACGGCAGTGACTAGATACTACGACGGCAGGCGGCAGCGCACGATGTGAGCTCTAACCGGAGCGAGAGGGAGAGGGTGGAGAGGTCCCAAGGGACCAAAAGTTCACAACAAAGACGATGGAAAGGTCGACGAGGCCGGAGGAGGTCGGGAGGAGGCCAATCGACGGCAGCGAGCTTCATTGGGGTCGGGGAAGACGAGGTTGACAGTGACGATTCCGAGCGCCCTGGCTCGATTCGTTTGGCGAGGCTGCTCAGGACGGCGAGGCGGAGCTCAACACGTCATCGGCAGGGCACGGGGAAGCGTGGAACAGCAGGGACGGGAGACTCTGGGCTAGGGTTTTGGCCAGAGGAGAAAACAAGAGAGAGGCGCTGGGGGAATAGGAGGATAAGGCAAAGAGGAGCACGGCGAGACGGTCTTATCCTCGGCTAGGACGGCAGTGGGCATCGCGACGCAATGACGGCATCGGGCGGCAGAGGCGTGGCCACCGAGCTGCTTCTCGCTCTCTCTGTCACGAGGAAGAAGAAAAGAGAGGCACACCGAAGGGGTATTGGGGCGGCTGGTGGGCTGGCTGGGTCGGCTGCGGGCGTGCAAGGGAAGCAGGAAGAGAGAAGAGGGAGATGGGCCAGCATGGGCTACAGCAGCTACTTTTTTTTTACAGAAAACCTTTTTCCTTTTATGTTTTTTTCTCTTTTGTATTAACATTTCAAATATGTTTTTGATAGTTTCAAAAATACCAGAAGGTTTACAAAATGTATAAAATACTCAGGGGCCCTTGTATTCAGTTTGGGCTCCAAACATTTTGGGTTTTCAAAATTCAAAACCATTTTGAATATTTGAGAGAAAGAGGAAACTAGGGTTTTAAGGTTTTTGCATTATTTTCTTTGCATGCATTTTAAGGGATGATGTTCATGAATGCACAAACAAAGCCCTAAATATGATTAACTAAAACTGGGATGTTACAAATGATGTGTGGGTTGTGCTGAAGGGATGATTGGTTTATCCCAGGCACGAAAATTAACTCCTACGCGCGAAATTTTAGTGGGCTGTGTCGGTCAAATTTTTTGATGGCATATCTTGGCCGTCTATTGCATGATGAGTGGCTCAAAAAACTTAATCATATAGGATACTAGTTAAAATGGTACCTTTCGAAGAAATTAGCAATTACTGACGCCAAAATTAGAAAAAATCCATTATGCTGATTTTTGCCGAAATATTGGTATAGGTGAGATCCAAAGTGTGGTACGAAATTGATCTAGAGACCTTGTCTACTGTTATTTGAGCAGGTAACACAAACTAGCCAGAATCTCTTTACGGGTGAACCAGATGGTAAAACATGTGGTATCATCAGGGATAACATTGGCCAATGCATGTTTCTACCTAAACTAACAAGAATAAGTGTAAAAGTATGGTCAGTCGTCATTATGGCAGGTCGAAAGCGGGTAGGACCCCATGTTTAGGGCTTCCACTGGTGGAAACCGAGAG
The DNA here is from genome assembly GCA_910589775.1 of Avena eriantha. Lineage (NCBI taxonomy): Eukaryota > Viridiplantae > Streptophyta > Magnoliopsida > Poales > Poaceae > Avena > Avena eriantha. The sequence continues at coordinate 394,577,603 of OU342744.1, read as the reverse complement.
CGCCAGAATCCTTTCCAAATCTTGCATATAGCACTACCATATTTATTAAAGTGTGGTGGGATGTTGATATTGGCAGAACCCACCCCTGGGTGAGCCTGTTCTCACATGCAACTTATTTGTCATGGATGTAGATATCAATGTGGTGTTGGAAAAGAATACATGCAATGTGATCATGTGGATCAATGACTCTAGTGGTGATATTAATGTGTGGTTTAGGAAAAGAACACATGCAATGACTCTAGGGGATTCATGTGTCAAACCATCATGGTTATAGGGACCAAAAATACATTGGAAAGCAGCTTCCACATTGCATGTTGCACCAGTGTGACAAAAGTTGCATCACAAAATCCATTGGAGTGTGTATGGTCAAGTAGATATATCAATGTGGTTTTGGAAAAGAACACCTAAAATGTGGTCATGTGGATCAATGACTCTAGTGGAGATATCAATGTGTGGTTTAGGAAAAGAACACATGCAATGACTCTAGGGATCCATGTGTCAAACTATCATGGTCACAGAGACCAAAAACACATAGGAAAGCAGCCTCCACATTGCATGTTGCACAGTGTAATAGAAGTTGCATCACAGAATCCACTTGAGTGTGTGTGGTCATGTAGATATCAATGTGGTTTTGGAAAATAACACATGCAATGTGGTCATTGATGAGTGCATATTTGCATCATGTTTTACATTATTATTTTGCATTATAGATGTAGGATCTTGGTATTTTACGACGCTCGCGCGCACATTTTAAGTCTGTTCTCACAAGGATCAGGATAGATCATGGATCCAATGGATACAATTCTTAGAGCAGTTGTACTATTGAGAAAAGGGAGTCAAAAACAACGTAAATTGCTAATTTTGGCAAATATTAATAATACCAGAAGAAAACCAGAAGCGAACAAGGGAGGCAGAAGGTTCAACGACCAACAATACGGCGGGAGAAAATTTTCTGGCCGTATAGCTCTGGCTATATAGTTGGAGCCGCCTCCGCCTCCTCAAATAGTTTCACCCCGTGCAACTGGTTCGGGAAGACGACATACAGAACACCTAGAAATCACAAAACCTCACCTCCGGAAGGCATCTGGAGGAGGAACTCATCCACTGGGGATCCATCTTCGCCCTACGCAGATCCGGGACGCTAAGGCATCGATCTTCATCATCCACCGTTGCATCACCACCATCTCCATCCATCCCATCTACATCTTGTCTAGATCTTGTTGTAATTCATGTACCCGTTGTGGATTTATACATGTACTATTCATCTATGATTGTTTCCATTACCATTGCCAAGATGTTGATTGCCTCCATGTGTGAGTAGATCTCTAGTTCTTGGGGAGATGGAGAAACCCTAGTATGAGATTGAAATAAGATAAAGTCTATTATGATATTCATAGTTGTGACCATGTGTTAGATTTTCTACATCTTGATGTTGAGAGAAGTCGACCTCTCAATATTTGCCTCTCATGGGGACTTGATGGAGGGAACTACTAGTTGGTAGACGGAGGCGTGCTAGCACTTATAGTGACTATAAAGTTGTTGGCACCCCTTACATATCAACTTGGCAAACCGAGGAAACTCATGGAACACTATCCATGCCATGGGATACGTCCTACGAGATTACGTCCCTTAATAGCGCAATAATTTGATTGATGTCAATTGTTGATTGTTGTGGTTACGAGGATGATGTGAGCAACGGTTGCTACCTAATTATCCAAATACGGAGCTCCTCCCACACATACATAGTTGAGAATGTTCATGATAATAATCTTTATCTTAGATCCTTATAATGCTAGAGGTGTATCTGCTACTCCCTGAGAATACCATTTCCCTATTGCAGTTCCAATCTCTCTTACATACGCGATACTTACTTTCTGTATTCAGTTATTTTTCTTTACTTTATTATTGCTCTTATACCTAAAACCCAAAAACACATTTTTACACAATACTCACATTTTATCTTGTAACTTAGAACTTTATCTAGCATTTCTATCGTAATATTTATTTCAAGAGTTATTAGACTTAAGACTCCTGCTCAATGTGGGATCGATATCTTTATTTCGAAACTAGCTACAAACGAACTGTGCACTTGCAGTCATCAAGCTATTTTCTGGCACTGTTTCTCGGGAGCTAAGTGTTGTAGGTATTTTAGTTTTTGCTTATTTATTTTTGTCTTGCTAAATTTTGTTTTGAGTTACAGGTTTCCACCAACATGATGGAGTTTGAGCATATGACTAGTGCTAACCCACTCAACTGCTTTGGGAAGCTCTATGATATTTACAAAAGAGATAACTCTAATGAGAAGACAAGGGGGTTTGAAATAAATCCTCTACTACTTGGTATTTTACACAAGAAGCAATTTACTGGAGATGAAGAAGATCCTAATCCATATGAGCATATTGCCTATTTCAAAGATATATGTGGCACTTTTCTATTGATGGGATATACCGCTGACGAGATAAGGGTTAAACTTTTTAGTCAAACTTTGACTAGTACAACTCTCTCATGGTATATATCTCTACCACCTGAAGCCACTACTACTTGGGATAATCTAGCCAGTGAATTTCTAGCAAAATATTATCCATTGTCAAAATCTTGGAATCAGGCATCTTATAATGACTTGAAAAAAACGTTCTAATGAAGGACTAGTAAGGGCCTATATCAGATTTAAATATTTACTACGATTATGTCCGCATCATGATTTACCTGGATGGTATTTATTGCATATCTTTTATGACGGTTTAATTGAACCTAATAAAATTGAACTAGACTCTTTCACGGAAGGAGCCTTTATGAATCTTCCCATACCTAAAGCTTGGGCTTTACTTAATAGAATTCGTGATCATAGAGTTTCATGGAATTTTGGTCTAGGAAGTGAAGGAGGTGTAGAAATAGAACATGATTGTATTCATGACTATAATAAAAAAGGCCATGTTAAAGAATTATCTAAGGAACTTTATTTGGATTCAGATCTTGTGTTGCAAGTTGTTCAAGCTTTTATAGAAGATATCAAAGATCCAAAAGAAGGTCCGGTCAAGTACGATCCACCACCCAAACCAGAGAAGAAAAGAGAATATAAAGCAATACTGGCCTCCTTAGAACCAATAAATGAGATGCCTTTTCCTAACACTGCACAAAAGCATATTCTTGAATATGAACAGGTCAAAGCAGTACAGGATAAAAAGGAAGAAGAAAGTATGCCAGAAGTCGTGGAACATCTAGAAAAAACCAAAGATGAAGAGGTAACCAAGGAAGCAATTATGGCTATGTACGCACATTCTAACATAGTTGAACTTGATGAAGAGACTTCTATATTGGTTGAAGGTAAAACAAAGGTAAAATATGTGGGTAAGCCTATTCTTCCCTGCATATTTAAAGAAACCTCGCATTACGGTTTATGTGATCTTGGCAGCAAAGTTAATGTTATATCTTATGATTTCTACTTATAAATAAAAGAGGAAATAGAACCAGCTAAAATTGAAAATACTGATATGACAATTATGTTACCCAATAAAAATCTTAGAATTCCAGTGGGAGTAGTTGAAGATGCAATTGTCACAATTGGCAATAAAAACTTTCCTATCGATTCTGTAGTTGTTGATATGCCAGCTGACACTCTTTGCCCTATTATATTTGGAAGAAACTTTTTGGGTGATATAGGTGCCTATGTTAATTTCAAGAAGGAGATTGTGTCTCTTAAGCTTGGGGGAACAGAAAATAAATTCCATTTTTCCAAATTTAAAGACAGGCCTCCACAAATACAAGAAGAAAAGGAAGAGAGAACTATTGAAGAAATGGCGGCTCTTTTCTTTAGTAATCAAGAAGAAGAAATAGATGAAGATCCAAATTATTAAGAAATAGTTATGGAGGACAAGTCCTTGGAATAACTAGAAGATGAATTTAGTTCACTTCCCATCATAGGACCTCCAACTGATGAGGCTTTTGAAGAGCCAGAAAAGAGAGGGGACGAGGAACTACCACCCCTAGATTTGAAGACTCTACCAGATAATATCAAATACAGGTTTTTAGATGATACAAAAAAATTCCTATTATTATAAGTACTAAACTTTCAAGAAAAGAAGAAGAAGAACTTATGGAGATACTTAAGGAGAATCTCAAGGCCTTTGCATACTCAATGGATGACTTGAAGGGCATCAGTCCCATGATAGTCGTCCATCGAATATTCATGGAGGAAGGTGCTAAAACAGTTGCAGAATTTAATAGAAGATTGAAGCCTGAAATGAAAGAAGTGGTAAGAAAAGAAATTGCACACCTACTGGACACAGGTATAATCTATCATGTTAAAGAAAGTAAATGGGTAAGTCATGTTCATTGTGTCCCTAAGAAGGGCGGTCTCACTGTTGTTCCTAATGAAAATAATGAATTGCCTACTAGAACTATTGTTGGGCATAGGATGTGCATAGACTTATGAAAATTAAATAAAGAAACTAGGAAAGATCACTATCCTTTACCATTCATAGATCAAACTTTAGAGAGGTTGGCAAACCATACTCATTTTTGTTATTTGGACAGATACTCTGGTTTTTCTCAAATAGCTGTTCATCCTGATGACCATCTTAAAACAACTTTCATTAGTCATTATGGTTTATGTAATGCTCTGGCTACTTTTCAAAGATGCACGAATGGTATTTTTGCGCATTTCATAGAACTTATAATGGAAGTATTTATGGATGAATTTTCTGTCTATGGAATTTCGTTTACTAGTTGCTTGGATAATCTCAAAAGAGTTTTGCAGCATTGTGAAGAAACTAATCTTGTTCTAAACTGGGAGAAGTTCCATTGTATGGTCAAAGAAGGTATAGTCCCTGGACACAAGGTATCAGGTAAGGGAATTGAAGTTGATAGAGCTAAGGTTGAGGCAATAGAGAGAATGCCACAACCTAGGGATATTAAAGTTATAAGAAGTTTTGTTGGTCATGTGGGTTTTTATAGAAGGTTCATTAGAAATTTCTCTAGAATACCTAAAACTTTGACTAACCTCCTGCAAAAGGGAGTAAGATTTAATTTTGATGATAAATGTCTTGAAGCCTTTGATAAACTCAAAAATGCTTTATCTCTTGCTCCCATCATTAAACCACCTATCTAGGATACAACCTTTGACTTAATATGTGAAGCTAGTGATGATGTTGTAGGAGTAACTCTAGGACAACATATTGGTCGCAGATTTAATATTATATATCATGCTAGTAGAACTCTAAATGGTGCTCGGAAGAATTACCCTAAGGAAGAAAATAAACTATTTGCAGTATTTTTCTCTTGTGATAAATTCCGTTCTTACATAGTTGATGCAAAGGTAAGAGTTCATACGGATCGTGATGGTTTAAAAGAACTCCTTGAGAGGAAAGAACATAAGCCAAGACTGGTCCATTACATTCTTTCACTTCAAGAATTTTAGTTGCAAATTATGTAGAGGTAGGAAATAAAGATGTTAAATACAATGACCATGTTTGCCTAGCAATACACCAATCTTATTGAGAGGAACTTAAGTTCTGGTGATTTTTGTTTATGAGAATTATTCAATGAATCAAGGTCAATTCCTTCAAGAGAGAAGAACTCTTTGTTGTGGGAGGAACTTTTCATCCCAGAATAAGCAATTGGTAAGTGTAAGGTAAGTGTTCTTACCCAAATAAGTGATTTGTTTTCACAAATTTTACTTCTAAATTTTTTGCCTTAGAATTCCTTGTGTTTCTCTGAAGTTTTAGAGGGTTTTTACCAACTATACGGGCGGAACTATACGACCGGAGAGGGAGCCCTACCGTATAGTTGGTCGTTAAACTCTTTGTATCATCTTTGTGAAATTGTTTTCGTTATCTATATCTATACGATTGCAACTATTCAACCGGAGCCAAAATTCCGGTCGTATAGTTGGTCGTTAAACTCTCTGTATCATCTTTGTGAAATTATTTTTGTTATCTAAGCCTATACGGTCGCAACTATACGACCAGAGCCAAAATTCCGGCCGTATAGTTGGTCGTTAAACTCTCAGATAGTTTTGCTTTTTGGTGTCTATATCTATACCGTCACAACTATATGACCGGAGCCAAAATTTCAACCGTATAGTTGGTCGTTAAAATCTCGGACACTTTTGATTTTTGGTGTTTGTATCTATACAGTCGCAACTATACGACCGGAGCCAAAATTCCGGCCATATAGTTGGTTGTTAAACTCTCAGACACTTTTCATTTGTCTTTTCATTTATTCATCTGAAAAAAAGTTATTCATCTAAACCAACTATATGACCGGAGCTATACGGGCTGCGCCCGTATAGATGGTCGCTATGTGGAAGAACTCCTCCAAATCCGTGATTTCTTTCCCTGTTTTGTTAAGATTCTTTTCTTGTACAGCAATTTGGTGTTTCTCACGAGTTTTACCGACCTATGACCCCCTTATATACTGCCATTGTGTCTCTCTCTAATCATAATCTCCAGAAACCAATCTACCTCTTATTCACACGTGAGGGCTCTCAACCAAGGGACAAAAGTCAAGAAGAAAATCTCCCATGGAGATCGGGAGGAATAGCTAGCAAGGCAAGGAGATCAAGACCATCCCTATAGAGTTCCTTGACGCCGACCATGGGTGTCGGAAGAGGGATTTGAAGGCCCTGGAGCTGAAGATTGAAGAGTTGGACAAAGAGAAGCCAGGAACACCCAAACACCTTCGATTGATGTGACTTTATCTTGATAAACTTGATGAACATATCAAGCGAACAACCGAAGCATATTTTTCTATGAGTCTTAAGGCGCTATAAACACTTTAGGATAATAATGAGTTCATTAAAGAACAAGTGAAGGTGCTATAGAGGAACAATCATTTTACAAGGTGTCTGTTAAAGAATTAGAAGTTGCCAATCAATCCCTCTGCCTCAGCCTTGCCTATGAGCATAAGATACCACGTGCCATGGCGCCACAGTGATCTATAATAATCATGGTATCAAATAATCGCAAGGGATCATTTGATCCCGCCTGGCTTGATTCCAAGCTTGGGGAGATCTTTAAGACCTTGTAATCTATCTTATAAGTTTTTATTATTACTTTTTCATTAGTCAAACGAGCAATAAAGTTTGCATCATTAGAATTCCCTTCAGGAATAGTCGATCCCTTTAATGAAATTCCGAGTTTATTATTATATATGGAGCAATATTGAGTTTGTGTTTGCTTTAGTGATATATGAATTGCTTGAGTATAATTTTACTTGCACTTGATGATAGCAAAAGGAGTCTTCCACAACATTGGTATTAATGGAACACATAAAGATAATTTGGTCAATATGATGTAAGTCTACATTTTATTTTAAAAGAAAGATTATCTATACAATTAAGTTGAAAAAGAAACCTGGAACAAAGTAAAATGAATGTGCTATCAAAATAGAGTGACAACAAGTCAAGGTAGAATCTCCAAGTCATAAGAATGCTTCATATGTAGTTGGAATTTGATAATTGAGATCGTTAAACTTTGAATTCCAACATAAGGTGGAATATATGGCTAGCTCCTTTGCACAACACTTAAACAAAAGTGTGAGCATATATGCAAAAGAAAATAAAGAAGAAAACAAGCAAGTGTGCAAAGAGAAAATAGGCATATACCATCGTATTGTAGTATGACAAAGAAACACTTTCGAGATTTAGAATCCCAGGTGAATACAGTTGATCCTAAAACACTTGGGACTACGTCGTCAACTCATTCGGTTGAACCGGATACTTTTACATTATGTTGAGATTCATCTTTTATGAACTGTTGATCACTAAGGTGTGGAAGCCTGCTAATACTATTCAGACGGTTCGAGTAAGGTACTATTCACGAACTTATTCCTATGTATCGTATATGATAAACACATGCTGCAACTGCCTCATTTATTTTAATCGACTCAGCTTCATGAATATGAGGATCACATCCATTAAGCTAAAACTTGCTGGGGACAAGCAAGAGTCTAAGCTTGGGAAGTTGATGAGTGCATATTTGAATCATGTTTTACATTATTATTTTGCATTATAGATGTAGGATCTTGGTATTTTATGGCGTTCGCGCGCACATTTTATGGCTGTTTTCACCAGGATCAGGACATGTGATGGATCCAATGGATACATTTCTTGGGGCAGTTGTACTATTGAGTAAAGGAGTCAAAAACAACGTAAATCGCTTATTTCGGAAATATTAATAATACTAGAAGAAAACCAGAAGTGAACAAGGGAGGCAGAAGGTTCAACGACCAATTATACGGCGGGAGCAAATTTTCCGGCCGTATAGTTGGCACCGCCTCCGCATCCTCAAATAGTTTCACCATGTGCAACTGGTTCAGGGAGATGACATACAAAACACCCAGAAATCGCAGAAACCTCACCTCTGGAATGTCAGGACCTCCTAACACATTTAGCTACCTATTCACCAACACACAACAGAAGCAACGGTCTAGATATATCCGACAAGATCCAACGGCTCTCAGTCATCCTCATCAGGTTCAAGTCTAGAGAGTGTGTTAGTAGTAATTAACCTCGTGTTAGTAGTAATGGAGTTATCTATTGTAAGCATGACTCATCTGGGTACTCTATATAACTAGGGAGAGTAGGAGGTTGGGTGGCATGCTATCAATAAAAACCCTAAATTTACTCCAGTTTTACCTTACTTGTACGTAATGTATCTCTGAGCTTCGAGTGCTCCTCCTTCTCCCCCTTCGCCGCCGTCAGTGGCCACCGGGCCTTGACAAAGTGGTATCAGAGCACCGATATGGCCACTCCTACCCTCTCTATAACACCGGCGATCTTCCCCTCCCTCCCTCCCTATCCCAATTTCCCCACTCTGAGGTTACCGGAGCACCGAGCTCTGGCTGTAAAATCCCTCCCATCCCACCCCGACCATGTCCTCAGGAACACGTTCACGCTCATCATCCATATCTCAAAGCAGTTTCCGTCCTGACGCCACCACCACCGATGACAAACACGAGGAGGAGTAGATGAAGGACAAGCTTCCGAGAGAGGTACGCTCAATTCGGCGACGCTTGGACCGTCATGATAGAGCCGCCGCTGACGCATCAGTGACCCTTGCCACGATCCAAGGTGAGATGGCAAAGAGGAGCACCATGATGGTTCTGATGTCCATGAACTTCACTAACCCTACAGCATTTCCCACGACGAACACAGTCGCCTTCACTACCCAAGCCCCCACCTTTTCCACCCCGCCACCGCTGCCAAACCACCAATTTTTTCCAATTCTAGAGGGAGAAACACCCACCCAGACACCAACACCATTGCAAGCACCAACCTTTCCACCTACGCTCAACAAACTCACACCGGATCAGCTACCAATTCCACCTAAAGACACTCAACCACTCATCACAAACCACCCACCGACAACATCACCAGTCACCACCATGACAACATCAAACACAAACACTTCCGCCCTAAACATAGACCAGCCATCATCCTTGGCGTAGACGAACTTCACACAAACCTCCACTCCAACGACACACCCTCAGTACTATACCCCACCAAATTCCCAACCTTTCCCACACCAATCACTCACATCACCACCATACAACCCTACACTCAAATTCCCAACCCATTTCCCCCTACTCCCCATACTACCCATCCCCATTCCAATTCCCTACCAATTTACACAATACCACCAAACCACGCCCCCATAACAGAACCAACCACCATCTCTCCCCCACCCTCCAACACCAAACCCAGTCAACCATCCCATGTCTTCTCCTTAGATATGAACACCACATGTTGAATTGGCAACCTTCTCTGGAGACAATCCCCATGCTTGGATACTTGAATATGACGATATCTTCTCTCTGGTGGGAATGACGGAAGATCAGCGAGCAAAGTGGGCACTTGCTCACATCCGTGGACAAGCAAAGACGTGGCTCAACAGCTCTGGCTATCATCTCCAACACATTGACTGGCCTGAATTGTGCAACATCCTACTGCAGCGTTTCCTAGACAATCAACTAATCGATCCAATGGAGCAGTTGCAACAACTAAAGAAGACATCGATTGTTGATCATTACATCAACGATATGAGACCTGGATGACACAAATGCGCAGAGACAGAGCCTATTTACCACAACAATACTTTGTGGACTGATTTCTCAGTGGACTGAAAGACAATATCAAACACAACGTCCAGTGTCAAAAACCAACAACTCTCATGTCTGCATATTGGTATGCACGCCAATATGATAAATCATTCCTCTCATTTGTGTGCAAACTACCAGCACAACCACATCCTCATGGAAACAGAGTGGCTCCAGCAAGAGAAATAAGACCATGTATGGGCATTGCTAGAGAACCAAGGAAATGTTGGTACTGCCCAGAAAAATAGATAGTGGGACACAAGTGCCAACCTATGCAGCGTGCTCTTAATGCTATTCAGATGCAGTGCCATGAGGCTAATGAGGTTGAGCAACTTCTATCTCTACAAGACTAATTTCTACATGAGGCAAATCAAGAAGACAACAATGCTCACCCTGAACCAGAGCCACCAGCACCTGAGTAGTTGGCTCCAAATGAAAATTGCAACTTCATGGAAATCTCAGCAGCAGCATACCAAGGAACCCCAAGTGAGTCAACTATATCACTACTGCTATCACTCAAGGGAACACAAGCAATAACTCTTGTTGACATAGGCAGTACTAGTACATTCTTGAACCATAATTTTGCCATCAAACACAACATTAAGCTGACAATTGTCCCAGTTAGGAAGGCCACAGTGGCAGGTGGAGGGGAATTTACATCCACTTCAATAGCATACAACTGCGCTTTCACAATAAATGGCCACAAGTTCACTGCAGATTTCAGAATTTTTCAATTGCCAGGCCCTGACATTATACTAGGGGTAGATTGGTTCAAACAATATAATACAGTCACATTTGAGTTTCTAGAGAGAACATTAACCTTGGGAACAGAAGGATCTGCAATCACATTTCCCGACCATCTTGTTCCAAAGGAAAACTTGCTCATATCCTCTAAGGACTACCACAAGCTACTTGAACAAGGAGCGACAGGATACATGCTCTTTGACTGCTCTAACCTGCCAACAAACGATATTCCACTGGTTCATGACCCCTTTGTCTCCCTGTTAGAGAAATTCCAAGACATTTTCACTGAACCTGAATGTCTCCCACCCAAAAGAACAACTGATCACAACATTCCCTTAGTGCCTAGATCCACACCACCCAATATTCTACCATATAGGATGTCCCATAGTGAAAAGAACACAATTGAGACACTGTTCAAACAAATGCTCAAAAATTAGGAAATAAGGCCAAGCTCGAGTCCCTATTCTTCCCAAATAATTCTGGTCAAGAAAAAAGATAAGTCAAGGCGACTTTGTGTGGATTTTAGAAGCTTAAATGAGATGAAAATTAAAAATAAATTCCCTATACCAGTTATTGAGGATTTATTGGATGAATTAAATGGAGCAACAATCTTCTCAAAGATTGACCTCAGGTCTGGTTACGATCAAATTAGGATAAAAGAAGAGGACATCCCAAAAACTGGTTCCTCCACCCACTTGGGACATTATGAATATTTGGTAATGCCATTTGGCCTCAGCAATGCCCCGGCCACATTTCAAGAATTAATGAACACAGTATTTGCCAAATACCTCAGAAAATTTGTACTAGTGTTCTTTGATAATATCTTAATCTATAGCAAAACTGCCCAAGAACATAGGAGACACCTCTGGTTAGTTCTATCCACACTCAGAACACACCAACTAAAAGCCAAAAGGAGAAAATGCACTTTTGGTCAGCCACGGGTGGAATACCTTAGACATATTATATCATCTTAGGGTGTTGCTACTGACCCAACAAAAATAACTGACATATTGAATTGGAAGACACAACAAACAGTCAGGAAATTGAGAGGATTCTTGGAACTTGCTGGCTACTACAGGAAATTCATAAAGGGTTATGCCACCATCTGCCAACCCCTACATGAAGCTCTCAAAAAAGATAATTTCCATTGGGGGCTAACACAAGAAGCTGCCTTCTCACAGCTTAAACAAGAAATGTCCACTCCTCCTCTATTAAGTTTGCCAAACTTTTCACAACCATTCATTTTGGAGACTGATGCTTGTGCTTTAGGTTTGGGAGCAGTACTGATGCATCAGGGGAAACCACTGGCATTCTTTAGCAAATGTTTGGGCCCTAGAGCTGTTGCTCAATCAATTTATGAAAAGGAGACAATGGCAATACTTGAAGCACTCAAAAAGTGGAGACATTATTTTCTGGGAAACAAAGTAATCATCAAAACAGACGAACAGAGTCTACAATATTTGAGTGGCGAAAGGCTCCTAGAAGGAATCCAACACAAGTTGATACTCAAACTCCTAGAATTTGACTTCCTCGTCCAATACAAAAAAAGGGGTTGAAAACACTGTAGTAGATGCCTTGTCCAGAAAATTCCAGGAAGACACCAATGACTCAAACCCACAGCATAGCACCCAAGAGGACATCTGCTATGCAGTTTCTGTTCTAGTTCCAACATGGCTACAAGATGTCAGTTCCTCATATGCAGAAGACAACAATTGCATCAAACTGCTACAGGAGATTGCCATCCACAAAAACAGCCACCCAAATTTCAGCCTTCAATCAGGCATTCTCGGATTCAAAGGGAGAATCTACATTAGGTCAACCACTGACCTTAGAGCTAGATTATTCCACACCTTTCATTCCTCCCTCTTTGGTGGACATTCAGGGAACCATGTGACCCTACACAAACTACAAGGGATCTTCTTTTAGCCAAGGATGAAATAGTTCATAGCTAAATTGATTGTTGAATGCCCTACTTGCCAAATATCCAAAACAGAAAGAGTCCAATATCCAGGCCTTCTGAGCCCTTTACTAGTTCCGAAGCAAAAAATGGACTGACATAAGAATTGACTTCGTGGAAGGGTTACCCAAATCAAGAGGAAAAAATGTGATACTAGTATTCGTTCATCGACTCACCAAGTATACCCATTTCATCCCTCTTGCACATCCTTATACAGCGACCAGGGTGGCCGATATTTTCATGGAAAATATTGTGAAACTACATGGTCCTCCATCAAGCATTGTTAGTGACACGGATAGGATCTTCACCAGTGCACTCTAGAAGGAAATCTTCTCATCCTTCAACACACAACTCAACTTCTCCTCAGCATACCATCCTGAATCAGATGGCCAAACTGAACGAGTCAATCAATGCCTAGAATAGTACTTAAGGTGCATGGCATTCCAAGAACCAAAATAGTGGGTTGACTGGTTACCAGCAGCTGAATGGTGGTACAACTTCTCCTACCACACAGCTATCAAAATGTCTCCCTTCCAAGCCCTCTATGAGTACTCACCTCCATCAGTGCAACACACCTCTATTCCTTGCAATGTAGCAACTGATGTGCAGGTCACATTGGCATAAAAGGAACACATGTTGAAAACACTTCAACATAATTTGCTACAGGCACAACAAAGAATGAAATTTTTTGCTGATACAAATAGGACAGAGAGATCTTTTGAAAATGGTGATCCTGTCTATCTGAAAATGCAACCATATAGGGAAACATCTCTTGGTCTCAGGAATGCTTTGAAATTAACAAGCAAGTGGTATGGACCCTTCAAGGTACAAGCCAAAATTGGAAGAGTCGCTTACCAACTCCAACTACCTGAAGGCAGTCAAATCCACAATGTATTTCATGTCAATCAAATCAAGAAACACCTGGGCTCCAAAGTAATCCCTAACACCAAGCTACCCCCTACCGACAGCTGACAACAAAGTAAAGACTGCACCACTGGCAGTTATTCAACGCCGACCAATTCCTCGTAAAGCTGGTGATTATGACGTAGCTATACCGCAATGTCTTGTTCACTGGGAAAACATGTTACCTGAGGATACTACATGGGAAGACGCGGCATACATCTAGGCAACATTGTCAGGGACTAGTAGTGGTAAGGAGTAGTATTATGTTGTAGCTATGAGGGCATATTAGGTATTCCACCTATGTGGGCATATAGTAGTTGACTTGGTCTATATAAGCCTACCTTGTATCCTGTGATCCAATCAAGGAATATGAACCCTAAATTTATCATTTATTTTCTGCATTTATCTTAGATTTAATTCCTGCAATTTACCAATTTATCTACTGATTTCCCTCAAATATCCGCTTCATGTGATCCTCTTCATGTTAGATCCATCAGGATCCTGACAAAGTGGTATCAGAGCGAGCTCGATCAATCGTACCTGCTTCCTCCCTTCCATCCCTAATCGCATCAGCGACTACTTCTCTTCCTATCCGATTCGCCCCACCCTCCCTTCCCCAAATCAACCACTGTCTACCTCTAATTTGCGACCATGGCGACCATGCCGTTTCCTTTCTTCTACAACCCCTGTCGCCTACCGCTCCAGCTCTGCTTACCCACCACCCGCGCCTGACTACTTCCTCGCCCCAGCATATGACTCCTACAGCTTCTCCTTCAACGCCACCTACCACCAGCCTCCTCCCTTCTTCTATAGCGGCCCGCCCGCCTTTCCCCACGCCACCTCCTACTACTACCCACCTCCAGCACCCCTGTACAGCTTCTCATCGATCCAGCAACCGCCAATCTCAGCTTCTACCCCGGTCCCTACCGAGGCTGAGCCAAATTGGCCACCATCCGCTCCCAACCTGACCACCTCCACCGCGTACAGCCTCGTCAGAGCACCCGCATCGGTATCTTCTCCCTATTTTTAAGCACCACCTACCGCTGCCCCACCCGCCCCTCCAATTCCTCCGGCCACCTCTGTTGTTTCTTCCACCACCACCACCACCACCACCACCTCCTCTCCCCACTGAATCCTCCATCCTGACGCCGTCCCGACCGCTGCATATCGAGAGAGCCCTCCGAAGAAGATCTGTCACACGTTGGGTCTCCGGCCACCTCGGTCCCCTTCCTCGGACTAGAGTCCGCCAACCCCAGGCTTTGACCTCTCCTCAAAGTCTGCCCCCTAGAGCCACAATGCGTCGATTGCCAGCCACTTCGCCTCCATCACCTAGGAGGAGGGCAAGTACCCTGCGCGAGCATCCCATGTGTCAGGGACTAGTAGTGGTAAGGAGTAGTATTATGTTGTAGCTATGAGGGCATATTAGGTATTCCACCTGTGTGGGCATATAGTAGTTCACTTGGTCTATATAAGCCTACCTTGTATCCTGTGATCCAATCAAGGAATATGAACCCTAAATTTATCATTTATTTTCTACATTTATCTTAGATTTAATTCCTGCAATTTACCAATTTATCTACCGATTACCCTCAAATCTCCGCTTCCTGTGATCCTCTTCACGTCAGGTCCACCGGGATCTTGACAAACATTCCCTTCCTTCAAGCCTTGAAGTCTTGTGTTAAGGGGGGAACTGTCAGGGCCTCCTAACACATTTTGCTACCTGTTCACCATTAGACAACAGAAGCAACGGTTCAAATATATCCGACAAGATCCAATGGCTCTCAGTCATCCTCATCAGGTTCAAGTCTAGAGAGTGTGTTAGTAGTAATTAACCTCGTGTTAGTAGTAATGGAGTTATCTATTGTAAGAATGGCTCCTCCAGGTACTCTATATAACCAGGAAGATTGGGAGGTTGGGTGGCATTCTATCAATAAAAACCCTAAATTTACTCTAGTTTTACCTTACCTATTTGTAGTATATCTCTGAGCCTCGACTGCTCCTCCTTCTCCCCCTTCGCCACTGTCAGTGGCCACCGGGCCTTGACATGGAAGGCATCTGGAGGGGGAACTCATCCACCGGGTATCCATCTTTGCCCTGCGCAGATCCGGGAGGCTAAGGCATCGATCTTCATCATCCACCACTGCATCACCACAATCTCCATCCATCCCACCTACATCTTGTCTAGATCTTGTTGTAATTCATGTACTCGTTGTGGATTTATATAAGTACTATTCATCTATGATTGTTTCCATTACCATTGCCATGATGTTGATTGCCTCCATGTCTGAGTAGATATCTAGTTCTTGGGGATATGGAGAAACCCTAGTATGAGATTGAAATAAGATAAAGTCTATTATGATATTCATCATTGTGACCATGTGTTAGATTTTCTACATCTTGATGTTGAGAGAAGTCAACCTCTCAATATTTGCCTCTCATGGGGACTTGATGGTGGGAACTACTAGTTGGTAAATGGAGGCGTGCTAGCACTTATAGTGACTATAAATTTGTTGGCACCCCTTACGTATCTACTTGGGAAACCGAGGAAACTCACGGAACACTATCCATGCCATGGGATACGTCCTACGGGATTACGTCCCTTAATAGCGCAGTAATTCGATTGCTGACTGTTGTGGTTACGAGGATGACATGAGCAGCGGTTGCTGCCTAATTGTCCAAATACGGAGTTCCTCCCACACATACATAGTTGAGAATGTTCATGATAATAATCTTTATCTTAGATCCTTATAATGCTAGAGGTGTATCCGCTACTCCCTGAGAATGCTTTTTCCCTATTGTAGTTTCAATCTCTCTTACATACGCGATACATACTTTCTGTATTCAGTTATTTTACTTTACTTTATTATTTCTCTTATACCTAAAACCCAAAAACACCTTTTTACACAACACCCACATTTTATCTTGTCACTTAGAACTTTATCTAGCATTTCTATCGTAATATTTATTTCAAGAGTTATTAGACTTCAGACTCCTGATCCCTATGGGATTGATATCTTTATTTCGAAACTAGCTACAAACAATCTGTGCACTTGCAGTCATCAGTCATATGGATCAATCTTGACTCTAGTGTGGATATCAATGTGGGTTAGGAAAAGAACACATGCAATGACTACTCTAGGGGATAGATCCATGTGTCAAACCATGGTGTGTACAGAGACCAAAAACACATAGGAAAGCAGCCTTCACATTAATTTCATGTTGCACCAGTGTGACAAAAGTTGCATCCCAGAATTCACTTGAGTGTGTGTGGTCATGTATATATATATAAATGTGGTTTTGGAAAAGAACACATGCAATGTGGTCATGTGGATCAATGCTGACTCTAGTGGAGATCAATGTGGGTTAGGAAAAGAACACATGCAATGACTACTCCAGGGGATAGATCTATGTGTCCAACCATGGTGTGTATAGAGACCAAAACACACATAGGAAAGCAGCTTCCACATTGCATTATGCACTAGTATGACAGAAGTTGCATCACAAAATCCATTGGAGTGTGTGGTCATGTAGATATCAATGTGGTTTTGGAAAAGAACACATGCAATGTGGTCATGTGGATCAATGACTCTAGTGGATATCAATGTAGTTTAGGAAAAGAACACATGACTATAGGGGATTCATGTGTCAAACCATCATGGTCACAAAGACCAAAAACACATAGGAAAGAAGCTTCTACATTGCATATTGCACCAGTGTGACAGAAGTTACATCACAGAATCCACTAGAGTGTGTGTGGTCATGTAGATATCAATGTGGTTTTGGAAAAAACACATGCAATGTAGTCATGTGGATCAATGCTGACTCTAGTGGATATCAATGTGGGGTAGGAAAAGAGCACATCCAATGACTACTCTAGGGGATAGATCCATGTGTCAAACCATGGTGTGTATAGAGACCAAAAACACATTGGAAAGCAGCTTCCACATTGCATGTTGCACCAGTATGACAGAAGTTGCATCACAGAATCCACTTGAGTGTGTATGGTCATGTAGATATCAATGTGGTTTAGGATAAGAACACATGCAATATGGGCATGTGGATCAATGCTGACTTAGTGGATATCAATGTGTGGGTTAGGAAAAGAACACATGCAATGACTACTCACTACAAGGAAATTTGGCTTTCACAACGGACGATTTTCGTGGTTGAAGGCCCATTTTTCGTGGCCAAAAAATCTTCTGTGATGGATCGCCTTCGTGGTAAAAGCCTATCACAAATGAATCAACCACGGGTTTTTTCTGACTGTGGCGGATCGCACCGTTCAGCCACGAAAACTTGTTCCGTCGTAGAAAAATTTGCGAGCCATGTTGACTACTGACATCATACCAACTGCCACGTGGCCGCCGTCGTAAGGGGCCGTTTACTGATGACCCACAAGTATAGGGGGTGTATCGAAGTATTTTCGAGGGAAGTGAAACCCAATTTATTGATTCGACACAAGGGGAGCCAAAGAATATTTATAAGCCTTAACAACTAAGTTGTCAATTCAGCTACACCTGGAAACAATCTTGCTCATAGCAGTTTATTAGTAGCAACAGTTTTGTAATAGGAGTAGTAAAGCAACAGCAGTAGTAAAGCAAAGACATCAGTAACAATAGCAGTAAACAGTGGGATTCAAGTGCGGTAGGCATAGGGATGGATGGACGGGCATTGCATGGACAAGACAATTCACATAGCAATCAGAACATAGGGCAATTGCAGATAAATAAGATAAAGCATCCAAGTACTAGATAATACTAGGCATGTGTTCCATATATAGTCATACGTGCTCACAATGAGAACTTGCACAACATCTTTTGTCCTGCCAGCCCGTTTGCAGCGGGGCCTCAAGGGAACTACTGGCAATTAAGGTGCTCCTTTTAATAAAGCACCGGAGCACAGCATTAGCACTCCGTGAACACATGTGATCCTCACATCAAAGCCATTCCCTCCGGTTATCCCGATTTCTGTCACTTCAGGGCCATTGGTTCCGGACAACAACGTGTGTATACAACTTGCAAATAAGACCATAAACAATACTATCATAATGAATTAATAACATGTTCAGATCTGAAATCATGGCACTCGGGCCCTAGTGACAAGCATTAAGCACAACAAGTCGCAACGGAGTCATAAAGCACTAATAAAAGATACTAGGCACCATGCCCTAACAATCTGATGCCATTACATGAACGATCTCATCCAATTCCTACCATACCCATAGCCTACAGCGGGGGATTACTCACTCATAGATGGGGGAAACATGGATGGTCGATGGAGAAGCGATGGTGATGATGATGGCGATGATCTCCTCCATTCCCTGTCCCGGTAGGGTGCCAGAACGGAGTTTCTAGTGCTGTTTCGTGGAATCTGGTGGTAGCGGCGGAGCGGAACTCCTTCTGGAAAAACGTCGAACCCCCTGGAGCTTTTAGGTCAGAAGGCAACTTATAGGCAAAGAGGGAGACCGAGGGGGTGCCTGGGGGGCCCACACCACCCCCTGGCGCGGCCTGGTCTGGCTCGTGCCACCAGGTGGTGTGGCCACCCCCTGGCTCTTCTCCGTCTCGTATTCTGGCTCCTGGAGTCTTCGGGTGAAATAGGATTTTCTGCATATTTTCCGGGATTTTTCCTGATAGTTGATTTTCTGCACAAAAAGTAGACACTAAGTCAATTCTGCTGAAAACAGCGTCAGTCCGTTAGTTGTATGCAAATCACACAAGTTTAGAGGAGAAACAATAGCAAAAGTGTTCAGAAAAGTAGATACGTTTTGGACGTAGCAACTCCCCCCAAGCTTAGCTTATTGCTTGTCCTCAAGCAATTCAGTTGAAAACTGAGTGCGATAAAAGAACTTTCACGAACACATTTGCTTCATAAGATGTAAATATTCTCAGCAATGTGATCAACTACTTAGACAGTTCATAATAAAGAGTATGCAACTAAGTTTACTTAATAGGCATTGCAAGCTATGAAGAGATTCCAACTCAAGAAAAAGTAGCATGAAGTAAAAACGTAAGCAACATTACAATGCTCATAGAAAGGTATGATAGAGTGGTATCTCGCTTGCCTTTGATTATGAATATCAAGGCACCTCTGAAATTCAAGTGATGACTAGAAGTAAAGATATCAAAGATACAAGCATCAAAGTCATAAGTCATAAAACAAATAATCAAGTAATGAGACAAGCACAAAGAATGACAACTATGCTTCTCAAGAAAGTGCTGGGAGAATGTGTGGGGACTCAACAAAAAAAGGTTTTAAATAGTTTGAAAGTCTTCCAAATGCTGGAAGTATGGTACTCGTTAGCTTTGAACTCTCATTGCCCCTATCATAAGCATCTTTAAATGGTTAAGGTTAAAGTGACACAACTAAGAGGATATGCTTGACAAGTTATAAATCGAAGTCTCATGCCCCTTACTTACGAAGACAGACCCTCATGCTGCTCAACTTCAGTCACAAGTAAGCTCTTGTCATTGTAAGTATATACGTATCATAGAGAACCGCCAACGGGGTACCCCTTGCACATGACACGGGAGCTGTCCCATAATCAAAATAACAAGGCAAGCAGACAATGAGCATCTCGGTGATCTTTTTATTTACTATGTGCATAGATTTTTACTGAGGATGCTTCATAGAATGCTCATTATGGTTATGCTGCAAGTTTCCACCATGATTAGGCATGGCTTAGGCTAGCGGCCCAGGCGTTTCTCTAACATACGTACAAACTCCATGATCTTACAAGTTCCACTTTTATTTCACACCACCTGGATCCATAAGCAAAAAACCATGATATCAACTAGGTACAAAGTACCAATGAAGTGTTGAAAGCGGTCCCCATGATACATGGTTCTGCTAACTTCAACTCATAAAGCGCAAGCATATACGCAACAAAGAAGGACGCAATGGTTCAGGTTTATTAAGTGCAAGAAAATAAAGTGTGCCATCAAGTTCGTGAGAGCTTTACTAACTAACTTTCACATAACAAGCAAACATTTTATTCGGAAGAAAACAAGGCATATTGAATATGCACAGAAGTAGCAAATGATGCTAATGGGTAGGTATGGTGGACACTTTGGAAATATTTGGTTTAGGGAGTTGGGACCTTGAGTAAAACATACTCAGTAAAAGTGAAGGCTAGCAATAGTGAGGGAGCGACCAACGAGAGAGCAATAGCTGTCATTATCATGCTTGTAACAAAACAGGACTACTCATGGCATGAACGTGATTCAAGATCCCCAAGGCAAAATAATTCATCAAGGCTTAACTGATTATCACAGTCATGTGCATGCGTGAGCATGTGCCAAGTCAATTCAAACTAAATATTCAGAGGAGGATACCATGGTGTCATACCAATTTATGAATAGAGCAATGCAAGCAAACATTCATAATACATGCTACAAACTGTTAACGAGCTGGAGCTAATCATAAGAAAGCAAGAACTACTAAGCATCCAAAGAGAACATACACTCTACACGAATGGACTAAGCATGCCCACAGTGATGAGTATATGTACAAAAAATGAAAACAAATAGAGTTCGTTACCAACCTCTTACCACGCCTCAAGTTGTCATTAATCCTCATTATTTCTCTTCACTTGTGTGGCTTGAATAATAATATGAAACCAATATCCACTGAGGACTGCTGAACCCCTGTGGCAAACTCACAAAAACCAAAGAAGAACGACAAATATTTTTGTTGTTTTTGATTTTTAAAACAAGAACCAAAGAGGAAAAACAAGCAAAGCAAAAAACTTTTTGGGGTTTTCAAATAGTTCAAACAAAGCAAAAAGGGGAAAACAAACCAAGGCAAAACGAAGAAGCAAACCAAAGAGAAACAACAGAAATATTTTTGGTCTTTTTGTGTTTTAGAAAGCAAAATCAAAGAAAGAACAAAAACTAAAAAGAGGGCAAAACATGAATATACAAAGTACCGACGCAGCATGGTATGGAGATGAGTGCGGTGTCGGCGTACCTCCCCCCAAGCTTAGGCTTTTGGCCTAAATGGGTATTAATCCCAAGCTAGCCAGGATGAAGCGTCAACATGGTACGACAAGGAAGTACCCTCGTCCTGGTGCGAGCTCGAGTACGTCCCTCCATAATGTGCGGAGTAATCATAGGAGGGCACATCCTCCTGGTGCTGCTCGTGGAAACCCAGCAAGCGGAGCTGCTCGTCCACCTCCTCCTTGGAGCGCGACCACGGTCTCCTATGAACACTAAACAAAGAAGGCTGTGGCAAAAGGATCTCCCTTTCGTCCCCGTCAGTGAAAAGCATCCTATATACTAGACTGTCCAAATCAGAAGTAGCAGTGACAAAGTGATGAGTTTTCATAGCAACAAGGTCAAGCCTCTTTGGTGCCAGCATAGCATCATTGGGATCAACTAAAAGACCTAATGCATTGACTATACACGAGGCAATGATGCCCCCATAGATAGGCCCCCTAGCAGCAAGGCAGCGAGCAATAAGCGAGCCAAGATTGTACCGAGTATCATTGTTAAGCGGCGCAGCAAGGAATGCTAAATGATAGTTGGAGATATTACTTGTGTTCTCCCTACCAAGCACACTAGTAGCAAGATAATATGCAAAGTATCTAAGAGCGGGGAGTTGGATATTTCTTATCTTTCTGCGTTGCGCTACGCGCTCATCATCATTGCTCACCCCTCGGTAAAGCTCCAACAAATCAGCGGGTCGCCCTTGAATTTTCTTCACGGTCCCTGTCATGCGTACACCTACAATACTGCAAAATCTCTCCAAAGGCATGGTGAAGGGCAGATTATAGATTTTAAAAGAGACAGACGACTGATAGGATGTGTTAGTAAACGTGAAGCTCTCGATAAAAGTTTTGGTGAGCATAGCGTATTGCGCACTCTCATCATGCATATATGAGGTCAAACCAACCCTCTTAATCAGTAGCAAGAAATCATCAAGAATACCTACAGCTTGTAAGAAAGTAAAACAAGGAAAAGAGGATGGGTGAGCATCCCCATCATCCCTTTCACTACCAATACGAGTTGCAATGAGATCTTCGTTGTATGATGGCCTAGCCTGAGAGGCTGTTCTTGAGAGCCTCGACCTGATAGCATAAGTAGTGGGCAGTTTTAGTTAACCATTCAGTTGTAGTTGCAGTACTTACTAGTCAGATACAATTAGCATGTGACATCCCAAACACAGTAGTTGTTGGCACTTTTATTTCATTCCATTAGAGTTGTGATACTTATTAGGCAGGTATAACATGACACGATACACACCAGTTCCACCAGTTGTTGGCACTTTTATTATCCATTCCATTGTAGTGAAGCTGATTACTAGTCACATATTAATTCAAATTTATAGCACTACTTTAGTTATGCTTGTCTATGATCAAGATACTATGCTCCAAGTCGTCCATAACCGCGGACACGGCTTTCAGAAAGATTTACCCTACAGGGGTGCACAAATAGCAACACACACACGATCAACCTCAGAAAAACCAAATCAAAACCCAACGAGGCTTTCACGACAAAGCAATCATAGGATTTATAAAATATTTCAGGGGGCCACCCCACTAAGCTACCCGCAACGAAGTTGGCCGGCTCCGGAACGGACCCAGGGTTTGCGAGAATGGCTGTAAACGACTGGGAACCCGAAAGTGTGACTGGGCTTGTCGATACCACGAAATCGTGTCGTGATCCAAAACAGTACAGGTGCTCCACGCACAATCGTAAATAAAGCAGTAAAGCATGGCATAAGTACAGGATAGTAATAAAGCCCCAAACTAGTTTGTGGCCCCAAGAAATAGAAATGAATCAAGCTCTGGCTAAGGGGGATTCATAGACTCTCCCGGATGTGGATAATGTGAATAGTCAAGGAACAGGTATCAAGTACTCGGGGCCTATGGGACACAAGTGGACAGGAAAAACCAAATAGCATATATTGTCCACCGGTGCCTCTTTTATTAGTTATCCCAACAATTTAATAATTGTATTTAAAGACATGATCATCTCCAATATTAAGCATCTCCACCATTAAGCATGTGCCAACCTTTTATCAACGATGGAACGACAACGATGCAAAGCAGCACCTGAGCAAACAACTATGACTCGCAAGGCCGACTGTCTATCAATCAACAGGCAATAGGATGTTTCCAAGGCAATATAAAGGTTGCACGGAATACATCTGGTATGGAACACTAAAGCATCGCGACACGGATAGCAATAGATCAACAGGAGGAAATAAAGACTATAAATGCAAAATAGGTAGAAAGGGGGAGAATGCTCGCCTGGGAAACATAGCCGAAGATTCATATCTAGAGAACTTGTCGATACTCGCATCAACTCATCAGCCTAATCCGCGAAGAAGCAAACACTAGAAGAAACACCGGATGCAATATTTAATACTATGGCATAAGATCTGGCATGATTATGATATGATGTAGATGCGGTGCAATTAGGCAGTATTAAGCGGAACCGGGGTCCCGACAATTAATTAATAGGTTTCAGTTATTTAGATACCCCGCAATTTAAATGTTGTCTTAACAAGGCAAAACATGCTATCGGTTCGCTACACAAATTTAAATGGAGTCCAGAATAAGACTAGAATAGCCCGCATATAGACTCCATATTTAATTATGAGGTGAATCGGCATAATGCCCCCAAACCACAGACAGGTATGCATGCAAGAACAATTTAATTGTGCAGCAAGATAAATGTCATTTATAAAATAAGGGTCTCGGAAAAAGGGTCACACATTGGTCCGAAGATCTTGGGGGTTTCAGGGTTCGGTCTTGGCGGGATCGGTCTTCGGATCCTTGGGATCGGGACTTGGCCTTCGGATCCATGACGAAGATCTTGGTGGGACCAAGGGGTTCGGGTTCGACAAGGTCTTCGGCTACCGGGATCATCGCCTTCGGATCCATGAGGAGGAACTTGGAGGTCGTGATAGATGTCTTCTCGCTCGTCCGTTAGTGTGAGCCTACTTGGTTTGGATCCCTCGTGCTCATCTGCCGATCATGTCGGGACGTTGTAGAAGGACCAACTTCACCACCACAACAACATCTGCCACCGATTCACATACATCCTCATATTAACTTCGACACCAAAGGGCAAAATATTGAGTCAAGTCTCAACAACACTTCGGTGGCTACAGGGCTCATAGAGGCAACCTGTTTCCTGCACCACAGTCGACGGACGGTGCGGCAGGGCTTGGAGGCAGGCTCGCATGCTCGCGCAAGGGCGACGAGGCCGACACTTGGGGTCCCGCGAGGCAGCTGTGCTGGCAGAGCTTGCGGCAGAGGACGCGGTGGCGTCTGCTTCTGCACAGGACCGATAGCTCGACGGGAGGCCACGCTACAGGTCTGGGGCGCAGCGAGACCAGTGATGGAGACAGGGCCGCGGGTGTGCGGTGCTGCAGAAGGATGAAGCGGCGGTGGCGTTCTGGGACAGGGGAGGAGAGGATCTCGGCTCGCAGGGCCTGGCGGCGGTGGTGGTACGAGGAAGCGCCGGAGACAGGTCGGGGAGGCGGCGGCTCACAGGCTCGGCCTGCAGAGAGGTGGCGCGGCAGTCAGAGGAGGAAACGGGCCCCGTATCACTAGAGCTCGAGAGGGAGGCGGCGCCGAGCGATGGGGTCGCGGGAGAGGACGCAGGGGCGACGGCTCGTGTAGCGACGGGAGAGCAGAGGCGGGAAGGACGGCGGCAGAGCTTGATATCCTCAGGGAGGCGAGCTCAGGGAAGACGGTGACGACGACAAGGTCAACGCCGGTGGCGGCCGGCGTCTCGTCGCAGGAGGGTCGCAGGGAAGAGCCTGGGGCGGCGCCAAGAGGGACGGGGAGCAGGGGCGACCGCAGTGGTAGGTGGGGATTCGAACGGGAAGGAGGAGAGAGGAGAGGCGTGCGACGGGGAACATGGTGGGCCAGGAGGGCGGGCGTGATCCCGAGGTGGTCAACGACGCGCGTCTGGGTAGCCGCGTGCGTGTGTGTGTTAGGTGGGGGGATAAGGGGAGGCTGCGGGGTCGGGCCCAGTAGCAGGTGTGGCAGGCGGTGGCTGCTGGTGGGGGCTCTGCTCTGCGTGGTCTACGTGTGGGTGTGATGGGTTGTGGGGTTGGTGGCTGGTGGCTGGTGGAGAAAAGGAAGGGAGGGAGTAGGTGGTGTGAGGGGATAGGGTTGCTCTAGTTTTGTTTACTAGGGGTGGCCGGTTGGGTCGGTTCGGCCCGGTTTGGCTGCCCCCTAAAAATAATATAAAAATATTTTATTATTTAAAACGGGGCTTTTGTAAACCGTTTCTAGACTAAACAAAACATTCCGGAGATCCGGGTTTTAATTTGAAATAAAGACGGGGCATTTAGAAAACAAAACCAGGCTTTTTGAAAATAGTTTTTAAACAAACCATGCAAGATGATGACGATGCTCAAATGCAATGTGGCATGATGATATGAGCATGCGGTCATGATGATGCAATGCACAAAAACACATCTAGTAGTGATTTTAGCGGGATGCCACAATTCGACACCACTAACAAGGGATCTCTCCCTTGAGATCCGCCTCATGGTCCGGGGAAGAAGGCCGGCAATCTGAATCTTCTCGCTTCGTGTAGGTCCTCGCGACACCACTAACAAGAGGTCGTTGTCCGTGATCGTCGAGAGAACACTCTGGGAACAAAGGGCGAAGGTAGAGGTATCAACAAATAAAGCCACCTCTAACTTCGATAGAAGGAGAGAGACAATGCATTCTAATCCACTGCAATGTACAAGAGCGAATAGAGTGAGTAGTCGGCATGGGGGCCAATCCATCACGCACCCAAACTATTACTCCGCACAATCAGTTGAAAAGCGTGCAACCATTCTCGGAATCAGACTGGAGATCTGGACAAGCGAGGTTCGGAAACAAAGGAGGAATGTAGACTTTGCATCGGATCTGGCGTAGCTGATGCCGATGTCGTCGTGTCGGAAACCACCGGAAGGCTCAAGGAGGAACAAAGAGAAGTCCAACAGATGAAGGATTCCTCAGATAGCATGAAGTCCGGAGGTAGAAGCACCGTTGCCAAAGGAGGAAGCGAAACCCTGAAGGTACGACGGAAACCCAACCACGAGAATTCCTGGACTCGAAGAATGGGAAGAGAGCAGATTCAAAACACGCAGAGGTAAGAGGAGAATAGCAGAGGGTTAAGGAGTAAAAGAAGACCTAATCAAATCTATCCAACCGATTTTGCAAAATAGTTTGGACACTCTACTTCAGCCGTTAGCTAGGTTATCCTACAGGCTGGACTTGTGGGGTATCGCAATTGATGGGCTCTGATACCACTCTGTAACACCCTCAAATGGGCCCTATGCAAGTTTTAGCCCTTTTCCGCCAAACCAGCATAGAAATGATTCAAGGATGCCCACCAGGCACTTTCGTGCGGGTCGAAAACAAAGTAATACCATTACACAACAGTCCTCGATGGGACCCACAGAACAGATATATATATACAACACAACTCCATGAGTCAAGAATACCGATATACAGTACAAAGATCCAAATCACCTTGAAATCGCTACAGCGTCCGAGTACGGACAAGATGCAAATGGGGCTAAGAGCCTGGAAGAATAACTAATGGCGTCCATAACCCTGCCCAGGCCAAGCCGGAAGGGCAACCCTGCTAACGACGTCGAAATCGTACCTGCTAAACAAAAGGGGTGCTGACAAAGGGCGAAGGGAAAAAGAGGAGCGTCAGTGCTAAGGCTAGTACACGGCGAGGCTAGAATTCGGCGGCTCTCGCCTACATAGGTATGGTGGACTGAAGCGGCAGCGCAGCATGCACTAAACAACCTATAGACACTCGATATAACTGTCGGCTATTAGAGAGGGGTAAGAAACATCTATTCGGGACCAACCTGATACTAACACCAATCATACCCATCCTGGTATCCCCCCTCGAGACCAAACGAGGAGTCAAACCGAGGAACTCACACAGTTGGCAGTTTTCTTCATTTCATTATAGTTGAAGCACTTACTAGTCAGATATAGGTAGAATGAGTCATCCTGATAGCATAAGTAGTGGGCAGTTTTAGTTAACCATTCAGTTGTAGTTGTAGTACTTACTAGTCAGATAAAATTAGCATGTGACATCCCAAATCCAGTAGTTGTTGGAACTTTTATTTCATTCCATTAGAGTTGCGATACTTACTAGGCAGGTATAACATGACACGATACACACCAGTTCCACCAGTTGTTGGCACTTTTATTATCCATTCCATTGTAGTGAAGCTGATTACTAGTCGCATATTAATTCAAATTTATAGCACTACTTTAGTTATGCTTGTCTATGATCGAGATACTGTGCTCCAAGTCGTCCATAACCACGGACACGGCTTTCATAAAGATTTACCCTGCAGGGGTGCACAAATAGCAACACACACACGATCAACCTCAGAAAAACCAAATCAAAACCCAACGAGGCTTTCACGACAAAGCAATCACAGGATTCATCAAATATTTCAGGGGGCCACCCCACTGAGCTACCCGCAAAGAAGTTGGCCGGCTCCGAACAGACCCAGGGTTTGCGAGAACGGTTGTAAACGACTGGGAACCCGAAAGTGTGACTGGGCTTATCGATACCGTGAAATCATGCCGCGATCCAAAACAGTACAGGTGCTCCACGCACAATCGTAAATAAAGCAGTAAAGCATGGCATAAGTACAGGATAGTAATAAATCCCCAAACTAGTTTGTGGCCCCAAGAAATAGAAATGAATCAAGCTCTGGCTAAGGGGGATTCATAGACTCTCCCGGATGTGGATAGTGCGAATAGTCGAGGAACAGGTATCAAGTACTCGGGGCCTACGGGACACAAGTGGACAGGAAAAACCAAATAGCATATATTGTCCACCGGTGCCTCTTTCATTAGTTATCCCAACAATTTAATAATTGTATTTAAATACATGATCATCTCCACCATTAAGCATCTCCACCATTAAACATGTGCCAACCTTTTATCAACAGTGGAATGACAACGAGGCAAAGCAGCACCTGAGCAAGCAACTACGACTCGCAAGGCCGACTGTCTATCAATCAACAGGCAATAGGATGTGTCCAAGGCTATATAAAGGCTGCACGGAATACATCTGGTACAGAACACTAAAGCATCGCAACACGGATAGCAATAGATCAACAGGAGGAAATAAAGACTATAAATGCAAAATAGGTAGAAAGAGGGAGAATGCTCGCCTGGGAAACATAGCCGAAGATTCATATCTGGAGAAATTGTTGATACTCGCATCAACTCGTCGGCCTAATCTGCGAAGAAGCAAACACTAGAAGAAACACCGGATGTAATATTTAATACTACGGCATAAGATCCGGCATGATTATGATATGATGCAGATGCGGTGCAATTAGGCAGTATTAAGCGGAACCGGGGTCCCGACAATTAATTAAAAGGTTCTAGTTATTTAGATACCCCGCAATTTAAATGTTGTCTTAACAAGGCAAAACATGGTATCGGTTCGCTACACAAATTTAAATGGAGTCTGGAATAAGACTAGAATAGCCCGCATATAGACTCCATATTTAATTATGAGGTGAATCGGCATAATGCCCCCAAACCACAGACAGGTATGCATGCAAGAACAATTTAATTATGCAGCAAGATAGATGTCATTTTTAAAATAAGGGTCTCGGAAAAAGGGTCACACATTGGTCCGAAGATCTTGGGGGTTTCGGGGTTCGGCCTTGGCGGGATCGATCTTCGGATCCTTGGGATCGGGACTTGGCCTTCGGATCCATGACGAAGATCTTGGCGGGCCCAAGGGGTTCGGGTTCGACCAGGTCTTCGGCTACCGGGATCATCGCCTTCAGATCCGTGAGGAGGAACTTGGAGTTCGTGATAGACGTCTTCTCGCTCGTCCGTTAGTGTGAGCCTACTTGGTTTGGATCCCTCATGCTCATATGTCAATCATGTCGGGACGTTGTAGAAGGACCAACTTCACCACCACAACAACATCTGCCATCGATTCACATACATCCTCATATTAACTTCGACACCAAAGGGCAAAATATTGAGTCAAGTCTCAACAACACTTCGGTGGCTACAGGGCTCACAGATGCAACCTGTTTCCTGCACCACAGTCGACGGACAGTGCGGTAGTGCTTGGAGGCAGGCTCGCGTGATTGCGCAAGGGCGACGAGGCCGACACTTGGTGTCCCGCGAGGCGGCTGTGGCGGCAGAGCTTGCGGTAGAGGACGCAGCGGCGTCCGCTTCTGCACGGGACCGACAGCTCGACGGGAGGTCGCGCTACAGGTCTGGGGTGTAGCGAGACCAGCGATGGAGACGGGGTCGCGGGTGTGGCGGCGCTACAGAAGGATGAAGCGGCGGTGGCGCTCTAGGACAGGGGAGGCGATGATCTCGACTCGCAGGGCCTGGCCGCGGTGGTGGTACGAGGAAGCGCCGGAGACGGGTCGGGGAGGCGGCGGCTCACGGGCTCGGCCTGCAGAGAGGTGGCGCAATGGTTAGAGGAGGAAACGGGCTCCGCATCGCCGGACCTCGAGAGGGAGGGGGCACCAAGCGATGGGGTCGCCAGAGAGACGCAGGGGCGACGGCTCGCGCGGCGACGGGAGAGCAGAGGCGGGGAGGATGGCGGCAGAGCTTGATATCCTCGGGGAGGCGAGCTCAGGGAAGACGGTGATGACGACAAGGTCAACGCCGGTGGCGGCCGGCGTCTCGTCGCAGGGGGGTCGCAGGGAAGAGCCTGGGGCGGCGCCAAGAGGGACAGGGAGCAGAGCGACCGCGGCGGTAGGTGGGGATTCGAACGGGAGGGAGGAGAGAGGAGATGCGTGCGACGGGGAACGTGGTGGGCCAGGAGGGCGGGCAGGATCCCGAGGTGGTCGACGACGCGCGTCTGGGTGGCCGCGTGCGTGTGTGTGTTAGGTGGGGGATAAGGGGAGGCGGCAGGGTGGGGCCCAACAGCAGGTGTGGCAGGCGGTGGGTGCTGGTGGGGGCTCTGCTCTGCGTGGTGTGCGTGTGGGTGCGATGGGTTGGGGGGTTGGTGGCTGGTGGAGAAAAAGTAAGGGAGGGAGTAGGTGGTGTGAGGGGATAGGGTTGCTCTGGTTTTGTTTACTGGGGGTGGCCGGCTGGGTCGGTTCGGCCCGGTTCGGCTGCCCCCTAAAAATAATATAAAAATATTTTATTATTTAAAACGGGGCTTTTGTAAACCGTTTCTAGACTAAACAAAACATTCCAGAGATCCGGGTTTTAATTTGAAATAAAGACGGGGCGTTTAGAAAAGAAAACTAGGCTTTTCGAAAATAGTTTTTAAATAAACCATGCAAGATGATGACGATGCTCAAATGCAATGTGGCATGATGACATGAGCATGCGGTCATGATGATGCAATGCACAAAAACACAGCGATTTTCTAGTAGTGGTTTTAGCGGGATGCCACACTGAGCAAGGAGACCGAAAAAATCGAGAGCAGGCACAGCAAGAACACGATTTTGAGCAATGAACTGGAGCTTACTCGGGAGAGAGAAAAAAGTGGCAGGTGAGAGAGTTAGTGGGGGGTAGGGGTGGCCCACACCAGGGCATGGCGCCACCCGGGGCTGGCCACGCCACCATGTGGTGTGCCTGCCTGGTGGGCCCCCCTGGTACCTCCCAGGTACTCCTCTGCCCCTTTTTTCATGTAAAAATTTAATATGAATTTTTTGGAATTTTTCGAGACACTTTATTTTTGGGCATTTTTCAGAAATAGAAGAATGATTTTCTGACAGACGGATTTTTTTTGAAAAGATGCAATGACAAAACAAGGCTAGAACTACAGAAGTTCTATGACACTCTAACACGCAAGCAACTAACAACAAAAAGAAAACTAAACGAAAGCAAAAACTAAAATGCATAGGGTAGAAATAAACGGAGATAATCATAATGAAAATATTGTTTTGTTCAATGAAAATCCTTTTGTTAACAAGGTTGATCAGGTCTTGCTACCAAAACAATTCCATATGAGACAAAACTTTGTATTCCACTAATGATTATGTTACCTCAACCTTGATAGCAATGGTCCCAATCATAATAGTTTCAAATTTTTCTCTTGGTATGGGACAATATATTTATCTAACTTGAATGCCTTCAATATGTTCGATTGAATTCAAACCATAAGTCCTTTCAATCTTCTTGGGGAAATAGACAGTATGTTCCTTGTCATTAACATTGAAAGTTACCTTTCCTTGATTACAATTAATAATAGCTCCTGCAGTATTAAGAAAAGGTCTCCCAAGAATAATAGACATATTATCATCTTCAGGCATTTCAAGCACAACAAAATCAGTTAATATCAAGCAATTATGAGACACTTGAACAGGTACATCCTCACATATACCCACGGGAATAGTGGTAGATTTATCAGCCATTTGCAAACATATATCAGTTGGTATTAATTTTTCTAGTTGAAGCCTTTTATAGAGAGAGAAAGGCATAACACTAACTCTAGCTCCCAAATCACACAAAGCAGTTCTAAC
The DNA here is from genome assembly GCA_910589775.1 of Avena eriantha. Classification (NCBI taxonomy): domain Eukaryota; kingdom Viridiplantae; phylum Streptophyta; class Magnoliopsida; order Poales; family Poaceae; genus Avena; species Avena eriantha. The sequence continues at coordinate 394,545,451 of OU342744.1, read as the reverse complement.
ATAACTATTCTTAATAGAACAAGGGATAGTTGGAATCCCTAGGTCTCCAAGTTTCTTAGGAACCTTGCCATTAAAGGAATAATTAGCAAGCAAAGTAGAAATTTCTTCATTAGGGATCTTCCTTTTATTCGAGACAATATCCTTCATATACTTTGAGTAAGGAGGCAATTTAATAGCATCAGTCAAAGGAATTTGCAAGAATAAAGGCTTCATCCACTCACAAAACTTATTATAATGTTCATCTTCCTTTAACTTGTGTTTCTTATCAGGAAAAGGCATAGGTTTTTGGACCCAAGGTTCTCTTTCACTACCATGTTTCTTAGCAATAAAATCTTCGTTGGTGTATTTAGTATTCTTAGTGTGGTTTTCAGGTTCTTCTTCAACTTTTTCTTCATTAGGAACTTCATTTTCTTCATTACCACTTTCAGTTTCAACATCACAGATAGATATACTATTAGGATCTATAGCAGGTTCAGAGGGTTCTACAACAGTTTTATGTTTCTTTTTCCTTTTCTTACGAGTTAAGCCACTATTTTCAGCTTGTTGAGAATCCTGCTCGATTCTTTTGGGATGCCCCTCAGGATAAAGAGGATCCTGGGTAGCAGCTCCACTTCTAGTTCTAATTTCATAAGCATGTTTTTCTTTAGCAGCATTAACTAGCAAGTCTTTTTGCACTTTAATGAGTTGATCTATTTGAGTTTGAACCATTTGAAAGTGTTTAACAATCATTTTAACATCATTAGAACTTCTTTCCACTATATCTTTCAACTCAACAATAGCTCTAGTGTTTTCCATTAGATGATTTTGCACCCTTTTATTAAAATTATCTTGCTTAATAATAAAGATATCAAATTCTTCTAAGCATTGATCAGGAGGTTTAGAGTGAGGGATATCACCTTCATCAATGTGTTGGAGAGAGTGTACCTCAATAGTGGATGATTAGGGAATATTCTTAAATAATTATTCTATAGGAGGTAAATTCTTGACATCTGCAGCTTTAATTCCCTTCTCCTTAAGACATTTCTTAGCTTCCTTCATCACATCATTATTTAATTCGATAACTCCCCTCTTCTTTGATGTTGGAATAGGCACCGGAATAGATGGTTCAGGTACAATTACTTCAGGTATAGCTTGTTTAGGAGGAGTCCAATCTTCATAATTCTTGCTTATTTTAGCCATTAATTCCTCAGCTTCCTTAGGAGTCCTATTCCTGAAAACACAATCAGCACAACTATCTAGGTATGTCCTAGATTCCTCGGATATATCAAGAAGCTCATTCTTAAGTAAGGGACTTCTAGCTTGTGCATGAATCAAAGCACAAAACCTTGCCCAAGATTCAGGCAATACCTCTTTTTCTCCCTGTTTTAAATCAAAAAGTTCCTGCAAAATAGCATGTCTAGCACTAGGAGGAAAATATTTCCGCAGGAAAGTACTAATCAAGCAATCAGGGCTATCAATAGATCTAGGAGGTAAATTACTAAAGCAAGTTTTAGCTTCTCCTTTTAGTGAAAAGGGGAAAACCTTAGCAACAAAGTAAGTACGCATCTTAATATCATCAGAAAACAAGCCAGTCATGGTAGAAAGTTCATTCATATGTGCTACCGCACTTTCATTCTTAGTTCCACAAAAAGGTTCTTTCTCGACAATAGCTATGTAAGATAGATCGAGAGAGAAATCATAATCTTCATCTATAATATTTATGGGAGAAGCAGCAAACTCAGCAATAGGAGACAATTTGGGTCTAATAGTATGCCTCTCAAGGAGACTCTTAGCAGCGCTCCTATCATGGGTGTTTTTACATTCTTTATTAAATTCATCGGTCATCTCAACATAACCATCTTCAATATCATAACTCTCACTAGTCTCAGGTGAACTAACAGGTGTGGTAGTGTCTTCATTAGGAGTTTCAGTATTTCCAGCTATAGTTCTAGCAATCGTAGCATCTAGGAAAGGACCTAATGAACCACTCTTATCAAGCACAGTAGAAGCAGCATCATAAGCATTCGAAGTTTCAGATTCAGCAGTAGTAGCAGTGTGTGTAGCATGTGTATGTGGTGGTGTAATGAGCTTACTTAGAACAGATGGTGAATCAAGAGAAATAGCGGTGTTCAGAACCGTACCTCTTCTTGTAGTGGATGGTAAAATAGGAAACCTTCCATCACGAGACTTACCCATGATGGATGGATAGTAGCGAACAATAGAGAATCCAAGTGAACTTGATAAAGAAAGCTATGCTCCCCAGCAACGGCGCCAGAAAATAGTCTTGATGACCCACAAGTATAGGGGGTGTATCGTAGTATTTTCGAGGGAAGTGAAACCCAATTTATTGATTCAACACAAGGGGAGCCAAAGAATATTTATAAGCCTCAACAACTGAATTGTCAATTCAGTTGCACCTGGAAACAATCTTGCTCACACCAGTTTATCAGTAGCAAGGGTTTTGTAATAGGAGTAGTAAAGCAACATCAGTAGTAAAGCAAAGACAGCAGTAACAATAGCAGTAAACAGTGGGATTCAAGTGCGGTAGGCATAGGGATGGATGGACGGGCGTTGCATGGACAAGACAATTCACATAGCAATCAGAACATAGGGCAATTGCAGATAAATAAGATAAAGCATCCAAGTACTAGATAATCCTAGGCATGTGTTCCATATATAGTCATATGTGCTCGCAATGAGAACTTGCACAACATCTTTTGTCCTGCCAGCCCGTTTGCAGCGGGGCCTCAAGGGAACTACTGGCAATTAAGGTGCTCCTTTTAATAGAGCACTGGAGCAAAGCATTAACACTCCGTGAACACATGTGATCCTCACATCAAAGCCATTCCCTCCGGTTATCCCGATTTCTTTCACTTCGGGGCCATTGGTTCCGGACAACAACGTGTGTATACAACTTGCAGCTATGACCATAAACAATAGTATCATAATGAATCAATAACATGTTCAGATCTGAAATCATGGCACTCGGGCCCTAGTGACAAGCATTAAGCACAACAAGTCACAACAAAGTCATAAAGCACTAATAAAAGATACTAGGCACCATGCCCTAACAATCTGATGCCATTACATGAACGATCTCATCCAATCCCTACCATCCCCATAGCCTACAGCGGGAGATTACTCACTCATAGATGGGGGAAACATGGATGGTCGATGGAGAAGCGATGGTGATGATGATGGCGATGATCTCCTCCAATTCCCCGTCCCGGTAGGGTGCCAGAACGGAGTTTCTGGTGCTATTTCGTGGAATCTGGTGGTGGCGGCGGAGCGGAACTCCTTCTGGAAAAACGTTGAACCCCCCGGAGTTTTTAGGTCAGAAGGCAACTTATAGGCGAAGAGGGAGACCGAGGGGGTGCCTGGAGGGCCCACACCACCCCCTGGCGCGGCCTGGCCTGGCCCGTGCCACCAGGTGGTGTGGCCACCCCCTGGCTCTTCTCCGTCTCGTATTCTGGCTCCTGGAGTCTTCGGGTGAAATAGGATTTTCTGCATATTTTCCGGGATTTTTTCTGATAGTTGATTTTCTGCACAAAAAGTAGACACCAAGGCAATTCTGCTGAAAACAGCGTCAGTCCACATTAGTTGTATCCAAATCACACAAGTTTAGAGGAGAAACAATAGTAAAAGTGTTCGGGAAAGTAGATACGCTTTGGACGTATCAGTTACCATCGTTAACTGTCACAAAAACCGTGGCAGAAGTCAGGCCTAGCCAAGGCCTACTAAATACTAACTAGGCCATCCCATGAGGAGATCCCAATAAGAAGACGACTCATTACTGTTTTGTCCTGCACTACTTGAAATGGGCCCAATAATGTAGCTAGTTGTGGCCCGTGAACTTTCAGGCCCGATAATGTTTTGGCCTACAGAAGGCCCATGATGGTCCAACAGTGTGCGGCCCATTAGCCTGCGCCAAGTCGCTCATGTACACTTAAGGCCTATGGTCAGCCCGTCACTGTTATCGCTGCTGGTCGTGGGCCGCCTACTAACAGCCCTTCTTTGAGATGCTCTGTTACTATTCTAGCCTTTTATTGCTCTAGTCATTGACTATTTATACCCACAAGCGTTTTGTTACTGTTCTAGCCTCGTAAATTTGTCGGCCTATTACTGCCCTCGTCTGGAAATTTCTCGGGCCGCTACTGTTCAGGCTCATTACTGTTCTGGCCATTAACTGCTTTGGCCCTTTACTATTGTGGCCCTTTACTATTGAGGCCCTCTACTGTTTTGGCCCGTTAATTCTCTAGCATGTTACTGTTCTACCATTTTACAGTTTCTTGCATGTTACTGTAATGACTTGTTTCTGTTCTGGCCTGCTACTATTATGGCATGTTACTGTTACGACCTATTACTATTACGGGTTGTTACTGTTACGGCCTATTACCACATGTGGGTTGGCCCATTATGTTTACGGCCTTTTATAGTTTCGGCCTTTCTGAAGCCCATGCCAATATCATAAAACATGTATAATAAGATATCATATTTTACTGTTTATCGTCGACCGAATACAAGATGGGCCAATAACAAAGCACGATCATATTCCCTAATCTGCATGCCTAGCGTAGTTACCATAACGACTACCACCATGTGTGGACGACGTTAACTAAATGCCTACATGGCCTATGCAAGTTATCTAGATATTACATCAGCTACAAACTTCTTAAAATTATTACATATTATCAACTCAAGGGAAAGAAAAATCGGCATTTCAGTTGACAATCAAGTTGATAGAAGAGTCCTCAATTTGCTTTCTCAATCGATCATCTGCATCTTCCTTTGAGTGTGACAGCTACATTGGAGGAGACATGATCTTGTAGCCCCACTTTGGTGGTGATAGCAATAACTACAGTCTGAAACTAAGTAATAATAAGTTAATAGATCAAATAATACAAACAACTCATTGGACTAATATGACAGGAGCTATGAACTGGAGTTTACAACTGGTCAATGGTTCAATTATTGACCAACACGTCAAACAAACAGGACAAGCAAGCATGCATTAAACAAGTGAGCCTACTGTCGTGGTGTGGAACACGGCAGTGCCATCGGGGATGGCATGAAGGGGACAATCAGGATGCTATCGGTGGCTACTCGCAATGGGTTGGGCATGGATACTATGAACACAATGATGTACCTAGGTTCAGAGCCCTCTGGATGAGGTATAACTCCTACTCCTACATGGATCTACTATATGGGGAGCAAATGCTCAGTACAAGTGCTCCTTGAGCTGTTTCCCTAGCTTCTATGGAGAGATAGAGGAAGATGACCTACTGAGCTTGTGGAATCTAGAGAACTTGTAACTTGTAATTGTCTACCTAGAACCCTAGCACTACCCCCTTATATACTGGTTGGGAGAGGTAGGTTACAATGTGGGCTCTAGGGTTTATTGTTTGGGCTTTGGGTTTACAAAGCGGGTCGGCTGGCCAGGTCTAGTCGGTGGGCCAGGACCCGGTCAAGCCTTCAGTACAGGGGGATAGCACTACAGTGTCCCAGCACCGTTACTTTGGGCGTCACCTGGAGCTTTACACATTAGCTTGGCGCTTTACTCATTAGCCAGAGCTTTACTCGTCAGATGGCGCTTTACTCGTCAGCCCCCAGTCTTGGCGCTTTGGCGCCCTCGTCATGTAGCACCGGCAGGGCGGCATGCCATCCTGTCTAGTCAGGGGTGTGCTCAGCAAGGAGCGTCACCCCCTCCCCCCCCCATACCTTTGGCCAACGGATCCGAGGCGGCCGGGTAGAGGTGGCCACCCAGCCGGCTCTTCTGGTCACCCGGCTAGACAGGCCAGCTGAGGAATCTTGAGGGTGGACCGGCTGAAGCGTCCACCCGATTGAGGCTCTTTGTCTTACGGCCCACTGGCAAGGCCTCCCTGGAGCCGGCCAGTTGAGCCTAACTTGGCCTACCCGAGGGTCATCCCCCCGACACTAGTCCCCGAGCGCGTTGGACTTCACCTTGTGGAGAAGTTCTTGCGTGCTCATTGGCTGAGCTGAGATGATTATTGACGAAGAGCTGGTCGTAAGTTTGTCTTGTAGTGCTTGGCATTTTCCGGCTCGAGATGCTTGTTGTTCCCTGGCTGGAGTTTACCGGCTACGGAACCGATGGCCCACCCCCAGGGTGTGAGCAGCGATTGAATCTACCGGATGCGGCACCTGGCGGAGGAGGTGAATTGCCTGATTGATGATGTCACTGCCTACGTTGGCCACGCCTGCCACTTCTGGCGCGCGTCATGTCAGTTTGACCCTTTGGTCTGCCGCGACAGTTTTTGGTAACCGTGCACACGTCTTCATCATTGCGGATTCTTGGATATCGTGTGCACGCCTCGCCTCCCACAGTAACGCATGCGAGATCTTCTACGAGAGTTACGTTGGCGCACCCGATCCGTAGCTGAAATATCATGGGGGAGTGGAGCGGTTGTCTGCCACGTGGCGGAGGGGAGCGCAGGTGGCATGCTTGCTCTTCCTCGTTAAATAGGGGCGCAAGGGACAATCTTTTCCCCCACTTCATCTTCTTCCTGTGCCCGCTGCCTCTGCCCCTTGCGTTATGCCTCCTCTCTGCTTCTTTGTGCCTCCATATCTTGGTCGCCGATGCCACCGCTTGTTCTTCGCAACGACGGGACTGAGGTTCTCTAACATGGCCACCGCGCCCAACAAGATGCAGTCTGATCAGGCGGGGGGCTGGTATGGCTCCTACGTCACCGACGACCTTGTTTAGAAGTACCGGCTGGGGAAATTCATCCCGTCGGAGCACTTGGTGAAGCATCACCTCACCGGAGGGGGAGCGCGTGCCTAACCCACGGCCCGGGGAAGCCGTTATCTTCCTCGCCCACTTCGCCAGTGGATTTGGCCTACTGCTAAGCAGGTATGTCCTCGAGCTCCTCACGACGGTCGACCTCTAGCTCCAAAACCTGGGGGCCAACGCCGTTGCGCAGCTATCGCATCACGCGGAATGCTGCGAGGCCTTCCTGGTTGTTTGCCTGGACGTGGTGAACTTCTTGAAGTTTTTCAACTTCAAGGTCTAGGTGGTGGGGAAGGGCGGCCTATTGACAAAGACCGGCTGTTGCGCCATCTACCCGCGGCCGTCATCGGCGATGCCGCGATTGGAGATCCTCGACACCGTTAAGCTGTGGCATCGCTCGTACTTTTACGTGCGCAATGTCTCCGATGTCAACCTCATCAAGGTGCCGGTCTTCGCCAACGCCCCTCCACCCGGAAGGCATGGACCGTCCAGAACCTGGGCGCCCAAGCTGACATGGAGCGGATGGCCGCCCGCGTGGCTGTGCTGGTGGAGAAGGAGTGGCTCACTGCCCAAGACATACGTCTGTCCTGGATGACGAGCTGTGTGCTTCCGCTGCAGCAGCGATCGCACAAGATGTGCCACCTATCCGGCTCCCGGGATCCCACACGGGTGTCTCGGCTAGAGGTTCTGTACGGGGCCCTTCGAGAGTGGCTTGCCACCATCTCGAAGGATACGCCGACAAAGGACTGGACCTTCTCCTGTCGGCCGTACCACCGCAGCCGGTTGCCGCTGATGACCCACAAGTATAGGGGGTGTATCGCAGTAATTTTTGATAAGTAAGAGTGTCGAACCCAACGAGGATAAGAAGGTGTTAACAAGTGGTACGGATCAGGAATTCTCTGTAAATACTTAGCAAACGGATTTTTAGGGGGTTTTGATAATGCAGATAAATAAAGTGCGAGTAAATAAAATACAATAATAATAATTGTAGCAAGTGGCCCAATCGACAAGCCGGTTGTATTACTCAAGATGACCAAACATTCTCGAGGACACATGGGAATATTGTCAAGTGCTTCCGCTTCATATAGTTGATTAATCTTCTTTGGTTGGATAAGTGTTGTGTGGGTGAACCTATGCTAATGTACTGACCTTCCTAGGACTAATACATACTTCTGATTATACCCTTTGCAACCATCCGCAACTACAAGAAAGTAATTAAGATAAAAACCTAACCACAGCCTTAAACTTTGAGATCCTACACTCCCTTGTGCAAAGGTTTCCTAACGGGGGTTCAGGTTTCTGTCCCTCTGGCAACCCCACGATTAGTAGCCAAATACACAATGCATTTCCCTAGGCCCATAAAGGTGAAGTATCATGTAGTCGACGTTCACATGACACCACTAGAATAATAACACCACAACTTAAATGTCAAACCATTAAATATTCCTCAACACAATTCCACTACTAACAACATGACTTCTCCCATGTCCTCAAGAACTAAACGAACTACTCACGAGACATCATATGGATCAAGATCAGAGATGAAATAATGATAAGTAACAATCGGAACATGAACAATAATTTAATGGTTCCACTCAATAGCATCAACTCCAACAAGTAATCAACACCGGGAAAGTTTCCCCTAAGAACTATGCAAGATTCAACCCAATTGTTCCAACGGTATGGAGTGGTGGTGATGGTGCTGGTGGAGATGATGGTGGAGATGATGATGTTGATGATCCCGATGAAGTCTAGCTTGATGACAGTGTTGATGGTGATGATCTCCCCTCTCCAGGAAGGAATTTCCCTGGCAGATTTCTGCCTGCCGGAGAGCTCTTTCTCTCTTTGTAGTTTTCGCCCCGCGGAGGTGGCGGAGCCTTTCTGTGGTTGCTCCCCGAGTCTTAGGTTTTTTAGGGGATTATATACACCAAAGGGCGATACCAGAGGTGGGCCAGGGTGGCCACACCACCTGGTGGCACAGCTAGGGGTGACCTGCACTAGGGGGTGGTGTGGGCCCCCTATGGCCTACCTCCACTCCTCCTTGGGGAATGCAGCGAGGCCTTCCTCGGGGTTTTCTAATCTTCGCAAATTTTGCATCTAGACAGTGCTTTTTCCATCAGAATCCTGACTTCAGTGGTTCATCCTCCAAAATTCATCAACCATGCAAAAATAGATGAAATAACATAAGTATCATCTCTTAATATGAAATATATCAATGAATAACAGTAAATTATGATATAGAATAGTGATGCAAAATTGACGTATCAACTCCCCCCAAGATTAGACCTCGCTTGTCCCCAAGCGAAAACTGAGCTCAATAAACATGACCACAGGTTTATGGAGTGAAGTGTCGATAAAAAGAATACGGACAAGAAGCATCACATTCATCAATACACAATCATAATAGAAAACAACTCACTATTATATAACTTAACTTGCAATGAGTAAAGGAAACACAATAAATATACACAAAGTAAATCATAATTGGAAATGGAAAACTTTGTTCTTAGTAAGAAAACAGTTAACAAATTGCAGGAGTTCAAACATAATGGAGATTTCAATGATAGATTTTAAAGTAATATTCACTAAGATAAGAGCAGTGTGAAAAATAAGGAACATAAGAAACATGATTGAATAAATCATCATATGATTGATTGAATCATAACAACTCAAATACTTGCTTAAGATAGAAAGGAATAGGTTTACTGACTCAACTGAAAAAGTAAAAGATAGGCCCTTCGCAGAGGGAAGCGGGGATTTCAAGTTTCATAAAGAGCTTCCAAAAATTATGGTATTTACTAGCTTTCAGCTCTCATTGCCCCTATCATAAGCATCTTGAGCTGATTAGGTTAAAGTGACACAAATATAAGGATATGCTTGACAAGTTATAAGTTGAAAATCTCATGCCCCTTGCTTACGAGTAGCGAACCTCATGCTACTCAACTTTAGTCACAAGCAAGTTCTTGTCATTGTAAGTACATGTGTATCATAGAGAACCGCCAACGGGGTACCCCTTTCCCCATGACACAGGAGCTATCCCATATCAAAATGACAAGGCAACAGACAATGAGCATCTCAGCGATCTTTTTATTTGCTATTTGCATAGGTTTTTATTAAGGATGCTTCATGCAATGCTCATTATGGTTATGGTGCAAGTTTCCACCATGATTAGGCATGGCTTAGGCTAGCCACCCAGGCGTTTCTCTAACACACATACAAAATCCAAGGGCTTACAAGCTCCCCTTTTATTTCCCACACCACCGAGATCCATAAACAAAAGAACATGATATCAACTGAATAATAAGTGCAATGTTGAAAGCATTCCCCATGGTACATGGTTCTGCTAATTCACAACTTATAGAGCGCAAGCATATACGCAACATAGATGGACAGAATGGTTCGGGTTTATTAAGTGCAAGAAAATAAAGTGTGCCATCAAGTTTGTGAGAGCTTTAATCACTAGTTTTCACATAACAAGTTTAATTCGGAAGCTAGATAAAAACATGAATTTACTTGGAATAGCAATAATGCTAATAGGTAGGTATGGTGGACACAAATGGCACAGGTTTTAGTTTTAGTATTGGATGCACGAGAAGCATTCCCTCTCAATACATGTTTTTGGCTAGCAAGGCTGGGTAGCAAGCATAAGAGTTGAAGGAAACAAACAAACATACAAGTGATAGAAACAATCATGCAATCTTCCTTGGAAGCACAAAAGATCTTAACTAGAGAATACTAAGCTTATGAGCCAAACAAGAAAGAAAGATGAAGAAATTATATTTCTAAAAGTACTTTTCTCTTTTCCATTCAATTCTCAAATAGTGTTGCTACTGACCAAAGATAGGTTTGCCAAAACCAATTAAATTTACTTAATGATCCCAAAGTGATACCAATACTAATAACAAGATCAATCATATAATAGAAATTGCAAACTAAAATAAGATGTGCAAAAAAGTAAATGATAGAACTTCTCATTAATATTCCATAACGGCAGCTCACACCAAGGGATACATAGATAACTAACTAGAGGAGAGATACTTCCACAATGCAAACCATCCTATATGATAACTTATGTATTCATGATATGACTCTACTAAAAAGGTAAAAAGATAAAAGATAATGATGTGATACCACGGCACTCCACCAAGCTTGGAACAAACCTAGGGGATGCCAAAATCTGATAACGAATTACTCCTTCGGTGGTGGTGGTGTTCTCTCGTCATCATCCGACTTCCAAGGTAAGGGCTCCCCATGAACAAAGGACATCCTGGTTTCCAACATCCTGAAACTAGCAGTAGAACTTATGTGTTTAAACCTAGCCTCATACTCACAGTTTTGATTTTGCATGTCGTAGAGCTATGCTTGCAGTTGGTTGGTTGTTCGATGGAGTGAGAGAATTTCATCCCTAAGCTCAGCAGTCTCCTTGTTGTGCTCGGCGATGAGTTCTGAACTAATTTTATGGATGATATCCACTTTGCGTTCCGCCATCTTCGTGTTCCTAAAGACTTCTTGCTCCAGTGCTTCCATCATGTCCTCCAGACTACCTTCTCCTTTAGGACCCTGAACCTCTTTTATCTTTACCTTCCCATCTTCGAGCAACAACTCCTTTGGGTGAATCTTCAACTCATACATGTACGGGTTGATGATGTCCGCGGAGGAATCCTCCTTAGCTGATCCAGAGGAAGACACTGCGGCTCCAAAACTGAGGATCTTCCTGTCAAAAACAGATCGAAACAAAAACACGACGAGAACACGATATACAAACCTCGGGGTATCCGAGGGATTATATATTACAAAGTTTAGCAACAAAAGGAAGGTACTGGGAGAAAACGGGTCAGAGACAGGCTCCGGGGTGGCCGCGCCCCCTGCTTGCGTGGCCAGGTGGGCCCGTGCCACGAGGTGGTGTGAGCCCCCCGGGCTCTGTTTCTGTCCCTCTTTCGACTCATTATCTTCCATGTTAGATAAAAACTTCAAAAATATAAATTGAAAGGTTTTTCACGGACCTTTTCTTACCAGAACTGTTACCTATTCGAAAACAGACTCTGCAGGTTTCTGATTTTTTTGAGGAATTACAGTAGGAGAGTCTCCTACTGCTCTTAAATTAAAAAAGGATAGAGTTACAACATATGTACAAGGGTTTAGGGTTTCCCAGAACCCAAAAGCAGATAAAAAGTCTAGACTCTCAACTCTCTTACAAAAGAAATAATCTGATCTTTATTATCAGATTTAAGCCTAACACTTATAGTGTCAATATCTAAAGAAAAGTTAACCAGCCAGCTCTGAATATTAGAGTCAATTCCATCAAAGTGCTTTATGTTCCTTTGCTTCCATATATTCCAAGCACACAGAATTACACACTCCAGAAAAAGTGGTTTAGACCAGAGTTGTTTAGTTGTCTCCAGTCTTTGGCTTAACTCCTTATTCAAGTCCTAGGAAATACCTAATAGGTCCCATCATTGAACACTGAATGGGCACTGAAGAAATAAGTGATCCCTTGTCTCTCTATTCTGAAGAAAAATAACACAATTCACATTTGCAATTGGACATTGCCTGCGTTGTAACATATCTCTCGTGTTTAATCTATCCATAACCAGTAACCAGGCAAAGACTTTGTGCTTCATAAGGCACTATGTCTTCCAAATCTGAGGCAACACTTGAACTGGGACCACTTCTCTTAAATAAAATTTATAGTAGTCCTTCGGATGATAATTGTGACCCCATGAGAAAACCCACTGATCTGGAGTAGACATATCGCTGTCAAGGTCATTAACACAGTCCAACAAGAATCCCAACTCTGTATTAGCTTCCATCGACAGGGGAGTAGCAAAATGATCCATAGGGTTTACCGATTCACTTAATTCAGCAACAGAGAATGAGAATAACCTTGGGTATCTATTTTGAAAAATATTATCACCAACCCAGAGATCTTTCCATAATAGAACAGTATCACCAGAATTCACTTTGCAAGATGTAATTCCCCTAAAAATATTAGTTAGACTATAGATGTCCCTCCACCAAAAGGAGCCACATTTAGCCATTGTATGAGGGAGTCCAGCCATGTAGTGAGCATGCCACACTAGAAGAACCCAAGGAACATCATGCTTATGATAGAATTTATGAAGAAACTTAATTAGCAGATCCTGATTCTGAACTTTGAGATTCAAAATCCCCAGGCCTCCGTTGTTCTTTGGCCTACAAACAAGATCCCATGCAGCAAGGGAGTAGGACTTCTCATCTCTATCCAGAGTTTTCCTCCATAAGCAATGTTGTCTAGCTTTGTCAATAAACTCAATTAGCTGCAAAGGGATTTTTAGAACACAAAGAGCATAGGTGATCAGAGGAGTAAGCGCAGAATTGATGAATGTAACCCTTCCCCACAGGTTAACCAAATAGCAGTACTAGTGAGCCGCCTCTCAACTCTGTCCACTAAAGGCATAAGTTCAACCACTATTGGACGTGTTGTACCTAGAGGCAAACCTAGATATGTGAAAGGAATTCCTCCAACTTGACAGCCCAATGCTGCAGCAAGATCACTACCTTTACTCTGATTCAAATTAATAGGTATGAGCTAAGACTTATGATAGTTAATTTTCAAACCAGTGGACTAAGCATAAGCATCAAGGATGGTCTTCAAATTAAGTAATTGTTCCATGTCTGTTGGGAGAATAACCAGAGTAGCATCAGTGTACTACACCATAGGGAAATCTTCAGAAGCAGGATGCTCAATTGGTAGAGATAGAAGGCCCTCAGAACATGCAGAATTAACAGCGGCCTGGAGAAGTTCAGCACCTGCAACAAAGAGGAGAGGAGAAAGGGGATCACCCTTCCTAACTCCCCTTCTACATTGAAATTATGTACCAGGCACCCCATTTTGTAAGATAAAAGAGGTGCCAGATTGAAAGATCTGTTCCATCCTGGAAATCCATCTATCATCACATCCCATGTGCTTCAGAATCTAAATAATGGATGAGTGCTCAATGGTATCAAAAGCCTTGGCAAAATCAAGTTTAATAATTACTATTTCTCTTCCAAAGGCTTTGCACTAATGAAGGTATTCGAATGACCAAGCCAAACAGTCCTGAATATTTCTTCCCTTTATTAAACCATATTGGTTCCTATGTACCAATTTTAAAATCCACTTCTGTAATCTTTCAGCCAGGATCTTAGTCAAAACCTTTAAGATACAATTCAATAAGGATATGGGCCTATAATCATTTACAGATTCAGGGGAAAGAACCTTGGGAATGAGAGTGATAAAATAATTATTTAGACACTTCAGACTAATGATGCCTTCCCGGAAATCATTACATAACTTATAGAAATCCTTCTTTATGATATTCCAACAAACTTTCAAAAACAACCCACTGAAACCATCCGGCCCAGGTGCTTTGTCAGCAGGAATCATAGCAATAACCTTATCAATATCCTGAGTGGTGAAAGGTACAGAGAGTTGTTCTAAACCCTCCACTTTAGTGAACAGAGCATCCAAATCAAATAACATATCAGTGGAATGAGAAACATCCATTCTATTTTTGAAGGATGCCAGGAAAGCAGTAGCTTTTTCTTCATGATTGCCAATCTGTCTCCCATCCCCCAAGGTGATAGATGCTATTGAATTATGTCTACATCTCTCAGTTGCTCGAGCATGGAAGTACTTGGTATTTTCATCACCAAGTTGGGCCCATCTGTAAGTGCATCTCTGTTTCCAATACTTATTTTGATATCCAAGCAGCCTGTTGATGTGATTCTTCAGAATAAGCCTAAAGTTTCTCTCCTAAACAAAAAGAGCCCTCTTATCCTCTATGTTATCAAGTTCCAACAACACTTTGTTGTAGTTTTCAATCATGATTTTTAATTTTGAAATGGACTTACTCCACACTTTCAAACATCTCCTCAAATTCTTCATTTTTGCAGAGAGAAGAGAAGCAATATTAGATGCTCTAATAGGTTTCTGCCAACTAGTCTTTACCACATCTAGAAAACCAGGGTGCAAAGGCCAGAAACTCTCAAATCTAAAAAGGCTACTTTTAGGAATTGATGTTTCAATAGTCAACATATAAGGAGCATGATCTGATATTGGTTTTGATAAAGGTTGTACTAATGTGTTTGGAAAAACAGAAATCCACTCCACTGTTGAGAAAACCAATCAAGCTATTCTAGTAAAGGATCATTCTCATTCATATTGCTCCAAGTAACACAACGACCTTTCAAGGGGATTTAAATTAAAGATTGTGCACTAATCATCTCATTAAATTGATGCACCTCTGTAATATTGCCGCTAGGCCAATTTCTATTTTCCTAGGACCGAATAAAGTTGAAATCTCCCAAAAAAACAGAGACTATCAATAGGAATATTCAGAATTAAAAACCAATCTATAAAAGACTGTCTTTCAGGATTTCTACATGGTCCATAATGTTTGTGAGGGTCCATGATCGATTAAGGTGAGCAGATGTAAATTGAACTGAAATAGCAAACTACTCCTTATGAACTACGTGCCCCATAAAGACTGAGTTGTTCCGAATGATTATGAGCCCACCTGAAGCTCCAATAGATGGTACAATTCAAATTTATCAAATCTCCTTGGGAAAAATTGACGAATATAAGAGTGATCAAAATGCTCCCGTTTAGTTTCTTGTAGGCAAATAATTGCACAACCCGATTATTCTATTTTATTTTTAAGTTCTAACCATTTAGCTTCACTATTAAGACCTCTAACATTCCATGACAGAACAATCCAGAGTCGAGATAACATAGGAACAGAAAGAAAGGACCATAGTTTTAATGCCCACTAGGCTTACAAAACAAATCCAAGACATGCATGAAAACAATATGAGGAAAGAACAAAATCCAGTGAACAAAGCCTCCTGAGTGACCAGGGTAAAATTATTATGAGAGCAAGCAGACATCTAAGCAGCAGATGACTCCTCTTACACCTCCTCCTAGGCA
This sequence comes from Avena eriantha, assembly GCA_910589775.1. Lineage (NCBI taxonomy): Eukaryota > Viridiplantae > Streptophyta > Magnoliopsida > Poales > Poaceae > Avena > Avena eriantha. The sequence goes on along the minus strand of OU342744.1, from coordinate 394,529,780 downwards.
GAAGCGAGCAAAATATTCTCTGTCAACTCAACTACAGGAATGCCACACAGCCTTTGCCCAATGTCCTGAATTACTGCAACTAGTGTCTCAGGTAGAATGAAATCAGTAGACTGTGAATCAACCTGCAGCTGACTATCAGCAGATCCATGTGTCCCAACATTGATCGCAGAGGGTATCTTTCGGGGCTGCACTTTGGATTTCCTTTTTTGTGTATCAGACAAGCTTTTCCCCTTAAAACCCTGGTACCTAGTGGAGCGAGGGCTGTGGCGCACTGGCTGACTAGTGGCAAGCATGGTAGGATTATTACGACGCCTCTTGCGAGACACCACAACAGCCTCACGGTCACACAAAGCCTGAACCTCATTGTTCTGAACCTGCACACCATCAAAAACTGAAACCCAAAGCACAGACGTCGCATCATTGGACACAACTGGGACAACTAATCCCATCGACCTTATCTGATGATGAAGCGGGTTCTGCAGAGAATCCACCAAAGGGGCCAGAAGAAAGATCATAGCACCAGTACCAATCAAAGCCACATCAGTCTACACATCATCATCAATTTGATTGAAACCAACATCAGAGAGACCATATGTCACATTGTTAACTGGGACCATTCCATCCTTAGGCTGCACACCTTGTCCAATTGGAATATGAAACAACTGCTGCAAGACACCCACTGGCACAAGAATCTGATCCTCCTAGGGGAGCTACAAATTGTTGTGCAAATTCAAGAACTGTTGCTGAATGTTATTCTGACCTTGATGTGGATTCATCCCTTGCATATTCCATCGGTGAATGACAGGCAAAATTGGACCATGAAAAGGATGGGGATCCACATTAGGAGGAGGTGGTGGCTCCTCTAAGTTCATCTCCACCGGTGGTGCTAAACCAACAGCAACCTGAGCACCAAAACCGCGCAGAAGGTAGGTGGGAACAGTCCAGGAAATATTAGTACCCCCAACCTGACGAATGATCAGACTACGCGGCACCAAATATTCATCCATCAGCCACACTCTAGCCAAGACTCTCGACAGATTTCCATTAAGATCATGCCAAAGAACTAGACGTCCAAAACTAGCACATGCAGACCTGATAAAACTCTCAGTACGATAATCCATAGGAAACCCCAGAAACAGTGCCCATCTCTCTTGACCCAAAACTGGAGTTCTAAGATTTAAAGCAGCATCATGACGAACAAAAGAGATGTGGGTGTCCTCATCCAGCTCGTACCCAGGCCCATCTACCATTGCATCTCTAAGTATGACAGATTCAAAACGTAACAACCCAATTCCAAAAGGAGAACTGCGAGCACTTCTAATGACAACATGATGATCAAATCTGAGCAAACTCACCAAATCCTCCAGCGTGTCAGGTCTAGCCACATCTGGGACAGCCTAGTTTGCCACGGCGATTGCAAAATCGCCATGGAACAGGGGAGCTTCAGCCGAAACAGCAAGGTGGGCATGAACCAGGCGGTCATCAGAACCATCATCCAGCGTCAGGCCATAAGGAACAAGTAGAAGGGATTAACTAGGAAATTTGCCATGGCGCCATCAGGAGGATCAGGTGGAAAAGGATGGAAGGTATGAACAGCAACCCTTAAATCATCTAGGCACAGCTCCTGACCAGAGGATAAGTTCTGAGTTTTTTGCTTCGGTCTCCAAACCAAAAACGACTTGCACCTGAATGCGGGATGCCCTTCCTTTTTACACTTGAAGCAACGAATCTTATTGGAGCACTTCAGCCCCCAATGGCCCGCAGTCATACACCTTGGACAAAAGTTCAATGAAACAGGCTTGCGCATAATAGAGACCTCCAAATCATAACCAACAGCATTAAAATCTGAACCTTCTCGCGAGTTCAGATATTCCAGCTCAATAAAATCAGAACAGTTTTCTGAATGTGCCCAAGCAATTGACAAAATTTACATCGCAGCCCAATAACATATCGAGGCCCATTATGATGGCCAAAAAGACCTGGGCCTAGGCAGAGAGAGCACTCGGATTGCGGTTGAGAAATGTCAGGCATAAAATAAAGGCACACTGCATGCATGATCTCCTCATCCGAATATTTGGCTTGACATAAATCTCGCATAGCAGCTAACGTAGGAGCTGATCCATCAAAGAAATCTATAGCAGCCGGATCGGGCCGTTTTGAAGTTTGAAATTTCAAATTTGAACGGGTTTGATCCACCAGAAAAACAAGGCTGACAAAACTAACTGTCACCGGCGGTGAACTCGTCGATGGCACCGAGCTCAAAGATCTAGTAAGAAAACTCAGATCAGGCTGAAATCGAACAGAAGCTAGAGGATCAACCTTTTGCCTTGGAACATACAATTATTTAAAATTTCTAACACGACCTTTGGGAACAAACCAACCATCATTCAAGTCATTAACAGGATCTTTGATAGAATCATTGAATAGGTGGAAGGAACAATGGAAATCATGCCAAATACGTGACTCCACACAATGAATGAAATGCCCAACTAAGTTTGATGCCACCAAAAACCGAAATGAATCATTGGTCAATTGCAGCACATTAAAACCAAACCGATCACCACCCAAACAACATTGAAGAGCCAGACCCACTGACTCCACATTCAACTTGAAAGAGGCAAATCTAAAGAAAACCACAAGGAAGAACTCCTTGGAAGAATAGGAGGGGGAGAAGTGGACCGAGATTTTGAATCGGCGACGTACTGTGCAGCTAAAGCCTTGCCTGGGGAGAGATCCCAAAGGAGCCACGCATCCATGGTTGATGACCTTCACGTGGGTCGGAGGAGGGTGGAGGAGGGGGAGGAGAGGAGAGCCATTGAGTATTTCCGGATACTCCTCTGGTGTTAGTGATTAACATGATCTTATAGGTTTCTGAATTTGGTCTTTCATAAAAAAATCGGAGTCACCACTTGAATTACATCAATATATTTATTGTAAGAATCTCCAGAAATATAGTTCTTGAGTCTTTGACCATTCACCATCTCATTACACCATTCTCTCCTAACACTTGAAAATTTCTTCCATACAAAACTTCACACAATCTTCATTAGCAACATTAGTACATGCAAGATAATAAACCTTTAGGTTCAATTTCAACTAAAATCCATCAAAACATAAGCTACTGAAGCAACTTCTTTCGAAAGCCCAAAAAGAATTCAAAAAGGAAATCGATTTAAGAGGCAAATGCAAAAATGGCAGAAATCTGTCAAAACAGACCAGCAGAAAAAGATCAATTTTTTCGAAAATCTTCTGTTGCTCAAATCAAAAAGTGCGAAACTAATGAAAGTTAAATAATAACCTGGGGCATGCACACAAACATTTACAGATCAGTACAACGTCCTGGGATTTTTCACGATTTTTTACGGTGAAGCACAAAAATCTGTTTCAAGACAACAACTTTCTCAAATCTTACTTCTCTTCCGTTAGAGGTTGATCTTGACATAAAAACCAAACAAAAAGGATAAGAAGAGGTTATTGCAGAAACAATAACTTCCAGGACTCAAATAAACAAAAATAAACTAAAAGAAAAAATATATTGGGTTGTCTCCCAAAAAGCTCTTTCTTTATAGCCATTAAGATGGACATGATAATTTCAATGATGCTCACATAAGAATATGAATTAAAGTAAAAGAGAGCATCAAGAAGCAAAATATACACATATTTAAGTCTAACCCACTTCCTATGCAAGAGAATTTTGTAAGATAATAAATTATTGAAACCAGAGGCTACTGGCATAGGAAGGCAAAACAAGTGTAACATAAAAACTTTTAGGATATAGCGAGGAAACTTAATATTATTGAGATACATAAAAACATTTTCCCCTCTCTCATAATAGCTTTCAGCATCATGAATAAATTTAACGATATAACCATCACATGAACCATAGTAGCAATGATCACTTATTCTGACAGAAAACATAGAGACACTAGTTCTCCTAGTACTACTAGGATGTGAAACAATATTAGAAGTATCCTTACAAATAGTAATGTGTCCATCTTCTACATGTTTAGTGACAAGGTCTTTCAAATTTTCTACTGCAGGTTCAACACTTATTTGTTCATCAGGTTCCATAGCTTCCTTTGTACTTTCTTTAACCATACTTGATATCATAGAATGTCCCTTTACCTTAACAGGGAAAGGTATTTTCTCGATATAAGGTTTAGGTAAAATATGATTAGCAATATAAACTTCAGTATTCTTGGCAAGAACACTATTAACAATATCTTTATATGGCTCATGATACTTGTTCCATTTATTTTTAGGAATTTCAATATAAGAGGCAAAGGCCTAAAAACAATTTGCAATACTTTGAGAATCAAGACCATAAGTAGCACTAATATTATGAAAGTCATCGGTTCCCATAAAATATTTAATGCATTCATCATCATAATTTATATCTGACTTTCTTCCTTTATCATTCTCCCATGCTTAAGCATTGTCTTGAATAGGGTCCAGAAGATCCCATTTAGCTTCTTCTTCCATGCGAGTGAATGATCCAGCACAAGAAGCATCCAATAAATCCTTATCATGAAGAGAAAGCCTTGCATAAAAGTTATTGATAATAATATTATTAGGGAGTTCATGCATAGGACATTTGAGCATTAGTAACTTCAATCTCCCCCAAGCTTGGGCAGTACTCTCTCCATCTTGAGGCCAAAAGTTATATATTTGATTCTGATCTTTATGAATCTCACAAGGAGGATAAAATTTGAAATAAAAGAGAGGTACAATTTCCTCCCATTCAAGAGATTGGCCATTCTTTAGCAGCTTATACCATTCCTCAGCTCTGCCTTTCAATGATAACGAGAATAACATTTTCTTAACTTGATCTGTTGTAATACCTACACACTTAAACAATCCGCATAATTTGTGTATAAAAAGCAAATGATCACCGGGATGGACAGTTCCATCTCCAAAATAGTAGTTATCCATAACACGATCAACAATTATTGTAGGTATTTTAAAAGTATCATTTTCAGCAGGTGGTGGTTAATCTACTACCTTAGCAGTGGTAGTAGCATTACGAAATAAGAAACTAAGTGAACTATCCATATTGAAATAAAGTAACTGACAGAAATAAACAATACTCACAGTAGAAGTTTCCTTTACCAGCTCCACTCTTCAATAGCACTTCGCTCCCCGGTAACGACGCCAAAAAATAGTCTTGATGACCCACAAGTATAGGGGGTGTATCACAGTATTTCCGATAAGTAAGAGTGTCGGATCCAACAAGGAGCAGAAAGTGTTGACAAGTGGTATGGATCAGGAATTCTCTGTAAATACTTAAAACGGATTTTTAGGGGTTTTTGATAATGCGAATAAATAAAGTGCGAGTAAATAAAAGACAATAATAATAATTGCAGCAAGTGGCCCAATCCTTTCTTTAGCAAAGGACAAGCTGGTTATATTACTTAAGATGACCAAACGTTCTCGAGGACACATGGGAATATTTTCAAGTGCTTTCGCTTCATATAGTTGATTAATCTTCTTTGGTTGGATAAGTGTTGTGTGGGTGAACCTATGCTAATGTACTAACCTTCCTAGGACTAGTACATACTTGTGATTATACCCCTTGCAAGCATCCGCAACTACAAGAAAGTAATTAAGATAAAAACCTAACCAGTGCCTTAAACTTTGAGATCCTACACTCCCTTATGCAAAGGTTTCCTAACGAGAATATTTTTTCTTAACTTGATATGTTGTAATACCTGCACACTTTAACAATTGGCATAATTCATGTATAAAAAACAAATGATCATCGGGATGGACAGTTCCATCTCCAAAATAGTAGTTATCCATAACACGATCAACAATTTTTGTAGGTATTTTAAAAGTATCATTTTCAGCAGGTGGTGGTTCATCTACTACCTTAACCGTGGTAGTAGCATTACGAAATAAGAAACTAAGTGAACTATCCATATTGAAATAAAGTAACTAATAGAAATAAACAATACTCATAGTAGAAGTTTCCTTTACCAGTTCCACTCTTCAATAGCACTTCGCTCCCCGGCAACGGCGCCAGAAAATAGTCTTGATGACCCACAAGTATAGGGGGTGTATCGCAGTATTTTCGACAAGTAAGAGTGTCGAATCCAACGAGAAGCAGAAGGTGTTGACAAGTGGTATGGATCAGGAATTCTCTATAAATACTTAGCAAACAGATTTTTAGGGGTTTTTGATAATGCAGATAAATAAAGTGCGAGTAAATAAAAGACAATAATAATAATTACAGCAAGTGGCCCAATCCTTTCTTTAGCAAAGGACAAGCCGGTTGTATTACTTAAGATGACCAAACGCTCTCGACGACACATGGAAATATTGTCAAGTGCTTTCACTTCATATAGTTGATTAATCTTTTTTGGTTGGATAAGTGTTGTGTGGGTGAACATATGCTAATGTACTGACCTTCCTAGGACTAATATTCCTTATGCAAAGGTTTCCTAACAAGGGTTCAGGTGTCTGTCACTCTGGCAACCCCATGATTAGTAGCCAAATAAACAATGCATTCCTCTAGGCCCATAAAGGTGAAGTATCATGTTGAACCGGATAATCTGGCCCCATACGGATTCGTCCACTCCTCCATATAAAGGAGTTGGTCGGCCTAGGGTTTAGGGAGTTCAGAATTTATGTTTTAGATATTGTGTGCACAGGTTGTGTATCATCCCTTCGGGGATGGCGCTGCCTGTTATCTATCGTATTGAGTGATTGATGCGAAGGTTGTTGTGTGCATCAAGGATTATCGAGTTGTGGTTTGAGGCGTGTTGTTTATCAATATGTTGCGTACTGGATTCGTTCCTCTTCTTCAGGTTGGTTCATCGCATAATTGGGAGATTACCTACTTGGTTGACTCGCTGTGAAATATCGGGCAAAACTCATAGGATCGTTGGCATGATCCAGCCTTCACTACATACGAGAAATAAATATGCGCTAATGGGTTCTGTGTCGAATACCCCTGGATGGCACCACAGAGTTTGTAAGTTCACCACTTACTCGAACAACATAGCGAACAAAAGTTACACACCTGGTCACTGACGGAATCCACGAGGGTGAAATTACTAAGACAACCATGTAATAGTCACATCCAATCCGATCAGATGACCTCATCATGTCAATCTTTAAATCTTTAGAAAAAAAAGAACACTTGCAGTCTTGTTGTTGAATATAATGCGAACACACTAAAACAATAAAAGCATTGACCATAATAAACATGCCAGGGACAAAACGCGCTTGCCGCTCAAAGATAATACAGGTCTGTTTGGATTGTGGCGAAAGCCTACACTACCAATATTTTAGTTATGACCAAAAGATTTGTTTTTGTTTGGATCTTTGCAAACTTTTTAGCATATCGGTGTTCCACTGCCAACTTTAGTTTATTTTTAGCCGATGTAGACTTGTGGGCAAGCAAAGGCTCAACCAAAATTTTAGCTAGCTAAATATTTGGTGGGAGCAATCTTAGGCACAAACCAAACACACCGTAAATCATCTTCAATCCGTCTTTGGTAACTTTTTTTAGCGTACTAGCAGAATGCCCGTCCGTCGCTAGGATCCTTTTAGTGACAATTTTAAACGATGTGGATGTTATTATAATCCACAAATAGAAACATAAATCCCTCTCGCAGATATTTCGACGGAAGCGGTAAATATTACCATTTTTATCCCACTCACATATGTGATATTGATTTTGCATAACTACCAAATACCTCTCCCACTCTCTCCCAAACACATAAATTTGATACATTGGTAATATGGATACAACATAACAATTCAGAGCAGCAAAGTCAATAATTTCTCTGTCTCTCAATATCTTTCACCTGTCTTGCCAAGGCAAATAACGTCGATAGTTCGAGCATATAGAAAAGCGGCGGTAGCAGATAGCAATGCAGCAGTTAACAAAAAAATCAGAGCACATCTAACTTTTTTTAGAGCAAGCAAATTATCTGCATCTTCCCCACCGAGCTGCCGCTGCTCCATGTGCGTCCTCCCTTCCCCTCCACGCCCGCCCCACCACGTTGGGGCCGGTCGCACCTGAAAGCCCGGTCCTGCTTATCCTTCCTCTCTCGCCGGACTCTCTTCCGAAGCAGGATTGCGTGCCCTTCCCGTCCCTTTCACCTCTCCCCAACGACCCACCTCCTCCCCATGCGGTGGATGGTGCGGATGGGTGGCGGACCGAGAGCGCCTTCGAGGCCTCTCAGAGAAGCTTTAACGTGACGTCTGTGCCGGTGAAGCAGTTCTAATCGGGGTGCACGGAGAGGCAGAGCCGGCGATATTCCGCTTGATGCCTCGTGCGTGACACCGTGGACTCTAATCCGGCAGCGAAGCTGAGGATGTCGCACCAGTTCCTATAGCTGGAGCAGGACATGGCCGCGGCGACGTGACCTCGTAGGCGGCGAGAAAGTGAGCGAGGCCCTGGGAGGGACGTTCGACAACGCGTCTGGGGTTCCCTGGTCCCCTGACATTCACCAAAGTCCATGATGGATTCTCAATTGCAGTGCATAACCTAAATCGACGCATACTACATCACCAGAGTAGGCAAAGACATCAAGTTGATCTCGGACGGCGGCGACGGGAGTGCTCCGACCTGAGAATTGATCTGGGGTAGGGGTATAGCAGAAGATATATTTTTTCTTTTCCATGGAACAAAACGCTCAGGTCGCGTAAGAGAACTCCAAGAAGCGTGCCCTGTAGGGAGGCCGAGGCGGCGCCGTGGGCGTCCGCGGGCTAGTACTCGAATCCCACGCATCATGTCCGACGACGACCTGGGTGTTGCAGGACACGGTGGTGCAAAGTGGCGGTGTCTGAAAGCGGTGGTGGCGGTGGCTAAACTCTGGTGCGAGGCGGTTTCGTATCTCAGACCGGATAAGCCGGCGGTTGTAGAGTTAGGCTAGTGCTGGGGCGCATAGCGACGTCCTCTACCTCTTGACCCATCTCGCGAGCGAAAGCTAGTCGTCGATCGATTAATAATTAACTAACTCGTGGCCGCCACCCGAACGACGCTGCTATGTCCCGTACGTCCCGGTTTCTTGTTGCGTGGGAACGAACTAAGTCGCCCTAGCAAGGTTTGAATCGGACTCTGCTCGACTGACAAAACCTGGGCGACGGACGAAAATCTCTGTGTGCGAACGAAAAACCACCTTAACACTTAGAGACTAGGTAAATGCCCGTGCTTCGCTACGGCATAAAAAATACATAAATGCTGGTGAAAATGTGGAGGACGGGTTGTATGAAACCCTTTTTGAATTTTGTTCAAATTAATACTTTAAGGTTCAAAAAATTCCAAAACAAAATTCTAGATGTTAACAATGACTACTCTATGGTCCACCAAAATCTCAGCATGAAATAGTTTGTATCCTAGCCTACACAAAAATAACAAATTCTGATAAATCTGAACAATTTTGAATTTGGCACTGTTTACCGTTCCAGATTTAAAATTTTATCATTTTTACACATATTTTGCATTGTTTTTTTACGCAGGTAGAAGTAATGATTATCTACATGAAACAATGTTTTCAAAAAAATCAAACTTTAAAATGTCAAATTTCAGAAATTTCAAAAAATGTTCTACATGGAGGACGGGCTCCATATTGACGCTCTCATACATAAATATGTTATATGAAAAATGAATTAATTTAATTAAAATGAGAATGTTATAGGATACTGTCTAATTATGCAATTGTTAGATATACTAGCATAATATCCATGCGTTGCTACGGGCTATAAAACGATGATTTCATGTTATTATTTGTTGTATGAGATCAAACTATGCATCAAAAGAACTGAGAGCACTTCTAGCCCCTTTCACCCCAGCCTTCCATGTTGTTCTTGGGCGACACCAGGGAACCATAATAGCTGACACCTATGTCACTTCCCTCCTTCCCTCCATCGCTGGCAGTTAGAGCATCTCGAGCAGCCGTTGTAAAAGACCACCGCACTAAAAAACATCGATTTAGCGTGCGAGAGGAAAAAATCCGCGCTCCAACAAACGTTCTAAAATAGTGTGCACCCAAAATCGCTATCTCGCGCGGCATATCTTGGGCGTGGTATACCGCACACGGCAAAATCTAGTCCACGCAGGAGAGACCAACTGCTGGAAGATTCAACGCGTTGTTGTTCTGCTCTTGATTTGGAGATTCCTCCTCCGGATGGTCCACTCCCACCGGTCGCCAATCGCCGCTCCCGCCGGACGAGGCCACCGTCGTTGCTGCGTCGAGGAGGTGCACTCCCACCGGTCGCCGCTCCTCCCAGACAAGGCCACGGCCACTACCGCTCGGACCAGGCTGCCACCGCCTGGCCGCTCCGCTTCCCGTGCTCGGCTCACCGCCGACTGGCCACCCACGCCTGGCCACACCTGGCCGTTTCTCCCGGACGAGGACGCCAAGCCAGGCCGCTGGCCGCTCGTTCCTCCCAGACGAGGCCGCGCCGCCCGCGTTCATTCCTCTGCCGCCTGGCTGTCCACGCCCGACCACACCTGGCCGCTCGCTCCTCCCGGACGAGGCCCCTGCCGCCACCGCCGCCCGCGCCCTGCCCTCCACCGCATGTCTTTTGTCTTGTTTGATCTTCTTTTGATGTATATACGTGAAAAAGGTGTTTTTGGCGCTCTATTTTATAGCTCCTGGTGAAGGGCTATTTTCCGTCGCTTACCGCGTGCTGCAAATTAGAGCCTTCGGTGGGGTTACACTGGCGTCGGGCGCTCTATCTGGATGCAGCGCGCTGCAAAGGGATTTTACAGCACCAAATTATAACGCGGCTGCTGGAGATGCTCTTAGCCAACAATGCCGATGGGACCCCCTCCCATTGCAGTTGATTGCTGCGCCTAACATATTATCTCCATTAGTTTATTTCATAATAATGAGGCCATAACCGGCGAAACCATGTTTACTATAGACATTAATAGTTATTAAGAATTCTTTAAGTGCTTGAAGCTAGAGCCCTGCTAGGCGTCCCCCGGACAATGGGGAGTTCCCATCGTCCTCCTCCCCTGTGTGACACGTGTCCACCAAAATCGTTCCAAATCCCGCTTTTGCTGCAAAAGACACCTTTTTGATACATATGTCTCCGCTTTTACTTTCTAAAAAAAAATGGTTCATTTCACAAAATAGAACGTCTTGCCGGAGACCTTGCCGGAGACCTCGCCGGAGACCTCGTCGGAGGCCATGCTGCAAAAAAATTGTGCTAATGTAGCAAAACCGACCTCGCCAAAAAAACTCATTGGTGACTCTCGCCAGAGAACTTATAGCAAAAAGTTGACGCTGTTGTAACAAAAACACAAGATGTTTGTAGCAACAAAGTTCTTCTAATGTAGCAAAAATCCTACTTCGCCGAAGACCTCGCCGGAGATTTTTCTGGGCACCTCGTCTGAGACCTCATGGGGGATGTCTTAGCAAAAAAATAGGAGAATGATTGTAGGGAAATATGCGTACTACTGTAGCAAATCCATTGGCCGTCGGTAGCGACGACACTGACCGTCGGTAGCAAAAATCACTTGCCGTACATGTAGCAACAACTTCAGCCATTGCTAGCAGCCCCCCGTACCCCTTGCAGCAACCCTACCTATCGTGGGGAGCAACACTAGGCACCGCAGGGAGCAAAAGATGGCCACCGTCGATAGCAACGTCGGGCGCTGCAGGAAAAACGCCGGCCATCGTCGGGAGCAACCCTGCCTGCCGTCGGTAGCACCACCAGGCATCTTCGGCAGCAACGGTAGATGCGGCTGGGACAGGGCATTGGGGCAGCGGCCGGAGCCAGAGGGGGAGTATGGTCGCGGCCTAGACGAACTGCTGGGGCGGCATGAGAAAAACAAGGGCGGCAGCGGAGGAGCTCCGATGGCACAGAGGTTGATAGGCGGTGGTGGTCGTTGGCGCCACGAACGACAGCGGTGGTCGCTGGCGAGGGGCGGCGAGGCGAGGCTGAGGGGAGGATGGCCATGGCCGTGGCAAGGGGAGGGTAGGCGAGGCCGAGGGAATGGGAGGGGAGGCGATGCCGAGGGGATGCTGGTGAGGGGAGGCGAGGCCGGCGGTAGTCGATTTGGTCTCCATCTTCTAGATGGCTCAAAATATATCGATCTCGTTGGGGAACCCCAAGAGGAAGGTATGATGAGCATAGCAGCAAGTTTTCCCTCAGTTATGAAACCAAGGTTATCGAACCAGTAGGAGCAAGGAAACACCTCCAATGTGTTGTTTCCAACTTGGAATCCTACACAACACAACCACAGAACTTTGCCCCCAACTTACAGTGAGGTTGTCAATCTCACCGGTTTTGTTGAAAACAAAGGATTAAACGTATTGTGTGGAAGATAGTAATTGCTTGCAGAAAGTAAACAGTAAATAGTAGATGGTAGATTGATGGTAAAAGAATGGACCGGGGTCCATAGTTCAATAGAGGTGATTCTCCTTAAGATAGATGACATGTTGGATAAACAAATTACAGCGGGGCAATTGACAGACACCGATAAAGCATACATGCATATACTAATCATCTTGATTCCTATGAGATTTGATTGGGTATTACAACATTATACATAGACTGTAATCCAACTGCATCTATGACTAATAATCCACCTTCAGGTTATCATCCGAACTCCCTCTAGTATTAAGTTGTAAGCAACAGATAATTACATTAAGCATTGCGTGTAAAGTAAGCAATACAATTGTTCTATGAACAAAGGATTGATGTTTTCTCCCTAGTAGCAACAACACATCTACTACCTCAGAGATTCCTGTCACTTTCTTAGATTACTAGAGGCATGAACCCACTATCGAGCATAAATACTCCCTCTTGGAGTTGCTAGCATCTACTTGGCCAAGATAGCTACTAACAACAGAAAGCATGGAAGATCACAAATAACATAGACATGATAGAATCAATAATCAATCTGAAATAAAATCTCAATATCCATCGGATCCCTGCAAACACAGCATGTAAGATTACAAATAGATGATCTTGATCATGAACGGAGCTTACAAGATCTAAACATGGTAGCACAAAGGAGGAGAACCAACCATCTAGCTACTACATGGACCCGTAGTCTAGGGATGAACTACTCACGCATCACACCGGAGGCAGTCATGGTGATGAAGAAGGCCTCCAGAGTGATATCTCCCCTCCGGCAGGGTGCCGGAAAGAGCTTCAGATCCCTCCCGATCTAAGGATGGAGATGACGGCGGCTACAGACTCTTTCGTGGAATTTTGATCTGGTACTTAGGGTTTTCGTCCCGGGAGGATTTTATAGGCGGAAGGGCAAAGTCGGTGGAGCACCAGGGGGCCCACACCCCCTGGTGGTGTCCCCCAGGCCACGCCGCGACTAGGTGTGGCCACCCTGGTGCTCCACTTCGTCTCCCCTCCGGACTCCGTGTTGCTTCGGGGTAAAATATTGACTTTGGCTTTTGTCCGGTCCAATTCCGAGAATATTTCCTTACTAGCTTTTCTAAAACCAAAAACAGCAGAAAACAGGCAACTAGCACTGCGGCATCTTGTTAATAGGTTAGTTCCAGAAAATGTGTGAAAATACTCCAAAGTGTGAACAAAACATAAGAAAGTAGATATAAAACAAGCATGGAACGTCAAAAATTATAGATACGTTTACGACGTATCAACATCCCCAAGCTTAACTCATGCTCATCCTCGAGTAGGTAAGTGATAAAAAAGAATATTTTTTAAGGTGACATGCACCATCACAATCTTGATCAAGGTATTTGTAAAACATTGATAGCTGGGATCATAGTACTTTAACATAGCATGAAAGATATAGTTCTAGCAATAAGACATAGAAACTATGTTGTAACATGAAGAGGTACAAACAAAAGATTCATAAATAACAATGATTTGAAAGACGTTTGTTTGTTTCACATATAGAAAACATAATGAGAATGGTATTCATCTTGTCCCTCATCGTGTAGCAAAACATAAATACATAGGACACCTTCAAAGTTCATAAGGGTGACTAGATACAAAGAGTTTAAGAACAAGCAATATCAAAGTTATGAATCAATCAACAAGTTTTGGGACAATGCACATTAAACTAAGAATAACCACTATGCTCTCCCAATAGGTGCATAAAGATAGAAGATGGAGACTCAACATAAAAGTAAAAGAAAGGCCCTTTATAGAAGGAAGCAAGGATTCAAGTCTCATAAAAATCTTCCAAAAATTATGGTACTTATTAGCTTTCAGCTCTCATTGCCCCTATCATAAGCATCTTTAGGTGATTAAGGTTAAAGTGAACAAATATGAGGATATGCTTAACAAGTTATAAGCTGAAAATCTCATGTCCCTTGCTTACGAGTACCGTTCCTCATGCTACTCAACTTTAGTCATAGGTAAGTTCTTGTCATTGTAAGTGTGTACCATAGAGAACTGCCAATGGGGTACCCCTTGCCCGATGATACATAAGATTCCCCATATCAAAATGACAAGGCAAGAAGATAATGAGCATCTCATTGATCCTTTTATTTCCTATTTGTATAGGCCTTTTTTCTCTTTTTTTCTATTTTTTTTATTTCCTATTTGCATAGATTATTTTTAGAGACGATGCTTCATAGATTGCTCAGTATGGTTATGCTACAGGTTTCCACCATGATTAGGCATGGCTTAGACCAGTCGCCCAGGCGTTTCTTTAACACATATAGAAACTCCATGAGCCTTACAAGCTCCCCTTTCATTTCACACCGTCGGGATCCATAAGCAAAAGAACATGATATCAACTAAATAAAGTGCAATGTTGAAAGCGTTCCCCATGATAACATGGTTCTGCTAATTCACAACTTACAAAACGCAAGCATATACGCAACATAGATGGGTACATTGGTTCAAGTTTATTAAGTGCAAGTAAAGTAAATTGTGCCATCAAGTTCATGAGAGCTTTAATCACTAATTTTTACATAACAAGTTTAATTCGGAAGGTAGATAAAAACATGAATATACTTGGAATAGCAAATGCTAATAGGTAGGTATGGTGGACTCTTTGGAATAACTTAGTTTTATTTGGAGTTGGATGCATGAGTGGAACTCATACTTGGTACATGTGGAGGCTAGCAAAAGACTGAGAGCAACCAACTAAGAGAGAAATAATGGTCATAATCATGCAAAGCGACAAAACATTATTAATCCTCTACAGGTACGACTCTAAGGGCAAGTGGTATGGACACCATTGTATCACGATGGAAGAAGCGCCTACGCAGATCTGCATTATATCTAGTATGGTTGCCGCTCTGCGTAATCATGATGAATTATGGCCGAAGCAGACTGCAAAGTTTAGCTTTATGGATGAACGTAGCATCATGGTTCCTCTAACGTGTGACAGTCAGCTAATTGGGTTGATGAAAAGGCATGCTTCGGCTGCCATGTTTAAGCTGAAATGTGATGTACTAGATGTTGAAGCTGCTGCAACTGGGAGTCGCCCTTCTATTCTTGGACATGGTGGTTGCTCGAACCCAATTAGCTCCTGGTAAGCAAATGTCTCTTGGGGTTCGCATGTTTGTGCTGAATTGTAAATTTTGTTTTATTTACTCTGTAGATATTGGGTAGTTATGCAACAGTCTTGTTTATTTACAGGAAGCGCCGCAAGGTTAGAAACATGACTGCCGGGTCAGTCATTTTGCTGCCCGGAGAAATTAAAAACGAGTGGAAAGATGATGCTGGACACGATTCTGGTGCCCATTGTCCCGGAGATGCAGAGTACGTGAAGCTAAGAAAATTGGCACTGAGGAAGAGGAAGAAGGCAGGAAATGAAAAAGCCAGTGGACGTGAAGGCTTGGCACCCAGGCTGCGGAAGAAGGCTGGTGGCAATGAAGATGCATAGTAATGTGTTGAACTTGAACCTATATATGTAATCTTATTAAATTATGGAGCTTTGTGTGTGGCACGTTGCTGGGTGAAACAATCTACCCACGTTCTCTGAGTAAAATGTACCGCGACTTAGGGTTTGGAAACGCCCGAGTCAGTAGTTGAATCCGAAATTGTGATTATGCCACTGCTATCTGAAAACACGCAGCACCGGTTCCACGATTGCTGAGGAGCAGCAGGTCTCCAAATACGACTAAATGTAAGTGGTATAGAAATAAAATATTTAAGCTGCCACACTCCACGAAGTAGCAACTTATTTCAGATGCTGCACAATGACGTGGCAACATAAACAACAATGTTCCCATCGATAATGCCTAGATGAGGAGGAAACCGGTACCACTTTATGGCCTAATCTTGAGCCCGTCTATCTCACCGCCTCTCTGCTCCTGCATACCCTGCATTTGGCAAAGCTCCCGGATCTCCAGTAACTCGGTATACGTGCTTCCACTTTATAAATTATGGTTGTGCTATTTGCATTTATGTTTAAACAAACCAGCAATGTCAGAATACACTAGTATAAAAGGATTCTTTGGTCCACGGTCACGTTCCCAATCCGGGACAGAGATCTAAATCGAGTCATAAATTGATCTAAATCATAAATTCTTGCACAAATTAATCGAGACAGAGATCTAAATCGAGGCATTTCATTAATTCAGCCACAAATTCTTCTAAACAAAGGTGCGATTTCATATCCTACATTAATTCAACCACTAGTCAACAATTTCACTTCCGCTGCCATTATCCTCCGAGCCGTCGGCTTCCTCGTCGTCGTCAAATGGAACCTCCACGATTTCCGCATTGTTCACAAGACAGAGCACCTCTTCACGGAAAGCGGCGGCGATGACGGTGTACTTGGTCCATCCAGGGATAGACCAGAACCTCTCCCGCCCTTCTCGGTTGCGGAGATCCCGGTGCACCACGTGCCTGTCAATGATGCGGTTGCCAATCTTGGCCTTCCGCTCCTTCTTGAACAGCCGGCCAGTACGGGTTGGCTGCCACGTACCAGGGCAGCGCCCTCTTCCACGCGGGAATCTGGCAGCGGTGCGCCGTGATTTCGCTCTCCATATCGTCTCGGACAGGGAGCGGAGCCACCGGCACCCCTGCATAGCTGGTGCGCCATCCGTGGGGCACCGTCACGGCTGACGGCGTGAGGATGTCGAAGTGCGCAAACATCACTGCCTCGTAGAAGTTCAGCGAGGGCATCTCCATGGCGGCGCGGTGGAGATTGGAGAGGGAGCGAGGGGATCGACGACGAAGCGATGGCGCGGTGGATATTGGAGAGGACGAGGGGATAGACGACGAAGCAACTTACTGTGGCGCCTCCTATTTGTACACGAGGACGACGAAGCGACAGGCGAAATATCCAAGGGGCATTGGTCAGACAAAAGGAAGTAATGCGGGGTTAAGACAGATTAACGGGCGACCAATTTTGTTCCTCCCAGGACTCCGGGGCCAATAGTTCAGACCGCTAGGTCAACAAGTACAACTATTACAACTTAAAAAGGCACGGAGCTTAAGCTAAATAGAACTAGTTATCACATATCTCCTTGATCTTCCTAATCTTAGCCTGATGCGCATCTCCCTACGAGAGCAAGGATCGAATCGTCTGCTCCTTCCTTTTAGCATCTTCCTTGCACAGCTTCAATTGTTTCTCTGCATTTTTCCTCATGCACTTGTCAATACTCATAGTTGTGAACTATAGGACTTTGGCCTGGTGAAGATCATTCCTTGCTTGAGTCAGTTCTTGCTATGCTTTAGCCTTCAGGGCCAACGCCACGTCCCTCTCCTTCTCGACTTTGCTAACCTTGTCTTGCACCCTCCTAGGATCTCGGTTAAGCTTGGTCGTGTCAATTGGGTACCATAGCTTCATCTCAACACTATCAAGAAGTGAGCTGACTACAGATTGTTTCAACTCAACAGTCACATCCCATAGTTTGTCTAGCGTTTTCTGCATCGATTTGGACCACTATGGATCTACCCATTTGACAACACCGCAACTTCCGCCTTGCATCATTGCACGATGTCCTTGACACCCTAGAAGCCTCCTGCCTGCGTTTCGTCCTTCGAACGCTACAAATTTAGCAGGCACATATCCATGTTTACATAGAAGAGGACTGTCTTCATCCGCTAAACCATGATAGTCAGAGTCATACATTGTCTGGTTGGCCTAACACATCATACGCGCATGAGTAAACAGATTAGATCTAGCTCAAAAAATAGATAACTGGCCACATATGATAGAGGTCGAGATGAGACGACTCACATCGAAATCACCGTCCCTGTCGTCACGATGTGTTTCCTCACCGTCTCCCCTTGAACCCATGGCGAGAGGGGAGGGGGTGGCTGCCGGAGAGGGGATTGGGATGGAGGCGCGGTCGGCTCGTGGCTACGGCAGGATGGGAGTGAAGTGGGGAAAGTGGCGTCGAGGGGAAGGAATAGAAGTATGGGGAGAAAGAGAAGTAATGGGGACGTGACACTGGGATATGGCCCACTGAACTCGTGAGTCATGACACTCGCAATAGGGGAGCGCCTGGTGTTGCCAGTTTGTCTAGAGCAAGTGTGGCCAATCATGCCGCAGAACAGCCTACTCGCGGATCGCTCTCACGAAGACCATCCCAATCGTCCACACGCCCCGATCGAACGGTATGTAACGTTCGTCAAGCAGAACAACTGTGTTAGGGCGTGCCTTCTAGAAGACTCGGTCTAACGGCCACCCATTGGGGGGCTAAGGTCAGGGCTCTCCTAATGTTAATTAGGATCCATATGTGGTTTGTGAAAAGAGCAGACATGCAATGACACTAGTGGATCCATATGTGGTTTGTGAAAATAACACACATGCAATCACACTAGATGAATCCATATATATGTGATTTGTGAAAAGAACACACATGCGATGCCATTGGTTGATCCATATGTGGTTTGTGAAAAGAACACACATGCAACGACTCTAACTGTGGTTAATGAAAAGAGCAGACATGCAATGACACTGGTGGATCCATGTGTGGTTCATGAGAAGAACACACATCCAATGACACTTGTTGTGGTTCATGAGAGGAACACACATGTAATGACAGTGGGGGATCCTTATGTGGTCTGTTTAGAAGAATAGACATGCAATGACACTCGTGGATCCATGTGTGGTTTCTAAAAAGAACAGACATGCAATCACATTAGATGTATCCATGTGTGGTTTGTTTAGAAGAACACACATGCAATGAATCTAGCTGTGGTTCATGAAAAGAGAACACATGCAATGACACTAGTGGATCTTTATGTGGTTTTTTTGAGGAACAGACATGCAATGACACTGGGTGTGGTTCATGAAAAGAACATACATGCAATGACACTGGTGGATCCTTATGTGGTTCATGAGAAGAACACACATGCAATGACACTGGATGTGGTTAATGAGAAGAACACACATGCAATGACACTGGGATCCTTATGTGGTCTGTTTAGAAGAACAGACATGCAATGACACTGGTGGATCCTTATGTGGTTTGTGAGAAGAACAGACATGTAATGACACTGACTGTGGTTCATGAGAAGAACACACATGCAATGACACTGGTGGATCCATGTGTGATTTCTGAAAAGAATAGACATGCAATCACACTAGGTGCATCCATGTGTGGTTTGTGGAATGAATAGACATGCAATGACTCTAGCTGTGGTTCATGAAAAGAATAGACATGCAATGACACTGGTGGATCCATGTATGGTTTGTGAAAAGAACAGACATGCAATGACACTAGGTGGATCCATGTGTGGTTTGTTTAGAAGAACACACATGCAATGAATCTAGATGTGGTTCATGAAAAGAACACACATGCAATGACACTGGTGGATCCATGTGTGGTTCATGAAAATAACACACATGCAATGACACTTGTGGATCCTTATGTGGTTTGTTTAGAGGAACAGACATGCAATGACACTGGGTGTGGTTCATGAAAAGAACAGACATGCAATGACACTGGTGGATCCATATGTTGTTTATGATCGAGAAACTGTGCTCCAAGTCGTCCATAACCGCGGACACGGCTTTCAGAAAGATTTACCCGGCAGGGGTGCACAAATAGCAACACACACTCGATCAACCTCAGAAAAACCAACTCAAAACCCAATGAGGCATTCACGACAAAGCGATCACAGGATTCAGAAATATTTCAGGGGGCCACCCCACTAAGCTACCCACAACAAAGTTGGCCGGCTCTGGAACGGACTCAGGGTTTGTGTGGACGGCGGTAAACGACTAGGAACCCGAAAGTGTGACTGGGCTTGTCGATACAGCGAAAACGTGTCACGATCCAAAACAGTACAGGTGCTCCACGCACAATCGTAAATAAACAGTAAAGCATGGCATAAGTACAGGATAGTAATAAAACCCTAAACTAGTTTGTGGCCCCAAGAAATAGAAATGAATCAAGCTCTGGCTCAGGGGGGTCCATAAGGCCTCCCGGATGTGGATAGTGCGAATAAACAAGGAACAGGAATCAAGTACTCGGGGTCGTATGGGACACAAGTGAGCATGAAAAACCAAATAGCAGATATTTCTCACCGGTGCCTCTTTCATTAGTTATCCCATTACTACTCAGGTTAAGTTTTTAGGTACCTCGTTATCCATCAGACACTCACATACCCTACACATGCTGTTCTACGACTCGCATGGCTCAAACAACTCCTGTAGTAATGGCTCATGGGATGGAGGAACAAGCTTCGGTGGGGTTTAAAAGTAAAGGCTATGCAGTGCTTAGGATTCAATTTAATGCAATCCCGACTCAATGATGCAAGAATAAGATAGAGGCAATAGGTATTATTGTATGCAAGCATGTGGTAGTGCTTGCCTGGCAGCTCAGTTGAAGCGAGAGACGGATCTGGGTAGTACTCCTGGGATTCCTGTTATTTCTCCTACTCGGCGTCTATTCGAAGAAGAACCAAACAAACAAGGGCCAACATAAATAAAGTGCACAAGCATATGAATTAAAATGCGACAAGCAAACAAGCATGCCATGATGAATGATGCACAATTTACATGGCAATAATGTAGCATGGCATGGTGAGGTGTGGGGTACAAAATTAAAGCATTTGATTATTTATTTGGTCAAGTTTTATTGCCATAACCAGTTCTGATTTTTAATAATGACATGATGCATGCTTCAATTCAGAACAAGGAATGCATAGATAGAACGGGCTCGTCGCGCTGATAGGTTTAGACATATTATTTGTCGAATTTGGAGTTATAAAACTAAAGTTATTAGTTAATTAAGAAAAGGGCATTTTATTGTAATTTTAATTATCTCGAAAATTTAAAACGCCCAAATAATATTTTGAATGGCAGATTTGAAATCCTCACATTTTTCTGATTCAAAACATATATCATTTGTATTATTTGGATTTACAAATTAAAAGTTAATAAAAATAGAATTAAAATCATATTTAAACATTTCTGAAATGGTTTTATTAAAACAGAAAAGTAGACAGACTTTTTCTACTTAGCCACAATTAGCCCCAGACGCTGACGGGTGGGGCCAGTGCCGACTGGGCGAAATCGGCACACGGAACCTTTTCTCACCGCGAGTTGACCCGGCCACAGAGAGTGACAAGCGGGACCAGGGACTGCGGGCCCACTGCGCGTGTGCGCTAGCCGGGGCTGGACACGTGGCGGATCCGGGGGACTGCGGGTTGAGTCAAAGGAATCGCAGGTCACTTTCTGTAAAACGGACGCGGCCGCTGACAGGTGGGTCCTAGAGGGAGCGCGGGTTGAGGTTCTGGACACTGGGGTACCTCTTTGCAAAAAGGCTGAGAGGCTGACATGTGGGACTGAGCTGGACCGTGGGTTGAGCAGTAAAAAGGTTTCGGGATTATTTGCAGAGTTGCCAGCGGTACTGTTTTTCTTCCTGACGAAACTGACGAACGGACTATGCTCGACAGGGACGGTGCGTGGCGCGGGGAATCGAACCCGTGACCCGCGGCGTGCGCACAGAGAGGCGGAGCCGCTACGGTAGGGAGAGGGATGTTGACAGGAGGGCGGTAGGCGGCTAGATAGGCTACTGCGAGGCGCGGCAACGAGCAGACGCGCGTGCACACCAGCGCACAGAGAGCGCTCGGCACAAAGTCCGGCGAGAGCAGGGGGACCAGGCGAGAGAGGGGGTGTCTAGGAGGGAGGTTGGCTCACCGTGAGGTGGTTGGCGGTGGTGGATCGGGCCGGGGAGTAGCAGATCGGCGACGTTGCAGGCGGCCAGAGCTAGGGTTTCATAGTCGGCCTCGTCGGCGTTCCGCGGTACAGGGGCTTCTTCCTCCTCGTTGCTGTGTACTGGGCGACGCAGAGGATCGGCACAATCTTCCCCGACACCTCCACAACCGCGCCCGCCGCCTGATCTAGAGGTGGGTGGTGGATGCCGAGGTGGTGGCCGGAGTTGGAGAAGAGCGGTGGCAGGGGGAGAAGGGAGGAAGCAGAGGCGAGGCCCTGGGGATCTGGGGCTGCAAATAGGCGAGAGAGAGAGGGAGTAGGTAGATAAGCAGAGAGGGAGAGGGGAATGCCGTGGGGAGGATCGGGGTGGAAAAGGTGGCTTCGACCACTTTTTCTTCTCCTCCTCCTCACGTGCTCGACATGGAAGGGCAAGGCAGGCAGAGGGGCTGCAGCTGGGGCCGGCCAAGGGAAGGAATGGCCTGGCTCGGGCATGGGGCCTAGCTGGCAGAGAGAAAGAGAGAGAGAGAGAGGGTAGGGTTTAGCTAGGGTTGGAGGGTAGCTTGGCTCGGTCTAGGGTGGTTAGGGTTAGAGAGGGTAGTTAGGGCCAGGCTAGGGTGGTGCCTCGGCATGGAGGGTAGATCAAGGGGTGGTGGTGTGGTGAAGGTAAGGGTAAGGGTGGAGTTAGGTTTTTAACTAGATCATGCAAGGGGTGGGTTTAGGGTTTGGTGGTGATCCACCAAGATCAAGCAAAAGTGGAAGAAGATGGTGAGGTGAGGGTTTTTGGTTGAGCACAAGGTGATATTGAAGAAAAACACAAGAGAGAGAGAGAGAGATGGGGTTTATGGAAATGATCTCACATGATCATGCATGGATGGGGTGATGGATAAAGAGAGGGGTTAGGCTTGATGCACATGGCAAGGAAACAAAGTTCAAGATGAGGAGGTTTGAGAGAAAAGAGAGCTCAAAAGAGAAGATCCACTCAAAAATCAAAGTTAAAACCAAATGGTGAGGCTTGTTGCATGGCCCATGCATGGGCATTAAATGCCATGTCTAATCTTGTGAAAACAAAATAATAATCATGGCATTTATACACATGCATTCCAAAATATGAAGTAAGGTCAAGCTAAAGGAAAATAGAAGGAGGTTCCATGGGGAGTAGATGGAGATGATCATATTTGAATATAATTTGGACTTGCTAGTGTGTATGTTCCACTAGATGTTTAATAGTCTCAAAAATATTCCAACATGAGCATACATTCATAATAATCCATATGGAAACTAGAAAAAAGGGTTCCACTCACAAAGCATGCAAAGGTGGCTCCACATATTAATAATGTGGAAACAACATGATGCTAGTGTGAGGGCATGTGGAAAAATAGAAGTGGATCCATCCCAACCCACATGAGCTAGTTTTAAATGCCAAAGGAAAAGTGTAAAAGCTCATGGATAATTAGGATGGTGGAATTATAAGGTGGTGACAAGGAAAAGGTGGTGAAGTGGAATAAAAGATATGCCCCAACTCAACTTGGGCATCAAGCATTTATCAAGTACCAAATACAATATATCAAAAGGCAAATACAGCTAATAATGCATATGAGATAAGAACCAAAAGAAAAGGGTTTTATATGATGCTCAAATGTAAGGTGGCATGATGACATGAGCATGATATAATTATGATGCAACAATTATATGTAGAAAGTAGCAATTATATTACTAGACCATGTAGCATTACATATGTTAGACAGATGGGATGCTACAACTCTCCCCCACTAAACAGGAATCTTGCCCCGAGATTCTAGGAAGAAGAAGACACGAAGAGGGTAGGATACTTGGCACAGAGCTCGTCCTCGGGTTCCCAAGTGGCTTCATCAACGGAATGGTGTGACCACTGCACCTTGCAGAACTTGATGGACTTGTTGCGAGTCCTTCTTTCTACGACTTCTGGAATTTTTATGGGGTGTTCTTGATAAGACAGATCTTCTTGGAGATTGATGAGTTCATGGTCCACGGTCCTGCCGGGATCCTTGAAGCACTTCTTGAGTTGAGAGATATGGAAAACATCATGGACCTTGAGTTTTTCAGGGAGCTCAAGAGCATAAGCAACTTCTCCTCTTCTTCCACGAACTTTAAAAGGACCGATGTATCTAGGAGCCAGCTTTCCTTTGATACCAAAACGGTGCGTGCCTCTCATGGGAGTGACACGTAGGTAAACGAGATCACCAGGGACATACTCCATGTCCATGTGCTTTCTGTCATAGTTGCTCTTCTGGCGACTTTGAGCAACCTTCAGATTTTCAAGAATGATGTGAACCTTCTCCTCCGCTTGAGTTACAATGTCGAGGCCAAACAATGTTCTTTCACCTGCGCTCGACCAACCAATCGGAGTTCTGGATTTGCGACCATAGAGAACCTCAAATGGTGCCATCTTTAGACTTTTCTGGAAGCTGTTGTTGTAAGAGAATTCAGCATAAGGAAGGCAATCTTCCCACTTCATGCCGAAAGAGATAACGCAAGCACGGAGCATATCTTCCAGAATCTGATTGATCCTTTCAACTTGTCCTTGCGACTGAGGATGGTAAGCTGTGCTGAAGTTCAATTTTGTTCCCAAAGCATTTTGGAAACTTCCCCAGAACTTGGAAGTGAAGATGCTTCCACGGTCTGAGCTGATCTCAAGAGGAACCCCATACAGAGAGACAATTCTATTGATATAGAGCTCAGCCAACTGAATTGTAGAAATTGTTTCCTTGACGAGAAAGAAATGAGCCACTTTAGAAAGCCTGTCGATGACAACAAAGATTGCATTGTTGCCCTTCTGCGACCTTGGAAAACCAGTTATGAAGTCCATCTCTACTTTCTCCCATTTCCATTCTGGAGGCTTCAATGGCTGTAGAAGACCGGAAGGTTTCTGATGGACAGCTTTAACTCTGCGGCAGACATCACACTCGGAGACATACTTGGCACAACATCGTTTCAACCCAGGCCACCAATACTGTGTTTTCAAGTCCATGTACATCTTAGTGCTGCCAGGGTGGATAGAAAGAACAGAATCATGCGCCTCCTTAAGAACTTGCTCTCTTAAACCCGGGTAGTTCGGAACAAACATCTGGTGTTCAAAGAAAAGAGCGCCTTGGTCGTCGACGTGGAAGGACTCATACTTCGGAAGCTGAATGTTGGAGATGATTTTTTTAGTGTAAGGATCACCAAGTTGAATGGAGCGAACTTTTTCTTCCAAGAGAGGGGTTGCCAGAAGGTTCAGAAGATACCCTTGATCCACAATTTCAAGGTTGAGCTTGCGGAATTCCTCACACAAGAGAGGCTATTGTTCTTCCACCATGAGGTTGCTAACATAAGCTTTTCGGCTGAAAGCGTCGGCCATGACACTAGCTTTGCCAAGAGTGTAGTTGATGGTCAAATCGAAATCATTAATTGCTTCAATCCACCTCCTCTGATGAAGGTTGAGATCAGGCTGTGTGAAGATATACTTCAGACTCTTGTGATCAGAAAAGATCTCACAACGGTTGCCAAGCAAGTAGTGCCTCCATACTTTCAAAGCAAAGACAACTGCTACGAGTTCGAGGTCATGTGTAGGATAGTTGATCTCATGCGTCTTCAACTGTCGAGAGGCATAAGCAACAACTTGTTTTTCTTGCATAAGGACCGCACCCAATCCTTGCAAGGAGGCGTCACAGAATATCTGGAAAGGCTTTGAAGTATCTGGAGGAATCAAGACTGGTGTGGAAGTGAGCTTCTCTTTGAGTGTTTCAAAGCTTGCTTGACATGCAGGAGACCAAAGGTATTTCTTACCTTTCTTGAGGAGATCGGTAAGAGGCTTCGCAATCTTCGATAAGTTCTGAACGAAGCGACGGCAATAACTAGCCAAACCAAAGAAACTCCGGACTTCTTTGACATTTTTGGGTGGAAGCCAGTCAACAATTGTCCGAACAGTTTCTGGGTTGACGGCAATGCCCTTGGCAGAAATGACGTGACCAAGGTAGGTGACTTCAGGCAGCCAGAACTCACACTTGGAGAACTTTGCAAATAGGCGGTTCTCACGAAGCTTGTTTAGGACACACCGAAGGTGTTCTTCATGTTCTTCCTTTAACTTAGAATAGACTAGAATGTCATCCAGATAGACCACAACGAACTTATCAAGATACTCCATGAAAACCGAGTTCATAAGCCTCGAGAAGGTGGCAGGTGCATTGGTGAGACCGAAAGACATGACCGTGTACTCGTACAGGCCATAGCGGGTGGTGAAAGCTGTTTTGGGAACATCTTCCTTGCGAATCTTGATTTGATGATATCCACTTCTCAAGTCAAGCTTAGAGAAAACCACAGCTCCAGCTAGCTGATCGAAGAGATCATTAATCCGCGGAAGGGGATATTTATTCTTGATGGTTTTAGCATTGAGAGCCCGATAGTCAACACAAAGTCTATCAGTCTTATCTCGCTTCTTCACAAAGATGGTTGGGCTACCCCAAGAAGAAGTATTGTGCTGAATGAAACCCAACTTCTCTTGTTCATCAAGCTGACGTTTGAGTTCAGCCAACTCAGCAGGACCCATTTTATAAGGCCGCTTGGAGATAGGAGCGGTTCCAGGTTCAAGTTCAATCACAAACTCGACCTCTCCATCAGGAGGAATACCTGGCAACTCTTCAGGAAAAACATCTGGGAACTCACAGACAACCGGAACACTCTGAATAGCTTCCATAGCATCATCATTCAGAGTCGCCAAAGAGAAAAGCTGAATTGTAGGAGTCAGACTTGGAGAATAGACTATATGGCCTTCAGGAATTTTCAGAGAAACCGAACGTTCAGCACAACCAATCACAGCTGCATTTGCTGTTAACCAATCCATGCCCAAGATAACATCAATGTCAGAATTGCCCAGAATAATTAAGGAAGCCGGGAACGAAGAACCACCAATCTCAATTTGATTGTTATGGCTGATTTGAGCAGCCCTCATGTTTGACCCAGGAGATTGTACCACAAGACGATGCAATAAGGGAACCATAGCCAGATCATGCTCATGCGCAAACTTGTGAGAAACAAAAGAATGCGAAGCACCATAATCAAACAAAACTCATGCAGGGACTGAGTTAACAGGAAGCATACCCATCACAACTCCAGGTGCATGCTCAGCTTGAGCGACGTTGACATAGTTGGCACGAGCAACCGTAGACCCGGGCTTGGTGTTGATGTTGAGAGCCCGAGGTGGAGGTGCACGAACCATAGAAGAACTTGCCGCATGTCTTGGAGGTGGTGGTGGAAGAGCTTTGTTGTTCATTGGACAATTCTAGTGTTGATGCCCAGTGTTTCCACAAGTGTAGCAAGCACCAGGTGGACATGGAGCAGCGTAGCCAGGGACTCCGCCAGGCGCTCCAGGGTAGTTGTGGTTGTAGCCCCTAGGAGCCGCAGTGAAGGAGTTTGGTAGCCTTGCCGCGTAGCTTGACGGTCTTGGTGGAGCCAGGAGCGATGGTGGGGTGTTAGGAACCCACACACGGCGCTTAGAAGGAGCTGCCATAGCTGAAGAGCTTGCTGCATCGTGGTTGTGTTTCTTGGACTCCTCAGACACTTTCCTACTTGCTTCTTCCTGCAGAGCTGTATGTTGGAGTTCTAGAAAAGACCCGGGCCTTGCATGAGTGATTGCATATTTGATTGATGCATTGAGCCCTTGCCTGAACCTCTTTTGCTTCTTCTTGTCATCAGAGATCTCATCGCCACCATACCGAGAAAGGTTCATGAAGTTTCTGATATAGGTATTGACATTGTCATTGCCCTGCTTGAGGTTGAGAAACACTTCCTTCATCCTCTCCATGAAAATTTCTGACAGATATTGCTCTTTGAAAGCCCTAGTGAATTGCTTCCAAGTAGGCTGAAAACCAGAGTGGTCTGCCTTCAGGTAATTTTCCCACCAAAGAGCTGCATCTCCCTTCAGAAGGTGAGTGGCACATTTTATCCATTCTTGCTCAAGAACATCCGTAGTCATCAGCAACCTTGACATTTCACGCAGCCAATCATCAGCATCAAGTGGCTGATCAGACACCTCAAATTGGCGTGGGTTGAAATTCAGAAAACTCTTGATGTCTCCTCGCTTGGGAGGTGGAGGTAGCGGAACAAACTCATTCCTCCTGACACTTTCTTCAAATCGCTGCTGGTTCTACTGCATTGCTCCCAAGGCATTAGCAATACTTGCCAACGCAGCCCCCAGTTCAGGTGGTATGTCCTCCTCAGAACGGCGTGGTGGTGCCATCCTGTGATTGATATAAAACACAAGTCAGTACTATAATGGAGAATAATAATAATCCAAAATAGTACCAAAATGGAATTAACCAAGATTAAAGGATACAATTCACTAAGATGATATTAAATATCAACAAAGTTCAAAGCACCTAGAAGATATTAAGCATATCGCACACGACTAAACAAGGAGTGTGGTACACAAGCTAACAAAGAAAAAAATTCCGCAAATTTCGGCATTAAAATACCACTATATGCGCAAAACCACTTAACGAATCAAGATTAGTAACTCTACTGATTCAATATACAAGAGAGAATGATAAAAGTAGTGGTATGGTCGCGACTCCATCCCGCACTCAAATCATTACTCCGCACATGAATCAGTAAAACACATATCCCAACACCTTCTTCTTAAGATGAACCTAAATATTAGTAACTACGGAAACGAACACCCCAAACAAGATAACGTCGGATAACAAAGAGTAAGACAGATCGCACCGGTATACAACGAATCAGATAGATCGCGTCGTTTTACAAAGGCCTGTCGGTATGGAATGTACCAACAGTTGATAACCAAAAGGCAGATAGTGATCACATTTGGATGCAACAGATAGACAAGGAATTCACACACACACACAACCTATGGTACTACGAAACCCCGAACACGTGAATCCTAGTTTGAATTTTAGAAGAGGATTGAAAACGTTACACTTCCTTACCAGAAAAGGGTGGGTGGGTGGGTAAGAAGAAAGATGGAAGCAGTCCTACTCTCACGTTTTGTTTTTCCCTACTATACATAGCTACCAAAATATTTGCTAGACTGACAACGACCATTTGGCTGAGACCCTGAAGGGCGGGATGGCTCTGATACCAATTGTAACTACCTCGGTGAACTACGCTCTAAGTTGCATGCCTAGATGAGCGAAAGTGGTTAAAATAGTACGGTGGGGGCCCAGGGGCCACCCACAGGTAGACCCGTCAGCCGTCCTAACCACTTCCAGAACATCGGGACAAGAACGAGTGGCGTAGTCGGCAGGCGAAGGGATCAACTACATACACAAGTGAGTATGTATGCAAGCCACCATACAACAGTTTTCAGAGCCATTCCATCTAAAAGAAATAGAAATATTGCAATGCCATACGGCAAGATCCAAATATCCTAGATAGAGATAATAGTTTAGGATATCTCCTCATACATCAAACATCAGAGTATCATGCGGAAGCGGTAAACAAGATCCGAGTATAGATAAGAAGCAAATCGGCATAAGATGCCACATAAATAAACACATCTCGCCCACAGATCTCATGGATCCCCATCCCCGGAATCTCTACACCGAGTGATCGTTGCCAACCTCATCCGTCTCCTCCACCCAGTATATCCATCTTGCGAATACACCTGTTCATCTAAATCAAACAATTTATCGTGTGAGACCCTAGGGGTACTCAGCAAGTCCTTATGCCTCTAAAGGGGACATATACCTGGGGTGACGCAATTGCAGCAAAAGATAATAACTAACAAGTCTATAGATACTCGCTAACCATCCGCCTAACCAATGATAGACGGATGTCCGTTAATTAGTAACAACAGTTATAACAGTATAATTAACAGATCCATCCTCCTTCTCGCTTACCAACGAGAAAGCGGACGAACAACCCATCCGTTGGCAGTTTTATTAACCATTCCATGAGTATTGCACTATTTACTAGTCAGGTATTTAGTCAGATTAAAAGAGGTACTTTAGTTATACTTGTCTATGATCGAGAAACTGTGCTCCAAGTCGTCCATAACCGCGGACACGGCTTTCAGAAAGATTTACCCTGCAGGGGTGCACAAATAGCAACACACACTCGATCAACCTCAGAAAAACCAACTCAAAACCCAATGAGGCATTCACGACAAAGCGATCACATGATTCAGAAATATTTCAGGGGGCCACCCCACTAAGCTACCCGCAACGAAGTTGGCCGCCTCCAGAACGGACCCAGGGTTTGTGTGGACGGCGGTAAACGACTGGGAACCCGAAAGTGTGCATGGGCTTGTCGATACAGCGAAAACATGTCACGATCCAAAACAGTACAGGTGCTCCACGCATAATCGTAAATAAACAGTAAAGCATGGTATAAGTACAGGATAGTAATAAAACCCCAAACTAGTTTGTGGCCGCAAGAAATAGAAATGAATCAAGCTCTGGCTCAGGGGGGGTCCATAAGGCCTCCCGGATGTGGATAGTGCGAATAAACAAGGAACATGAATCAAGTACTCGGGGTCCTACGGGACACAAGTGAGCATGAAAAACCAAATAGCAGATATTGCTCACCGGTGCCTCTTTCATTAGTTATCCCATTACTACTCAGGTTAAGTTGTTTAGGTACCTCGTTATCCATCAGACACTCACATACCCTACACATGCTGTTCTACGACTCGCATGGCTCAAACAACTCCTGTAGTAATGGCTCATGGGATGGAGGAACAAGCTTCGGTGGGGTTTAAAAGTAAAGGCTATGCAGTGCTTAGGATTCAATTTAATGCAATCGCAACTCAATGATGCAAGAATAAGATAGAGGCAATAGGTACTATATGTATGCAAGAATGTGGTAGTGCTTGCCTGGCAGCTCAGTTGAAGCGAGAGACGGATCTGGATAGTACTCCTGGGATTCCTGATATTTCTCCTGCTCGGCGTCTATTCGAAGAAGAACCAAACAAACAAGGGCCAACATAAATAAAGTGCACAAGCATACGAATTAATAAAATGCGACAAGCAAACAAGCATGCCATGATAAATGATGCACAATTTACATGGCAATAATGTAGCATGGCATGGTGAGGTGTGGGGTACAAAATTAAAGCATTTGATTATTTATTTGGTCAAGTTTTATTGCCATAACAAGTTCTGATTTTTAATAATGACATGATGCATGCTTCAATTCAGAACAAGGAATGCATAAATAGAACGGGCTCGTCGCGATGATCGGTTTAGACATATTATTTGTCGAATTTGGAGTTATAAAACTAAAGTTATTAGTTAATTAAGAAAAGGGCATTTTATTGTAATTTTAATTATCTCGAAAATTTAAAATGCTCAAATAATATTTTGAATGGAAGGTTTGAAATCCTCAGATTTTTCTGATTCAAAACATATACCATTTGTATTATTTGGATTTACAAATTAAAAGTTAATAAAAACAGAATTAAAATCATATTTAAACATTTCTAAAATGGTTTTATTAAAATAGAAAAGCAGACAGACTTTTTCTACTCAGCCACAACTAGCCCTAGACGCTGACGTGTGGGGCCAGTGGTGACTGGGCGGAATCGGCGCGCGGAACCTTTTCTCACCGCGAGTTGACCCAGCCACAGAGAGTGACAAGCGGGAACATGGACTGCGGGCCCACCGCGCGTGTGCGCCAGCCAGGGCTAGACACGTGGCGGATCCGGGGGACTGTGGGTTGAGTCAAAGGAATCGCAGGTGCCTTTCTGTGAAACGGATGCAGCCACCGACAGGTGGGTCCTGGAGGGAGCGCGGGTTGAGGTTCTGGACACTGGGGTACCTCTTTGCAAAAATGCTGAGAGGCTGACATGTGGGACTGGGCTGGACCACGGGTTGAGCAGTAAAAAGGTTTAGGGGTTATTTGCAAAGTTGCCAGCGGTACTGTTTTTCTTCCTGACGAACGGACTGTGCTCGACAGGGACGGTGCGCGGCGTGGGGAATCGAACCCGCGGCACGCGCACAGTGAGGTGGAGCCGCTGCGGTAGGGAGAGGGATGTTGACAGGAGGGCGGTAGGCGGCTAGATAGGCTGCTACGAGGCCGGCGACGAGCAGACGCTCGTGCACGCCTGCGCACTGAGAGCACTCGACACAAAGTCCGGCGAGAGCAGGGGGACCAGACGAGAGAGGGGGTGTCTAGGAGGGAGGTTGGCTCACCGCGAGGTGGTCGGCGATGGTGGATCGGGTCGGGGAGCAGCAGATTAGCGATGTTGCAGGCGGCCGGAGCTAGGGTTTCGTAGTCGGCCTCGTCGGCGTTCCGTGGTACAGGGGCTTCTTCCTCCTCGCTGCTGTGTACGGGGCGACGCAGAAGATCGCCACGGTCTTCCCCGACACCTCCACAACCGTGCCTGCCGCCTGATCCAGAGGATGGTGGTGGATGCCGAGGTGGTGGCTGGAGTTGGAGAACAGCAGTGGCAGGGGAGAAAGGAGGAAGCAGAGGCGAGGCCCTGGGGATCTGGGGCTGCAAACAGGCAAGAGAGAGAGGGAGTAGGTAGATAAGCAGAGAGGGAGAGGGGAATGCCGTGGGGAGGCTCGGGGTGGAAAAGGTGGCTTCGGCCACTTTTTCTTCTCCTCCTCCTCACGTGCTCGACGTGGAAGGGCAAGGCAGGCAGAGGGGCTACAGCTGGGGCCGGCCAAGGGAAGGAATGGCCTGGCTCGGGCATGGGGCCTGGCTGGCAGAGAGAAAGAGAGAGAGAGAGAGAGGGTCGGGTTTAGCTAGGGTTGGAGGGTAGCTTGGCTCGGTCTAGGGTGGTTAGGGTTAGAGAGGGTAGTTAGGGCCAGGCTAGGGTGGTGCCTCGGCATGGAGGGTAGATCATGGGGTGGTGGTGTTGTGAAGGTTAGGTTAAGGGTGGAGTTAGGTTTTTAACTAGATCATGCAAGGGGTGGGTTTAGGGTTTGGTGGTGATCCACCAAGATCAAGCAAAAGTGGAAGAAGATGGTGAGGTGAGGGTTTTTGGTTGAGCACAAGGTGATATTGAAGAAAAACACAAGAGAGAGAGAGATGGGGTTTATGGAAATGATCTCACATGATCATGCATGGATGGGGTGATGGATAAAGAGAGGGGTTAGGCTTGATGCACATGGCAAGGAAACAAAGTTCAAGATGAGGAGGTTTGAGAGAAAAGAGAGCTCAAAAGAGAAGATCCACTCAAAAATCAAAGTTAAAACCAAATGGTGAGGCTTGTTGCATGGCCCATGCATGGGCATTAAATGCCATGTCTAATCTTGTGAAAACAAAATAATAATCATGGCATTTATACACATGCATTCCAAAATATGAAGTAAGGTCAAGCTAAAGGAAAATAGAAGGAGGTTCCATGGGGAGTAGATGGAGATGATCATATTTGAATATAATTTGGACTTGCTAGTGTGTATGTTCCACTAGATGTTTAATAGTCTCAAAAATATTCCAACATGAGCATACATTCATAATAATCCATATGGAAACTAGAAAAAAGGGTTCCACTCACAAAGCATGCAAAGGTGGCTCCACATATTAATAATGTGGAAACAACATGATGCTAGTGTGAGGGCATGTGGAAAAATAGAAGTGGATCCATCCCAACCCACATGAGCTAGTTTTAAATGCCAAAGGAAAAGTGTAAAAGCTCATGGATAATTAGGATGGTGGAATTATAAGGTGGTGACAAGGAAAAGGTGGTGAAGTGGAATAAAAGATATGCCCCAACTCAACTTGGGCATCAAGCATTTATCAAGTACCAAATACAATATATCAAAAGGCAAATACAGCTAATAATGCATATGAGATAAGAACCAAAAGAAAAGGGTTTTATATGATGCTCAAATGTAAGGTGGCATGATGACATGAGCATGATATAATTATGATGCAACAATTATATGTAGAAAGTAGCAATTATATTACTAGACCATGTAGCATTACATATGTTAGACAGATGGGATGCTACAACTCTCCCCCACTAAACAGGAATCTTGCCCCGAGATTCTAGGAAGAAGAAGACACGAAGAGGGTAGGATACTTGGCACAGAGCTCGTCCTCGGGTTCCCAAGTGGCTTCATCAACGGAATGGTGTGACCACTGCACCTTGCAGAACTTGATGGACTTGTTGCGAGTCCTTCTTTCTATGACTTCTGGAATTTTTATGGGGTGTTCTTGATAAGACAGATCTTCTTGGAGATTGATGAGTTCATGGTCCACGGTCCTGCCGGGATCCTTGAAGCACTTCTTGAGTTGAGAGATATGGAAAACATCATGGACCTTGAGTTTTTCAGGGAGCTCAAGAGCATAAGCAACTTCTCCTCTTCTTCCACGAACTTTAAAAGGACCGATGTATCTAGGAGCCAGCTTTCCTTTGATACCAAAACGGTGCGTGCCTCTCATGGGAGTGACACGTAGGTAAACGAGATCACCAGGGACATACTCCATGTCCATGTGCTTTCTGTCATAGTTGCTCTTCTGGCGACTTTGAGCAACCTTCAGATTTTCAAGAATGATGTGAACCTTCTCCTCCGCTTGAGTTACAATGTCGAGGCCAAACAATGTTCTTTCACCTGCGCTCGACCAACCAATCGGAGTTCTGGATTTGCGACCATAGAGAACCTCAAATGGTGCCATCTTTAGACTTTTCTGGAAGCTGTTGTTGTAAGAGAATTCAGCATAAGGAAGGCAATCTTCCCACTTCATGCCGAAAGAGATAACGCAAGCACGGAGCATATCTTCCAGAATCTGATTGATCCTTTCAACTTGTCCTTGCGACTGAGGATGGTAAGCTGTGCTGAAGTTCAATTTTGTTCCCAAAGCATTTTGGAAACTTCCCCAGAACTTGGAAGTGAAGATGCTTCCACGGTCTGAGCTGATCTCAAGAGGAACCCCATACAGAGAGACAATTCTATTGATATAGAGCTCAGCCAACTAAATTGTAGAAATTGTTTCCTTGACGAGAAAGAAATGAGCCACTTTAGAAAGCCTGTCGATGACAACAAAGATTGCATTGTTGCCCTTCTGCGACCTTGGAAAACCAGTTATGAAGTCCATCTCTACTTTCTCCCATTTCCATTCTGGAGGCTTCAATGGCTGTAGAAGACCGGAAGGTTTCTGATGGACAGCTTTAACTCTGCGGCAGACATCACACTCGGAGACATACTTGGCACAACATCGTTTCAACCCAGGCCACCAATACTGTGTTTTCAAGTCCATGTACATCTTAGTGCTGCCAGGGTGGATAGAAAGAACAGAATCATGCGCCTCCTTAAGAACTTGCTCTCTTAAACCCGGGTAGTTCGGAACAAACATCTGGTGTTCAAAGAAAAGAGCGCCTTGGTCGTCGACGTGGAAGGACTCATACTTCGGAAGCTGAATGTTGGAGATGATTTTTTTAGTGTAAGGATCACCAAGTTGAATGGAGCGAACTTTTTCTTCCAAGAGAGGGGTTGCCAGAAGGTTCAGAAGATACCCTTGATCCACAATTTCAAGGTTGAGCTTGCGGAATTCCTCACACAAGAGAGGCTATTGTTCTTCCACCATGAGGTTGCTAACATAAGCTTTTCGGCTGAAAGCGTCGGCCATGACACTAGCTTTGCCAAGAGTGTAGTTGATGGTCAAATCGAAATCATTAATTGCTTCAATCCACCTCCTCTGATGAAGGTTGAGATCAGGCTGTGTGAAGATATACTTCAGACTCTTGTGATCAGAAAAGATCTCACAACGGTTGCCAAGCAAGTAGTGCCTCCATACTTTCAAAGCAAAGACAACTGCTGCGAGTTCGAGGTCATGTGTAGGATAGTTGATCTCATGCGTCTTCAACTGTCGAGAGGCATAAGCAACAACTTGTTTTTCTTGCATAAGGACCGCACCCAATCCTTGCAAGGAGGCGTCACAGAATATCTGGAAAGGCTTTGAAGTATCTGGAGGAATCAAGACTGGTGTGGAAGTGAGCTTCTCTTTGAGTGTTTCAAAGCTTGCTTGACATGCAGGAGACCAAAGGTATTTCTTACCTTTCTTGAGGAGATCGGTAAGAGGCTTCGCAATCTTCGATAAGTTCTGAACGAAGCGACGGCAATAACTAGCCAAACCAAAGAAACTCCGGACTTCTTTGACATTTTTGGGTGGAAGCCAGTCAACAATTGTCCGAACAGTTTCTGGGTTGACGGCAATGCCCTTGGCAGAAATGACGTGACCAAGGTAGGTGACTTCAGGCAGCCAGAACTCACACTTGGAGAACTTTGCAAATAGGCGGTTCTCACGAAGCTTGTTTAGGACACACCGAAGGTGTTCTTCATGTTCTTCCTTTAACTTAGAATAGACTAGAATGTCATCCAGATAGACCACAACGAACTTATCAAGATACTCCATGAAAACCGAGTTCATAAGCCTCGAGAAGGTGGCAGGTGCATTGGTGAGACCGAAAGACATGACCGTGTACTCGTACAGGCCATAGCGGGTGGTGAAAGCTGTTTTGGGAACATCTTCCTTGCGAATCTTGATTTGATGATATCCACTTCTCAAGTCAAGCTTAGAGAAAACCACAGCTCCAGCTAGCTGATCGAAGAGATCATTAATCCGCGGAAGGGGATATTTATTCTTGATGGTTTTAGCATTGAGAGCCCGATAGTCAACACAAAGTCTATCAGTCTTATCTCGCTTCTTCACAAAGATGGTTGGGCTACCCCAAGAAGAAGTATTGTGCTGAATGAAACCCAACTTCTCTTGTTCATCAAGCTGACGTTTGAGTTCAGCCAACTCAGCAGGACCCATTTTATAAGGCCGCTTGGAGATAGGAGCGGTTCCAGGTTCAAGTTCAATCACAAACTCGACCTCTCCATCAGGAGGAATACCTGGCAACTCTTCAGGAAAAACATCTGGGAACTCACAGACAACCGGAACACTCTGAATAGCTTCCATAGCATCATCATTCAGAGTCGCCAAAGAGAAAAGCTGAATTGTAGGAGTCAGACTTGGAGAATAGACTATATGGCCTTCAGGAATTTTCAGAGAAACCGAACGTTCAGCACAACCAATCACAGCTGCATTTGCTGTTAACCAATCCATGCCCAAGATAACATCAATGTCAGAATTGCCCAGAATAATTAAGGAAGCCGGGAACGAAGAACCACCAATCTCAATTTGATTGTTATGGCTGATTTGAGCAGCCCTCATGTTTGACCCAGGAGATTGTACCACAAGACGATGCAATAAGGGAACCATAGCCAGATCATGCTCATGCGCAAACTTGTGAGAAACAAAAGAATGCGAAGCACCATAATCAAACAAAACTCATGCAGGGACTGAGTTAACAGGAAGCATACCCATCACAACTCCAGGTGCATGCTCAGCTTGAGCGACGTTGACATAGTTGGCACGAGCAACCGTAGACCCGGGCTTGGTGTTGATGTTGAGAGCCCGAGGTGGAGGTGCACGAACCATAGAAGAACTTGCCGCATGTCTTGGAGGTGGTGGTGGAAGAGCTTTGTTGTTCATTGGACAATTCTAGTGTTGATGCCCAGTGTTTCCACAAGTGTAGCAAGCACCAGGTGGACATGGAGCAGCGTAGCCAGGG
Source organism: Avena eriantha (assembly GCA_910589775.1). Taxonomy (NCBI): domain Eukaryota; kingdom Viridiplantae; phylum Streptophyta; class Magnoliopsida; order Poales; family Poaceae; genus Avena; species Avena eriantha. The sequence continues at coordinate 394,492,209 of OU342744.1, read as the reverse complement.
ACTCCGCCAGGCGCTCCAGGGTAGTTGTGGTTGTAGCCCCTAGGAGCCGCAGTGAAGGAGTTTGGTAGCCTTGCCGCGTAGCTTGACGGTCTTGGTGGAGCCAGGAGCGATGGTGGGGTGTTAGGAACCCACACACGGCGCTTAGAAGGAGCTGCCATAGCTGAAGAGCTTGCTGCATCGTGGTTGTGTTTCTTGGACTCCTCAGACACTTTCCTACTTGCTTCTTCCTGCAGAGCTGTATGTTGGAGTTCTAGAAAAGACCCGGGCCTTGCATGAGTGATTGCATATTTGATTGATGCATTGAGCCCTTGCCTGAACCTCTTTTGCTTCTTCTTGTCATCAGAGATCTCATCGCCACCATACCGAGAAAGGTTCATGAAGTTTCTGATATAGGTATTGACATTGTCATTGCCCTGCTTGAGGTTGAGAAACACTTCCTTCATCCTCTCCATGAAAATTTCTGACAGATATTGCTCTTTGAAAGCCCTAGTGAATTGCTTCCAAGTAGGCTGAAAACCAGAGTGGTCTGCCTTCAGGTAATTTTCCCACCAAAGAGCTGCATCTCCCTTCAGAAGGTGAGTGGCACATTTTATCCATTCTTGCTCAAGAACATCCGTAGTCATCAGCAACCTTGACATTTCACGCAGCCAATCATCAGCATCAAGTGGCTGATCAGACACCTCAAATTGGCGTGGGTTGAAATTCAGAAAACTCTTGATGTCTCCTCGCTTGGGAGGTGGAGGTAGCGGAACAAACTCATTCCTCCTGACACTTTCTTCAAATCGCTGCTGGTTCTACTGCATTGCTCCCAAGGCATTAGCAATACTTGCCAACGCAGCCCCCAGTTCAGGTGGTATGTCCTCCTCAGAACGGCGTGGTGGTGCCATCCTGTGATTGATATAAAACACAAGTCAGTACTATAATGGAGAATAATAATAATCCAAAATAGTACCAAAATGGAATTAACCAAGATTAAAGGATACAATTCACTAAGATGATATTAAATATCAACAAAGTTCAAAGCACCTAGAAGATATTAAGCATATCGCACACGACTAAACAAGGAGTGTGGTACACAAGCTAACAAAGAAAAAAATTCCGCAAATTTCGGCATTAAAATACCACTATATGCGCAAAACCACTTAACGAATCAAGATTAGTAACTCTACTGATTCAATATACAAGAGAGAATGATAAAAGTAGTGGTATGGTCGCGACTCCATCCCGCACTCAAATCATTACTCCGCACATGAATCAGTAAAACACATATCCCAACACCTTCTTCTTAAGATGAACCTAAATATTAGTAACTACGGAAACGAACACCCCAAACAAGATAACGTCGGATAACAAAGAGTAAGACAGATCGCACCGGTATACAACGAATCAGATAGATCGCGTCGTTTTACAAAGGCCTGTCGGTATGGAATGTACCAACAGTTGATAACCAAAAGGCAGATAGTGATCACATTTGGATGCAACAGATAGACAAGGAATTCACACACACACACACAACCTATGGTACTACGAAACCCCGAACACGTGAATCCTAGTTTGAATTTTAGAAGAGGATTGAAAACGTTACACTTCCTTACCAGAAAAGGGTGGGTGGGTGGGTAAGAAGAAAGATGGAAGCAGTCCTACTCTCACGTTTTGTTTTTCCCTACTATACATAGCTACCAAAATATTTGCTAGACTGACAACGACCATTTGGCTGAGACCCTGAAGGGCGGGATGGCTCTGATACCAATTGTAACTACCTCGGTGAACTACGCTCTAAGTTGCATGCCTAGATGAGCGAAAGTGGTTAAAATAGTACGGTGGGGGCCCAGGGGCCACCCACAGGTAGACCCGTCAGCCGTCCTAACCACTTCCAGAACATCGGGACAAGAACGAGTGGCGTAGTCGGCAGGCGAAGGGATCAACTACATACACAAGTGAGTATGTATGCAAGCCACCATACAACAGTTTTCAGAGCCATTCCATCTAAAAGAAATAGAAATATTGCAATGCCATACGGCAAGATCCAAATATCCTAGATAGAGATAATAGTTTAGGATATCTCCTCATACATCAAACATCAGAGTATCATGCGGAAGCGGTAAACAAGATCCGAGTATAGATAAGAAGCAAATCGGCATAAGATGCCACATAAATAAACACATCTCGCCCACAGATCTCATGGATCCCCATCCCCGGAATCTCTACACCGAGTGATCGTTGCCAACCTCATCCGTCTCCTCCACCCAGTATATCCATCTTGCGAATACACCTGTTCATCTAAATCAAACAATTTATCGTGTGAGACCCTAGGGGTACTCAGCAAGTCCTTATGCCTCTAAAGGGGACATATACCTGGGGTGACGCAATTGCAGCAAAAGATAATAACTAACAAGTCTATAGATACTCGCTAACCATCCGCCTAACCAATGATAGACGGATGTCCGTTAATTAGTAACAACAGTTATAACAGTATAATTAACAGATCCATCCTCCTTCTCGCTTACCAACGAGAAAGCGGACGAACAACCCATCCGTTGGCAGTTTTATTAACCATTCCATGAGTATTGCACTATTTACTAGTCAGGTATTTAGTCAGATTAAAAGAGGTACTTTAGTTATACTTGTCTATGATCGAGAAACTGTGCTCCAAGTCGTCCATAACCGCGGACACGGCTTTCAGAAAGATTTACCCTGCAGGGGTGCACAAATAGCAACACACACTCGATCAACCTCAGAAAAACCAACTCAAAACCCAATGAGGCATTCACGACAAAGCGATCACATGATTCAGAAATATTTCAGGGGGCCACCCCACTAAGCTACCCGCAACGAAGTTGGCCGCCTCCAGAACGGACCCAGGGTTTGTGTGGACGGCGGTAAACGACTGGGAACCCGAAAGTGTGCATGGGCTTGTCGATACAGCGAAAACATGTCACGATCCAAAACAGTACAGGTGCTCCACGCATAATCGTAAATAAACAGTAAAGCATGGTATAAGTACAGGATAGTAATAAAACCCCAAACTAGTTTGTGGCCGCAAGAAATAGAAATGAATCAAGCTCTGGCTCAGGGGGGGTCCATAAGGCCTCCCGGATGTGGATAGTGCGAATAAACAAGGAACATGAATCAAGTACTCGGGGTCCTACGGGACACAAGTGAGCATGAAAAACCAAATAGCAGATATTGCTCACCGGTGCCTCTTTCATTAGTTATCCCATTACTACTCAGGTTAAGTTGTTTAGGTACCTCGTTATCCATCAGACACTCACATACCCTACACATGCTGTTCTACGACTCGCATGGCTCAAACAACTCCTGTAGTAATGGCTCATGGGATGGAGGAACAAGCTTCGGTGGGGTTTAAAAGTAAAGGCTATGCAGTGCTTAGGATTCAATTTAATGCAATCGCAACTCAATGATGCAAGAATAAGATAGAGGCAATAGGTACTATATGTATGCAAGAATGTGGTAGTGCTTGCCTGGCAGCTCAGTTGAAGCGAGAGACGGATCTGGATAGTACTCCTGGGATTCCTGATATTTCTCCTGCTCGGCGTCTATTCGAAGAAGAACCAAACAAACAAGGGCCAACATAAATAAAGTGCACAAGCATACGAATTAATAAAATGCGACAAGCAAACAAGCATGCCATGATAAATGATGCACAATTTACATGGCAATAATGTAGCATGGCATGGTGAGGTGTGGGGTACAAAATTAAAGCATTTGATTATTTATTTGGTCAAGTTTTATTGCCATAACAAGTTCTGATTTTTAATAATGACATGATGCATGCTTCAATTCAGAACAAGGAATGCATAGATAGAACGGGCTCGTCGCGATGATCGGTTTAGACATATTATTTGTCGAATTTGGAGTTATAAAACTAAAGTTATTAGTTAATTAAGAAAAGGGCATTTTATTGTAATTTTAATTATCTCGAAAATTTAAAATGCTCAAATAATATTTTGAATGGAAGGTTTGAAATCCTCAGATTTTTCTGATTCAAAACATATACCATTTGTATTATTTGGATTTACAAATTAAAAGTTAATAAAAACAGAATTAAAATCATATTTAAACATTTCTAAAATGGTTTTATTAAAATAGAAAAGCAGACAGACTTTTTCTACTCAGCCACAACTAGCCCTAGACGCTGACGTGTGGGGCCAGTGGTGACTGGGCGGAATCGGCGCGCAGAACCTTTTCTCACCGCGAGTTGACCCAGCCACAGAGAGTGACAAGCGGGAACATGGACTGCGGGCCCACCGCGCGTGTGCGCCAGCCAGGGCTAGACACGTGGCGGATCCGGGGGACTGCGGGTTGAGTCAAAGGAATCGCAGGTGCCTTTCTGTGAAACGGATGCAGCCACCGACAGGTGGGTCCTGGAGGGAGCGCGGGTTGAGGTTCTGGACACTGGGGTACCTCTTTGCAAAAATGCTGAGAGGCTGACATGTGGGACTGGGCTGGACCACGGGTTGAGCAGTAAAAAGGTTTAGGGGTTATTTGCAAAGTTGCCAGCGGTACTGTTTTTCTTCCTGACGAACGGACTGTGCTCGACAGGGACGGTGCGCGGCGTGGGGAATCGAACCCGCGGCACGCGCACAGTGAGGCGGAGCCGCTGCGGTAGGGAGAGGGATGTTGACAGGAGGGCGGTAGGCGGCTAGATAGGCTGCTACGAGGCCGGCGACGAGCAGACGCTCGTGCACGCCTGCGCACTGAGAGCACTCGACACAAAGTCCGGCGAGAGCAGGGGGACCAGACGAGAGAGGGGGTGTCTAGGAGGGAGGTTGGCTCACCGCGAGGTGGTCGGCGATGGTGGATCGGGCCAGGGAGCAGCAGATTAGCGATGTTGCAGGCGGCCGGAGCTAGGGTTTCGTAGTCGGCCTCGTCGGCGTTCCGTGGTACAGGGGCTTCTTCCTCCTCGCTGCTGTGTACGGGGCGACGCAGAAGATCGCCACGGTCTTCCCCGACACCTCCACAACCGTGCCTGCCGCCTGATCCAGAGGATGGTGGTGGATGCCGAGGTGGTGGCCGGAGTTGGAGAACAGCAGTGGCAGGGGAGAAAGGAGGAAGCAGAGGCGAGGCCCTGGGGATCTGGGGCTGCAAACAGGCAAGAGAGAGAGGGAGTAGGTAGATAAGCAGAGAGGGAGAGGGGAATGCCGTGGGGAGGCTCGGGGTGGAAAAGGTGGCTTCGGCCACTTTTTCTTCTCCTCCTCCTCACGTGCTCGACGTGGAAGGGCAAGGCAGGCAGAGGGGCTACAGCTGGGGCCGGCCAAGGGAAGGAATGGCCTGGCTCGGGCATGGGGCCTGGCTGGCAGAGAGAAAGAGAGAGAGAGAGAGAGAGAGAGGGTCGGGTTTAGCTAGGGTTGGAGGGTAGCTTGGCTCGGTCTAGGGTGGTTAGGGTTAGAGAGGGTAGTTAGGGCCAGGCTAGGGTGGTGCCTCGGCATGGAGGGTAGATCATGGGGTGGTGGTGTTGTGAAGGTTAGGTTAAGGGTGGAGTTAGGTTTTTAACTAGATCATGCAAGGGGTGGGTTTAGGGTTTGGTGGTGATCCACCAAGATCAAGCAAAAGTGGAAGAAGATGGTGAGGTGAGGGTTTTTGGTTGAGCACAAGGTGATATTGAAGAAAAACACAAGAGAGAGAGAGATGGGGTTTATGGAAATGATCTCACATGATCATGCATGGATGGGGTGATGGATAAAGAGAGGGGTTAGGCTTGATGCACATGGCAAGGAAACAAAGTTCAAGATGAGGAGGTTTGAGAGAAAAGAGAGCTCAAAAGAGAAGATCCACTCAAAAATCAAAGTTAAAACCAAATGGTGAGGCTTGTTGCATGGCCCATGCATGGGCATTAAATGCCATGTCTAATCTTGTGAAAACAAAATAATAATCATGGCATTTATACACATGCATTCCAAAATATGAAGTAAGGTCAAGCTAAAGGAAAATAGAAGGAGGTTCCATGGGGAGTAGATGGAGATGATCATATTTGAATATAATTTGGACTTGCTAGTGTGTATGTTCCACTAGATGTTTAATAGTCTCAAAAATATTCCAACATGAGCATACATTCATAATAATCCATATGGAAACTAGAAAAAAGGGTTCCACTCACAAAGCATGCAAAGGTGGCTCCACATATTAATAATGTGGAAACAACATGATGCTAGTGTGAGGGCATGTGGAAAAATAGAAGTGGATCCATCCCAACCCACATGAGCTAGTTTTAAATGCCAAAGGAAAAGTGTAAAAGCTCATGGATAATTAGGATGGTGGAATTATAAGGTGGTGACAAGGAAAAGGTGGTGAAGTGGAATAAAAGATATGCCCCAACTCAACTTGGGCATCAAGCATTTATCAAGTACCAAATACAATATATCAAAAGGCAAATACAGCTAATAATGCATATGAGATAAGAACCAAAAGAAAAGGGTTTTATATGATGCTCAAATGTAAGGTGGCATGATGACATGAGCATGATATAATTATGATGCAACAATTATATGTAGAAAGTAGCAATTATATTACTAGACCATGTAGCATTACATATGTTAGACAGATGGGATGCTACAACTCTCCCCCACTAAACAGGAATCTTGCCCCGAGATTCTAGGAAGAAGAAGACACGAAGAGGGTAGGATACTTGGCACAGAGCTCGTCCTCGGGTTCCCAAGTGGCTTCATCAACGGAATGGTGTGACCACTGCACCTTGCAGAACTTGATGGACTTGTTGCGAGTCCTTCTTTCTACGACTTCTGGAATTTTTATGGGGTGTTCTTGATAAGACAGATCTTCTTGGAGATTGATGAGTTCATGGTCCACGGTCCTGCCGGGATCCTTGAAGCACTTCTTGAGTTGAGAGATATGGAAAACATCATGGACCTTGAGTTTTTCAGGGAGCTCAAGAGCATAAGCAACTTCTCCTCTTCTTCCACGAACTTTAAAAGGACCGATGTATCTAGGAGCCAGCTTTCCTTTGATACCAAAACGGTGCGTGCCTCTCATGGGAGTGACACGTAGGTAAACGAGATCACCAGGGACATACTCCATGTCCATGTGCTTTCTGTCATAGTTGCTCTTCTGGCGACTTTGAGCAACCTTCAGATTTTCAAGAATGATGTGAACCTTCTCCTCCGCTTGAGTTACAATGTCGAGGCCAAACAATGTTCTTTCACCTGCGCTCGACCAACCAATCGGAGTTCTGGATTTGCGACCATAGAGAACCTCAAATGGTGCCATCTTTAGACTTTTCTGGAAGCTGTTGTTGTAAGAGAATTCAGCATAAGGAAGGCAATCTTCCCACTTCATGCCGAAAGAGATAACGCAAGCACGGAGCATATCTTCCAGAATCTGATTGATCCTTTCAACTTGTCCTTGCGACTGAGGATGGTAAGCTGTGCTGAAGTTCAATTTTGTTCCCAAAGCATTTTGGAAACTTCCCCAGAACTTGGAAGTGAAGATGCTTCCACGGTCTGAGCTGATCTCAAGAGGAACCCCATACAGAGAGACAATTCTATTGATATAGAGCTCAGCCAACTGAATTGTAGAAATTGTTTCCTTGACGAGAAAGAAATGAGCCACTTTAGAAAGCCGATGACAACAAAGATTGCATTGTTGCCCTTCTGCGACCTTGGAAAACCAGTTATGAAGTCCATCTCTACTTTCTCCCATTTCCATTCTGGAGGCTTCAATGGCTGTAGAAGACCGGAAGGTTTCTGATGGACAGCTTTAACTCTGCGGCAGACATCACACTCGGAGACATACTTGGCACAACATCGTTTCAACCCAGGCCACCAATACTGTGTTTTCAAGTCCATGTACATCTTAGTGCTGCCAGGGTGGATAGAAAGAACAGAATCATGCGCCTCCTTAAGAACTTGCTCTCTTAAACCCGGGTAGTTCGGAACAAACATCTGGTGTTCAAAGAAAAGAGCGCCTTGGTCGTCGACGTGGAAGGACTCATACTTCGGAAGCTGAATGTTGGAGATGATTTTTTTAGTGTAAGGATCACCAAGTTGAATGGAGCGAACTTTTTCTTCCAAGAGAGGGGTTGCCAGAAGGTTCAGAAGATACCCTTGATCCACAATTTCAAGGTTGAGCTTGCGGAATTCCTCACACAAGAGAGGCTATTGTTCTTCCACCATGAGGTTGCTAACATAAGCTTTTCGGCTGAAAGCGTCGGCCATGACACTAGCTTTGCCAAGAGTGTAGTTGATGGTCAAATCGAAATCATTAATTGCTTCAATCCACCTCCTCTGATGAAGGTTGAGATCAGGCTGTGTGAAGATATACTTCAGACTCTTGTGATCAGAAAAGATCTCACAACGGTTGCCAAGCAAGTAGTGCCTCCATACTTTCAAAGCAAAGACAACTGCTACGAGTTCGAGGTCATGTGTAGGATAGTTGATCTCATGCGTCTTCAACTGTCGAGAGGCATAAGCAACAACTTGTTTTTCTTGCATAAGGACCGCACCCAATCCTTGCAAGGAGGCGTCACAGAATATCTGGAAAGGCTTTGAAGTATCTGGAGGAATCAAGACTGGTGTGGAAGTGAGCTTCTCTTTGAGTGTTTCAAAGCTTGCTTGACATGCAGGAGACCAAAGGTATTTCTTACCTTTCTTGAGGAGATCGGTAAGAGGCTTCGCAATCTTCGATAAGTTCTGAACGAAGCGACGGCAATAACTAGCCAAACCAAAGAAACTCCGGACTTCTTTGACATTTTTGGGTGGAAGCCAGTCAACAATTGTCCGAACAGTTTCTGGGTTGACGGCAATGCCCTTGGCAGAAATGACGTGACCAAGGTAGGTGACTTCAGGCAGCCAGAACTCACACTTGGAGAACTTTGCAAATAGGCGGTTCTCACGAAGCTTGTTTAGGACACACCGAAGGTGTTCTTCATGTTCTTCCTTTAACTTAGAATAGACTAGAATGTCATCCAGATAGACCACAACGAACTTATCAAGATACTCCATGAAAACCGAGTTCATAAGCCTCGAGAAGGTGGCAGGTGCATTGGTGAGACCGAAAGACATGACCGTGTACTCGTACAGGCCATAGCGGGTGGTGAAAGCTGTTTTGGGAACATCTTCCTTGCGAATCTTGATTTGATGATATCCACTTCTCAAGTCAAGCTTAGAGAAAACCACAGCTCCAGCTAGCTGATCGAAGAGATCATTAATCCGCGGAAGGGGATATTTATTCTTGATGGTTTTAGCATTGAGAGCCCGATAGTCAACACAAAGTCTATCAGTCTTATCTCGCTTCTTCACAAAGATGGTTGGGCTACCCCAAGAAGAAGTATTGTGCTGAATGAAACCCAACTTCTCTTGTTCATCAAGCTGACGTTTGAGTTCAGCCAACTCAGCAGGACCCATTTTATAAGGCCGCTTGGAGATAGGAGCGGTTCCAGGTTCAAGTTCAATCACAAACTCGACCTCTCCATCAGGAGGAATACCTGGCAACTCTTCAGGAAAAACATCTGGGAACTCACAGACAACCGGAACACTCTGAATAGCTTCCATAGCATCATCATTCAGAGTCGCCAAAGAGAAAAGCTGAATTGTAGGAGTCAGACTTGGAGAATAGACTATATGGCCTTCAGGAATTTTCAGAGAAACCGAACGTTCAGCACAACCAATCACAGCTGCATTTGCTGTTAACCAATCCATGCCCAAGATAACATCAATGTCAGAATTGCCCAGAATAATTAAGGAAGCCGGGAACGAAGAACCACCAATCTCAATTTGATTGTTATGGCTGATTTGAGCAGCCCTCATGTTTGACCCAGGAGATTGTACCACAAGACGATGCAATAAGGGAACCATAGCCAGATCATGCTCATGCGCAAACTTGTGAGAAACAAAAGAATGCGAAGCACCATAATCAAACAAAACTCATGCAGGGACTGAGTTAACAGGAAGCATACCCATCACAACTCCAGGTGCATGCTCAGCTTGAGCGACGTTGACATAGTTGGCACGAGCAACCGTAGACCCGGGCTTGGTGTTGATGTTGAGAGCCTGAGGTGGAGGTGCACGAACCATAGAAGAACTTACCGCATGTCTTGGAGGTGGTGGTGGAAGAGCTTTGTTGTTCATTGGACAATTCCAGTGTTGATGCTCAAATGCAAGGTGGCATGATGACATGAGTATGATATAATTATGATGCAACAATTATATGTAGAAAGTAGCAATTATATTACTAGACCATGTAGCATTACATATGTTAGACATATGGGATGCTACAACTAGGTGGATCCATGTGTGGTTCATGAAAAGAACAGACATGCAATGACACTGGTGGATCCTTATGTGGTTTGGTTAGAGGAACAGACATGCAATCACACTGGGTGTTGTCCATGAAAAGAACAGACATGCAATGACACCGGTGGATCCTTATGTGGTTCATGAGAAGAACACACATGCAATGACACTGGTTGTGATTCATGAGAAGAACACACATGCAATAACAGTGGGGGATCCTTATGTGGTCTGTTTAGAAGACCAGACATGCAATGACACTGGTGGATCCTTATGTGGTTTGTGAGAAGAACAGGCATGCAATGACACTGGCTATGGTTCATCAGAAGAACACACATGTAATGACACTGGTGGATCCATGTCTAGTTTGTGAAAATAAAAGACATGCAATCACACTAGGTGGATCCATGTGTGGTTTGTGGAAAGAACAGACATGCAATGACTCTAGCTGTGGTTCATGAAAAGAACACACATGCAGTGACACTGGTGGATCCATGTGTGGTTCGTGAAAAGAACAGACATGCAATGACACTAGGTGGATCCATGTGTGGTTATTTTAGAAGAACACACATGCAATGACTCTAGTTGTGGTTCATGAAAAGAACACACATGCAATGACACTGGTGGATCCCTGTGTGGTTCATCAAAAGAACAGACTTGCAATGACACTGGTGTATCCTTAGTTGGTTTGTTTAGAGGAACAGTCATGCAATGACACTGGCTGTGGCTCATGAAAAGAACACACATGCAATGACACTGGTGGATCCATGTGTGGTTTATTTAGAAGAACAGACATGCAATGACTCTAGTTGTGGTTCATGAAAAGAACACACATGCAATGACACTGGGGGATCCTTATGTGGTTTGCTTAGAAGAACAGACATGCAATGACACTGGTGGATCCTTATGTGGTTTGTGAGAAGAACAGACATGCAATGACACTAGCTGTGGTTCATGAGAAGAACACACATGCAATGACACTGGTGGATCCATCTGTGGTTTGTGAGAAGAACAGACATGCAATGACACTGGTGGATCCTTATGTGGTTCATGAGAAGAACACACACGCAGTGACACTGGGGGATCCTTATGTGGTTTGTTTAGAAGAACACACATGCAATGACTCTAGCTGTTGACACTGGCTGTGGTTCATGAAAAGAACATACATGCAATGACACTAGTGGATCCATGTGTGGTTTGTGAGAAGAACAGAGATGCAATGACACTGGTGGATCCTTATGTGGTTCATGAGAAGAACACACATGCAATGATACTAGGAGGTCCTTATCTGGTTTGTTTAGAAGAACAGACATGTAATGACACTGGTGGATCCTTATGTGGTTTGTGAGAAGAATAGACATGCAATGACACTGGTTATGGTTCATGAGAAGAACACACATGCAATGACACTGGTGGATCCATGTGTGGTTTCTGAAAAGAACAGGCATGGAATCACAGTAGGTGGATCCATGTGTGGTTTGTGGAAAGAACAGACATGCAATGATTCTAGTTGTGGTTCATGAAAATAACACACATGCAATGACACTTGTGGATCCATGTGTGGTTTGTGAAAAGAACAGACATGCAATCACACTAGGTGGATCCATGTGTGGTTCATGAGAAGAACACACATGCAATGACTCTAGCTATGGTTCAAGAGAAGAACACACATGTAATGACACTGGTGGATCCTTATGTGGTTTCTGAAAAGAACAGACATGCAATCACACTAGGTGGATCCTTATGTGGTTTGTGAGAAGAACAGACATGCAACGACACTGGCTGTGGTTCATGAGAAGAGCACACATGCAATGACACTGGTGGATCCATGTGTGGTTTCTGAAAAGAATAAACATGCAACCACACTAGGTGGATCCATGTGTGGTTTCTGGAAAGAACAGACATGCAATGACTCTAGTTGTGTTCATGAAAAGAACACACATGCAATGACACTGGTGGATCCATGTGTGGTTTCTGAAAAGAAATGACATGAAATCACACTAGGTGGATCCACGTGTGGTTTGTTTAGAAGAACACACATGTAATGACTCTAGCTGTGGTTCATGAAAAGAACACACATGCAATGACACTGGTGGATCCATGTGTGGTTCATGAGAAAAGCAAACATGCAATGACACTAGTGGATCCATGTGAGGTTTGTTTAGAAGAATATACTTGCAATGACTCTAGCTGTGGTTGATGAAAAGAACAGACATGCAATCACACAAGGTGGATCCATGTGTGGTTTGTGAGAAGAACATACATGCAATGACACTAGTGGATCCTTATGTGGTTTGTTTAGAGGAACAGACATGCAATGACACTGGGTGTGGTTCATGAAAACAACAGACATGCAAAAACACTGGTTGATCCATGTGTGGTTTGTGAGAAGAACAGACATGCAATGACACTAGTGGATCTTTATGTGGTTCATGAGAAGAACACACATGCAATGACACTAGGGGATCCTTATGTGGTTTGTTTGGAAGAACATACATGCAATGACACTGGTGGATCCTTATGTGGTTTGTGAGAAGAACAGACATGCAATGACACTGGATGTGGTTCATGAGAAGAACACACATGCAATAACACTGGTGGATCCAATTGTGGTTTCTGAAAAGAACAGACATGCAATCACACTAGGTGGATCCATGTGAGGTTTGTGGAAAGAATATACATGCAATGACTCTAGCTTTGGTTCATGAAAAGAACACACATGCAATGACACGGGTGGATCCATGTGTGGTTTCTGAAAAGAATAGACATGCAATCACACTAGGTGGATCCATGTGTGGTTTGTTTAGAAGAACACACATGCAATGACTCTAGTTGTGGTTCATGAAAAGAACACAGATGCAATGACACTGGTGGATCCATGTGTGGTTCATGAAAAGAACACACATGCAATGACACTGGTGGATCCTTATGTGGTTTGTGAGAAGAATAAACATGCAATGACACTGGGTGTGGTTCATGAAAAGAACAGACATGCAATGACACTGGTGGATCCTTATGTGGTTCATGAGAAGAACAGACATGCAATGACGCTGGTGGATCCTTATGTGGTTCGTGAGAAGAAAGGACATGCAATGACACTGGATGTGGTTCACGAGAAGAACACACATGCAATGACACTGGTGGATCCATGTGTGATTTCTGAAAAGAATAGACATGCAATCCCACTAGGTGGATCCATGTGTGGTTTGTGGAAACAACAGACATGCAATGACTCTAGCTGTGGTTCATGAAAAGAACACACATGCAATAACACTTGTGGATCCATGTGTAATTTGTGAAAAGAATAGACATGCAATCACACTAGGTGGATCCATGTGTGGTTTGTTTAGAAGAAAACACATGCAATGACTCTAGCTGTGGTTCATGAAAAGAACAGACATGCAATGACACTGGTGGATCCATGTGTTGTTCATGAGAAGAACACACATGCAATGACTCTGGTGGATCCTTATGTGGTTCATGAAAAGAACATACATTCAATAACACTGGTGGATCCTTTTGTGGTTTGTGAAAAGAACAGACATGCAATGACACTAGTGGATCCTTATGTGGTTTGTTTAGAAGAACACACATGCAATGACTCTACGTGTGGTTCATGAGAAGAACACACATGCAATGACACTGCTGGATCCTTATGTGGTTTTCTTAGAAGAACACACATGCAATGACTCTAGCTGTGGTTCATGAAAAGAACACACATGCAATGACACTGCTGGATCCATGTGTGGTTCGTGAAAAGAACAGACATGCAATGACATTGGTGGATCCTTATGTGGTTTGTTTAGAGGAACAGACATGCAATGACACTGGGTGTGGTTCATGTAAAGAACAGACTTGCAATGACACTGGTGGATCCATATGTTGTTTATGAAAAGAACTGACATGCAATCACACTGGGTGGATCCATGTGTGGTTCATGAGAATAACACACATGCAATGACACTGGTTATATGTGGTTTGTGAAAAGAACAGACATGCAATGACTCTAACTGTGGTTAATGAAAAGATCAGACATGCAATCACACTAGTGGATCCATGTGTGGTTTATGAGAAGAACACACATCCAATGAACTCTAGTGGATGTATCTTGGCATAATTTGATGTATGCCATGATGTATTTCATTGTACAAGACACTTTCCATTTTTATACTACTTAGTTTTGCCCTTGGTTTTATGTGGTACTACTTAGTTTTGCCCTCCTCTCTCTATCTTTCGTAGAAGCCCAAACCTGTGCTCACCCTTTCTGCTACTCCCTGATTGGTTGTCACAGTTGTCACGCGGATCGTGCACACCAACCGTTGATTCTGTGCGATCCAACGATGATTGTTGCACACGTCGTGCACTTCACAGTACAGCGTGAGACAGCACGGACGTCTCCCTCAGCGAGACTTCTACAGGAAGGAACACGATGACGTCCATGGAAAAAGTCATCGAGCGGTCCTGTCAAGTTTAATCAAGTCTGAAAAGCCTACTACTGCTACTACAACACATGCACAGGGCAACGGGGTCATCGAGTGCACGGTTGTCGACGGGACGCTGCAATTTATTTCCACTTGATTTTAATAAGACATATCCCATTTTTACATAGTGCTCTCAATCTCACTTCCAACTGGGCCCTACCGCTAGTAACTTCCATGAGTGAAGGCCCCCCCTCGAGTAGATCTAACGTTGCTAGAAATTGGTTCCGCACCACTTGCATGCAGTGGAATCGAGGTCTCCCACGAGCGTGTTTTCAATGCAGCTCTAAAGTGGAGATCGTGGTTGTTTCAAAAAAAAGGGTGGACATCATGGGAGCCCCCCGCCCACCACACGTGTCCACTCGAGGACTACGAACGGTCCGGTGTTTATAACCCCCCCCCCTCGACCTTCTTCTTCCATGAGCTCGTGTCATTTCCCCCTAGTCTGTCTAGTCCCAAGACTCCAATCTACACCTACTGCGTGCGCCGAAGCTCCCTCGCTTGGACTACCTCCTTCCCTTGGTGTGCCATGAAGTGTACGTGTGGAGACGAGCCGGAGGTGAAGCCACTTGAAGGCGTAGCAGTAGATGGCTCGGTCGTCACCAAGCAGGCAGAGGTGTCTTCTTCGGGCACGAACGCCGCTCGTCGCCGCGCCGTTGAGGGTGCAAGCTCATCCATCTAGCCAGTAGCCGTCGTCACCGAGCAGCAGATGGTAGCCATCGCCACCGAGCAGCAGGTGGTAGCCGTCACCGCCGAGCAGCAGGTGGCCGACAACGTCATGGCCGACAACGTCGTGGTGCCAGCGGCAGATCTAGATGGGGGGCAGGCGGCAGGCGGAGGAAATCTGGTGATCTACATCAGCGAACCCATCGCCGTACAAGAAATCTTCGACTTAATCGCGGAGAATGATGAGTTCGAGGAGGAGGTCCCTGACGAGGAGTCCGAGGTACTACATTGCTAGATTCTCTAGTCGCAGCCGCAGTTTTCACTGTTCATACATAGGATTTGCTCAATCGTGTACAATCTTTTGCTCTTGAAGTAGGGTAGTATATATATGGTTCGATCGGTCGATTGATGCATATGCCATCTAGTCACAAAACCACAATCCGTCTAGTCACAAAACCCCAATCTACTCATCTGCCATCTAGTTGAGTTTGCTAGTTGAGTGTTGATTTCGATACACAGTAGGCCTATAACATTACATTTCTATTCCTTACTGAGCCTAATGATTCAATTTTTCCCCAAAATAGTGCAAGGGCATCTGATGGTGTCGTTTTCTTAGGGATGGTTAGTGAACCTGAGGCAGCAATGCACATAAACAATATAGGTTGTGTTGTTGGTATTTTGGTTCTCCGACTCCATCGTTGAAAAAAATGAGGCCCTAATTTGTCTCTCATATGGAACCTATATATATAATCTTTGTATTGTTTCTGATCTATGAATGCATTGTATGATGCATATGTATATCCCTGAATATTGTTTTGTATGATTACATTTCAATTTCTTATTGTGTCCAATGATTCAAATTTGCCCCAAAGAGAGGCAGACACATTGGTGTCAGATTTTTTCAGGGATGAGTGAGCGAACCTGGGGCCATGTACAAGATCAATATAAGTTGTGCAATTGTTACTTGGTTCGCTTACACCATCCCTGTAGAAACTTATGAGGCAGCAATCTTTATTCTACATTCATAGAACTGTGATATTCGACTTATCTATTCCATGCATTCATAGCGTATAAGAATTACATTTAGTTTGTCACCGAGGCCGATGATTGACATTTTCCCCAAAAGAGTTCAAGGGGAGACACATATGTTGGTGTCGTGTTTTAGGGATGGGTTGGTGAACCTGATGTAGCAATGCACACAAACAATATAGGTTGTGCTGTTGGTACTTTGGTTCGCCAACTCCATCTTTGAAACAAATTCTGAGGCCCTAGATTTATTCTCATATGGAACTACATATATGATCCTTGAATTATTTCTGATGTTTTAATGAATGGTATGATGCATATGTATGTGAATGGTTTTGATCATAAGTATTTTTAACATGTACCTGAAGATTAATTGTTTGGTTTTTTATTTATAATTACAATATTTAGGCTTGTTTTTGTACCTAACTATGTATATCCCTGAATAATGTTTTGTATGATTACATTTCAATTTCTTATTGTGGCTAATGATTCAAATTTGTCCCAAAAGAGAGGCAGACACATTGGTGTTAGATTTTTTCAGGGATGAGTTAGTGAACCTGGGGCGATGTACAACAACATTACAGGTTGTGCAATTGTTACTTGGTTCACCTACTCCATCCCTGAAGAAACTTATGAGGCCCCTAGATTTATCCTACATTCACTCTAATGCAATTATTTGTCATTGTGTTGAGATGAAATGATATATGAACCGATCAAACTATTGCTGAGATGCTTTATCTTTGATATACACAGATATATTGTCTTACATATACATGTTGTTAATTCTTGAGTTGTAATACAATTCAATCATATGTATGAGTTCTAAGTTATGTTCTTAAAAATCAACAGGAGGATGATGATGAAGTGGATGATAGCAAGGTATCTAGGGACAACAAGAGCCGCTACGTGCTGAGGCGGTTATGGTGTGGGCTAATCTGTTTCCACCGTAGGGGAGACTGTTTTGTCCATTCTGTGGCAGAGCAATCAACGTGGACCTCGACAGCATGATCCAGCATGCAGAGGGCATTGGCAGAGGCGGAGGCAGAAGCCATAGGCCGATTAACTTGGCACGGCACGCAGCCTACGGCAAATTCCTCCGGGATTATGCCAGGACTGGCCTGTATCCCATCGACTAGGCTGTCGCTGCCTCCTGCTGATAAACCCCTGCCCTACTAGGCGTCTCCATGTCCCGGCCTCCTGCTGTCGCCCCTGCTTTTATTTTGTTCTAGTTAATTATTACCTGTGTGTGGCATGTAAGACAATATATCCGTGGTGTCTCTGGTGAACCTTTTATATTAATCTACTCCTTTATATGGAGTGCCTTAAAGTTTCTAGTGTTCAATTATATTTACTGATCATGCTCATGCACACTACAAAATATTTCTATTGCTTGATTATATTATAATTGTCAAGGAATGCATCAACAAGTTAAATTGGTCGAAATTTTGTATTGAAGTAACTAAATGTATCAAACACATAATAAACTAGAAACTAAAATCTAGTTCAAACACATAATGTATCACCACCACTTGTTGTCGTCCTTGACTTCAACCGCTTGATGTCGCCACCGTCCCAAGATCCCTGCTCGTCCTGAAACTCGCGAAAAACCCCACCTTAACCATCCCATCTTTCATGGTAATGAGCTTACTGTACAACTCATACGCCATGTAGGCGTCTCTGGCTGCATACTCGAGGCGCACCTGGCTCATCGGCTTCCACTCCCAGTAGTCGTGATCGAGTCGCTTCAATTTCTTCAGTTTTTCATAGGATTTATCGATGATTTCCGCTGCCAGATCACCCATGGCATCCTTCGCTGGGTATGGTTTGATCTTGTACAGATTTTGGATGTCGATGTGGTGCCCATCTGGGATTTTTATCAACGCACGAGAAAGCATAATTGTGTCATTTGTGATATCCACGCTAGTGAAAGTTATCCCTTTCCTACTGACACGTCCATTTTGCATCATTATTCTATGTCTTAATTCACTATTATTCATTGATATATTTCATATTGAGAGATGATACTTATGTTATTTCATCTATTTTTGCATGGTTGATGACTTTTGGAGCATGGACCGCTATAGTCAGGATTCTGATGGAAAATGTGCTATTTGGAGGCAAAATTCACGAAGATCAGAAAATCCAGGAAAATATACGGAAAATCCTATTTTTCCAGAAGACTAAGGATGCCAGAAGACGGAGTGGAGATGGGCCATAGGGGGCCCACACCACCCCATGGCGCGGGCAGCCCTAGGCCGTGCCAGGAGGTGGTGTGGCCACCCTGGCCCACTCTAGCCTCTCCCCTCTGGCATATATCATCCTCCCAAAATGCTAAGACTCAGGGAGCGACCACAGAAAGAGTCCCCGCCTCTGTGGGGCGAAAAACACCGAGAGAGAAAGATCTCTCCGGCAGACAGATTTCTGCCGGGGAAATTCCTTCCCGGAGAGGGGAGATCATCGCCATCAACACCACCATCAAGCTGGACTTCATCGGGATCATCATCACCAACATCATCAACATCAGCACCCTCATCACCATCTCCATATTGCTGTAACAATTGCGTTGAATCTTGCATAGTTCATAGGGGAAACTTTCCCGGTGTTGATTACTCTTTGTAGTTGATGCTATTGAGTGAACCATTGAATTATTGTTTATGTTCAGATTGTTATACATCATTATTCCATGTCTGATCATGATCCATATGATGTCTTATGAGTACTTCGTTTTGTTCTTGAGGACATGGGAGAAGTCTTGTTGTTAGTAGTGGAGTTGCGTTGAGAAAGATTCAATAGATTGTTATTTAAGTTGTGGTGTACTTCTTCTGGTGGTGTCATGTGAACGTCGACTACATGACACTTCACCTATATGGGCCTAGGGGAATGCATTGTGTATTTGGCTACTAATCGTAGGGGTTGCCGGAGTGATAGAAACCTGAGCCCCCGTTAGGAAACCATTGCACAAGGGACGTAAGGGTCTTAGAGTTTAAAGTTGTGGTTAGGTTCCTACCTTAATTACTTTCTTGTACTTACGGATGTTTGCAAGGGGTATAATCACAAGTATGTATTAGTCTTGGATGGGGCGGTACATTAGCACAGGTTCACCCACACAACACTTAGCAAGCTAAAGAAGATTAATCAACTATATGAAGCGAAAGCACTTGACAGTCTTCCCATGTGTCCTCGAGAATGTTTGGTCATCTTAAATAATACAACCGGCTTGTCCTTTGCTGCATAAAGGATTGGGCCACTGCTGCATTTATTCCTACTGTCTTTTATTTACTCGTACTTTGTTTACTTGCTTTATCAAAAACCCCTAAAAATATGTTTGCTAAGTATTTGTAGAGAATTCCTGATCCATACCACTAGCCAGCACCTTCTGCTCCTCGTTGGGTTCGACACTCTTACTTATCGAAAATACTGCGATACACCCCCTATACTTGTGGGTCATCAAGACTATTTTCGGGCGCCGTTGCCGGGGAGTGAAGCGCTATTGGAGAGTGGAACTGGTAAAGGAAACTTCTATTGTGAGTATTGTTTACTTCTGTTAGTTGCTTTATTTTCGTTATGGATAATTCGCTGAGTTTCTTATTTGGTAATTCTACTACCATTGCTAAGGTAGTAGATAAGCCACCACCTGCTGAGAATGATGTTTTCAAAATACCTACAAGAATTATTGATCGTGTTATGGATAACTACTATGTTGGGGATGGAACTGTCCATCTCGGTGATCATTTACTCTTTATACACGAATTATGCGGGTTGTTCAAGTGTGCAGGTATTACTACAGATCAAGTTAAGAAGAGGTTATTCTCATTATCATTGAAAGGAAGAGCTGAGGAATGGTATAAGCTGCTAAAGAATGGTCAAGCTCTGGAATGGGAGGAAATAGTGCCTCTCTTTTATTCAAAGTTTTATCCTCCTAGTGAGATTCATAAAGATCGGAATCAAATATACAACTTTTGTCCTCTTGATGGAGAGAGTACAGCTCAAGCTTAGGGGAGATTGAAGTTACTAATGCTCAAATGTCCCATTCATGAGCTCCCCAACAATATTATTATCAATAACTTTTATGCAAGGCTCCCTCTACATGATAAAGATTTATTGGATGCTTCTTGTGCTAGATCATTCACTCGCATGGAAGAAGAAGCTAAATGGAATCTTATGGACCGTATTCAGGACAATGCTGAAGCTTGGGAGAATGACAAAGGTAGAAAGTCAGGTATAAATTATGATTATGAATGCATCGAATCTTTCATGGGAATTGATGACTTTCAAAATATTAGTAATATTTATGGTCTTGATTTGCAAGTTATTACGAATTGCTTTAGAGTTTTTGCTTCCTATATCGAAATTGCAAAAAGGGGATGGAACAAATACCATGCACCTTAAAAAGATATTGTTGACTATGCTCCTATTGGAAGTGCCGAGTATTGCATTATTGACCCCATCTTACCCGAACGTTATATCGAGAAGATTCCCTTCCCCGAAAAGGTAAAGGACCATCCTATGATAACTAATGTAATCACCAAAAGTGAAAAAAGAACTGTAAAACCCGATGAACAAATAAACATTGAACATGTGGTAGCAATTGTGAAATACCTTGTCACTAAAAGCGTAGAAGATGGGCACATAGTCTTTTGTGAGGATGCTTCTAATATTGTTTCACATCCCAATAGAACTAAAAAGGCTAGTTTTCCTGTGCTTTCTGTTAGAATTGGTGATCATTGCTATTATGGTTTATGTGATATTGGTGCAAGTTCCAGTGCTATTCCTTATGAGCTTTATAGAGAAATTATGCATGAAATCAATCCTTGCGAGTTGGAAGAGATTGATGTGGTTATTCACCTTCCTAATAGAGAGACCATCTCTCCAATTGGTATTGTACGAGACGTGGAAGTTCTTTGTGGTAAGATTAAGTACCCTGCTGATTTTCTATTACTTGGTTCGGCTCCTAGTAAAACCTACCCTATCATTTTTGGTAGAGCTTTCTTGAGTAATTATGGAGCTATTATTGATTGCAAGAGGGAGAAAATCTTGACTAAGTTTGATGGGGAATCTTATGAGTTTAATTTTTCGAAATTTTCTAAAGAACCTTGCAAAGAGGAAACCCATAATGAGGATTTTAGGGTTGAACAACTTGCTTCTATTTCTCTTGCTCCTAACAATGCTTTGCAACAATTTATGGAAGATCATGAAAGTGAAATCTTCATGGAAGAAAGGAATGAGATTGACAGGATTCTCCATGATCAACCTATGATGCTTAAGCACGACTTGCCTGTAGAAGACTTGGGTACCACGATGCCACCTAAAAAGGATCCGATTTTCAATCTAAAACCTCTCCCTGATGATCTTAAATATGCTTATATTGATGATAAAAATATATATCCTATTATTGTTAGCGCTAAACTTTCAGGGAAGGAAGAAGAAAGGTTATTGGAAGTTCTCAGGAAACATCGAGGAGCTATGGGCTATACTCTGGATGATTTAAAAGGGATTTCACCTACTATATGTCAGCATTCTATCAACATAGAACTAGATGCGAAGCCAGTAGTGGAGCACCAACGACGTTTAAATCCTAGGATGAAGGAAGTGGTAAGAAATGAGGTATTGAAACTCCTTGACGTTTAAATACTAGGATGAAGGAAGTGGTAAGAAATAAGTGCTTCTGCAAGTTTCAGGATGTTGGAAACCACGATGTCCTTTGTTGATGGGAAGCCTTTACCTTGGAAGACGGATGAAGATGAGAGGATACCACCACCACCAAAGGAGTAATTCGTCATTAGGTTTGGCATCCCCTTGGTTTGTTCCAAGCTTGGGGGAGTGCCGCGGTATCTTATCACTATCTTTTGTCTTTTTACCTTATTAGTAGAGTCATATCATGAATAGAGGAATTATTATGTAGGATGGTTTGCATTATGGAAGTGTCCCCTCTCTCGTTAGATATGTATCCCTTGGTGTGAGTTTCCGTTATGGAATATTAATGAGAAGTTCTATCATTCACTCTTTTGCATAGCTTATATTAGTTTTCAATTCGTGGTTATATGATTGATCCTGTTGTTAGTATTGGTATCACTTTGGGATCATTGAGTTAATTTAGTTGGTTTTGGCAAACCTGGCTCGGTCAGTAGCAACACTATTTCTGAGAGTTGAATGAAAAAGATAGAAGTACTCTAGAGAAAAATAATTTCAACATATTTCTTTCTTGATTTGCTAATAAGTTTAGTATTCTCTAGTTAAGATCTTTTGTGCTTCCAAGGAAGATTGCATGTTTGTCTTTATCACTTGTATGTTTGTTTGTTTCCTTCAACCCTTATACTTGCTACCCAGCCTTGCTAGCCAAAAACCTGTACTGAGAGGGTATTCTTCTCGTGCATCCACCTCCTTTAAACCAAAACCTTTGCCATTTGTGTCCACCATACCTACCTAGTAGCATTATTGCTATTCCAAGTAAATTCTTGTTTTATCTACCTCCCAAATTAATCTTGTTATGTGAAAATTAGTGATTTAAGCTCTTACGAACTTGATGGCACACTTTACTTTCTTGCATTTAATAAACTTGAACCATTGGGTCCTTATTTGTTGCGTATATGCTTGCGCTTTATGAGTTGAAGTTAGCCAAACCATGTATCATGGGGACCGCTTTCAACACTTCATTTGGTACTTTGTACCTAGTTGATATCATGTTCTTTTGCTTATGTATTCCGGCGGTATGAAATAAAAGTGGAACTTTTAAGATCATGGAGTTTATATGTGTGTTAGAGAAACGCCTGGCCGCTAGCCTAAGCCATGCCTAATCATGGTGGAAACTTGCAGCATAACTATAGTGAGCATTCTATGAAGCATCCTCAATAAAAACCTATGCAAATAGCAAATAAAAAGATCGCTAAGATGCTCACTGTCTGCTTGCCTTGTCATTTTGATTATGGGATAGCTCCTGTGTCATGTGCAAGGGGTACCCCGTTGGCGGTTCTCAATGATACGCATGTATTTACAATGAGAAGAGCTTACTCGTGACTAAAGTTGAGTAGCATGAGGATCGGTACTCATAAGTAAGGGGCATGAGATTTCAACTTATAACTTGTCAAGCATATCCTCTTAGTTGTGTCACTTTAACCTTAATCACCTAAAGATGCCTATGATAGGCGCAATCAGAGCTGCAAGCTAGTAAGTATCATAATTTTTGGGAGCTCTTTATGAGACTTGTAATCCCTGTTTCCCTCTTTGAAGGGCCTTTCTTTTACTTTGTAGTTGAGTCAGTAAACCTACTCCCTTCTATCTCAGCAAGTATTTTGAGTTGTTGTGTTTCATTCATTCATTTGTTGATTTATTCATTCATGTTTCTTATGTTCCTTTCTTTGCACATTGCTCTTATCTTGATGTTTACTACTTTGAAAGCTATCACTGAAAAACTAGCTATTTGTGAACTCCAGCAAATTATCAACTATTCTTCGACCAAGAGCTAAGTTTGCCATTACCAATTATGATTCACTTTATGTATCTTTATTGTGTTTCCTTTACTTATTACAAGTTGAGTTATATAATAGTGAGTTGTCTTCTATTATGATCTATGTATTTGATGAATGTGATTCTTCTTGTCCGTATTCATTTATCGACTCTTCACTCCATAAACCTGAGGCCATGTTTATTGAGCTCAGTTTCGCTTGGGGACAAGCGAAGTCAAAGCTTGGGGGAAGTTGATACGTCCATTTTGCATCACTATTCTATGTCTTAATTCACTATTATTCATTGATATATTTCATATTGAGAGGTGATACTTATGTTATTTCATCTATTATTGCATGGTTGATGACTTTTGGAGCATGGACCGCTGCAGTCAGGATTCTGATGGAAAATGTGTTGTTTGGAGGTAAAATTCGCGAATATCAGAAAATCCAGGAAAATATACAGAAAATCCTATTTTTCTAGAAGACTAAGGATGCTAGAAGACGGAGTGGAGATGGGCCACAGGGGGCCCACACCAACCCATGGCGCAGGCAGCCCTAGGCCGCGCCAGGAGGTGGTGTGGCCACCCTGGCCCACTCCAGCCTCTCCCCTCTGGCGTATATCATCCTCCCGGAACCTTAAGACTCGGGGAGCGACCACAGAAAGATTCCGCCGCCTCTGCCGGGCAGAAAACACCGAGAGAGAAAGATCTCTTCGGTAGACATATTTCTGCCGGGGGAATTCCTTCCCGGAGAGGGGAGATCATCGCCATCAACACCACCATCAAGCTGGACTTCATCGGGATCATCATCATCATCACCACCACCATCATCACCATCAGCACCATCATCACCATCTCCATATTGTTGTAACAATTGCGTTGAATCTTGCATAGTTCATAGGGGAGACTTTCCCGGTGTTGATTACTCTTTGTAGTTGATGCTATTGAGTGAACCATTGAATTATTGTTTATGTTCAGATTGTTATACATCATTATTCCATCTCTGATCATGATCCATATGATGTCTTGTGAGTAGTTCGTTTTGTTCTTGAGGACATGGGAGAAGTCCTGTTGTTAGTAGTGGAGTTGCGTTGAGAAAGATTCAATAGATTGTTATTTAAGTTGTGGTGTACTTCTTCTAGTGGTGTCATCCAAAGTTCTTACTTGTTTTTGAAGGTAGCATAAAGAGTATAAAACTTGACCTATTTAGAAACCCTTTAGATGTCATTCTATGGCATGAGATTGAACCCATCTTTTCCACCTTAGGGAACACTCTTAACTTAGTAGTTTAGAGTAGATCAAAAACTTGAGTCACTTTAGATGGGAACCCTTGGTGGAAATGAATTATGAAAACCTTGGAATGATGAGTCATTCTATTGAGATGTTTTGACATGTGTTGAGAAACACAAGTGGTTTATGATGATGAAATGATAAGGCATGAGCCTTAACCCTTTTATAAAACTGATGGTTGGATTCGGATGCGATACCATTCCAAATTTACCGTACAACCACACTACCTGAATTGGGTAAGGCTTAGCTGGAAATTTATATGCATTAGTATTAGTTCCCTCGCGGGAGAGGTTTGAGCTGAGGCTACCTCTCAATGTTGTCCACCTATGCAGTGCCCAAGATGACAGATTGTCATGGTTGGGAGGCCATGCTCATAGGAGAGGTGCTTATACTAGGGTGTGTAAAGGGAAGGTTATGTTTAATTATTTGCATACTAAGTATGATGATTCAGGGTTATCCCTAATAGATGTATCGAATCTTGTGGTGAAAGTGTACCACCTCTGCAGAGTGTCAAACTATTCGAATAGCCGCGTCCGCGGTTATGGACAGTTGGAATGGCCATACTGTTTCGTTGTCAGATGTTTTCCAAATAACTTATGAAATGAATGATGAATTGTGACTTGACCACAACAGTGTTGTGTTTATGACAATAGCTTCCCACCTTAAGTGATTCTAGAACTTTATCTTATCTTTCTTTGCTTCAGAACTCAACTTAGGTTTTAAAACTTAACTCTATAGTTAAACTTAGATTTATCACTTTAACTTAGAACTATATTACTTGTTAGAGGTAGTTTGCGAGTACTTAAAGAGTACTCATGGCTTTTGTCCCTGGCTATTCTCATGGCCAGACTATGAAGGAGACTATCAAGATGATGGCCCCCAGGACGGCTATGATAACTAGGACTATCTGCCTTCGTCAGCATTGCCTGTGCCCCTGAAGATGGACCCCACCGCTACGCTTATCTTTTATTTCCGCTGCTTGTTGTATTAAGACTGGATCATGAGATCCTTATTTGTGTAAGACCTTATGTATGGTTTGTAATGGATGATGTACTGTGATATCCAATCCGTTATGTCTCGCAAAAATGGTAATCCTGGGATTGCGAGGTATGGCATAACGGGCATCTGGGATTAAAAATCCGGGTGTTGACAAGTTGGTATCAGAGCCATCCTGACCATAGGAGACCCTAGTTAGAATGGACGTCTAAACACAAACTTAGTTTCAAAACCAAAGTGAGTATTTATGAAAAACTATCTCCTCTCTTATCCTTGTGGATTCATTCTTTCTCTAAAATTAATGTTCACCAAAATTCTTACATTACTACTTACAGTTTGACACACTTGATCACTTCACTAACTTCCTCATCCTAAATTCTTGTAGATGGAGTCTCAGTTCAGCAAGTTCTACCAGTTGGGAAATGGAGGTCAGCTGATCTTCGAGAGGGATCTGGATTCACTGTCAGAGTTACTGGGACGCCCACATCTGGAGTTTCTTGGAGGTCAACTTCCAGGACCCCCAGGAGGAGACCTACAGTGGCTAGTCACCGTAGATCTTAGAGGAAGCATCAGGCACCAACTTCTGGGAGAATTCAGTTCTCCGTGAGAGAGAACAACTGGCTAGATGGATTAGCTAGGGCAATGCATGAAGCTCTTGCACGTCTATGTGCCCTCAGCGTCAACCAAATCCAAGGAACCCGTTTTGCCCACTATGCAAGATGTGACTTCATGGGAATGCCGATGGAGATGCCAAGTCATCCAGCACTGAAGCGCCAAGTGGAGAACCTTGACTTTCTGTTGTATGACCGTTAGAAGAAGCTGGACAATTCCAGAGAGTGAGCCAACCAGAACCGTGCCATTGCCGACCAGAAGGCCCAGACTTTTGCATTGCTCGTCCAGGATCGCTAGTCTCTTCACCGCCAGCGTGCAAAGAAGGATCGCACCATCGCCCGTCTTCGCAAGAAGGTGGCCGACCTCGAGAAGACAGTCAAGGAGCAGGCAGCCCAGCTTGCAGCAAAAGAAGAAGAAGATGAGGGTGAAGACATCCAGGGAGACATGGATTCTTACATCAGCAATGATGATGACTTTCTGGCAGAGGATATCGTGGACTTCTACACTGACGATGAGGACTCCGACTTCATCGATGATGAGTAGATGCACTAGAGCACTGTCGTAGCATGAGATGTACCGGTCCCAATGTATCGTAGTTTGCAGAATGGTTCTTTAAACCATCTGTTTTCCTTTGTTTGTTGTGGTGTGTGTTGTACCGTGTGCTGTTTGCATGAATGAAAATCAAGTTAGTTGAAAAACCTGAGTCTAACTCAAAGTTTTAGCTTTGAAAACCCCAAAACCATGAACCTTAGAATTTCCCTCTTACCCCTATATCCATCTCAATCTTCAGATGACTCGTGGAAACCAAGGAGGGAGCAGCTCGTTGCAAGACCCAATGCTGCAGATCTTGCAGAATCTCATCGCAGACCGTGAAGCAAGCAGGGCAGAGCGCCAAGCCAACTTAGCAACACTACAGCAGATCGCCCAGATGGCTCTCAATAACCAAGGGCATGGAAATCAGGATCATCAAGGATCCAAGCTGAAGAACTTCCAGAATACCAATCCCCCAATCTTTAGCACCTCTGAAAACCCACTAGATGCTGATGACTGGTTACAGAGCATGGAAAACAACTTAGAAGTTGCAAGAGTTGATGAGAATGAGAAAGTTCTCTTCGCCACCCACTACCTGGTAGGAGATGCAAGAGCTTGGTGGAACAGTATCCGCCTGATGAACCATGGTCAAGTTATGACATGGGAAGCATTCAAAGTCAAGTTCAGCCGCACCCACGTGCTGCAAGGTCTAGTCAACAGGATGAGAGATGAATTCCGCGAATTGAAGCAAGGGAGAATGATTGTGGTGGAGTACCGTGAAAAATTTCTGTCACTTGCCAGATATACACCTGATGAGATCAACACAGAGGCTAACAAGAAGGAGAGATTCCTGAACAGACTGCATGATGAGATGCAGACAGTCCTTGTCAACATCCGTTTCGAGGATCTCGAAGAGCTAGTCGACTCTGCCATTCAGATGGAAGGGAAGATTAACCAGGCAAACGACAACTGCAAGCGTGGTATGATGCAGCAGTCTGGATCCAGCAGTCACCAGAAGTACCGTCCCAACCCTTCATCGGGATATGCACCAGGGAACAACCGACCCCCAATGTCTCGCCCCAGCTACCCCAACCGTAGCGGAGGCAATGTGAAGTCCGAAGGAAACAATCACAACTCTAGCAATGCCAACAATTTCAACTGTGCACCTCCCAAGACCAACAACAACAACAACAACACTGCACCTAGAACTGGCAGCAATGTTGTGTCGGTCACAGTCAAGGACAAGTCCCAGATCACTTGTTTCGAGTGTGGAGTGAAGGGTCACTATTCCAATGAGTGTCCCAAGAAGACTACAGCCAATGCCAATGTGAATGCCCCAGCTCAGCATCAGCGTCGTGTTCAACCAGGAAGAAGATTTACCCCAGGGAACCCTCACAACCGCAACGGCCGTCTCTTCCACATGAACACAGAAGAAGCCCAAGAAGCGCCAGATGTAGTGCTGGGTATGTTTTCTGTCAACTCAGTTTTAGCAAGAGTATTGTTTGATTCGGGAGCATCGCATTCATTTGTCACCGAAGAATTTGCATGCACTAGTAAGATTCACCCAATCAACCTGAAGCATGTCATGATAATTCAAATCCCAGGTTCAACAACCAAAGCTAGAAAAATTTGCAAAGTTGTGCCTATCAGAATACATGGGATAGATTTTTATGCCAACCTAATTGTACTTGGAACCAAAGGATTGGATGTAGTACTAGGTATGGACTGGATGTCAAGACATAAAGGACTGATAGACTGTGCTAATAAAGCCATCACCATGACCAGTAGCTCTAGAGTAACCGTAGAGCATATCTCTGAAACCTTACCCTGTCAATTCAAGTGCAACAAGAGTGTATGCCCACCATTGACCAAGTCAGAGTAGTCTGTGAATACCCCAACGTATTCCCAGATGAATTGCCAGGTATGCCCCTTGATAGGGATATTGAGTTCATTATCGAACTAATCCCCGGAACTGGACCTATAGCCCAGAGACCCTATAGCAGGAACCCCTCATAGTTAGTGGAACTGAAGAAGCAGTCGAATGCCATGTTCGAGAAAGGCTTGATTCAACCATGCGCATCGCCATGGAGATCACCCGTGTTATTCGTCGACAAGAAAGATGGAGGCAATCGTTTGTGCACAGACTACAGAAAGTTGAATGATGTCACCATCAAGAACAAGTACCCCTTGCCAAAGATAGAGGATCTATTTGATCAGTTGACTGGAGCCCAGGTATTCTCAAAGATTGATCTTAGGATTTGTTATCACCAACTTAAGATTCGTGCAACGGATATTCCGAAGACCACCTTTACTACTCGCTATGGTTTATACGAGTATACGGATATGTATTTTGGATTAACCAATGCCCCTGCTTATTTCATGAATCTCATGAATAAGATCTTTATGAATTTCCTAGATAAGTTTGTAGTTGTGTTTATCGACGACATCCTTATCTACTCCAAGTCAGAAGAAGAGCATGAGCAACATCTGAGAAGCATCCTAGAAACCCTAAGAGAGCATCAGTTATATGCCAAGTTCAGCAAGTGTGAGTTTTGGCTGAAAGAAGTAGGATTACTAGGACATATTGTGTCTGCCGGAGGAGTCTCTATCGATCCCGCCAAGATCAAAGATGTCGAAGAATGGGAAGCCCCAACCATTCAAACCCAAGTCCGTGCATTTCTCGGATTAGCAGGATATTACCGCAAGTTCGTAGAAGGATTCTCGAGCATAGCCCGACCAATGACCCAATTGTTGAAGAAGGACAAAAAGTTTGAATGGACAAACAAATGTGAAGCCTGTTTTCAAGAGCTGAAAAGGAGATTGATATCAGCCCCAATATTAATCATGCCAGACATCAAGAAGCCGTTTGATGTATATTGTGATGCATCCAAGATTGGTCTAGGTTGTGTATTGATGCAAGAAGGCAAAGTCATCGCGTATCTGTCTCGACAACTAAAGCAGCATGAGCAGAACTATCCGACCCATGATCTTGAGCTAGCAGTTGTGGTTCTAGCATTGAAGACATGGCGTCATTATTTGATGGGTAATCGCTGTGAGATTTACTCAGATCACAAGAGTTTAAAATATATCTTCACTCAAAAGGAGCTGAATATGAGGCAAAGGAGATGGATAGAGTTAATCAAGGATTATGACCTTGACATTCACTATCACCCCGGCAAAGCCAATGTGGTAGCGGATGCTCCTAGCAGGTTGCCATGTAGGCTAAACACCATGAT
Source organism: Avena eriantha (assembly GCA_910589775.1). NCBI lineage: Eukaryota > Viridiplantae > Streptophyta > Magnoliopsida > Poales > Poaceae > Avena > Avena eriantha. Next base: position 394,461,668 of record OU342744.1, on the reverse strand, counting down.
CAAGGAGAAGCAACCAAGTTTGTATGAAGAGTTGGAGCAGTTCAGGACTGAATTAGTTAGCAAAGGATTCTTAGCTAGCATTGAACTTCAACCCACTTTGATCAACCAAATCAAGGAAGCCCAGAAGGGGAATGAAAGTATCGACGGTATCAAACGTCGTATTGGTACATGAAAGGTACCTGGATTCACCGAAGACGAAGAAGGTGTACTATGGTACAAAGGACGTATCTGTGTGCCAGCAGATTTGGAGCTAAAGCAGGTTATCATGAAGGAAGCTCATGATACTCTTTATTCTATCCACCCCAGAGGAACAAAGATGTATCAGGATTTGAAAGAGCAATTTTGGTGGCACAAGAGGAAGAGAGAAATCGGAAGCTACATCGCCAAATGTGATATTTGTCAAAGAGTCAAAGCAGAGCATCAAAGACCTGCAGGACTATTGCAACCATTGCAGATTCTGGAATGGAAATGGGATTCCGTTGGAATGGACTTTATCACCGGTTTGCCTACTTCTAGTAGGGGAAATGACTCAATTTGGGTCATAGTTGATAGATTGTCCAATGTAGCCCACTTTATACTTGTCAAGACTACCTACAAGGGTGCAAAGCTAGCAGAACTATACATCGGTAGAATTGTTAGTCTGCATGGAACCCCCAAGACCATTGTATCAGATCGAGGAACCCAGTTTACCTCAAGATTTTGGCAGAAAGTCCAAGAAGGATTAGGAACCAAGTTGAACTTCAGTACCGCATATCACCCGCAAACCGATGGACAGACTAAGAGAGTCAACCAGATCCTAGAGGATATGCTTAGAGCTTGTGTGTTGGAATACGGATCAAAATGGGAAGACTGCCTTTCGCAGAATTCTCATCTAACAACAGTTATCAAGCTAGTTTGCAGATGGCACTATTTGAATTCCTATACGGAAGAAAGTGACGTACCCCTTTGAATTGGTCACAAGTAGGAGAGAGTCAGATCTTTGGACCCGACATTCTCAGAGAAGCTGAAGAAAAAGTTCACAAGGTCCGTGAGCACCTCAAGACCGCCCAATCCAGACAGAAGAGTTATGCTGACAAAAGAAGGAGGGACATGACTTTCAATATCGGAGATTTTGTGTATCTCAAGGTTTCACCCTTGAAGGGAACTCAACGCTTTAGTCTGAAAGGAAAGTTAGCCCCAAATATATCGGGCCCTTCAAGATTCTGAACCGTCGAGGAGAAGTATCGTATCAACTGGAACTGCATGAAGAGATGTCAGCCATCCACAATGTGTCCCATATCTCATTACTTCGCAAATGCTTGGAAGTGCCTGAGAAGACTGAAGTTTTCAAGAACGTCGATCACAGAGCTGTAGAAATAAACAATGACCTGACCTATCAGGAAGTGCCCATTCGTATCTTAGAAAAAGCCTACAGAACCACCAGGACCTGGAGCATCAAGTTTCTAAAGATTCAATGGAGCAACCATACCGAGGAGGAAGCCACTTGGAAGCGCGAAGATTACATTAGGACAGAGTTCCCAGATCTCTTTGGTTCCTAGTTTTCCTTGTAAATCTCGGGACGAGATTTTGTTTAAGGGGGAAGGTTTGTAACATCCGAAAACTTTAATCCAAGCTTATCAAGATCCAAATCATCAAATTTAGGGTTAACAAAGAACTTTTCCAAAGTAAAAAATGAAAGCATCCATGTGTATGTGCATTTAATTTAGGAATTGATTTGAATTGCCATGGTTCTGTGATTCATTGCTTGTAAAATGTTTCTTAGGTGCAATAAACATCATCTAAGTCATTCCCAAACTTTTTCCAAAGAAGAACAACTCAAAATGAATATTTGAAGTGAATGGTCATTTTGGCCAAATTAACTCTCATGCCTACTTTGGCTATTCCTAGTACTCAAAACTTAACAGAAACATGTGTGGTTGCACCCCTTGATAGTACACATAATGCGGTACCAAGGCCCACTTTGTGATCTTAAAAAATCTTTCAAATACTAATTTTAAATTACAGTTTAAAATAGAATCTAATTCATATGGGAAGATCCTATTATTTCAAAAACCACTCAAACAAGCTCAATTTTCAAAACCCAAGCACCCACAGAGTCTCAAGATTATGCCTAGCAAACCCACCAAAAAGATTTTCAAAATTCAAAACTAAATCTCATGCGGCCATTTCATCAAACACTTGGCATGCATGATTTACACCCTAATCCTAGCTCACTGTTTTGAACAGGGTTTTGCCCCCAAAATGATCTACATTTAATCCCTTTGTCCCCCCAGAGTCTAACCATGCCATTATCACCCATCCCCTACACCCCTATTGGCAAAGCCATGCCATGCCGAGCCACCCCTCGCGGCCGACCATGCACTCGCCCTAGCAGACTACCTCCCTCTCTCTCGCCATGTCTAGGAGGTATCCAGGACCGCACTGCCACCCTCTGTCCCCTGCCCGAGCCAAGCCCAGCAGTGGACCACCGAGGAGAGCCCACGCCTAGTGCCACCGCACCATGCCGAGCACGCGCCAGAGCACCGCACCCGGCACGCGTGCACAAGCCGCCGCTCGACCGCAGCCCATGCCTACCGCTTCGCCACGACCCAGGGAACACGATGGACACGCCCGTTCGCCGCCCAACGCACCACAGCCACCGCTCGCCGTGGACACCGTCGCCTCTACCGCTTAGAGCGCCAGCTCACCCCGATCGCATACCACCACCCCTACGCCCGCATTCACTTCCTAGAGCACCGCCAGGAGACCGCATGTCGATCACCACCCTCAGCCATGCCACTAGCCGCCCGTAGCCATGTCGCCACTGTCGCTGGCCCATCCCTCTCGGTCTCGCCGTCGAGCCTATAAAAGGAGGGCACCCCTAGTCGTTTGAAGCACACCACTCCACTCCCCTCACCTCACTGACCGTCCCACACCATTAGCCAGAGCAAGGGGAGCAGCAGCTCGCCGGAATTGCACCGGAGCAGGCCGCCTCTGGAGGAGAAGGGCGCCGCTGATTGCGACCACCCCCGGAGATGCCTCAACCGTCCGTGAGCTCGTCGTCGACCACCAGTTCGTTTGTCCACCTCGCCGTCGTTGCTGGAGCCCTGGTACGCCCCCTATGCACCCCCACCGAGCCGCTAGGGTTCGAGCTCGCCGGCGACCTCTTCGTCGTCGATGACGATCCCCAGCCATAGATCTCAGTTCTAATCTAACGGCCCACATCGCCCCGTACCGCTTTGCGCGTTATTAGCGATTGACTTGTCGACCCCCTATCAATTGAGCCCCGCGCCGCGGAGTGACACTGGGCCAGCCCGTTAGCATTTCCCGCGTGACCCAGTTAGTTTGAATTAGGATTTTTTTTTAGTTTAAACTTAGTTCTGTCTCTGAGTTTGAAAATCAATTCAGAGAGTTTGACAAATCCAAATTGCATGAAACTAATTTTTCCTGAAAAGTATTGAGAAGATCTATCCAAGCCCATTGGATTTAATTCAATTAGAGTTATAGATCTCTCCTAATAAAAATAACAAAACAGAAGCATTTGCACCTTGTAACATTTTTATAAAATCAACCAAGATAGGGTTTGAGTTGATTTCAACTCTCAAAAATCACATTTCATCATACCTATCTGAATATGTAATAATATTAAGGTTTACATGCAGTGACTTTGGACTAGTACCAAAATAATGCTATATAGGCATTTCTAGTCACTTTAAATCATTAAATAATGAACTTAAACCAAAGTAATATTTATCCAACCTTTAAATCCCATTCCCACATGTTAGAATATGTGGTGAGGACATGTGTCCACATGATCCAATATTTTAAGTGGTGAATATTAAATCTTAGTTAATATTTCAATGAGTAGAAATTACTTTTCTAAAATAAAAAGAATGAAACTAGTTAATGAAACTTGTGATGCCTAAGATGATAATAGATCATAAAATGTGTGTTTTAGAATACTAATTAGACTAGTTAAGTATTGTTTGGTGGGTGTGTACTCCGTATGTATTTATTGACGATAGTACCGACCAAGCTTTCGAGGAGGAGTTCTACCAAGAAGAAGAAGAAGAAGAAGAAGAAGAAGAAGAAAACTTCAACCACTACACCAACCAAGGCAAGCCACCATGAACAATGCAAGCTAACACTTGCAAGTATAATGCTTAGCAAGCTAGGATTAAACTAGATGGTTTAGCAAAGATGCCTTAGGCATGCTTTGGTCACACTACTTTGATTATTAGTATCCCAAGTCTTATTTACAAGCTTTACTTCCTTTGCTTTACCCAAAGTTATTACTTGTTTTTGAAGGTAGCATAAAGAGTATAAAACTTGACCTATTTAGAAACCCTTTAGATGTGATTCTATGGCATGAAATTAAACCCATCTTTTCCACCTTAGTGAACACTCTTAACTTAGTAGTTTAGAGTAGATCAAAAACTTGAGTCACTTTAGATGGGAACCCTTGGTGAAAATGAATTATGAAAACCTTGGAATGATGAGTCATTCTATTGAGATGTTTTGACATGTGTTGAGAAACACAAGTGGTTTATGATGATGAAAATGATAAGGCATGAGCCTTAACCCTTTTATAAAACTGATGGTTGGATTCAGATGCGATACCATTCCAAATTTACTGTACAACCACACTACCTGAATTGGGTAGGGCTTAGCTAGAAATTTATATGCATTAGTATTAGTTCCCTCGCGGGAGAGGTTTGAGCTGAGGCTACCTCTCAATGTTGTCCACCTATGCAGTGTCCAAGATGACAGATTGTCATGGTTGGGAGGCCATGCTCATAGGAGAGGTGCTTATAGTAGGGTGTGTAAAGGGAAGGTTATGTTTGATTATCTGCATACTAAGTATGATGATCCAGGGTTATCCCTGACAGATGTATCGAATCTTGTGGTGAAAGTGTACCACCACTGCAGAGTGTCAAACTATTCGAATAGCCGCGTCCGCGGTTATGGACAGTTGGAATGGCCATACTGTTTTGTTGTCAGATGTTTTCCAAATAACTTATGAAATGAATGATGAATTGTGACTTGACCACAACAGGGTTGTGTTTATGACAATAGCTTCCCACCTTAAGTGATTCTAGAACTTTATCTTATCTTTCTTTGCTTCAGAACTCAGCTTAGGTTTTAAAACTTAACTCTATAGTTAAACTTAGATTTATCACTATAACTTAGAACTATATTACTTGTTAGAGGTAGTTTGCGTGTACTTAAAGAGTACTCCTGGCTTTTTTCCCTGGCTATTCTCATGGCCAGACTATGAAGGAGACTATCAAGATGATGGCCCCCAGGACGGCTATGATAAGTAGGACTATCTGCCTTCGTCAGCATTGCATGTGCCCCTGAAGATGGACCCCACCGCTACGCTTATCTTTTATTTCTGCTGCTTGTTGTATTAAGACTGGATCATGAGATCCTTATTTGTGTAAGACCATATGCATGGTTTGTAATGGATGATGTACTATGATATCCAATCCGTTATGTCCCGTAAAAATGGTAATCCTAGGATTGCGAGGTATGGCATAACGGGCATCTAGGATTAAAAATCCGGGTGTTGACAAAAAGCACCTTGGTTTTCATGTGTTGTGTCATCTTGGTGTTTTCTGGTGAACTGTCTTTGAAACTTCTGGGTCGTTTCTCTTTCCTCCCCTCATGCAAGGCTACTTCACTATAGGAAACATAGAGCTTTTGTTAGACTTTACTTACAAAGAAAAGCCTAAGAAAAAATAACTTTTAGGTGAGAAATACTACAATCGTCTAAATATAATAAATCTTTTGCTAACATTGGTAATATTTTTGTTGCTATGTTCCAATTTTACTGTAGTAAGATTGACAACACAGTCAACAATAGCATGTTTAGGGGGTTTTTGCGTCATTTCTGCATATAGGCAGGTATATGAAGTCATAACTCCAACAATTCCATGTAAAATTATCCATGTTGAGTTTTCTTTGAAAGATTCATTTCTTTAAAACTGAAAATGCAGGTTACAGTCAGTCTGTTATCTAACTTGGCCAAGCACATACATTGATTTAGATTGTTGCATTAGAAAGAAAGCTCAAGGTCATCTTCGTTTGCCTGTTTCATGCACTTTGAACCACTGGGATTGAGGGATCCATAAGAACAAGCCAATATTCTTTGAACTTCATCATACTCCTATGAAATTTTCTCTGACTGTTTTAGCTTTTCTCAACTCTCCTAGCATAGAAAATTTGTCGCATCGTGATTATGTAATTCACTTAGGTTAGTTTCATTATCTTTCATGTTGCATCTTCAGGATTACTAATGCGGTAGCCACTATGGACCCAGAGGACGTCACTAGCATGTGAACAAGTACAAGAATATACAAGGTTTAGTGGAATCGGATATTTATTTTATGGATAAGACAAGGTTGTACTGGAAATGATTTCATAAATATAGGTGGCACGACATCTGTAAATTGTTTAAGTTTTTCTTTGTGACAAAAATGTTATGTGCCTGATTTCAGTAATGGTCTTTTGATTGTATACAATGGTGTATAGCTCGGTGCTTCCTCAGTTGATTATTATCTCTATAGGAAGCTAGGCAAGGGGAGACTTGCACCTTAGTATCATACACACACATTATAACATGTTAAGTTTATTTATTGGGCCAAGTTGCAATATTGAGTTTCACCGGTCCCTATAATGATTAGTGGAAAACTTTTGATCAGATATATAGCATGGTTCTATTGTCTATATTCTGAAGATGTACAATTAGGATTGTATAAAAGTAACTCAGAATATTATGCCCTGCCTAAAGTGCTCTTATTATGGTGGGTCTTACAAAGTGTCTGGTGATTTGTTTAGCTTTAAAACTTGGATAGGTGTTTTTCATTAGGAAGGGTTTGTTTAGCTTTGAAACTTGGATTGGTGTTTTTCATTAGGAAGGGTTTCAGGGAATGTGCTATGGAAACTTGATAGCTGAGAGGTGGTATAGAGTCAACAAAAATTAGAGGTGTGTTATGTTAATTTAGCATACGGTACCTCTATTAGCTTATCAACTTTATCGAGTACAAACTACTGGTGGCAAGTCTTGATCATGTTCTCTAATCTTGATAGAACCAGTAAATCTAAAACTATTGCCTTGGATAAGATTTACATTGCCTATCGTTATTCTATAGTCAGACATATAATTGTCATATTCAAAAGTATATATTGAGCACTAAAACTATGAGCAAATATAAGGCGATATTGAGTGCAAAATAACCCGTGAGACGGATGTAACTTATCCATCGTGAATTATAGTGTTGATTTTTATTAATATTAATATCTATGTTTAAGTTTATTGTCCCGTGGGAACGCACGGCCATTCAACTAGTTTAAATAATAGTAGCTGAATGCCCACTACGGCTTTTACAAACGAAAACGATACCTATCCCCCGGATGATGCACACGCACGCGTCCTCGTACACGCTTCCCTGGCCCACTCGTTCTCGTCCCCAGCTACCCCGCCTCCTCTCGCCAGATTTTCTGGAGCTCCCGCCGTCGTCGTGCCCTCGCCCCCCTACTCAATCCTGCTCGCGGAGCTCACGCCGCCGCGGCCCGTCTGCAGTGCCACCCTCACCTGCGATCGCCGCCGCCACCTGGACAGCGCCCGTGCATGGCTCCTGCATGTACGGAGAGGCTATCCGACGACGAGTGTTGCCCTCGTCCTGCTCCTTCCCCGGATTAAAAGATGCGGAAGCCGACCTTGCTTCCATGGGCAGCCTAGCTTGCTTCCATGGGCAGCCGACCTTGCTGCCACGGGGCGACCGTGGTTGCTGCCAGCGGCGACCGAACTTGCTTCCACGGGCGGCCGAGCTTGCTTCCAGCGGTGGCCGAGCTTGCTTCCACGAGCAGCCTTGGTCGCTGCCATGGGCGACCGTGGTTGCTGCCGACGGCGGCCGGCCTAGCTTTTTCTACAAGTTCTCCGACAAGGTCTTCCGGCTAAATTCTCCGGCGATGTCTTCGACGAAGTAGGTTTTTTGCTACATTACAAGAACTTTGTTGCTATAACCGTCTTGTGATTTTGTTACAACAGTGTCAACTTTTTGCTACAAGGTCTCCGGGGAGAGTCACCAGCGAGTTTTTCCCAACGATGTCTCCTACAAAGTCGGTTTTGCTACATTAGCATATTTTTTGCTGCATGGTCTCCGACGAGATCTCTGGCGGGACGTGCTATTTCTGAAACGAATCTTTTTTGCTTCGAAAGCAAAATCGGAAATATATGTAGCAAAAACGAGATGTTTTGCAGCAAAGCGGGATTTGGTACGATTTTGGAAACGCATGGCAGCAGCGGAAGAAGGACGATGGGAAGGTTCCCATTGTCCGGGGGACGCCTAGGGCGCGTCTTTTACAAAAATTCATTGAGCCACATTTTTTTGCGAAAAGTCACATATAAAACGGGTAGTCATATAACATAAAAAAAGAAAAACACACCTGAATGGAGACATAGGGAACCACACGGTGTGTTGGTTGCTCCGTGCATACCTGCACTTTGCGAACCAACAATAATGGGTTATCTGAAAAATAACATTGTTACAATTATTGGATCTTAATAAATATTCGAACGTGTTCCTTTACCTATTTTGTGCGTGGGCTGGAGAGATATATGGCGAAGATTAAGCTCCTGTCCCAGAAAACTGATCGATGACACAACAAAATTTAATAACTTTTTTTAATTCACTAATAAGATTTGTTCGGTACAAGAGACTCCGGCTTCCAAGTCTAGTACCAACAGGTGACAACACCATGCCCGCACGCATGCCATCGACTCCCCCGCTAATCCATGAAAGCTAAGTGATTTAGTTGGATCTTTGGTTAAAAAACCTTAATTAAACAATTACTCTATCTTGTGAATATTTCTACTGTATTTCTTTTTCTCGCTTCATCCTCTCTCTCGTGAAGGTTAATATATTTAATCGATTCTAAAGAAACAAAATATGATGATTCTAATCCATATGCTAAAGTTCAAGAGTCCTCCTTTGCCAATAACAAGCAGGTGAATGGCTAGTAACAATCGTGCATTATAGTACCACCATCAAGCTGATTTTAGACAACCTTGGATGCATGAGTCTTCATAAATTCTTCGTATTTTTCTCTTATTTTCTTGTACTATCATAACCTCTTGGTACAGCTGAAGCCTGTACTCCCTCTATCCCAAAATATAAGACGCCTAAGTTTTAGTCAAAAGTCAACATATTCTAAGTTTGACCATATTTATATGTAAAAATATAAACATCCACAATATCAAATCAATATCAACAGATTTACCATAATATATAGCTTCCCAATATATCCATTCAATATTGTAGATATTTGTATTTTTTTATATAAACTTGATCAAACTTAGAAGATGTTGATTTTTGACTAAATCTATGGCGCCTTACATTTTGAAACGGAGGGAGTACATAATGGTACTGGTGGCGTTTTTGTTTGTTGTCTTGCTCTTGGCTCAGGTCTCTTCTCTTTCCTGGTACTTGTCTCTTTTCTTCATGTCTCCTCGGTTGTCCTTCTTCCCTGGCAATGTCATTATCATTATTCTATGACTTAATCGTGAGCAAAACCGAGCCCTCTCGGGCGTCTTGTTGGCCGTCCTTCCACTGCATGTGGGCCGGCTCTGGACCAACCACGACCTCATCGCCCGGTCGCCCGCACCTTCTCCTCCTCTCTCTGCCTTATCCTCTGTCGTTGCACCTCCCTCAGCCGCCGGCGCTTAATCCCTCCATCGCCGCACCTCCCCGTGCCACCTCCGCTCAATCCCTGCGCCACCGCCCGCGGCACGCCGCATCACCTTCTCCATGGAGGTCGGGCCACTCGAGCTCGACTAGGGGAGCTCGTACGACCAGAACGAGGCTCTGAATGGAGGTGGCACCCTGTTCGTGGAGAGGCACCCTGACCTGAGGGTGAGGGTGGTGCACGACAACACCCTCACGGCCATTGTGATCCTCAACGAGATCCCAGCAACACCAAGGACGTGTTCCTCACCAGCGCCACCTCCAAGCTCGGCAGAGCCATCGCCCTCTACCTCTGCAGGAAGAAGATCAAAGGCATGGTAGTACATTTGTCTCCTCAAACTTCAATTCGCACATATAGTCTGGAGAGTCTTGGTAAAATGCAAAGGTTAATTTGACATGTAACAAAATTGGGTTTCAGATGCTGACGATGTCATCGGAGAGGTTCCTAAAGATCCAGAGGGAGGCACCGCCGGAGTTCTAGTAGTACCTCGTGCAGGTCACCAAGTACCAGGCTGCGCAGAACTGCAAGGTGAACCAGCAATCTCCATATATGCATCCTGAATCTGTACTATTCATCTGCTTCTGCAGTAGTGTACTCCTGATGGCAATACAATGTTTGGGTGATCACTCGTGTGGATGTTGGTGCAGACTTGGCTCGTGGGTAAGTGGCCGAGGGAGCAGAGGTGGGCGGCGCCCGGGACGCACTTCCACCAGTTCGTCGTGCCGCCGATCATCAGGTTCCGCCGCAACTGCACCTACGGCAAGCTCACCGCCATGAGGCTCCTTAAGGACATGCAGGGAGTCGGCTCCTGCGAGGTAACACACAGCAGAAGCAGTGAACCCCGCGACATTGATGACCCACAAGTATAGGGGTTGTATCACAGTATTTTCGAGGGAAGTGAAACCCAATTTATTGATTCGACACAAGGGGAGCCAAAGAATATTTATAAGCCTTAACAACTGAGTTGTCAATTCAGATGCACCTGGAAATAATCTTGCTCACAATTGTTTATCAGTAGCAACAGTTTTGTAATAGCAATAGCAAAGTAAAAGCAGTAGTAAAAGTAAAGACAGTAGAAACAATTGCAGTAAAGAGTAGGATTAAAGCGCAGTAGGCATAGGGATGGATGGACGGGCGTTGCATGGACAAGACAATTCATATGGAAATCAAGACATAGGGCATTTGCAGATAGATAAGATAAAGCATCCAAGTACTAAATAATCATAGGCATGTGTTCCATATATAGTCATACGTCGGCAACATGGAGCAATTTCGCTTCGTTGTTGGGAGGAAGAAGAAAAGTGAAGGACGAAGAAGGGGTACTGGGACGGGTGGGTTGCGCGTGGGCTACTTGTTGCTGCACGCTGAGCGGCTGAGAGGGGAAGAGAAGAGATGGGTCGGCATGCTGCGGCTCTCTGGCTCTATTTTTTCTAGAAAACCCTTTTCTTTTTATATTTTCTATTTTCCATTTGGAAACCATTTTCAAATCTGTTTTTGGCATTTCAAAAATTACCAGAGGGCTTTTCAAAATATATGAAATATTGTGGGGCCCCTTTAGTCCATTTGGGCTCCATATACTTTGTGTTTCTCAAATATTTTCAAAACCATATGAAATGCTTTTAGAGAGAGAGAGGGAAAATAGCTCGGGGTTAGGGTTTTATTTTATTTTTGTTGCATGCGTTTTTAGAAGATGATGCTCATGATGCACAAACAAAACTCTAATTAGTAGTTAGCTAAAACTGGGGTGTTAGAGTTTGATGACCCACAAGTATAGGGGGTGTATCGCAGTATTTTCGAGGGAAGTAAAACCCAATTTATTGATTCGACACAAGGAGAGTCAAAGAATATTTATCAGCCTTAACAACTGAGTTGTCAATTCAGCTGCACCTGGAAACAATCTTGCTCATAGCAGTTTATCAGTAGCAACAGTTTTGTAGTAGGAATAGTAAAGTAACAGCAGTAGCAAAGCAAAGACAGTAGTAACAAAAGCAGTAAATAATGGGATTCGAGTGCGGTAGGCATAGGGATGGATGGACGGGCGTTGCATGGACAAGACAATTCACATAGCAATCAGAATATAGGGCAATTGCAGATAAATAAGATAAAGCACCCAAGTACTAGACAATCCTAGGCATGTGTTCCATATATAGTCATACGTGCTCGCAATGAGAACTTGCACAACATCTTTTGTCCTGCCAGCCCGTTTGCAGCGGGGCCTCAAGGGAACTACTGGCAATTAAGGTGCTCCTTTTAATAGAGCACCGGAGCAAATCATTAACACTCCGTGAACACATGTGATCCTCACATCAAAGTCATTCCCTCCTATTATCCCGATTGCTGTCACTTCGAGGCCTTTGGTTCCGGACAACAATATGTGTACAACTTGCAGGTAAGACCATAAACAATACTATCATAATGAATCAATAACAAGTTCAGATCTGAAATCATGGCACTCGGGCCCTAGTGACAAGCATTAAGCATAACAAGTTGCAACAAAGTCAAAAAGCACGAATAATAGATACTAGGCACCATGCCCTAACAATCTGATGCCATTACATGAATGATCTCATCCAATCCCTACCATCCCCATGGCCTACAGCGGGGGATTACTCACTCATAGATGAGGGAAACATGGATGGTCGATGGAGAAGCGATGATGATGATGACGATGGCGATGATCTCCTCCAATTCCCCGTCTTGGCAGGGTGCCAGAACGGAGTTTCTGATTCCGAATCGCGGAATCTGGTGGTGGCGGCAGCGCAGCGGAACTTTTTCTAGAAAAACGTCGAACCCCCCTTGGTTTTAGGTCAAGAGGCAACTTATAGGCCAAGAGGGAGGCCGAGGCGGCCACACCACCCCCAGGCGCGGCCTGGCCTGGCCCGTGCGGCCAGGTGGTGTGGGCCCCTCATGGCCATACTCCGTCTCGTCTTCTGGCTCCGTGAGACTTCTGGTGAAATAGGATTTTTGGCATATTTTCCGGGATTTTTCCTGATCGTTGATTTTCTGCACAAAAATTAGACACCAAGGTAATTATGCTGAAAACAGCGTCAGTTCGTGTTAGTTGTATCCAAATCACACAAGTTTAGAGGAAAAACAATAGCAAAAGTGTTCGGGAAAGTAGATACGTTTTGGACGTATCAACTCCCCCAAGCTTAGCTTATTGCTTGTCCTCAAGCAATTCAGTTGAAAACTGAGTGTGATAAAAGAAACTTTCACGAACACATTTGCTTCATAAGATGTATATATTCTCAGCATATGATCAACTACTCAGGCAATTCATAATGAAGAGTATGCAACTAAGTGTACTTAATAGTCATTGCAAGCTATGAAGAGATTCCAACTCAAAAATAATAAGTAGCATGAAACATAAACATAAGCAACATTGCAATGTTCATAACAAGGTATGATAGAGTGGTATCTCGCTTGCCTTTGATTGTAGAGCAAACATAAATGCCAAGGCACCTCTGAAGTTCAAGTGAAGACTAGAAGTAAAGATATCAAAGATACAAGCATCAAATTCATAACACAATTAATCAAGTTTTGAGACAAGCACATTACACTAAGAATGACAACTATGCTCTCAAGAAAGTGCTCAAAGAATAGGTGGTGACTCAACAAGGGAATGAAAAGGTTTTCAAAAGTTTTAAAGGCTTCCAAATGCTGAAAGTATGGTCCTCATTAGCTTTGAGCTCTCATTGCCCCTTTCATAAGAATCTTTAAATGGTTAAGGTGAAAGTGAGGTCCAATCTGAGTTATATGCTTGACAGACTATAAACTGGAAATCTCATGTCCCTTGAGTACGAGGGTCGCTCCTCATGCTACTCAACTTTAGTTACCGGTAAGTTCTTGTCATAGTAAATACATGCGTATCATAGAGAACCGCCAACGGGGTACCCCTTGCCCAATGATACGGAAGAATCCCCATATCAAAATGACAAGGCAAGCAGACAACGAGTATATTAGCATCCTCCTTATTTACCATGGGAAAATGGTGCTTTTTTCTCTCTTTCCTCTTTTCTCAAATCTCTTTTTTTCTTTTTTTCTCAATAGCTATCTCTCTTTTTTTATAAGAAGAATGCTTCATAGATACTCATTATGGTTACGCTACAGGTTTCCACCATGATTAGGCATGGATTAGACCGGCGGCCCAGGCGTTTCTCTAACACACATACATAACTCCATGGACTTACAAGCTCCCATTTTATTTCACACCGACGACATCCATAAACAAAAGAGCATGATATCAACTGGGTATATAGTTACAGGTGTTGAAAGCGTTCCCCGTGACAGCACGGTTCTGCTAATCCCCAGCCTATAATTTGCAAGCATATAACTTTCATGGACAGTCACAATGGTTCAGATTTATTAAGTGCAAAAAATAAAGTGTGCCATCAAGTTCGTGAGAGCTTTACTAACTAACTTTCTCATAACAAGCAAACATTTTATTCGGAAGAAAACAAGGCATATTGAATATGCACGGAATAGCAAATGATGCTAATAGGTAGGTATGGTGGATACTTTTGGCAATATTGGTTTTGGGGAATTGGAAACACGAGTAGAGCTCATACTCAGTGTAAGTGAAGGCTAGCAATAGTAAGGGAGCGACAAACGAGAGAGCACTAACTGTCATAATCATGCTTGCAACAAAACAGGACTAATCATGGCATGAAACTGATTCAAGACCCCTGAGGCAAAATAATTCATCGAGGCTTAACTGATTATTGTTTTAGTCATAAGCATGCATGAGCATGTGCAAAGTCAATTCAAGTGAAACATTCAGAGGAGGATACCACAGTGTCATACCAAGTTATGAATAGAGCAATGCAAGCAAACATTCATATGACATGCTACAAACTATTAGCGAGTTGGAGCTAATCATAAGAAAGCAAGAACTACTAAGCATCCATAAGTAACATACACCCTACATGAACAGACTAAGCATGCCCACAATGATAAGTATATGTACAAAAATGAAAACAAATAGAGTTCGTTACCAGCCTCTCACCACACCTCAAGTTGTCATTAATCCTCATTATTGCCCTTCACTTGTGTGGCTTGAATAATAACATGAAACCAAATTCCACTGAGGGTTGCTGAACCCTGCAACAAACTACACAAAACCAAAGAAGAACAACAAATATTTTTGGTGTTTTTTTAATTTTTAAAGGAAAAAACAAAAAGGAAGAACAAGCAAAGCGAGATCTTTTTGAGTTTTTCGAATAGTTCAAACAAAGCAAAAAAGGAAAAAGCCAACCAAGGCAAAAAGAAGAACAAGCAAACAAAGAGAAACAACGGAAATATTTTTGGTTTTTTGTGTTTTAGAAAACAAAAGTAAAGAAAGAACGAAAACTAAAAAGAGAACGAAGCATGGATATACAAAGTACCGACTAAACATGATATGGAGATGAGTGTGATGTCGGTGTACATCCCCCTCCCTCCCCCCCCCCCCCAAGCTTAGGCTTTTGGCCTAAGTGGGTATCAGTCCCAAGCTAGCCAAGATGGAGCGGCTCTGTAGTATGGCGAGGAGGTACCCTCGTCCTGGTGAGAGCTCGAGGACGCCCCACCGTAGTGCGCAGAGTAGTCGTAAGAAGGCACATCCTCCTGGTGCTGCCTGTGGAAACCAAGCAAGCGGAGCTTGATGACCCACAAGTATAGGGGGTGTATCGCAGTATTTTCGATAAGTAAGAGTGTCGAACCCAACGAGTATTTTTACGGGTCTTTAATAATGCAAGTAAATAAAGTGTGAGTAAATACTTAGCAAACGGATTTTTAGGATTTTTTGATAATACAAGTAAATAAAGTGTGAGTTAATAAAAGACAATAAGGATAAATGCAGCAAGTGGCCCAATCCTTTATTCAGCAAAGGACAAGCCGGTTGTATTACTTAAGATGACCAAACGTTCTCGAGGACACATGGGAATTCCGTCAAGTGCTTTCGCTTCATATAGTTGATTAATCTTCTTTAGTTTGCTAAGTGTTGTGTGGGTGAACCTGTGCTAATATACCGACCTTCCTTGTACTAATAAATACTTGTGATTATATCCATTGCAAGCATCCGCAAGTACAAGAAAGTAATTAAGGTAGAAACCTAACCATAGCTTTAAACTCTAAGACCCTGACATCCCTTGTGCAATGGTTTGCTAAAGGGGGTTCAGGTTTCTGTCACTCCGGCAACCCCTATGATTAGTAGCCAAATACACAATGCATTCCCCTAGGCCCATATAGGTGAAGTGTCATGTAGTCGACATTCACATGACACCACTAGAAGAAGTACACCACAACTTAAATATCAAACCATTGAATCTTTCTCAACACAATTCCACTACTAACAACATGACTTCTCCCATGTCCTCAAGAATAAAACGAACTACTCACAAGACATCATATGGATCATGATCAGAGATGGAATAATGATGTATAACAATCTGAACATAAACAATAATTCAATGGTTCCACTCAATAGCATCAACTAAAAAGAGTAATCAACACCAGGAAAGTTTCCCCTAAGAACTATGCAAGATTCAACCCAATTGTTACAGCGGTATGAAGGTGGTGATGATGGTGCTAGTGGAGATGATGGTGGTGGTGATGATGATGATCCCGATGAAGTCCAACTTGATGGTGGTGTTGATAGCGACGATCTCCCCTCTCCGGGAAGGAATTCCCCCGACAGAATTCTGTCTGCCGGAGAGATCTTTCTCTCTCGGTGTTTTTCGCCCCGCAGAGGCGGCGAAATCTTTCTATGGTCGCTCCCCAGGTATTAGGGTTCCGTGGAGATAATATACGCTAGAGGGGAGAGCCATGGTGGACCAGGGCGGCCACACCACCTGGTGGCGCAGCCTAGGGTGGCCCGCGCCAGGGGGTGGTGTGGGCCCCCTGTGGTCCATCTCCGCTTCCCCTTCTAGCTTCCTTCGTCTTCTGAAAAAATAGGATTTTTCACAAATTTTCCCAAATTTTTTGATCTTCGCGAATTTCGCCTCTAAACAACACCTTTTCCATCAGAAGAATCCTGACTGCAGCGGTCTATGCTCCAAAAGTCATCAGCCATGCAAAAATAGATGAAATAACATAAGTATCATCTCTTAATATGAAATATATCAATGAATAACAGTAAATTATGATATAGAATAGTGATGCAAAATAGACGTATCAACTCCCCCCAAGCTTAGACTTCGCTTATCCCCAAGCGAAACTGAACTCAATAAACATGACCTCAGGTTTATGGAGTGAAGGGTTGATAAAAGAATACGAACAAGAAGCATCACATTCATCAATACATAAGTCATAATAGAAGACAACTCACTATTATATAACTTAACTTGCAATAAGTAAAGGAAACACAATAAAGATACATAAAGTAAATCATAATTGGTAATGGCAAACTTAGCTCTTGGTCGAAGAATAGTTGATAATTTGCTGGAGTTCACAAATAACCGATTTTCAATGATAGCTTTCAAAGTAGTAGAAACCAAGATAAGAGCAAAGTGCAAAACAAGGAACATAAGAAACATGATTGGATAAATCTTCATATGAATGAATGAAACACAACAACTCAAAATACTTGCTGAGATAGAAGGGAATAGGTTTACTGACTCAACTAAAAAGTAAAAGAAAGTCCCTTCTCAGAGGGAAGCAGGGATTTCAAGTTTCATAAAGAGCTTCCAAAAATTATGGTACTTACTAGCTTTCAGCTCTCATTGCCCCTATCATAGGCATCTTTAGGTGATTAAGGTTAAAGTGACACAACTAAGAGGATATGCTTGACAATTTATGAGTTTAAATCTCATGCCCCTTGCTTACGAGTACCGAACCTCATGCTACTCAACTTCAGTCACAAGTAAGCTCTTGTCATTGTACATACATATGTATCATAGAGAACCACCAACGGGGTACCCCTTGCACATGATACAGGAGCTATCCCATAATCAAAATGACAAGGCAAGCAGACAATGAGCATCTCAGCGATCCTTTTACTTGCTATTTGCATAGGTTTTTATTGAGGATGCTTCATAGAGTGCTCATTATGGTTATGATGCAAGTTTCCACCATGATTAGGCATGGCTTAGGCTAGCGGCCTAGGCGTTTCTTAACACACATATAAACTCCATGATCTTACAAGTTCCCCTTTTATTTCACACCGTCGGGATCCATAGGCAAAAGAATCATGATATCAACGGAATATAAGTGCAATGTTGAAAGCGTTCCCCATGATGCATGGTTTTGCTAACTTCAACTTATAAAGCGCAAGCATATACGCAACAAAGATGGACACAATGGTTCAAGTTTACTAAACGCAAGAAAGTAAAAGTGTGCCATCAAGTTCGTGAGAGCTTTAATCACTAATTTTCACTTAACAAGTTTAATTTGTAAGGTAGATAAAAACAAGAATTTACTTGGAATAGCAACAGTGCTAGTGGGTAGGTATGGTGGACATAAATGGCATAGGTTTTGGTTTAAGGATTGGATGCACGAGAAGCATTCCCTCTCAGTACAGGTTTTTGGCTAGCAAGGCTGGGTAGCAAGCATAAGAGTTGAAGGAAACAAACAAACATACAAGTGATAAAAAACAAACATGCAATCTTCCTTGGAAGCACAAAATATCTTAACTAGAGAATACTAAACTTATTAGCAAATCAAGAAAGAAAGATGATGAAGTTATATTCCTTTAGAGTACTTTTATCTTTTTCATTCAATTCTCAAAATAGTGATGCTACTAACCGAGCCAGGTTTGCCAAAACCAACTGAATTAACTCAATGATCCCAAAGTGATACCAATACTAACGACAAGATCAATCATATAACCATGAATTGAAAACTAAAATAAGATATGCAAAAGAATGAATGATAGAACTTCTCATTAATATTCCAAAGGCAACGCACACCAAGGGATACATAGATATCTAAAGAGGGAGGGGACACTTCCATAATGCAAACTATCCTACATGATAACTTCTCTATTCATGATATGACTCTACTAAAAAGGTAAAAAGATAGAAGATAGTGATGTGATACCGCGACACTCCCCCAAGCTTGGAATAAACCAAGGGGATGTCAAACCCTGATGATGAATTACTCCTTGGGTGGTGGTGGTATTCTCTCGTCGTCGTCCGACTTCTAGGGTAAGGGCTCCCCATCAACAAAGGACATCGTGGTCTCCAGCATCCTGAAACTTGCAGCAGCACTTATGCCTTTAAACCTAACCTTGTACTCATAGTTTTGATTTTGAACGTCGTAGAGTTGTGCTTGCAGTTGGTTGGTCGTTTGGCGGAGTGAGAGGACTTCATCCTTGAGCTCATCAGTCTCCTTTTGGTGCTCGGCGATGAGTTCAGAACAAATCTTATGGATGATATCCACTTCGTGTTCCGCCATCTTCTTGTATCTAAAGACTTCTTGCTCTAGTGCTTCCATCCTGTCCTCCAGACTTCCTTCACCTTTAGGGCCTTGAACCTCCTTTATCCTTACCTCTCCATATTCAAGCAACAACTCCTTGGGATGAATCTTCAACTCTCTAATGTATGGGTTGATGATACCCGTAGAGGAATCTTCCTTGGACGATCCAGAGGAAGACATTGTGGCTCCAAATCTAGGACTCTACCTGTCAAAAACAGATCGAAACAAAAACACGAGGAGAACACGATATACGAACCTCAGGGGATCCGGGGGATTATATATTATGAAGTTTTACAACAAAAGGAAGGTACTGGGAGAAAACGGGTCGGAGACGGAGGCCGGGGTGGCCACACCACCTACTGGCGCGGCCAGGGGGCCCGCGCCAGGGGGTGGTGAGAGCCACCCTGGCTCCGTTTCTGTCCCTCTTTCGCTTCATAGCTTTCCTTGTTGGATAAAAACTGCAAAAATATAATTTGACAGAATTTTCACAGAACGTTTTCTTACCAGATCTGTTACCTATTCGAAAATGAACTATCCAGGTCTTTGAATTTGGTCTTTGATAAAAAAAATCAGAGTTACCACTTGAATAGCATCAACATCTTCATTGTAAGATTCTCTAGCAATATAGTGCTTGAGTCGCTGCCCATTCACCACTTGTGTAGTGTTATCTTTTAAAGAAGAAATTTGTATTGCTCATGAACGGTACACTTCTTCAATAACGAAAGATCCTTCCCATTTTGACAGTAATTTCCCTGCAAAAAATCTGAGACGAGACCTATACAATAGAACTTTCTCACCGACATGGAATTCTCTCTTAAGTATTCGCTTGTCATGCCATCTTTTAACTTTTTCCTTAAAAAACCTAGCATGCTCATATGCTTCACTCCTCCATTCATCCAAAGAACTTAAGTCAAATAATCTTTTTTCACCAGCAAGCTTAGAATCTCTATTAAGTTCTTTAACTTCCCAATAAGCTTTGTGTTCTAATTCTAAAGGTAAGTGACAAGCTTTCCCATAAACCATTTTATAAGGAGACATCCCCATAGGGTTTTTATAGGTAGTCATATAAGCCCATAAAGCATCGTTCAACTTTTTAGCCTAATTTTTTCTAGATCTATTAACAGTCTTTTGCAAGATGGATTTAATTTCTCTATTTGATAACTCTACTTGCCCACTAGTTTGGGGATGATAAGCTCAAGCGATTCTATGATTAACATCATATTTAGCAAGGGTCTTTCTAAAACCACCATGAATGAAATGAGAACCTCCATCAGTCATGAGATACCTAGGCACTCCAAACCTAGAAAAGATAACATCCTTAAGCATTTTTAGAGAGGTCTCCCCATCAGCACTCTTTGTAGGTATAGCTTCTACCCACTTAGTGACATAATCAACGGAAACAAGAATATGAGTATAGCCTTTCGAGGGAGGAAAACGACCATAAAGTCAAATCCCCAGCAATCAAAGGGTTCAATAACTAGAGAGTAGTGCATAGGCATTTCATTGCGTCTAGAAATATTACCAACACGCTGACACTCATCACAAGATAAAACAAATTTTCTTGCATCCTTAAAAAGGGTAGGCCAGTAGAAACCTGATTGTAGCACGTTTTGCGCAGTTGTATCTCCTGCATGATGTCCTCCATAGGCACTACCATGACATTTCCGCAATATCTCCTTTTGTTCATATTCTGGAACACATCTCCGCATAATACCATCCACTCCTTTATATAAATGTGGGTCATCCCAAAAATAATGCCTCAAATCATAAAAGAACTTCCTTCTTTGATGAGCTGTGAAAGTTGGAGGCAAATATTTGGAGACAATAAAGTTAGTATAATCGGCATACCAAGGGCTCCCTCACGAGCTTACCCCTATTGCAGTCAACTGTTCATTTGGGAAACTATCATTAACAAGCATAGGATCAAAAGAGATTTTTTCCAATCGAGATAATTTATCAGCTACAGGATTTTCAACACCTTTCCTGTCTACAATATGTAGGTCAAACTCTTGTAAGAGTAGCACCCATCTAATAAGCTTAGGCTTAGCATCTTTCTTCGTCATAAGGTACTTAATAGAAGCATGATCAGTATGAATGGTAACTTTTGAGTCTACAATATAAGGTCTAAACTTATCACAAGCAAAGACGACGGCTAGGAACTCTTTTTTAGTAGTAGCATAATTCCTTTGAGCAGCATCAAGAGTCTTACTAGCATAATGGATAACATTTAACTTTTTATCAATTCGTTGCCCAAGGACAGCACCTACAACAAAATCACTAGCATCACACATTATTTCAAAGGGTAAGCTCCAATCAGGTGGTTGAACGATAGGGGCTCTAGTTAAAGCCTTCTTTAGAGTTTCAAAAGCTTCCTTATAATCATCATCAAAGACAAAGGGTACATATTTTGAAGAAGATTAGTGAGGAGTTTTGATATCTTAGAGAAATATTTAATAAACCTTCTATAGAAACCAGCGTGACCAAGGATACTACGAATACCTTTGATGTCTCTTGGACAGGGCATTTTCTCAATTGCCTCAACTTTAGCTCTATCAACTTCTATTCCTTTTTCAGAAACCTTATGTCCAAGTACAATACCTTCATTCACCATGAAGTGGCATTTCTCCCAATTAAGAACACGATTAGTTTCTTCACATCTCTGCAAAACTTGATCGAGGTTGTGCAAACAATTATCAAAAGAAGTTCCATAGACAGAGAAGTCATCCATGAACACTTCCACAATTTCCTCACAAAAACCATGAAAGATAGCAGACATGCATCTTTGAAAAGTAGCGGGAGCATTACATAAACCAAAAGGCATACGTCTATAAGCATAGGTTCCGTAAGGGCATGTAAAAGTAGTTTTTTCTTGATCTTGTTGTTTAACAGCAATTTGAGAGAAACCAGAATAACCATCAAGAAAACAAAAATGGGTCTTTTTAGACAACCTTTCTAACATTTGATCAATAAAAGGAAGTGGGTAATGATCTTTCTTAGTAACCTTGTTAACTTTCCTGAAATCAATGCACATTCTATAGCCTACTACTATTCTTTGGGGAATAAGCTCATCATTATCATTAGGGACGATGGTAATTCCCCCTTTTTTAGGAACACAATGAATAGGACTAACCCATTCACTATCAGCAATAGGGTAAATAATACCAGCATCAAGGAGTTTCAATACCTCATTTCTTACCACTTCCTTCATCTTAGGATTTAGACGTCGTTGGTGCTCTACCACTGGCTTTGCATCTGGTTCTATATTGATAGCATGCTGACATATAGTACGAGAAATCCCTTTTAAATCATCCAGAGTGTAGCCCATAACCCCTCGGTGTTTCTTCAGTACCTCCAATAACCTTTCTTCTTCCTTCCCTAAAAGTTTAGAGCTAATAATAACATGATATATCTTATTATCATCAATGTAAGCATATTTAAGATCGTCAGGTAAGGGTTTCAAATCGAACACTAGATCCTTTTTGGGTGGCAACGTGGTACCCAAGTCTTCTACAAGCAAGTTATGCTTAAGCATCTTGGGTTGATGATGGAGAATCTCGTCAATCTCATTCCTTTCTTCCATGAAGATCTCACTTCCGTGGTCTTCCATAAATTGCTGCAAAGCATTGTTAGGAGCAAGAGAAATAGAAGCAAGTTGTTCGACTCTAAAATCCTTGTTATGGGTGTCATTTTCACAAGGTTCCTTAGTAAATTTCGAAAAATTAAACTCATAAGATTCCCCATCAAATTTAGTCAATATTTTCTCCCTTTTGCAATCTATAATAGCTCCACAAGTACTCAAGAAAGGTCTACCAAAAATGATGGGATAAGTTTTACTAGCAGCTGAACCAAGGACTAGAAAATCAGCAGGATATGTAATCTTACCACAAAGAACTTCTACATCCTGCACAATACCAATTGGAGAGATGGTCTCTCTATTAGCAAGGTGAATGACCACATCAATCTCTTCCAGCTCGCAGGGACTGATTTCATGCATAATTTCTTTATAAAGCTCATAAGGAATAGCACTTGAACTTGCACCAATATCACATAAACCATAATAGCAATGATCACCAATTCTAACAGAAAGCACAGGGACACTAGCCTTTTTAGTTCTATTAGGATGTGAGACAATATTAGAAGCATCTTCACAAAAGACTATGTGTCCATCTTCTACGCTTTTAGTGACAAGGTCTTTTACAATTGCTACAACAGGTTCAATGTTTATTTGTTCATCAGGTTTTACAGTTCTCTTTGCACTTTTATTGTTTACACTAGTTATCATAGGATGATCCTTTACCTTATCTAGGAAGGGTATTTTCTCGATATAAGGTTCAGGTAGGATGTGATCAATAGTGCAAAATTCAGTACTCCCAATAGGAACACAGTCAGCAATATCTTTATAAGGTGCATGGTACTTGTTCCATCCCTTTTTCGGAATTTCAATATAAGAAGCAAAAGCCTTAAAACAATTTGTAATAACTTGTAAATCAAGACCATAAGCATTACTAATATTTTGAAAGTCATCAGTTCCCATAAAATATTCAATGCACTCATAATCATAATTTATACATGACTTTCTTCCTTTGTCATTCTCCCATGCTTCAGCATTGTCTTGAATACAGTCTAGAAGATCACATTTAACTTCTTCTTCCATGCGAGTGAATGATCCAGCACAAGAGGCATCCAATAAATCCTTATCATGAAGAGAAAGTCTTGCATAAAAGTTATTGATAATAATATTGTTGGGGAGCTCATGAATGGGGCATTTGAGCATTAGTAACTTTAATCTCCCCCAAGCTTGAGTTGTACTCTCTCCATCAAGAGGCCAAAAGTTGTATATTTGATTCCAATCTTTATGAATCTCACTAGGAGGATAAAACTTTGAATTAAAGAGAGGCACTATTTCCTCCCATTCAAGAGCTTGACCATTCTTCAGCAGCTTATACCATTCTTTAGCTCTTCCTTTTTAGTGATAATGAAAATAACTTCTTCTTGACTTGATCTGTAGTAATACCTGCACACTTGAACAACCCGCATAATTCGTGTATAAAGAGCAAATGATCACCGGGATGGACAGTTCCATCTCCAACATAATAGTTATCCATAACACGATCAATAATTCTTGTAGGTATTTTAAAAGTATCATTCTCAGCAGGTGGTGGTTCATCTACTACCTTAGCAGTGGTAGTAGCATTACGAAATAATAAACTCATCGAATTATCCATATTGAAATAAAGTAACTAACAGAAGTAAACAATACTCACAGTAGAAGTTTCCTTTACCAGTTCCGCTCTCCAATAGTGCTTCACTCTCCGGCAACGGCGCTAGAAAATAGTCTTGATGACCCACAAGTATAGGGGGTGTATCGCAGTATTTTCGATAAGTAAGAGTGTCGAACCCAACGAGGAGCAGAAGGTGCTGGCTAGTGGCTTGGAGCAGGAATTCTCTATAAATACTTAGCAAACGGATTTTTAGGGGTTTTTGATAATGCAAGTAAATAAAGTGTGAGTAAATAAAAGACAATAAGAATAAATGCAGCAAGTGGCCCAATCCTTTATTCAGCAAAGGACAAGCCAGTTGTATTACTTAATATGACCAAACGTTCTCGAGGACACATAGGAATTCCGTCAAGTGCTTTCGCTTCATATAGTTGATTAATCTTCTTTAGTTTGATAAGTGTTGTGTGGGTGAACCTGTGCTAATGTACCGACCTTCCTAGGACTAATACATACTTGTGATTATACCCCTTGAAAGCATACGCAAGTACAAGAAAGTAATTAAGGTAGAAACCTAACCACAACTTTAAACTTTAAGACCTTGACATCCCTTGTGCAATGGTTTCCTAACGGGGGTTTAGGTTTCTATCACTCCAGCAACCCCTACGATTAGTAGCCAAATGCACAATGCATTCCCCTAGGCCCATATAGGTGAAGTGTCATGTAGTCGACGTTCACATGACACCACTAGAAGAAGTGCACCACAACTTAAATATCAAACCATTGAATCTTTCTCAACACAATTCCACTATTAACAACATGACTTCTCCCATGTCCTCAAGAACAAAACGAACTACTCACAAGACATCATACGGATCATGATCAGAGATGGAATAATGATGTATAACAATCTGAACATAAACAATAATTCAATGGTTCCACTCAATAGCATCAACTACAAAGAGTAATCAACACCGGGAAAGTTTCCCCTAAGAACTATGCAAGATTCAACCCAATTGTTACAGCGGTATGAAGGTGGTGATGATGGTGCTGGTGGAGATGATGGTGGTGATGATGCCGATGAAGTCCAGCTTGATGGTGGTGTTGATGGCGATGATCTCCCCTCTCCAGGAAGGAATTCCCCGGCAGAATTTTGTCTGCCGGAGAGATCTTTCTCTCTCGGTGTTTTCCGCCCCGCAGAGGCAGCGGAATCTTTCTGTGGTTGCTCCCTAGGTATTAGGGTTCCGTGGAGATAATATATGCTAGAGGGGAGAGCCAGGGGTGGACCAGGGCGGCCACACCACCTGGTGGCGCGGCCTAGGGTGGCCCGTGCCAGGGGGTGGTGTGGGCCCCAGTGGCCCATCTCCGCTTCCCCTTCTGGCTTCCTTCGTCTTCTGGAAAAATAGGATTTTCCGTATATTTTCTTGGATTTTCTGATCTTCGCGAATTTCGCCTCCCAACAACACCTTTTCCATCAGAATCCTGACTGCAGCGATCCATGCTCCAAAAGTCATCAACCATGCAAAAATAGATGAAATAACATAAGTACCATCTCTTAATATGAAATATACCAATGAATAATAGTAAATTATGATATAGAATAGTGATGAAAAATGGACATATCAGAGCTGCTCGTCCACCTCCTCCTTGGAACACGACCACAGCCTCCTGTGAACACTGAACAAAGTAGATTGCGGCAAAGGAATCTCCCTTTCATCCCCGTCAGTAAACAACATCCTGTATACTAAACTATTCGCATCAGAGTCAGCAGTGACGAAGTGATGTGTTTTCATGGCAGCAAGATCAAGCCTTTGTGGTGCCAATATAGTATCATTAGGATCCACAGAAAGTTCTAACGCAGTAACTATACGTGAAGCAACAATGCCCCCAAAAATAGGTCCCCTAGCAGCTAGGCGGCGAGCAATGAGAGAGCCAAGATTGTACCGAGTATCATTATTAAGTGCAGCAGCAAGGAAGGCTAAATGATAATTGGAGATATTACTTGTGTTCTCCCTACCAAGAATGCTAGTAGCAAGATAATAAGCAAAGTATCTAAGAGCTGGGAGTTGGATGTTTCTTATCTTCCCGCGCTGAGCTACGCGGTCATCGTCATTTGTCACACTTCGATAGAGCTCCAGCAAATCAGCGGGTCGCCCTTGGATCTTCTTCACGGTCCCCGTCATGCCTATACCTATAATGCTGCAAAATCTTTCCAACGACATGGTAATAGGCAGATTATAAATTCTGACAGAAACAGTTGACTGATAGGGGGTGTTAGTGAAAACAAAACTCTCAACAAAAGTTTTGGTGAGCACGACATATTGCTCAATCTCATCTTCCATGTATGAGGTCAAACCGACCCTCTAAACCAATAGTAAGAAATCATCGAGGATCCCTGCAGCTTGCAAGAAGGTATAACAAGGAAAAGTAGATGGGTGAGCATCCCCCTCAGCTCCTTCATTACCAAAGCGTGGTGCAATGAGATCTTCATTGTATGAAGGCCTAAACTGAGAGGCTGATCTTGAGGGCCTTGACCTCCTAGGTGTGTCCCTCTCAAATATTTCTCCAATGGTGTGGTTGTTCATCTTTGATATTCTGAAATTTAAACATCCATTATACAAGTGATTGCAAACTGAATACATAATGAAGGGCACTACTCATAGGGGCTTGTAAGAGGCCTAAACATGCATCAAAACAATATCTCTAAGCATTGAACAAGCTTACAAGCTCTCATAACCTGTCACCTACAGCAGCAAATACTCAAGATATAAACCACTAAACACAAATCTACTTGGACAAGCGGAGGAGTTACATACCGGAGAACAAATGCTCCAAATTTCAGCAGCAAACATGGGATGAGAAAGGAGATCGAAAAATCATGGGCAAGAACAGCAAGAACGCGATTTCGAGCAAAGAACTGATGTTTTCTCGGGAGAGAGAAAGAAGTGGGAAGTGAGAGAGTGAGTGGAGGGCTAGGGTGGCCCACACCATGGCCAGGCGCGCCCCTGGGCTGGCTGTGCCACCAGGTGGTGTGCCTGCCTGGTGGGCCCCTGGTACTCTCCAGGCACTTCCCTGCCCCTTTTTTCATGTAAAAATTTAATATGAATTTTCTGGATTTTTTCAAGACACTTTATTTTTGAGCAATTTTCAGGGATAGATGAATAATTTTCTGACAGAAAAAGTTCCTAGAAAGATGCAATAACAAAACAAAACTAAAATTTCAGAAGTTCTAAGACACTCTAACCAACAAGCAACTAACAACAGAAAAGTAAACTAAGCAAAAGAAAAAACTAAAATGGATAGAATGGAAGTAAGCGGAGATAATCATGGTGAAAACATTGTTTCGTTCATTAAAAATCCCTTTGTTAACAAGGTTGATCAGGTCTTGTTACCAAAACAATTTTATATGAAGCAAAACTTTGTATTCCACTAATGATTATGTTAGCTCAACCTTGATAGCAATGGTCCCAATAATAATAGTTTCATATTTTTCTCGTGGTATGGGACAATATATTTCTCCAACTTGAATGCCCTCAACATGTTCAATTGAGTTTAAACCATAAGTCCTATCAATCTTCTTGGGGAAATAGACAATATGGTCCTTGTCATTAATATTGAAAGTCACCTTTCCTTGATTACAATTAATAATAGCTCCTCCAGTATTAAGAAAAGGTCTCCCAAGAATAATAGACATATTGTCATCTTCAGGCATTTCAAGCACAACAAAATCAGTTAATATCAAGAAATTATGGGCCACTTGAATAGGTACATCCTCACATATACCAACAGGAATAGTAGTAGAATTATCAGCCATTTGCAAAGATATATTAGTTGGTATTTGTTTTTCTAGTTGAAGTCTCTTGTAGAGAGAAAAAGGCATAACACTAACTCCTGCTCCCAAATCACACAAAGCAGTTCTAACATAACTATTTTTAATAGAGCAAGGAATAGCTGGAATCCCTGGGTCTCCAAGTTTCTTAGGAACCTTACCATTAAAGGAATAATTAGCAAGGAAAGTAGAAATTTCTTCATTAGGGATCTTCCTTTTATTCGAGACAATATCCTTCATATACTTTGAATAAGGAGGCAATTTAATAGCATCAGTCAAAGGAATTTGCAAGAATAAAGGTTTCATCCACTCACAAAACTTATTATAATGTTCATCTTCCTTTGACTTGTGTTTCTTATCATGGAAAGGCATAGGTTTTTGGACCCAAGGCTCTCTTTCACTACCATGTTTCTTAGCAACAAAATCTTCTTTAGTGTATTTAGTATTCTTAGTATGCCTTTTAGGTTCTTCTTCAACTTTTTCTTTATCAGGAAAATCATTTTCTTCATTGCCACTTTTAGTTTCAGCATCAGAGACAGATATACTATTAGGATCTTTAGCAGGTTCAGAGGGTTCTATGATAGTTTTATGTTTCTTCTTTCTTTTCTTAGGAGTAGTACCACTATTTTCAGCTTGTTTGGAATCCTACTCAATTCTTTTAGGATGCCCCTCAGGATATAGAGGATCCTAGGTAGCAGCACCACTTCTAGTTCTAATCTCATAAGCATGTTTTTTCTTTAGCAGCATTAACTAGCAAGTCTTTTTGTACTTTAATAAGCTGATCAATTTGAGTTTGAACCGTTTGAAAATGTTTAACAAGCATTTTAACATCGTTAGAGGTTCTTTCCACAATATCCTTCAACTCAACAATAGCTCTAGAGTTTTCCATTAAATGATTTTGCACCCTTTTATTGAAATTATCTTGCTTAACAATAAAAATATTGAATTCCTCTAAGCATTGATCAGGAGGTTGAGAGTAAGGGATATCACCTTCATCAAAATGTTGGAGAGAGTGTACCTCAATAGTGGATGAGTGGGGGATTGGCTTACATAATTCTTCTATAGGAAGTAAATTCTTGACATCTGCAGCTTTAATTCCCTTCTCCTTAAGACATTTCTTAGCTTCCTTCATCACTTCATCATTTAGTTCAATAACTCCCCTCTTCTTTAATGTTGGTATAGGTGCAGGAATAGTTGGTTTAGGTATAGTTGTCTCAGGTACAGCTGGTTGAGGAGGAGTCCAATCTTCATAATTCTTGCTTATTTTAGCCATTAATTCCTCAGCTTCCTTGGGAGTCCTATTCCTGAAAACACAATCAGCATAACTATCCAGGTATGTCCTAGATTCTTCAGTTAGTCCATTATAAAATATATCAAGAAGCTCATTCTTAGGTAATGGACATCCAGCCTGTGCATGAAACAAAGCACAAAACCTTGCCCATGATTCAAGCAATATCTCTTTTTCTCCTTATTTAAAATCAAAAATTTCCTACAAAATATTTCTCCTTTCAGTGAAAAAGGGAAATATTTAAACCTTGCCCATGATTGCATTTCTAGCACTAGGAGGAAAATATTTCTATAGGAAATTACTAATCAAGCAATCAGGCCTATCAATAGATCCAGGAGGTAAATTATTAAACCAAGTTTTAGCTTCTCCTTTCAGTGAAAAAGGGAAAATTTTAGCAACAAAGTAGGTGCGCATCTTAATATCATCATAAAACAGGCCACTCATGGTAGAAAGCTCAGTCATATGTGCTACCGCACTTTCATTCTTATTCCCACAAAAAGGTTCTTTCTCAATAATAGCTATGTAAGATAGATTGAGAGAGAAATCATAATCCTTATCTTTAATGTTTATGGGAGATGCAACAAACATAGCATTAGGAGACAATTTGGGTTTTATAGTACGCCTCTCAAGGAGACTCTTAATAGCACTCCTATCATGTGTGTTTTGACATTCTTTAATAAATTCATCGGTCATCTCAATATAACCGTCTTCAATATCATATCTCTCTCTAGACTCAGGTGAACTGACAAGTGTAGTAG
Source organism: Avena eriantha (assembly GCA_910589775.1). Lineage (NCBI taxonomy): Eukaryota > Viridiplantae > Streptophyta > Magnoliopsida > Poales > Poaceae > Avena > Avena eriantha. The sequence goes on along the minus strand of OU342744.1, from coordinate 394,431,458 downwards.
TGTCTTCATTAGGAGTTTTAGTATTTCTAGCTATAGTTTTAGCAATTGTAGCATCTAGGAAAGGACCTAATGAACCACTCTTATCAAGCACAGTAGAAGCAGCATCATAAGTATCAGAAGTTTTAGATTCAGTAGTAGTAGCAGTGCGTGTAGCATGTGTATGTGGTGGTGTAAGGAGCTTACTCATAACAGATGGTGAATCAAGAGAAACAGAGGTGTTCAGAACCGTACCTCTTCTTGTAGTGGATGGTAAAATAGGAACCTTGCCATCACGAGACTTACCCATGATGGATGGATGGCAGCGAACAATAATGATTCCAAGTGAACTTGATAAATAAAGCTATACTCCCCGGCAATGGCGCCAGAAAATAGTCTTGATGACCCACAAGTATAGGGGGTGTATTGCAATATTTTTGAGGGAAGTGAAACCCAATTTATTGATTCGACACAAGGAGAGCCAAATAATATTTATAAGCCTTAACAACTGAGTTGTCAATTCAGCTGCACCTGGAAACAATCTTGCTCACAGCAGTTTATCAGTAGCAACAATTTTGTAATAGCAATAGAAAAGTAAAAGAAGTAGTAAAAGTAAAGACAGTAGAAATAATTGCAGTAAATAATAGGATTAAAGCGCGGTAGGCATTGATACGTTGCAAACGTATCCATAATTTTTGATGTTCCATGCTTGGTTTTATCTACTTTCTTATGTTTGGTCCACACTTTGGAGTACTTTTCATATGATTTCTTGGACTAACCTATTAACAAGAGCCACAGTGCCAGCTGCCTGTTTTCTGCTGTTTTTGGTTCCAGAAATTCAGAAAATGAATATTCTCAGAATTGGACCGGACAAAAGCCAAAGTCGTTATTTCTCGGAAGATCCACGGAGCTAGAAGGAGAGCCAGAGAGGGGCCACAGGGTGGCCAAACCACCCCTAGGCACAGGTCCCCCTGGCCGCGCCAGGGCATGGTGTGGGCCCCCTGGCTGGCCACCGACCTCGCCCCTTCGCCTATATATTCCTCCTGATACAGAAACCCTAAATCGTCAATCAGAAATCCACGAAAAGTTCCGCAGCACCGCCGCCACCGAAGGGGAGATTCGGGGGACAGAAAGTCTCTATTCTGGCACCTTGCCGGGACGGGGAAGTGCCCCCGGAGCCATCTCCATCGATCTCCGCCGCCATCTCCATCACCTTTGTTGATTCCCATGATGATGAGGGAGTAGTTCTTCCTCGAGGCCAAGGGTTCTACCAGTAGCTATGTGTTCATCTCTCTCTATATGCGTGATCATATTGTGATCATGAGCTTGTAATCTATAGATCTCCCTTGCTACTCAAGTGCTTTATTAGATCTCTGCTCTCCCCATGTGTGTGAAGTTGACAGTGTGCACACCATGGTGGCACTTAGGCTAGAGATTACAAATACTTGTTATGAGTTATATTTGGAGTTGGATGTTTCTATGAAATTGTGGTGTTTGTTTGAACCATCTAGTTCTCAAGGTGACAGTGTGGGGTTATCTAGATACAACTTTGAGGAGTGTTGTTATAGCCCTACCAATGATTAGAGTGTCCAACCAGAGAGTAGTTAAGAGTAGTATCATAAAGAGAAGATATTTATATGAGAGTGTTCAATAGTGAAAGTATGATCCCTAGGCCTTGTTTCTAAGCATTGATACACCGTTTGCAATTAGATCTGTTACATGTTTACTTGCTTCCATCTTTATTTCACTTTAGCTTTAGTCTTTTCCCACGTCAACCACACGCCAACAAGATATTTTCTGGCACCGTTGTCTTATATCCACACCACTTGTATTTCACTATCTCTTCGCCGAACTAGTGCACCTATACACCTGACAAGTGTATTGGGTGTGTTGGGGACACAATAGACTTCTTGTATCTTGATTGCAGGGTTGCTTGAGAGGGGATACCTTTTACCACTTCCTCCCTGAGTTCGATAAACCTTGGGTGATCCACTTAAGGGAAAACTTGCTGCTGTTCTACAAACCTCTGCACTTGGAGGCCCAACAACTGTCTACAAGAATAGAAGTGCGTAGACATCAAGGTATTTTCTGGCGCCGTTGCCGGGGAGGTATGGTAAAAGGTACTCACATCCTCCGGTGTGAGTGCTCAAAGTTATTTCCTTTAGATTCTGCAATTTTATATTTTTGTTTCTTGTTTTCACTAGTTAGGCTTAATGGAAAACAACAACAAAATTAGAGAGCTTTTTGGTATTTTTCCTAAGTTAGAACATGATTTGTCTGAAAAGAAAATTAAAAAACCCATGGAACTTTCCTTGCATGCTAATAGCAATGTTATTAGTATGAATCTTTTGAACACCTTTGTTACTAATGCTATGGAAACGTGTAAGCTTGGGGAAGTTAGTTTTTATGAAAATGACCTTTTTAGTTCCCTAGCTTTAAAGAAGAAAATTTGCTCTGATGATACTTTATCACCCATATTTGGTAATTCTAATGATACTTGTGATATTTTAAATCCACATACTGAAAGCATCTCTTTTAAAATACATATAAAAATTGTTGAACGTGTTATGAACAACTGTTATTTGGGAGATCGAATTGTCCATCATGGTGATCATTTACTCTTTATACACGAATTATGCGAGTTGTTTAAGTGTACAGGTATTTCAATGAACCAAGTTAAGAGGAAGCTATTCCGTTTTTCACTTAAGGGCAAAGCAAGGGAGTGGTATGAGCTACTAGATGATCCTCATCATTTGGAGTGGCAGGAACTTGAATCTCTCTTTTACTCTAAATTTTATCCTCCTCATGAAACTCATAAAGATAGGAATTACATTTATAATTTTCATCCACATGATGGAGAAAGTATTGCCCAAGCATGGGGGAGATTGAAGTCAATAATGCTCAAATGTCCCATTCATGAGCTCCCTAGTAATATTGTTATTAATAATTTCAATGCAAGGCTTTCAGAACATTACAAGGACTATCTAGATACTTGTTTAGAGGGATCCTTCACAAGTAAAGAGGCTAAAGCTAAGTGGGATGTTCTTGAAACAATTCAAAGCAATACCGAAGATTGGGATAATGTAGCATCCCAATAAAATCACTACTAGAAAATCGCTGTGTTTGTGTTTTGTGCATCATCATGACCGCATGCTCATGTCATCATGCCACATTGTATTTGAGCATCATCATTATCATGCATATGTTTGTCTAAAACTATTTTCAAAAAGCCTAGTTTTGTTTTCTAAATATTCCTCGTCTTAATTTCAAATCAAAACCCCGGGCCTCTTCCGTATATTTTGTTTTGTCTAAAAATAATTTACAAAAGGATTTAAAAAAATAGATAAATCAACTATTTTTGTCAGACCGGGGAGGCAGCCCAGCCGTTAGTCTAGGCCACCTACAACCCGGCCCAGCTAAAACCTAGTCGATCCAAAACCAAACCCTAGCTAACCATCTAATCTACCCTACCCTAATCCCCTCACCCGCCGCCACACCCTAGCGCACCAGCGCGCGCAGCCACACCGACCGAACCAACCACCCCGCACCCACCTGACCCGATCGACCCAACACGTAACACACAGGCACCCTACCCGCTAGGATCCCGCACCGACATGCTCCTCACGCCTCGCTCGGTCAAAGCTTGGCCCCACCCCCACCGACACGCCACTGCATCGCTCACTCGCGTACATCCCACGCGATGTGTCCCGCTCCTCACGTGTTCCGTCCCCCATCGTGATCCGTCCTCGTCTCGCCTTCCCCCGCTCGAGCCGCACCCTGCGGCCAGCGCGCGACGCCGCCTCCGGCTGGAGCCCTGCCTCGCTGCCTCCTCGTCGTTCCCCATGACCGCGAACAGAGCCTAGTCCACCTCGTGCCTGCGCACCTCCTAGAGCCGCTCTTCAGCGCCAAGCTCCGTCACTGCCGCTGCTTCGATGGTGTCCCGCCGCTCGGTGCCCCCGCCTTCCTCCCTGCCGCACCTACGCCCCTCGCCGTGCGTGCCGCGACAGAGCTCCTCCGTCTTCCTCGCTTGCCGCAACGGACCTGCCTGTCACCGCCGCCACAGGCCCGTGTGTGCCCCGGCCGCCTCACGTGGGTGTGCGCGCGAGCCCCGCAGCGTCCTCGTGCCCCTGCTCTGGTCGTGTCCCGCCTCTGCGTCGAGCACGCGCAGGTCGCCGCCGGTGTTGCGCTCTCTGCTCCCTTGGTCGCCCCTCTCCTCGTCGAGATCTTGCAGCCAACCGCTGCTGGCCGCGCTGCGGCGGGCTACCTCCACTCCGACCATGAGCACCGGCACCGCCCCGCTTCCTCGTCTTCCCTGAGGCCAATGTCGTTGCTCCGGCTTTGCCGCATCCCCTCTCTACAACGTCATGTTCTGGCCATCATCGTCAACAAGCTCGTCCCCGACCTGTCTGACTCCGCATGTCACCAAGGACTCGCGCCACCACCTCCATCTGCAGGGTCGTGCGCCCAGTTCTGGCCCTCCTGCTGTACCTTTGAATCCAGACCATTAGGTGTGTCCGTGTTCATCTGGAGAACAAAGAAGAGTCTGCTGCCTTACTATTTGGTCATATTGTTTCAAAGGCTATGCTGATGTGTGGTTATGGAGTGGTACTCGTGAGATGCTATGGTGCTGATGTGATGCTGAGTGCTACCCTCCCAACGACAAGTTTGACAGTGGCCCAGATAAAACCGATGAACTGTGGCGCCGATCCAACTCCGGCATCGATGGATGAAGTCGTAATCCTCGCTGACGTGGAACCGAACGACTTCGAGATGGAGCCCCAAGGTCGTCCACATGGAACGTCAAGATCTTCTTCTCGGACTCGGAGACGCCGAAACCACGATCCGAAGACCAATCCCGCCGGACCCAAACTTCTCGAAACCAAGACCTTCGCCCCTAATGTGTGACCCTGATCCAACCCCTATTTTTTATAATATGACATATATACTTGTTGCATATTGAATCATTCATACTCGCATGCATATTGTGTGGTTTGGGGGCATTATGCCGATTCACCTCATAATTAAATATGGAGCTATATGCGGGGTATTCTAGTCTTATAATGGCTCCATTTAAATTTGTGTAGCGAACCGATGCCATGTTTTGCCTTGTTAATACAACATTTAAATTGCGGGGTAGCTAAATAACTTGAACCTTCTAATTAATTGTCGGGACCCTAGTTCCGCTTAATATTGCCCAATTGCACTGCATCTTTGCCATGGCATGCATCATACATACATCATGCCGGATCTTCTGTCGTAGTATTAAATAGTGTATCCGGTGTTTCTTTTAGTGTTTTGCTTCTTCACGGATTAGGACGTTGAGTTGATGCGAGTATCAACAAGTCCTTCGGATAATGTATCTTCGATAGTGTTTCCCAGGCGAGCAATCTCCCCCTTTCTACCTGTTTTGCATTTATAGTCTTTACTTCCTTCCTGTTGATCTACTGTTATCCGTGTCGTGATGCTTTAGTGTTTCGTACCAGATATATTCCGTGCAGCATTTATATTGCCTTGGACACCTCCTATTACCTGTTGTTTGGTAGATAGATTGTCTTGCGAGTCGTAGCCGCTTCCTCAGGTGCGATATCGTGTCGTGAAGTACCACACAGTTGTTGGAATGTTGTTATATGCTTTACGGTGGAGAGGATCATGACTTTAAATACAACTATTAAATTGTTGGGATAACTAATGAAAGAGGCACCGGTGGGCAATATATGATATTTGGTTTTTCCTGTCCACTTGTGTCCCATAGGCCCCGAGTACTTGATACCTATTCCTTGACTATTCGCACTATCCACATACGGGAGACTCTATGAATCCCCCTTATCCAGAGCTTGATTCATTTCTTATTTCTTGGGGCCACAAACTAGTTTGGGGATTTATTACTATCCTGTACTTATGCCATGCTTTACTGCTTTATTTAAGATTGTGCGTGGAGCACCTGTACTATATCGTGCCACGTTTTCGCGGTATCGACAAGCCCAGCCACACTTTCGGGTTCCTAGTCATTTACAGCCGTCGTCACAAACCCTGGGTCCGTTCTGGAGCCGGCCAACTTCGTTGCGGGTAGCTTAGTGGGGTGGCCCCCTGAAATATTTTATGAATCCTGTGATTGCTTTGTCGTGAAAGCCTCGTTGGGTTTTGATTTGGTTTTTCCGAGGTTGATCGTGTGTGTGTGTTGCTATTTGTGCACCCTTGCAGGGTAAATCATTCTGAAAGCCGTGTCCGTGGTTATGGACGACTTCGAGCACAGTATCTCGATCATAGACAAGCATAACTAAAGTAGTGCTATAAATTTGACTTAATATGTGACTAGTAATCAGCTTCACTACAATGGAATGAAATAAAAGTGCCAACAACTGCTAGGGTTGGGATGTCACATGCTAATTGAATCTGACTAGTAAGTACTGCAACTACAACTGAATGGTTAACTAAAACTGCCCACTACTTATGCTATCAGGATGACTCATGCTATCTATATCTGACTAGTAAGTGCTTCAACTATAATGGAATGAATAAAATTGCCAACTATGTGAGTTCCTCGGTAACGAGGGTTTAACTCATCAAAGCCCATTGTTATGGACTTGGGTTTTGGAGAAGGAGGGAGAGCTGGAGACATCTATCGGCTAGTAAACAAGCACACAGGGGACTCGAAGATTTACCCAGGTTCAGGCCTCGTAGAGGTCCCTACTCCTGCTTGCTATTCATGGAATTATCGAAGGAATCGAAGATTACAATGGTGCGCAGATGTGATCTTGCGAGGGTTGTGGAAACTAGGGTTGCGTGTGTCCTCCTCGCCGCCCCCTCCTAGCCTTTATATAGATAGGCTAGGTCTCAGGTAGCAGGTCGAGTCGGTTACAAGTTAGGGTTTTCCACCTTTGAACTTTCTATCTTTAGCTTCTTCTTGTTCTTCAAGCAATCGAGAGTCCGTAGGCCACTCGAGTCCTCTCTTGGGCCTTGGCGACACAGTGGGCTTCCGCTGTATTCAGGCCGTATATACCAAACTCGAGTACCTATAGGGTATACCCATGTCAGTAGCCCCCGAGTGTCCAGTGGAATCGTGGATTCGACTGGGGACTTTATGAAGCCTTTCGAGTGCATGAATGAGTATATTTTCGACTGCTTTGTTTGTGTCATAGGGATTGTTGATATGCGTGCCTGATTTAACCGATGTATCGGTTTCAGCTAACTACGTTAGGGTAAAACAACGCAATCTACTCGAACTCGAGTCCCCGGACTCGAATCCGGAAAAGTGCTGGTGTAATTCGAATCAAGCCACGGAGGTCTTACAGGAGTCGAATTCCAGTTATATGGGTATGAGCACTTTGACGCGTCCGTCAAGGCATATTCATCATACCTGTAGGCACGGATATGTTTCTAGTAGTGCGCAGCAAATGCGTTGCCAGGCCTTATTTAGGTCTTACCTTCATGCTGTAAGCGCGACATCCGAAATTTATCATCGCGGAGACGATTCGGGCAACCCAGGAGATGTAGCCTCTTTGTAGGGAAAAACTATGAGGCGGTGTCGCCATAAACTTCGAGTGTGGATGTCATCAACACACAATACTTAGTACAAATAATCATAGGGTGCGCGACCAGCGCTCCCTATGGGAGTAGCCCCCAAGTGCCTGGTTGAGTCGAAGACTCAGGCAGGGACTAAAGAACTGTCGCGACTGCTATCATCTTTTGGTCGCTTGTTTCAGTCGAATTTGTTTCCGGCGCTCCCTATGGGAGTAACCCATGTCCATAGTCGAACCGTGTTTCGAGTGGTTGGGTTGGCTTGATTGTCCATGTTCCTGTAAAAGAAGAAGAAAAAATTGTAGGGTGCGCGACCAGCGCTCCCTATGGGAATAGCCCCCGAGTGCTTGGTGGAGTCGAGGACTCGAGCAAGGACTAAAGTAGTCGAAGTCTTCTGTTGTGTAGCTTTGATGACGTCAGAGCTGACGATTTCATGACCTCAGTTTCCCGCGTGAGCGAGTTTGACGGGACGTGCCGAGCAGTGGGTCCCACTCCCTGACTTTGATTTGACTGGGCATGCATAATCTTTATTTTAACTATGCCTCCTCGATTTCCACGCGTAATGGGAGTAGTGGGAGGATGGTTCACATTTCCGCTCCTCCACTTGTCTAGCCCGATGATTGCCACGCGTCAGTAGGGTTTTTCTGAGCCGTTGGATTGCATCTTCCAGGGGTTAAGTAGTGACATTTTGTGATGGTAAAATTCACATCTGCTTTTGCTCATCGTTGCCTTCATTGCCATTGCCGCTTCTCTCCTGCTTTCTCTGCTCTCTTTTCCTCCGCAGCGCTGGACCAGCTCCGCACATTTCCCAGCTACTTTCTTCGGTCACATCGCCACCGCTCAATGGGGAAGAAGAAGGGAGGTGATGCGGTTGATTCTGCGGCTGCCGCTGATGCGACGAAGAAGAAGGGCGGCTCCGCCGTCGTGGGTACCAGCACCACCGCTGGTGGGAAGAAGAAGGGCGCGGGCACCCGCGTGACGAATGGTGTGTGGCGTCCCTCCATCATCAAGTTGTCGGATCTCTGTCTTCTTCGCCAAGACGGAGTGGTGTCCGCCGCTGTCGCGGACGCGCGCATCCCTGGAGGTGAGATAATTCCTTCTCCTCCCGCTGGTTTTCGAGTGATGTTCTTGGCTTTCATCATTCACGGCCTCTCTTTTCCCCTGCATCCTTTCTTCAGGGGCCTCCTTTGTTTTTACGGGCTTTAGCTCCATCAGCTATCCCCGAACTCTATCCTACATATCTCTTGCTTCATCACTCTTTATGAGTGCTGGCTCGGAATCGAGCCACACTTCGGCCTCTTCAAGCGCCTCTTCAAGTTGAAGCGCCAATCTGCGTCTGGCTCTTTAGTCTACGATGTAGGTGGCTACGGAATCCATGTCGACCCATCCGCCACTTATTTCGACATCAAGCTCACGGCGTCCGCCCAAGAGTAGAGGGACAAATGGTTCTATATCCGTGACGAGAAGGCCAATAGGGAGCACTTCGGACTCGCACCCTTCGATCCTACGACGCCGTGCAAGAGGAGGCACTCCTGGAAGAACGTAGTCATGCCTGGCAAGTCCGCGGAGACAGACGTGATGTACGAGCACGTCTACGACCTCGAGAGTCGCATAGGCAAAGAGGAGGGAGCCTGCGCCCTCATTCGCACTGGCTATGCCGTCGCATCCAGCCCCTGCAGGCCAGAGTCCACCCCATGTTTCAGTGGGCTGGCACTGACGATGTCACTCACATGTCTGCCGATGGCATGTCCGCGAGTGAAGTGGATAAAAGGGTTCGACTGGTCACCAAGTACACCGTCAAGGATGTGCTCCCCAGTGAGCCAGTTGTTCCTCCATTTGATGCTGCTAACCCTCCTCCTGAGGTAAAGTTGTGCTACGCAGTAGCTTAGTTTGTCGATTGCTTCTTTTGCTGTTTCTTATCTTGCGATAAATTGTTGTCTGTATGCAGGATTGGGCGGTGTCACCCTGTATGCCCCCTCTTCCTGAGGGGATTATCCCTCACGAAGCCTTGGAAGAGGACGAGTCGGAGTCGACCGTCCCATCTGATGTGGACGAGGAAGCCCTCGAGTCCGGTTGTCCGGATACTCGCAAATGTTTGCGTAGCGAGGATTCCGATGCGTCTTCTCCTTCGACTCCGGAAGGTGAAGGCGTTGATGCGGAGTCGCTGATCCCTGCTACTCCCGTGAGTGTCGTGGTGCCTTCTTATCGCAAGAAGATGCGACTGCCAAAGGAGTCCTCGTCGGAGTCGGGGGAACTAACCTTTGACTTTGATAATTTTGATTGGTAAGTATTCGAATCTTCCTTTTTTGGTTATTTTTGCAGTTGCCTTTTCTTGATGTTGATTTTATCTTACAGTCAGCAGGCGTCGTCATCTTCTGGCAATGTCCAATTTCTGAAAGAATCTGGAGTCGCAACCTCCGGTGCCAAGAAAGAGGTTGAGCGTGCGCCTTCTCCTCCATTGGCGGCCCACTCCGGGCACAACTCTTCCAGCTCTCCACATGAAGGGGAGAATCGAATGGTTGCCCGGATGACGACACACCAAACAACTTTGGAGTCATTGGAGGATCATGTAAGTGTAGGATTTCTTCTTCTGGTGCTGCAATCGATGCTGCTTATGGCATCTGCTAACTTTGTTGTTTTCTTTGTTGCGACAGCTCCTTGTGAAGGAAGTTGCTCATCTGGCGGACCAAGTGCTTGCGATGGGTCGCCAGGATGCAATGTTGGATACGCGATATCGCGTGGTGGAAAGTAAGTACCTTTCCTTCTCATTCTTCTACATCGTTGTCCCGTAGTCGATTGATAGCCAATCCCTTTTGTGCTATCTTGCAGCTGAACACAATGCCCTTCTTCGTGACGCCGCCATGGAGAAGACGCTCGCCGCGGCTGTGAAGAGCCGCGATGAGGCAATCGCGGCGTGTGACAAGGCGCAAAAACGTGAAGAGAGCCTCCGTGCCTCTATTGCAGCCAGGGAGAAGTTGTTCGAAGAATAGCTTTTCTCGATTGCCAAAGCCCTCTCAGGTACCTTGGTTGGATATCATTGTTGTTCTCTAGTTCAGTGTTTTGCCGTTGGCGCTTGATGTTTATATCCATGTGTTGCCTTGTGTGTAGATGCGAGCGGTTTGAGCTTCGATCCTCAGGCCCTCCGCCGCGATGACGCTCTGGCGGGTGCGCTTTCAGCAGTTGAGGACCGCAGCACCGCCGTTCAAGATACGCTTGCCAAGGCCAAGGGTGTTCTCAGTCGCCTCCGGGAGGAGCTGATGCCCAAGGCTGAGCTAATCGAGAACATGGACGAGCTGGTGGAGTCTCTCGCCGGGGGTGTTCCTTCCAGCTTCAAGAACTCACTCTGCGCGGCTGGTGCGTCCATGTCACTTGCCATGGTGCAGGCCCATAGAGTCGAGGTTGATCCTGCCGCGGTGTCGAAGGCGATGCCTGTTAGTGCGGACGGCCAGCAGGTAGTCTTTGCTCCTTTTGCGACTGCCTGTGGCAAGTATGGGCCACAACTGATAAACACGGTTGTAAAGTACTCTGAGGAGCTGCAACGCGCCAAGAAAGCAGCAAAGGCTGCGGCATCAGGGGCTGGCAGAAAGTCAGTGGCATCTGACACTGCCACGGACTCGATGAAGCCCCTAAAGCCGTCGAAGTCAAAGAAGCCAATCGCTCCTCAGTAGATTTGTAATAGTTAACTAGGTTGTGTCCTTTGTTAAGAACATGCCTGCTGGCGATTGTATCTGCCGATACTTTTTGCTAGTCTTGAATGCACTTGAATCTTTTGTCTTTGTGTTGATTTGGTCGTCTTATTTGTTTCTATCTTGGCTTGTGGTAGGGTACATCAAGTGATCCTTTGAGGGAAACTCAGGACTCGCCGCCTCTTGATGGTACTTTGACACTGGCGCACTCCAGGGTAGGTGAGCTGTCGCTGCTTTCGCAACTACGTGACCACGTGAAGCAACTGGAGCGTGACTTGCTCGTGCTCCGTGGTAGCGCGGATGTATGGAAGTCAAAGGCAGAGAAAGCCGCCGCCCGAGAGCAGTATCTGCTTGGCGAAGTGACGCAGCTGGGCGACCAATTCAAGTGTTAGTTTGCTTAGTCATATCTTTTCCTTGTAGTCGCTCGCTATAGTGCGTTGTCCTTGTGCTTCTGTTGCTGCTTCGTGTAGTTGTCAGCGCGCGTCATCCGCAGGATGAGAAGGATAGAATTGCCATCGTATGCATGATTTTACCCAGAAGCAACTTCAAGAGAGTGGATACTTCTGGGTAGATCATGATCGTGCGATTGCGCTGGCGACCCTGCAGGATCGTGCGTCACGAGTGCTATACTTTCTGAAGAAGTCGCAGTCATGCTTGAGGAACATTTATCGGGCGATGTTTCCGCTGGATATTGCTCCATCAAGCCTGCTGGCCCTCCTTGCTAAGTTTCAAGACCTAACCGCGGTTCGCGAGTGCGTGAGGCAATAGTTGGTGGCTGGTGCCAAGGCCGCTCTATCACTGGTGCTACTGCATAGGCCTGACGTAGATGTTGTGGCTATTGCGGCTGGGCCACCTACGCCACTAGCAGGTTCTGCATGGAATATGGTGCCGCACTACCAGGCGGTGGATCCCCCAGCAGAAGAGATCGTCGACTTTTTGGAGGAACAAACCAATGTTCTTTTGTTGCAGTAGTAGCTTGATTTGTATCTTTATTCATTCGAGGGACAGTACGAAGTACAATGTGTGGCTAAGTAGCCTTGGTTGATTGCCTTATTGGTAATGTAAAAGGAAAAAACGACTAAGGGTAAAAGCGTCGCAGTTGTGCCATGTTCCAGGGGTTGGAGTATGCGACTCCTGTCTCTAAATCTTGAAGGCGATAGGTGCCACCTGGGATTACTTCTGTAATCACGTATGGTCCCTCCCAGGGGGATTCGAGCTTGAGATGTCCTTGCTTCTTTAGTCGCAGGACCAGGTCTCCTTCGACAAAGGATTTGGGGCGTAGCCTCCTACTGTGGTAGTTGCGTAGATTCTGCTGATAGATCGTTGATCTTTCCGCGGCGATTTCTCTTGCCTCGTCAAGGAGGTCAACGGAGTCTTCGAGTGCGAGGGATGACTCTTGTCTGCTGTAAGAGACCACGTGCGGCGCCTTGTACCGTACCTCAGCGGGTAGCACTACTACGGCTCCGTGCACCATAAAGAATGGTGTGTAGCCCATGGCACTGTTTGGAGTTGTGCATAGACTCCAGAGTACTGATTGCAGTTCGTCTGGCCAGCAACCTGCGGCTTGCTCGAGTGGCCGGAGGAGTCGCTTCTTGATGCCGCCGTAGACGAGCCCGTTTGCTTTTTCCACCTAACCGTTGGTATGTGGATGTGCTACCGAGGCGTAGCTGATGTTGATCCCCAGATTCTCGCAGAATTCTTGGAACTCCTTCGATGTGAAGTTCGTCCCATTGTCGGTGATGATGTTGTGCGGTACTCCGAAGCGGTAGACGATGGATTCGAAGAACTTAACTGCGCCGTTTCCTGACTGGTTGGTCGCTGGCATGGCTTCAATCCACTTGGTGAATTTGTCGACTGCGACCAAGAGGTAGACGTAGCCTCCTCGCGAGGACCTTGGGAGTTTGCCAACCATGTGGAGTCCCCATTGCACGAAGGACCAGGCCAATGGAATTGGCCGGAGCTCTGCGCCAGGTGCGTGTGGCTTGTCCGCGAATCGTTGGCAAGCGTTGCATTTTTGGACGATGTCCTTGGCATCACGCATGGCCGTAGGCCAATAGAATCCAGCTCGTACAGCTTTGGCAACGAGGGCGCAATTGCCGGCGTGGTGCTCGCAGGTTCCCTCATGGATATCAAGGAGAACGGCTCTTCCATCGGCCGTGGAGACGCACCGTTGGAGTACTCCTATGATGCTGCGTTTATACAGTTCGCCGTTGATAACAGCAAATGCCTTGGATCGCCGCGCGATGTGCCGTGCATCAGTCGGATCGTCCGGTAGCCTTTTGTTGAGGAGGTACGTGATGTACGGTTGCGTCCAGGATTGTTCAATCATCATGACGCTCATTGGTCCCTCGAGTCCTATGTCCGGCTCCAAGTCATCGAGCGCCATTGACTCATTGGGCGGTGTAGCCCCCGATTTTGTTGCTGCGCTTGTTTTCTTCTCTGCGGCCTTTGGCTTGATGGAGCATCCGCAGATGCGCTCGAGAAATACCCTAGGTGGTATGGGGGCGTAGGTAGAGCCTATGTGGGCGAGTGTCCGCCTCTTCGTTGCTTTCGCGGCCTACGTGCCGCAGCTCGCAACCGTCGAAGTCTCCTTCGAGTGTGTCGTAGAGGTCACGGTACGCGATCATGTTGTCATTCAGTGCATCACACTCATGCATCGTTTGGTTGACGACCAACTTGGAGTCGCCGTATATGATGAGCCTCTTGGCGCCGCAGGCTTTTGCCATCCTCATCCCGTGCAGAAGGGCTTCGTACTCAGCTTCGTTGCTGGAGGCGCTGAACTGCATTCGCAGGATGTATTACAGCTTGTCCCCTTGAGGTGATGTCAGTATGACACTGGCTCCTGCTCCGTCCTTTCGCTTGGATCCGTCGAAGTGCATTGTCCAGAGGTAGGACATATCTGGTTTGTCAAGGAGCTGGTTCTCCATCTAGTGCATGAGGAAGTCAGGGAGAACTTGCGACTTGATTGCGTCATGCTTTTCATATGTAATGTCTTGTGGAGACAATTCTATTCCCCATAGCGCGACTCGTCCCATGGCGTCGGGGTTATTGAGGATGTGCCCCAACGGGGCGTCGTTGACCACCACGATTGGGTGCTCCTGGAAGTAATGGCGCAATCGTCGGGCGGTCATGAAGACGCCGTATGCTAGCTTCTGGTAGTGCGGGTACCGCTGTTTTGTTTGCGTGAGGACCTCGCTGAGGTAGTAGACTGGGCATTGTACTCCATGGACCTTGTTTTCCTCGGCTCCTTCGACCACGAGTACTGTGCTGACCACTTGGTTGGTGGCAGAGATATACATCAACAGTGGTTCCCTTTCTCGTGGGGTCACCAGTACTAGCGACGTGGACAGCAGGCGCTTGAGGTCTTCGAATGCTTCTTGCGCTTCATTGGTCCACTCAAATTTTTCAGCTTTGCGGAGGAGCTGGTAGAAGGGTAGTGCCTTTTCTCCCATCCTGCTGATGAATCGACTGAGGGCCGCGATTCGCCTAGCCAGGTGCTGGACGCCCCTTATGTTTTTCGGCTTCTCCATGGCCAGTATGGCTTTTATTTTCTTCGGGTTCGCCTCAATTCCCCTCGCGGAGATGAGATACCCTAGTAGTTGCCCAGATGGTACGCCAAAGGCGCATTTGTCCGGATTGAGCTTGATCCGGTAGCGGTCGAGGTTGGTGAAGTTTTCACGCAAATCGTCGATTAGGGAGGCTTCCTCCTTGGTCTTGATTACTATGTCGTCGACATAGACTTGAATGTTGCGACCGAGTTGCTCTTTGAAGCAAGCCTGCATGCACCGCTGATAGGTGGCTCCTGCGTTTTTTAGCCCGAAAGGCATTGTATTGTAGAAGAACACACCAAAGGGCGTTGTAAACGCTGTTTTTTCTTGATCTTCCTCCTTCATTCGAATCTGATTATACCCTGAGTATGCGTCGAGGAAGCAGAGACATTCGCATCCTGTAGTGGAGTCGATGATCTGGTTGATTCTTGGTAGCGGGAAGTGATCCTTTGGGCAGTGCTTATTCAGAGAGGTGAAGTCCACGCACATCCGCAGGATATCCGTGTCCTTTTTTGGTACCAGCACGGTGTTGGCGAGCCAGGTGCTTTCCTTGATCTTGCGTATGAACTTGGCGTCGAGGAGTCTATTGATCTCCATTCCAACTGCCTGCGCTCGTGGCTCAGTTGATCGCTGAATTGTTTGCTTGACTGGCCTTGCGTCGGGGTTGACGTTGAGTGCGTGCTCGGCGAATTCCCTGGGAACACCTGGCATGTCCGCAGGACACCAGGAGAAAATTTCCCAGTGCTCACGGAGGAATTCGACGAGCGCGAGTTCCTATGCGGGACTCAGGTTGTTGGCGATGAGGGCCGTCTTAGCGGGATCCGATGGGTGGACCTGAACTTTCTTTGTGTGCACCGATGAGTCGAAGGATAGATCGGGCGAGCTTGGCCGGCTCAAGGGGGGCAGACTATTGTCTGTTGACTCCTTCAGTCTTACGAGTTCTTACTGCATGCAGAAGGACTGGGAAATTCTGTTGAATTCCCTGTCGGATCTCTCGAAGCTCCCGTTGATTGTGATGACGCCATTGGGACTTGGCATTTTCATCTGCAGGTAGGCGTAGTGGGGTACTGGCATGAACCCAGCGAACGCGACGCGCCCGAGGATGCAGTGATACTGTGAGGGCCAGTCGACGACCTCAAAGTCGATGCGCTCGCGCCGGAAGTTCTTCGGCGTGCCGAAGATGATGTCGAGGTTGATTTTGCCCAGTGGGTATACGCCTTTCCCTGGGACGATGCCGTGGAATGTTGTGTCCGAGGCCTCCAGGCAAGTTAGAGGGATCCTCATTGCTCGCAAGGTACTCGCGAATATAAGGTTGATGCCGCTCCCGCCGTCCATGAAGACACGGCTCATGTCGAAACCTCTGATTTGCGCCTCGAGTACGAGGGGGCAATGGCCTGGACGAGGTACTTGAGGCGGATGATCGCGTTTGTCGAAGGTGATGTAGGACTCGCTCCCGCTGAGGTACTCAGTGGTAGACGGTGGCGAGTGTGTTGCCAGATTGACTTGGCGAGTGATGGCCTTCTACACCCGATTCGAGGGGCGTCCCTTTTGGATCATCATGGTTCCCATGGCTCGTGGGTACGGTTCGCCTCCGTGTTGCTGGTCCGGCGCAGCTGCATTCGGGGGTGGCCCAGGTGGTGGTGGTGGAGCGCCATATGCCACGGCGCCTGGAGCGGCCCCATAGCCTCTTTCGACTGCGTTGCGGTTCATCCGAACCAATCCCTCGTATAGTTTGAGGAACTCGCGGCAATCCTTGAGGAGGTGGCTAGACTTCTTCTTTCCATCGTGCTTGTCGATGTAGAAGTGTACCGTACATGGCCCGGACAGTTTGTCCTCAATGGATGTCGCGGGTGCCTCATCGCAATTGCGGCGTTGCCACACTTGTGTAGTTTTCCCGGAGTCGCGGTATCTGCCGCTGCGGTATCCGTTGTTGCGGTTATCGTCGCGTCTATCGGCGTAGCCGGCTGCGACCATGTTGACGTCGTCGCGATCGTCGTAGATGCGCATGTGGAGTTTGCCTCGGCGATCGCGTCTACGCTCGAGTTCCGCCTCATCATCGGAGTGAACGCGATTCTTCACCGAACCTTCTCTATCGGCCCACCGATTCGCGATTTCCATCAGGTGGTCGATGGTTTTGGGCTTTGAGCGGCCTAGCTCCTCCCTGAGTTCTAGGCGGCAAACGCCGTCCTTGAACGCGTCAATCACTCGATCCTCCGAGATGTTCTCTGTGGAGTTCTTGATGATGGACCACATTTGGATGTAGGAGCGTAGCGATTCGCCCAATCTTTGCTGGCAGCACCTCAGCTCTTCGATTGATGCGGGATGCTTGTACGTGCCCTTGAAGTTGCGCACGAAGCTGTAAACCAGCTCATCCTAGTTGCGAATGGATCTGTGTGGGAGGTTGTTGAGCCATGCTCGAGCAGCGCCTTGCAGCTGTAGCTGTAAGCATTGCATGGCCGTGCTTCGACTGCCGCCGTGGAGCCTGACGGAGGAGATGTGGTCCTCCAACCAGATCTTCGGGTCCTGTAGGCCGTCAAACTTCGGGTTCTCCGATGGGAGTTTAAACCCCTTAGGCATTCGCTTCTGCCTAATGGATCTACTGAAGCATCTGGCGCCGCAGAGCTCCACATCTTCCTCTTCCGAGTCAGTCGACCGAGCACGGCGCGCCCTGGATTTATCAATCTTGCGTTGCGTGAGGTCGTCATGCGCATCATAGTCGCGGTCGGGTCGCCGTGAGCGGCGGCGTCGAGACAGGTCATGACTGTCATCGCTGGACGAGGGCGAGGAGTAGCGCTTGGCTAGCGCTTTGCCCTTTTTCGGCTCTGGTGTTGGCTCCTTGTCGAGGGCAGCTTCGATTAATCCCAAGCCTGCGATCGTAGATCGATGCAAGGTGGCTCGGGGATCTCCAGCTGGCGGCGGGTTGTTAAGGAGGTACATGGTGGCCACTATCACCGCAGCCTGCGGCGTCTTGGGGACCACATTGCCCCGTGTATTGACTATCATAGAGCTGAAGTCGAGGACTTTTGCAGCTTCTATGCGTTCTTGCTCGGTGAGATGGACCATTCGAGATTGCCTCTTCTTAGCGAGGTACTCGTTGCCCTTTGAGGAGGATCCTCCGTGGGAGGAGAGCCCAGCACGACAAAGGCTCGACTCGTCTGATGCTTTTTTGCGCGCCTCGAGTTGCGCAATTGTTTGCACTTGGCGCTTTAATTCTTCCTTCAGGAGCCAGTGGTAGCCCATCAGTAGTTCTTGCGGCGATCCGAAGGGTAGAGGAGTGCCTCGCAGAACCTCGCGGCAGCAAGCCCATTCTTGCTCGTTGAGCCTGATCATGACGCGTTCGCCGGTTTGCTCGTTTATTATGGTTGGAGGTTCGAGTGTTCCTCCGTTTTCGATGGGGACACGATTGCCGCCGTCGCCGCCATTGGGCGTTGGTCCACCATTGGGTATGCCGCTGTTAGGCAGGTCGGTTTCGTTGCCACGATTGCCACGGTTGGTGGAGGTGTCACCCGCGTTGATGACGGCGCACATGAAGTGGTTGGGGAAGCTGCCCCTCCCGCAACTTTCAGATCTGGAGCCGTAGGCCCCGTCTTCAGTGGCCAGATCGCTCAAATCGGAATCGCGACTACTATCGCTGACTGCGTTCTCGACTGTTTTCGGGGTGTTGAGCTCATTGAGGGTGCCGATCGATGGAGGGAACCATGATGCTGGGGCAATCGATGGCACCGTCGGCTGGTCGGGCATGCGAAGCGTGCCCATCTGACCAACTTGGAAGCGGAAGCTCCCAATCGCCAGGCTGATCCCATCGCCCGCGGACTCGAAGGCCGGGCGAGTATCCGCCGTGTGGACGGTGAAGTCGAACGCGCCGAAGAGCTGCCGAATCTCCGCTGTTGCGGAGTTGTAGATCGCGTTTGATGGGGCCGAAGAAGCCGCAACATCAGCACTCCCAATTCCCACAGACGGCGCTAATTGACGAGGGTTTAACTCATCAATGCTCATTGTTATGGACTTGGGTTTTGGAGAAGGAGGGAGCGCTAGAGACATCTATCGGCTAGCAAACAAGCACACAGGGGACTCGGAGATTTACCCAGGTTCAGGCCTCGTAGAGGTCCCTACTCCTGCTTGTCTGCTCATGGAATTATCGAAGGAATCGAAGATTACAATGGTGCGCAGATGTGATCTGGCGAGGGTTGTGGAAACTAGGGTTGTGTGTGTCCTCCTCGCCACCCCCTCCTAGCCTTTATATAGATAGGCTAGGTCTCAGGTAGCAGGTCGAGTCGGTTACAAGTTAGAGTTTTCCCCTTTGAACTTTCTATCTTTAGCTTCTTCTTGTTCTTCAAGCAATCGAGAGTCTGTAGGCCACTCGAGTCCTCTCTTGGGCCTTGGCGACACCGTGGGCTTCCGCAGTATTCAGGCCATATATACCAAACTCGAGTACCTGTAGGGTATACCCATGTCACTCGGTTTGACTTCCTCGTTTGGTCTCGAGGGGGAAATACCGGGATGGGTATGTTTTGGTGTTACTATCAGGTTGGATCCGGATAGGTCTTTCTTATCCCTCTCTAATATTCAATAGTTGTATTGAGTCTCTATAGGTTGTTTAGCGCATTCTTCACTACCACTTCAGTCCACCATACCTATGTAGGCGAGAGCCGCTGAATTCTAGCCTCGACGTGTACTGGCCTCAGTACTGACCGCTCTCTTTTTCCTTTGCCATTTGTCGGCACCCCTTTTGTTTAACAGGTATAAGTTCGACGTCGTTAGCAGGGTTACCCTTCCGGCTTGGCCTGGGCAGGGTTATGGCCGCCATTGGTTATTCTTCAGGGCTCTTAGCCCCATTTGCATCTTGTTCGTAGTCGGACGCTCTATCATTTCAAGGTGAGTTGGATCTTTCTATAGTATATCTGTATTCTTGACTCATGGAGTCGTTGTTGTATATATATGTTCTATGGGTTCCATCGTGGACTAATGTGTAATGTTATTACTTCGTTTTCCACCCGCACGAAAGTGCCTGGTGGGCATCTTTGAATCGTTTCTATGCGGGTTTGGCGGGAATCGCTAAAACTTGCATAGGGCCGATTCGAGGGTGTTACAAAGTGGTATCAGAGCTCAGCAGTTGCGATACCCCACTGGTCCAGCCTGTAGGATAACCTAGCTAATGGACGTTGTAGAGTGTCAAAACTATTTTTCAAAATCGGTTGGATGATCTGATTAGGTCTGTATTTACTCCTTACCCCTATGCTATTCTCCTCTTACCTCTCCGTGTTTTGAATCTACTCTTATCTTTTCTTCGAGTCCAGGATTTCTCGTGGTTGGGTTTTCGTCGTACCTACAGGGTTTCGCTCCCTCACTTTTATAATGGTGGTGTTACAATTATAAATCTGCATCTTTTTTGTTGTATCCTTCATCCAATCTTTTTGATCCTTAAACTCTTTATCTGTATGTGCACCTTGACGGATATGCGTATTGTTGAAAAACATATGAGAAGGATGACCATTGGTGAAGTTGGAGTATACCTTGAGCATGAGTTGTTCATGCCAATAGAACCATTGCGGAACCTAATCATTGTGTCTTTTCATACGTTTTCTTTTGAATCTTCCGGTGGTCCACAACGCGACGACATAATCGACGTCAGATCTGATGAAGAGCCTACATCACTCCTTTATTCTCTGCACATCGCTTGTCGAGATCTTTAGTCTAATTTCCAGAGTTGTGTCGCACGGTTTTGATATTCGTGTATGGAGTTAATAGTTTGGGTACGGGATGGACTGATCACCCTACCCGACTCTTACTGTTAACGCGTGTACATCGAATTGGTGGATCAATGTAACTTTTACTCTTTCCATGGAAGTTAAGGGTGGCCTTATCTATTGATACCTCTACCTTCGCCTTTTGTTTTCTCTAGAGTGTGCTCTCAACGAACATGAGCAACGACCCCTTGTTGGCGGTGTCGTCGAATTCAAGATGCAGCAGGATCTTTGTTAGTGGTGTCGCGAGGATCTACACTAAGCGAGAAGACCCAGATCATCGGCCTTCTTCCCCGTACCATGAGGCGGATCTCGAGGGCGAGATCCATTGTTAGTGGTGTCGAATTGCAGCACCCCGATAAAATCACTACTAGAAAATCGATGTGTTTTTGTTTTGTGGATCATCATGACCGCATGCTCATGTCATCATGCCACATTGCATTTGAGCATCGTCATTATCATGCATATGTCAGTCTAAAACTATTTTCGAAAAGCCTAGTTTTGTTTTCTAAATATTCCTCATCTTAATTTCAAATCAAAACCCCGGGCCTCTTCCAGATATTTGTTTTGTCTAAGCATAATTTACAAAAGGATTAAAAAAAATAGATAAATAACTATTTTTGTCAGACCGGGGAGGCAGCCCAGCCGTTAGGCTAGGCCACCTACAACCCGGCCTAGCTAAAACCTAGTCGATCCAAAACCAAAACCTAGCTAACCATCTAATCTACCCTACCCTAATCCCCTCACCTGCCGCCACACCCCAGCTCACCAGTGCGTGCAGCCGCACCGACTGAACCAACCACCCCGCACCCACCTGACCCGATTGACCCAACACACAACACATAGGCACCCTACCCGCCAGGACCCCGCACCGACACACTCCTCCCGCCTCGCTCGGTCAAAGCTTGGCCCCACCCCCACCGACACGCCACCGCACAGTTCGCTCGCGTACATCCCACGAGATGTGCCCTGCTCCTCACGCGTTCCGTCCCCCATCTTGATCCCTCCTCGTCTCGCCTTCCCCCGCTCGAGCCGCACCCCGCCACCAGCGCGCGACGCCGCCTCTGGTTGGAGCCCTGCCTCGCCGCCTCCTCGTCGTTCCCCGCGACCGCGAATAGAGCCCGGTCCACCTCGTCCCTATGCCCCTCCTGGAGCCGCCCTTCGGCGCCAAGCTCCGTCTCCGCCGCTGCTTCGACGGTGCTCCGTCGCTCGGTGCCCCCGCCTTCCTCCCTGCCGCTCCTACGCCCCTCGCTGTGCGTGCCGCGACAGAGCTCCTCTGTATTCCTCGCTGCCGCAAGGGACCCGCTTGTCACCGCCGCCACGGGCCCGTGTGTGCTCCGGCTGCCTCACGTGGGTGCGCGCGCGAGCCCCGCAGCGTCCTCCTTCCCCTGCTCTGGTCGTGTCCCGCCTCTGCGTCGAGCACGCGCAGGTCACCGTCGGCGTTGCGCTCTCCGCCCCTGTGAGATCTAGGCACATGGCTTAATAGGATTGATAGAATACCCATATCAACAAGTTGCAGCTTCTTTTTTGGAAGCTCATTCAAAAAGAACTCTAAGGTTAAGCGTGCTTGGCCTAGAGCAATTCTAGGATGGGTGACCGACCGGGAAGTGGGTAACCGGGTGCGCACGAGTGAGGAAAAAGTGCGCAGAAAAGACTAGTTTTGGTATGTGGGTCTAGTCTAGATATCCTATTAAGCTGCCAGGAGTGACACCCCCGGGCCCAGGAGTGGACGGGGTGTTAAAAGTGGTATCAGAGCTCAGCAGTTGCGATACCCCACTAGTCCAGCCTGTAGGATAACCTAGCTAACGGATGTTGTAGAGTGTCAAAACTATTTTGAAAAATCGGTTGGATAAATCTGATTAGTTCTGTTTTTACTCCTTACCTCTGTGCTATTCTCCTCTTACCTTCGCGTGTTTTGAATCTAGTCTTATCTTCTTTTCGAGTCCAGGATTTCTCGAGGTTGGGTTTCTGTTGTACCTTCGGGGTTTCGATTCCTTTCGCTTGCAATGGGTTTCCACATTCGGTCTTCGTGTTATGTGAGTAACCCTTCATCTGTTGTACCATTCAGTGGATCAAAATCCACTGAAATCTTTCTTTTGTATCTTCTGGTGTTTTCCAACGCGACGACATCTTCTACTTTAGATCCGATGAAGAGCCTACATCACTCCTTTGTTTTCAGGACACCGCTTTTGAAGATCTTCAGTCTAAAATTCCGCAAGTTTGTTGCATAATTCTCCTATTCATGTGCAGAGTAATGCTTTAGGTGCGTGATGGGCTGATCACCATCCGACTACTCTTATCATTCACTCTGTACATTGAATGGGTGGATCAATGCAATTTTACTCCTTCCACGGAAGTTAGAGGTGGCCTTATCTGTCGAGACCTCTGCCTTCATCCATGTTTCTCCGGAGTGTTCTCTCAATGAACGTGAACAACGATCACTTGTTGGTGGTGTCGCTGATTTCAACATGGAGTAAGAATCTTTGTTAGTGGTGTCGCTTGGATCTACACTATGCGAGAAGACTCAGATCATTGGCCTTCTTCCCCGTACCATGAGGCGGATCTCGAGGGCGAGATCCATTGTTAGTGGTGTCGAATTGTAGCACCCCGATAAAACCACTAGTAGAAAATCGCTTGTTATTTCCGTTGTGCATCATCATGACTGCATGCTCATGTCATCATGCCACGTTGCATTTGAGCATCGTCATGTCATCATGCATCTTTTGCCTAAAAACTATTTTCCAAAAGCCTATCTTTGTTTTCTAAAGACGCCCTCTCTATTTCAAACATAAAACCCTCGGTCCGTCTGGATCTTTTATTTGTCTAAACTATTTTACAAAAGAATATTTCAAAATAAATAAAAGAAAACTATTTTATAAAGTGTTTTACCGGGGAGGCAGCCCAGCCCGTAGACCAGACCACCTACTACCCGGGCAGGCCTAGCCCAAACTAGACCAACCAAACCCTAGACTAAATCTGCCCTAACCCACCACCCCACCTACCAGTCCACATCCCCGACGCCACACCCAGCGCGCAGCGGACGCACACACTATCGCACTGTTCACGTGCATGCATCGCGATAGGCCTGCAACCCGACCCGACCAACAAGCCCGCACCCAGCGATGCGAGCGCCCCACCCCGCCTGTCACGTTACCATAGCCACCACACACCTAGCTGCTGAGCGGCACACACACACACACGCCTCCACCCCGCCGCGTGATGCACCTGCTATGCGACCCCGTCTCGTCCGACACAGCTGGACCCACCCTGCACGACCCCGCTCCCTCGGTCCTCTCGCCACCAACCCCCCACAAGATCCCTTCCCTCGCCTCTCTGCTCGCGAACGCCGTCCCTCTCGAGGTCTGGCCGCCGCCGCCAGCAAGACCAACCACCACTCGGCCCCTTTGTCGGCCGCCACCCCGTCGCCAGCAATTCACCAACCTCGCTACCTGCGCGCCCTCGCCCTTCCTGCCCTACAGCGACCCGAGCACCGCCGCATCTGGCCGCCTCTGCTTCGACCCGGGTGCTGCCACCGGCGTGCCCTCTCCCTCGACCTGTCCGCCACCGTCTACAGCACCTCGCCCGGGACCTCCACAGCTCGCCTCCGTTCCGGCTGCCGCCAAGGCCCAGGTCATCCATGATCTCACCATCGCTGTTACGCAGCCTGACCAGGGCCTGGGTCGCCTCGAGTTCGACCGAAGCTCCGCCGCTCGGACGACCCAGCCGCCCGTGGCGCTCTGTTCATCCGCCTCGCGCCTCGCCGGTCCCCAGGTGTTGCTGCCTCTGCGAGCCCCTCCGGCCGCCGCCACACGCGACCTCGCCTGCGGGAGCTCCTCCGCGAGCCTCCACCTCCTCTGCCCGGAAGTCGCGCGCCTCTTACGACATCAACCTCCCCTTCGGCACCGTCGGCCCAATGCTCTTCTCCCCGAACCTGGTGCCTGGAAGCACGGCCTCGCCGCCAGGACCTCCGGCTGCCCCGAGACCGCGTCCTCGCCGCTGGATTCCTGGAGCCCTGCCCTGCCGCCTCGAGCCCTGCATCGCATCACTGGGTGGCGGGACATGTGGAGGCGTGCGTGTGTATGCCGCTCAACAGCTGGGTGTGCGGTGGCTATGGTAACATGATAGGCGGGGTGGGGCGCTCGCATCGCTGGGTGCGGGCTTGTCGGTCGGGTCGGGTTGCAGGCCTATCGCGATGCATGCGCGCGAACAGTGCAATAGTGTGTGCGTCCGCTACGCGCTGGGTGTGGCGTCGGGGATGTGGACTGGTAAGTGGGGTGGTGGGTTAGGGCAGATTTAGTCTAGGGTTTGGTTGGTCTAGTTTGGGCTAGGCCTGCCCGGGTAGTAGGTGGTCTGGCCTATGGACTGGGCTGCCTCCCCGGTAAAACACTTTATAAAATAGTTTTCTTTTATTTATTTTGAAATATTCTTTTGTAAAATAGTTTAGACAAATAAAAGATCTGGACGGACCGAGGGTTTTATGTTTGAAATAGAGAGGGGGTATTTAGAAAACAAAGATAGGCTTTTGGAAAATAGTTTTTAGGCAAAAGATGCAGTGTCGAGACCCCCTCTCTATAGAACCGCTGCCCTCGTGATTCATCCCTCGACAAGTGTGTCCACCAGCACCCGGTTACCCACTTCCCGGTTGTTCACCCATCCTAGAATTGCTCTAGGCCAAGCACGCTCAACCTTAGAGTTCTTTTCGAATGAGCTTCTGGAAAAGAAGTTGGAACTTGTTGATATGGGTATCCTATCAATCCTATTAAGCCATGTGCCTGGATCTCACATACACCAACCCTTTAGAAGATCGATGCCCTCATCGATCAAGCACACCCCAGGAACGTTCCCTCTTGGCACGCGTCTATGTGTCTAGTGCCGGCACATGTGCCATGCCGTGTCCACTCCGGGCCACACGCGCCATGCTCCACATTAGTCCACGATGGAACCCACAGAGCATATATATACAAAAACGACTCAACGAGTCAAGAATATAGATATACAGTACAAAGATCCAAATCACCTTGAAAATGGTACAACGTCCGAGTACGGACAATATGCAAATGGGGCTAAGAGCCCTAAAGAATAACCAATGACGTCCATAACCCTGCCCAGGCCAAGCCGGAAGGGTAACCCTGCTAACGACGTCGATCTCAAACCTGCTAAAACAAAAGGGGTGCCGACAAAGGGCAAAGGAAAAAGAGGAGCATCAGTACTGAGACCAGTACACGGCGAGGCTAGAATTCGGCGGCTTTCGCCTACATAGGGATGGTGGACTGTAGCGGCAACGAAGCATGCACTAAACAACCTATAGAGACTCGATAAACTGTCGGCTATTAGAGAGAGATAAGAGAGACCTATTCGGGACCAACCTGATACTAACACCAATCATACCCATCCTGACATTTCCCCCTCGAGACCAAACGAGGAAGTCAAACCGAGGAACTCACACAGTTGGCAGTTTTATTCATTCCATTATAGTTGAAGCACTTACTAGTCAGATATAGATAGCATGAGTCATCCTAATAGCATAAGTAGTGGGCAGTTTTAGTTAACCAATCATTTGTAGTTGCAGTACTTACTTGTCAGCTACAATTAGCATGTGACAACCCAAACCCTGCAATTGTTAGCACTTTTATTATCCATTCCATTGTAGTGAAGTTGATTACTAGACACATATTAAGTCAAATTTATAGCACTACTTTAGTTATGCTTGTCTATGATCGAGATACTGTGCTCCAAGTCGTCCATAACCGCGGACACGGCTTTCAGAAAGATTTACCCTGCACAGGTGCACAAATAGCAACACACACACGATCAACCTCGGAAAAACCAAATCAAAACCCAACGAGGCTTTTACGACAAAGCAATCACAGGATTCATAAATTATTTCAGGGGGCCACCCCATTAAGCTACCCGCAACAAAGTTGGCCGGCTCCGAGACGGACCCAAGGTTTGCGTCAATGGCTGTAAACGACTGGGAACCCGAAAGTGTGACTGGGCTTGTCGATTCCGCGAAAACACTCCGCAATTCCTAAACAGTACAGGTGCTCCATGCACAATCGTAAATAAAGCAGTAAAGCATGGCATAAGTACATGATAGTAATAAAGCCCCAAACTAGTTTGTGGCCCCAAGAAATAAGAAATGAATCAAGCTCTAGCTAAGGGGATTCATGGTCCCATATGCAGATAGTGCGATAGTCAAGGAACAGGTATCAAGTACTCGGGGCCTACGAGACACAAGTGAGCGGTTAAAAACCAAATATTTGCTGTTGCCCACCGATGCCTCTGCATTAGTTATAACTATTCCCAGCAATTTAATAGTTGTTTTTAAAGTCATGATCCTCTCCACCGTAAAGCATATGACAACAATCCAACAACTGTGTGGTACTTCACGACACGGGATCACACATGAGCAAGCGACTACGACTCGCAAGACCATTTATCTACCAAACAACAGGTAATACGAGGTGTCCAAGGCAATATAAAGGCTGCACGGAATATATCTGGTATGGAACACTAAAGCATCGCGACACGGATAGCAATAGATCAATAGGAGGAAATAAAGACTACAAATGCAAAATAGGTAGAAAGGGGGAGAATGCTCGTCTAGGAAACACTGCCGAAGGTTTGTTATCCGAAGAACTTGCTGATACTCGCATCAACTCAACGGCCTAATCCGCGAAGAACCAAAGCACTAAAAGAAACACCGAATGCACTATTTAATACTACGACAGAAGAACAGGCATGATGCGTGTATGATGCATGACATGGCAAAGATGCGATGCAACTAGGCAATATTAAGCAGAACCAGGGTCCGACAATTAGTTAGATGGTTCATGTTGTTTAGCTACCCCGCAATTTAAATGTTGAATTAACAAGGAAAATCACGGCACCGGTTTACACAAGTTTAAATGGGGCCAATATACTAGAAAAGCCCGCATATAACCTCCATATTTAATTATTAGGTGAATCGGCATAATGCCCCCAACCCACAATATGTATGCAAGTACAATGATTTAATATGCAACAAATTGTATAGATGGCATTTATAAAATAAGGATAGGTAGAGGTCACACATTAGGGGTTGAAGATCTTGGGGTTCGACAGGGTTCAGGTTCGGCGAGATCTGTCTTCGGACTCTGGGAATGGGGCTCCAGGATCCGTGAGGAGATCTTGGTGTCCAGAGTCTCGGCGTCTTCGGATACCGGGTCGGAGAGCTTGGTGGTCTTTGGGTCCGTGAAGAAGGTCATGGCGGTGCCATCCAACCCATGAAGGGGATCTTGTCGCTCGGTGTACGCGTGGAAGAATTCGAGATCTTAGTACCATGTTCCTTCTTTAGAGGTATCTGGGCAACGAGAAGATCTTGGCGGTGCAGACCTTGGACACACAGGATCAAACCCTCGGAACACCAATGGCTTTGCTAGCTTGCAACAACACACACGGGCAACAGCAAGTCTGCAGCTGCATGCTACACTCGGGGAACAATCTGTCCGTCTCTTGACCAAAAGCACCGCAACGAGAGGCAGACGCGAAACCGGGTCGAGTGGGAACCGCGTGCTGGTGGACGCACTTGTCGAGGGATGAATCACGAGGGCAGCGATTCTACAGAGAGGGTGTAGCACCCCGGTAAAATCACTACTAGAAAATCGCTTGGTGTTTCTGTTTTGTGCATCATCATGACTACATGCTCATGTCATCATGCCACATTGCATTTGAGCATCATCAACATCATGCATTTGTTTGCCTAAAACTAATTTCTAAAAGCCTATCTTTGTTTTCTAAATACCCCCCGTCTTTATTCAAATCAAAACTCCGGTGTTTCTAAATATTTTGTTTTGACTAAAAACTAGTTATAAAGATGTTTTAAAATAAAACAATGTTTTCGGGGAGGCAGTCCAGCCGATTGGGCCAAGAGGCCCAACCAGCCGGACCACCTACCACCCGGTTCAACCATCTAGACCCGAACCCTAAATCTATAAAGTCCCAAACCCTAACCTGACCTACACCTAGTCCCACCCCTGCCGCCGCCACACCCCAACCCGCCAGTCTCCACAACGCGCACCACACATACACGCACGCACTGGCCACACGACCACGATCCCGTTTCCCCGCATGGCCCCACCTTGTCGGGAGCCCAACCACGCACGCCTCTCCCTCTCGCTCACCAACCACCGTGCCCTCCCGTCCTCTGTTTCGATCCCAACGCCAGGGACACTCCTCTCCCCGTCGCTCCTGCTGCTAGGCAGCGCCTCGTGTCGCCCTGGCCTCGTCCGTCCGCCGCCGTTGTGGTCTCCCTTCACGACGACATCGTCCAGCACCGGTGCCCTCCTCCCGGATCTCTACCGCGCCCTGGCCGCTGTCCTCGTCCCCAAGCCGCATCGCCGTACATGTCGGCCGTGACCCGCGCCTCCTCGCCGGAGCTTCCTCGACCAGCCACCGACCGTGCCAGCGCGTCACCGCGTGCCCCTCCCTGCTTCCTCTCCGCCTCGCCTCCCCTACAACCCAACCCTGCCTCGCAGCGCCGTCGTCCGCCCCTCTCGCAGCTCGCCATCACGGAGCGCCCCTCCGTCCCGCCGTCATCGCCTGGTCCCGCGCCCTCTAGGCCGCTCGCCGCTGCGGGCCCCCTCTGCAGCACACGCGGTCGCGCCACCGCCAATCCCACAGTGCCGTCGCTCGACGCGGTGACATCTTGAGCTCCTCCCCGCTGCCCCTCTTCTCCGAACGCGAGCAGCAATGCATTCGTCCTCGACTTCTTGTAGGAGCTCCGGCCACCAAGCTCATTCGCCGTTTTGGGTCGTGGTTCTCTGTCTCCGGGGTAGTACCTATGGATGCGTATGTAGTATGGTATGGAGGTGTTGGTGATGTTGTGGAGCCAGTCGCGCCGGTGCCATGTTGGTGCCGCAAAGACTGGATCAAAAGGATTGTACTAGATCGACATTGTCTAGGTTGAACCTGGTAACCATCGGCGCTGAAGACCACGTCGGCACCGACAAGAAACGTTCGGTGCCAAGTGCTTCTAGAAACCTGGCGCCGATCCAAGTTCATCATCGACACTCGAACCCGAAGATGTCGATGCCCCATTTCCGGATGCGAAGGCCGATCCCCCTGAAGACCGATCCCGTCGAACCCCTCGGCGAACCCCAAGATCGTCGAGTCCCCAATGTGTGATCCCTTTTCCGAAAACCCCTATTTTATAAATT
Organism: Avena eriantha; assembly: GCA_910589775.1. NCBI lineage: Eukaryota > Viridiplantae > Streptophyta > Magnoliopsida > Poales > Poaceae > Avena > Avena eriantha. Next base: position 394,401,789 of record OU342744.1, on the reverse strand, counting down.
GCCATCCATATAATTATTGCATATAAATTGTTCATGCTCGCATACATGTTTATTTGTTTGGGGGTATTTTGTCGATTCAACCATAATTAAATATGGAGACTATATGCGGGCTAATCTAGTCCTATATTTGCTCCATTTAAATTTGTGTAGCGAACCGATGCCATGTTTTGTCTTGTTAAGACAACATTTAAATTACGGGGTAGCTAAACAACATGAACCATCTAATTAATTATCGGGACCCCGGTTCCGCTTAATATTGCCTAATTGCACCGCATCTTTGCCATGCCATGCATCATACATACATCATGCCGGATCTTTTGCCGTAGTATTAAATAGTGCATCCGGTGTTTCTTTTAGTGATTTGCTTCTTCGCGGATTAGGCCGTTGAGTTTATGCGAGTACCGACAAGTCCTTCGGATAATGAACCTTCGGCAGTGTTTCCCAGGCAAGCATCTCCCCCTTTCTACCTATTTTACATTTATAGTCTTTATTTCCTCATGTTGATCTATTGCTATCCGTATTGCGATGCTTTAGTTTCCGTGCACCAATTATATTCTCTGCAGCCTCTATATTGCCTTGGACACATCCTATTGCCTGTTGTTTGATAGATAGTCGGCCTTGCGTGTCGTAGTTGCTTGCTCAAGTGCTGCTTCGCGTCGTTGTTGTTCCACCGTTGTTGGGAGGTTGGCACATGCTAAATGGTGGAGATGCTTAATGGTGGAGATGATCATGACTTTAAATACAACTATTAAATTGCTAGGATAACTAATGAAAGAGGCACCGGTGGGCAACATATGCTATTTGGTTTTTCATGTCCACTTGTGTCCCGTAGGCCCCGAGTACTTGATACATGTTCCTTGATTATTCGCACTATCCACATCCGGGAGACCCTATGGATCCCCCTTAGCTAGAGCTTGATTCATTTCTTATTTCTTGGGGCCACAAAGTAGTTTGGGGCTTTATTACTATCCTGTACTTATGCCATGCTTTACTGCTTTATTTACGATTGTGCGTGGAGCACCTGTACTGTTTTGGGACGTGGAATGTATTCGCGGTATCGACAAGCCCAGCCACACTTTCGGGTTCCCAGTCATTTACAGCCATTGGCACAAACCTTGGGTCCGTCTCGGAGCCGGCCAACTTCGTTGCGGGTAGCTTAATGGGGTGGCCCCCTGAAATCTTTTATGAATCCTGTGATTGCTTTGTCGTGAAAGCCTCGTTGGGTTTTGATTTGGTTTTTCCGAGGTTGATCGTGTGTGTGTTGCTATTTATGCACCCCTGCAGGGTAAATCTTTCTGAAAGCCGTGTCCGCGGTTATGGACGACTTGGAGCACAGTATCTCGATCATAGACGAGCATAACTAAAGTAGTGCTATAAATTTGACTTAATATGTGACTAGTAATCAGCTTCACTATAATGGAATGGATAATAGAAGTGCCAACAACTGGTGGAACTGGGGTGTATCGTGTCATGTTATACCTGCCTAGTAAGCATCGCAACTCCAATGGATTGAAATAAAAGTGCCAACAACTGCTGGGTTTGGGATGTCACATGCTAATTGTATCTGACTAGTAAGTACTGCAACTACAACTGAATGATTAACTAAAACTGCCCACTACTTATGCTATCAGGATGACTCATGCTATCTATATGTGACTAGTAAGTGCTGCAACTATAATGGAATGAATAAAACTACCAACTGTGTGAGTTCCTCGGTTTGACTTCCTCGTTTGGTCTCGAGGGGGAATACCAGGATGGGTATGATTGGTGTTAGTATCAGGTTGGTCCTGAATAGGTCTTTCTTATCCCTCTCTAATAGCCGAGAGTGGTTTCAAGTCTCTATAGGTTGTTTAGTGCATGCTTCCCTGCCGCTTCAGTCCACCATACCTATGTAGGCGAGAGCCGCCGAATTCTAGCCTCGCCGTGTACTGGCCTCAGTACTGATGCTCCTCTTTTTTCTTTACCCTTTGTTGTCACCCCTTTTGTTTTAGCAGGTTTGATATCGATGTCGTTAGCAGGGTTACCCTTCCGGCTTGGCCTGGGCAGGGTTATGGACGCCATTGGTTATTCTTCAGGGCTCTTAGCCCCATTTGCATCTTATCCGTACTCAGACGTTGTATCGTTTTCAAGGTGATTTGGATCTTTGTATTCTAAATATGTATTCTTGACTCATGGAGTCGTGTTGTATATATCTGTTCTATGGGTTCCATCGTGGACTATTGTGTAATGGTATTACTTCGTTTTCCACCCGCACGAAAGTGCCTGGTGGGCGTCCTTGAATCGTTTCTATGCGGGTTTGGCGGGAAGCGCTGAAACTTGCATAGGGACGATTCGAGGGTGTTACAGAGGGGGTCTCGACGCTGCAGAGCTCGGTCCAGGGCGAGCGCGACGGGTTGAGGGTGGCCTGGTAGGAGAGCTTGCTGCCGGGGACGGGGCTCCAGGTGGCGACGACGTTGGTCGGCAGGAAAGCAGAGGGCGAGCGCGTGCAGGATGGCGAGGAGGCGGCCATGCGATGCAAGGCTCGAGGCAGCAGGGCAGGGCTCCAGGAATCCAGCGGCGAGGACGCGGGCTCGGGGCGGCCAGAGGTCCTGGCGGCGAGGCCGTGCTTCCAGGCACCGGGTTTGGGGAGAAGAGCATCGGGCCGACGGTGCCGAAGGGGAGCTCGAGGTCATAAGCGGCACGCGACTGCCAGGCAGAGGAGGTGCAGGCTCACGGAGGACCTCCTGCAGGCGTGGTTGCGTGCGGCGGCGGCCGGAGGGGCTCGGAGAGGCGGCGACGCCTGGGGACCAGCGAGGCGCGAGGCGGATGAATAGAGCGCTGCGGGCGGCTCGGTCGTCCGGGCGGCGGAGCTTCGGTCGAACTCGAGGCAGCCTAGGCCCTGGTCGGGCTGCAGAATGGCGATGGAGAGATCGTGGACGACCTGGGCCTTGGCGGCGGCCGGAATGGAGGCGAGCTGCGGAGGTCCCTGGCGAGGTGCTGCAGACGGTGGCGGACAGGTCGAGGGAGAGGGCACGCCGGCGGCGGCACCCGGGTCGAAGCAGAGGCGGCCAGATGCGGTGGTGCTCGGGTCGCTGCAGGGCAGGAAGGGCGAGGGCGCGCGGTTAGCGAGGTCGGCGGCTCGCTGGCGACGGGGTGGCAGCCGACGAAGGGGCCGAGTGGTGGTGGGTCTCGCTGGCGGCGGCGGCCAGACCTCGAGAGGGAGGGCGTTCGCGAGCAGAGAGGCGAGGGAAGGGATCGCGTGGGGGGTAGGTGGTGAGAGGATCGAGGGAGTGGGGTCGTGAAGGGTGGGTCCAGTTGTGTCGGACGAGATGGGGTCGCACGGCAGGTGCATCACACGGCGGGGTGGAGGCGTGCGTGTGTGTGTCGCTCAGCAGCTGGGTGTGCGGTGGTTGTGGTAACATGACATGCGGGGTGGGGCGCTCGCATCGCTGGGTGCGGGCTTGTCGGTCGGGTCGGGTTGCAGGCCTGTCGCGACGCGTGCGCCTAGACAGTGCGGTAGTGTGTGCGTCCGTTGCGCGCTGGGTGTGGCGTTGGGGCTGTGGACTGGTAGGTGGGGTGGTAGGTTAGGGCAGATTTAGTCTAGGGTTTGGTTGGTATAGTTTGGGCTAGGCCTGCCCAGGTAGTAGGTCGTCTGGCCTACGGGCTGGGCTGCCTCCCCGGTAAAACACTTTATAAAATAGTTTTCTTTTATTTATTTTGAAATATTCTTTTGTAAAATAGTTTAGACAAATAAAAGATCCGGACGGACCGAGGGTTTTATGTTTGAAATAGAGAGGGGGTCTTTAGAAAACAAAGATAGGCTTTTGGAAAATAGTTTTTAGGCAAAAGATGCATGGTGACATGACGATGCTCAAATGCAATGTGGCATGATGACATGAGCATGCAGTTATGATGATGCACAACGGAAATAACAAGCGATTTTCTAGTAGTGGTTTTATCGGGGTGCTACAGCCCCCTTGGTCGCCCCTCTCCTCGTCGAGCTCCTGCAGCCAACCGCTACTGGCCGCACTGCGGCAGGCTACCTCCATTTCGACCATGAGCACCGGCACCGCCCCGCTTCCTCGTCTTCCCTGAGGCCAAGGTAGTTGCTCCGGCTTTGCCGCATCCCCTCTCTGCAACGTCCTGTTCCGGCCGTCATCGTCAACGAGCTCGTCCCCGACCTGTCTGACTCCGCATGTCACCAAGGACTCGCGCCACCACCTCCATCTGCAGGGTCGTGCGCCCAGTTCTGGCCCTCCTGCTATACCTTTGAATCTAGATCATTAGGTGTGTCCGTTCAGCTGGAGAACAAAGAAGAGTCCGTTGTGTTACTATTTGGTCATACTGTTTCAAAGGCTATGCTAATGTGTGGTTATGGAGTGGTACTCGTGAGATGCTATGGTGTTGATGTGATGCTGAGTGCTACCCTCCTGACAATAAGTTCGACAGTGGCCCAAATAAAACCGATGAACTGTGGTGCCGATCCAAGTCCGCAATCGATGGATGAAGTTGTAATCCTCGCTGACGTGGAACCGAACAACTTCAAGATGGAGCCTCAAGGTCGTCAACATGGAACGTCAAGATCTTCTTCTCGGACTCGGAGACACCGAAACCCCGAAGCCTCGATCCAAAGACCGGTCCCGCCGGACCCGAACTTCTCGAAACCAAGTCCTTCTCCCCTAATGTGTGACCCTGATCCAACCCCTATTTTTTATAATATGACACACACTTGTTGCATATTGAATCAGTCATACTCGCATGCATATTGTGTGGTTTGGGGGCATTATGCCGATTCACCTCATAATTAAATATGGAGCTATATGCGGGGTATTCTAGTCTTATAATGGCTCCATTTAAATTTGTGTAGCGAACCGATGCCATGTTTTGCCTTGTTAATACAACATTTAAATTGCGGGGTAGCTAAATAAATTGAACCTTCTAATTAATTGCCGGGACCCTAGTTCCGCTTAATATTGCCCAATTGCACTGCATCTTTGCCATGGCATGCATCATACATACATCATGCTGGATATTCTGTCGTAGTATTAAATAGTGTATCTGGTGTTTCTTTTAGTGTTTTGCTTCTTCACGGATTAGGACGTTGAGTTGATGCGAGTACCAACAAGTCCTTCGGATAATGTATCTTCGACAGTGTTTCCTAGGCGAGCAATCTCCCCCTTTCTACCTGTTTTGCATTTATAGTCTTTACTTCCTTCCTGTTGATCTACTGCTATTCGTGTCATGATGCTTTAGTGTCTCATACCAGATATATTCTGTGCAGCCTTTACATTGCCTTGGACACCTCCTATTACCTGTTGTTTGGTAGATATATGGTCTTGAGAGTCGTAGTCGCTTGCTCAGGTGCGATCCCGTGTCGTGAAGTACCACACAGTTGTTGGAATGTTGTCATATGCTTTACGGTGGAGAGGATCATGACTTTAAATACAACTATTAAATTGCTGGGATAACTAATGAAAGAGGCACCGACGGGCAATATATGTTATTTGGTTTTTCATGTCCACTTGTGTCCCGTAGGCCCCGAGTACTTGATACCTGTTCCTTGACTATTCGCACTATCCACATACGGGAGACTCTATGAATCCCCCTTAGCCAGAGCTTGATTCATTTCTTATTTCTTGGGGCCACAAACTAGTTTGGGGCTTTATTACTATCATGTACTTATGCCATGCTTTACCGCTTAAGATTGTACGTGGAGCACCTGTACTGTTTTGGATCGTGCCATGTTTTTGCGGTATCGACAAGCCCAGTCACACTCTCGGGTTCCCAGTCGTTTACAGCCGTCGTCACAAACCCTAGGTCCGTTCCGGAGCCGGCCAACTTCGTTGCGGGTAGCTTAGTGGGGTGGCCCCCTGAAATCTTTTATGAATCCTGTGATTGCTTTGTCGTGAAAGCCTCGTTGGGTTTTGATTTGGTTTTTCCGAGGTTGAACGTGTGTGTGTTGCTATTTGTGCACCCCTACAGGGTAAATCTTTCTGAAAGCCATGTTCGCGGTTATGGACGACTTGGAGCACAGTATCTCGATCATAGACAAGCATAACTAAAGTAGTGCTGTAAATTTGACTTAATATGTGACTAGTAATCAGCTTCACTACAATGGAATGAAATAAAAGTGCCAACAACTGCTGGGTTTGGGATGTCACATGCTAATTGTATTTGACTAGTAAGTACTGCAACTACAACTGAATGGTTAACTAAAACTGCCCACTACTTATGCTATCAGGATGACTCATGCTATCTATATCTGACTAGTAAGTGCTTCAACTATAATGGAATGAATAAAACTGCCAACTGTGTGAGCTCCTCGGTTTGACTTCCTCGTTTGGTCTCGAGGGGGAAATACCAGGATGGGTATGTTTTGGTGTTACTATCAGGTTGGATCCAGATAGGTCTTTCTTATCCCTCTCTAATAGTCGATAGTTGTATTGAGTCTCTATAGGTTGTTTAGCGCATGCTTCGCTGCCGCTTCAGTCCACCATACCTATGTAGGCGAGAGCCGCTGAATTCTAGCCTCGCTGTGTACTGGACTCATTACTGACCGCTCTCTTTTTCCTTTTCCCTTTGTCGGCACCCCTTTTGTTTAATAGGTATAAGTTCGACGTCGTTAGCAGGGTTACCCTTCCGGCTTGGCCTGGGCAGGGTTATGGACGCCATTGGTTATTCTTCAGGGCTCTTAGCCCCATTTGCATCTTGTTTGTGGTCGGACGCTCTATCGTTTTCAAGGTGATTTGGATCTTTCTATAGTATATCTGTATTCTTGACTCATGGAGTCGTTGTTGTATATATATGTTCCGTGGGTTCCATCGTGGACTAATGTGTAATGTTATTACTTCGTTTTCCACCCACACGAAAGTGCCTGGTGGGCATCTTTGAATCGTTTCTATGCGGATTTGGCGGGAATCGCTAAAACTTGCATAGGGCCGATTCGAGGGTGTTACAGATAACAACAAAGGTAAAGAACCAGGTATAAACTATGAGTATGATTGCATTAAGTCATTCGCAGAAACTGCTGATTTTCAAGAGATTAGTGCTAAATATGGTATTGATCCTCAAATTCTTATTGATTGCTTTAGAGCCTTTTCTTCCTATATTAATGCTCCTAAAGAAAAATGGGACATGTATCATGAGCCTTTTAAAGACACTTGCATGGAAAATGAAATTATTATTAATGATAGCAATAAACATGCTCAAACCTCTAAAAGTACTATTTCTTATAAGCATGTTAATTTTTGTGGAATACATAGACCTTGTGAGAAGAATCAAGTTGAAGAAGAATATTATATCACCCACAGGAATGAAAAAACTAGAATGTGGTATAGGGCTTTAAATGTTCTTGGTAAAAAGGTTTGTGCCCTCTATCCTTTTATTTGTGAACTTTGCTTTGAAGTGGGTCATTTCAATTTTCAATGCTCAGGCCATAATAAGCCCTTCTAATCCAATGAGTACTGCAAGTTTGTATTGTGATGACATGATCACTCCTAATCAGCATGATGAACTTACATTATTTTTGGGGTGTGAAGAGTTATCAAGAAAAACTTCTTTGATAGATATGAGTGCTTTTGGTATGAATAGTGTCATACATGGTTGTCATCTTTATTGTGTTGATAATTTCCACACAAATACTTACATACAAAATATTATAAAATATGAGATTTTACCAAAATATGACAGGACTAATATGTGTTTTGATCTTATTAATGAAAAGAAGGAATCCTCCAAAGTTTCTTCTATTGTCTCTAACAATAAACTAGGGTATATGGAGAAGCTTCCTTTCAAGCCTCTCCCTCCTAATGAGAAGAAGAAAAAGAAGAAAAGGAGGAGTAAAAGGAGAGAGGAAATGGTATTTTCCCCTAAGCATGTTGCTCCTATTATAGTTTTTGATGAGTCTGAACTTGATGATGTGCCTATGCCTCTTACCTATAGTAGTGATCATGATTGGGAAAATCACACTACTTTTGATATTGAAAATCTCTTCGGTACCAATTCTGAAAATGATGATATTAATAATTGTTGTACTATTAGTTCTTTCCATGTTTCTTCCAATGATGATACGTTTACAAATGAACACACTTTGGAAGATAACCATTCTATTGCTTATGATGATACTATACCTCCAAGATATGATGATTGCAATGATGAATATGATATTTTCAGTCCACCTACTATTGAGGAGGAAATTAATTATGATTATAATATGCCTCCTATATTTGATGATTATGGTGATGAGAATAATAATGATAGCTATTTTGTTGAATTTTCTCCCACTACAATTAATAAGAATGCCTATGTTTATGTGGGGAGTATTAATTCTCTTATGTATGTGGCTCATGATAAGAATGTTTCATGTGATAGTTATATTGTTAATTTTATTCATGATGCTACTGAAAGTTATTAAGAGAGAGGGAAACATGGTCTTATGTATCTCAACATTATTAAGTTTCCCCTCTTTATGTTGAAAGTTTTGAAGTTCCACTTGTTTTGATTTACTATGCTTGTTGCTTTGTGCTTTCATGACTTGTTTCTTTACAAGATTCCTATGCATAGGAAGTGGGTTAGACTTAAATGAGCTTTGAATTTGCTTCTTGATGCTCTCTTTTACTTCAATTCATATTTCTTATGTGAGCATCTTCTCAAAGTATCATGCCTAACTTAAAGCCGTTAAAGAAAAGTACTTACTGGGAGATAACCCAAAAGTTTTAGATGAGTCTTGGAAGTTATTGCTTCAGTAATAACCTCTCCTTATCCTTTTTATTTGCTTTTTTGTGCCAAGAGTAACCTCTAATGAGAGAGAAGTAATGCTTGTGAAAGTTGTTGTCCCGAAACAGATTTTTGTGCTTCACCGTAAAAATTTGTGTAAAATCTTTGTATGTCTTTTTGAGGCATGAATTTTTGTGCTTCTTACCCAGGTTGTTATCTAACTTTCGTTAGTTCAACACTTTTTGATTTGAGCAACATAATATATTCGAAAAATTGGTCTTTACCTGCTGGTCTGTTTTGACACATTTCTGCAATTATTTGTATTTGCTTCTTGTTGGTTCCTTTTTGAGTTCTCTTGGGGAATTGAGCTTTTTGAGGGAAGTACTACAGTAGCTTGTGTTTTAATGGAAGTTTAATTGGTGTTGAAACTGAACCCAAAGACTTATTATCTTGAGTGCACTAATGTTTCTAATAAAGATTGTGTGAAGTTTTGTATGAAGGAAAAATTTCAGGTGTATGGAAGGAATGATGTAATGAGATGAAGAATGGACTAAAGCTTAAGCTTGGGGATGCCACGCATGCCACCCCAAGAAATATCCAATAAGTACAAGCGTCAAAGCTTGGGGATGCCCAAGGCATCCCCTTCTTCATCAATAAAAATCCCAGGTTTCTTCCAAACACTTCATTTTTATTGTTTCATGCACAATTGTGTTGTTCTTGGAGCGTCTTCTTTTTCATTTTCGTTTTGGTTTTTCGTTTGCTTGGTTTACTTATTTTGCTTGAATAAATTGGTTGGACCCCCTCTTTCATTTATGAGGTTTGAAATAAGTTGGTTTGGATTGGAAAGAGTAGGAAAGTTCATGCTTAAGTGGTAAAAGGAGCTTGTTTTTGACTGTGGCCTATGCTTTGTCATGTCATGCTTGGTATTGTTTTGGCTTTATGCTTAGTTATCTTTGCTGTAGCATGACATGTTATAAACAATTGAGATTGCTTAATGTGCCTTGGAAGGATCATGCGTTGTTTTAGCATATTAAAGCATAGTATTGTGGTATTCTCCTTTGATGCTTTATTTGGGTTGACTTGGCACATGCTCACACCATGTTATGACTATCCAAAGTCAATATAGCCTTGATGATCCTTTAGTTTTCGACTTGTAATATCACTTTATGCTTTAATCAATGATGTTTTGTCGCTTTGCATGATTATGGCCATTATTGCTCTCTTAGTTGGTCACTCCCAGTCTTTTGCTAGCCTCCGTAACCAAGTATGAGTTCCACTCATGCATCTAACTCCTAAAACCAAGTTATTCCAAAGAGTCCACCATACCTACCTGTTAGCATTTGCTATTCCAAGTATATTCATGTTTTTATCTACCTTCCGAATTAAACTTGTTATGTGAAAATTAGTGATTAAAGCTCTCACGAACTTTATGGCACACTTTACTTTATTGCATTTATTAACTTGAACCATTGTGTCCATCTTTGTTGCGTATATGCTTGCGCTTTATAAGTTGAAATTAGCAGAACCATGCTGTCATGGGGAAAGCTTTCAACATTGCACTTGTACTTTGTACCTAGTTGATATCATGCTCTTTTGTCTATGGATGTCGTCGGTGTGAAATGAAAGGGGAGCTTGTAAGTCCATGGAGTTATGTATATGTGTTAGAGAAACGCCTGGACCGCTGGTCTAATCCATGCTGTCATGGTGGAAACCTGCAGCGTAACCATAATGAGTTGTCTATGAAGCATTCTTCTTATAAAAAAAGAGTCAGATATTGAGAAAAAAGAGGAAAAGAGAAAAAAAAAGATATATGAAAAGAGGAAAGAGAGAAAAAAGCACCATATTCCCATGGTAAATAAGAAGATTGCTGAGATGCTCGCTGTCTGCTTGCCTTGTCATTTTGATATGAGGATTCTTCCGTATCATCAGGCAAGGGGTACCCCATTGGCGGTTCTCTATGATACACATGTACTTACAATGACAAGAACTTACCGGTAACTAAACTTGAGTAGCATGAGGAGCGGCCCTCGTATTCAAGGGACATGAGATTTCCAACTTATACTTTGTCAAGCATATACTTCATAGTTTGTTCACTTTAACCTTAACCACTTCAAGATGCTTATGATAGGGGCAATGAGAGCTGAAAGCTAATAAGTACCATAATTTTTGGAAGCTCCTTATGAAACTTGAGTCTCTACTTCCTTCTTTGAAGGCCTTTCTTTTACTTTTATGTTGAGTCTCCACCTTCTATCTTTATGCACCTACTTTGAGAGCATAGTGGCCATTCTTAGTTCTATGTGCATTGTCCCAAGACTTGTTGATTGATGCATAACTTGATATTGCTTGTTCTTAAACTACTTGTATCTAGTCACTCTTATGAACTTTGAAGGTGTCCTATGCATTTATGTTTGCTACTCTATGAGGGACAAGCCGAATGCCACTATGCTATGTTTTCTTTATGTGAAACAAACAAATGTCTTGCAAAGCATTGCTATTCATGAATCTTTTGTTTGTATCCTTTCATGTTACAACATAGTTGCTATGTCTTATTGTTAGAACTTTATCTTTCATGCTATGTTGAAGTACTATGATCCCAGCTATCCATGTTTTACAAATACTTTGATCAAGTTTATGATGGTGCATGTCACCTCAAAAATTATTCTTTCTTTTTATCACTTACCTACTCGAGGACGAGCAGGAGTTAAGCTTGGGGATGTTGATACGTTGCAAACGTATCCATAATTTTTGATGTTCCGTGCTTGGTTTTATCTACTTTCTTATGTTTTGTCCACACTTTGGAGTACTTTTCATATGATTTCTTGGACTAACCTATTAACAAGAGCCACAGTGCCAACTGCCTGTTTTCTGCTATTTTTGGTTCCAGAAAGACAGAAAATGAATATTCTCGAAATTGGACCGGACAAAATCCAAAGTCGTTATTTTCCCAAAAGATTCACGCAGCCAGAAGGAGAGCCGGAGAGGGGCCACATGGTTGCCAAACCACCCCTAGGCGTGGGTCCCCCTGACCACGCCAGGGCATGGTGTGGGCCCCCTGGATGGCCACCGACCTCGCCCCCTCACCTATATATTCCTCCAGATACAAAAACCCTAAATCAGAAATCCACGAAATGTTCCGTAGCGCTGCCGCCACCGAAGGGGAGATTCGGGGGACAGAAAGTCTCTGTTCTAGCACCCTGCCGGAATGGGGAAGTGCCCCCGGAGCCATCTCCATCGATCTCCACTGCCATCTCTATCACAGTTGCTGATTCCCATGATGATGAGGCAGTAGTTTTTCCTCGAGGCCAAGGGTTCTACTGGTAGCTATGTGTTCATCTCTCTCTATGCGTGATCATATTGTGATCATGAGCTTGTAATCTATAGATATACCTTGCTACTCAAGTGCTTTATTAGATCTCTGCTCTCCCCATGTGTGTGAAGTTGATAGTGTGCACACCATGGTGGCACTTAGGCTAGAGATTACAAATACTTGTTATGAGTTATATTTGGAGTTGGATGTTTCTATGAAATTGTGGTGTTTGTTTGAACCATCTAGTGCTCAAGGTGACACTGTGGGGTTATCTAGATACAACTTTGAGGAGTGTTGTTATAGCCCTACCAATGATTAGAGTGTCCAACCGGAGAGTAGTTAAGAGTAGTATCATAAAGAGAAGATATTTATATGAGAGTGTTCACTAGTGAAAGTATGATCCCTAGGCCTTGTTTCTAAGCATTGATACACCGTTTGTAATTAGATCTGTTACATGTTTGCTTGCTTCCATCTTTATTTCAGTTTGCCTTTAGTCTTTTACCACGTCAACCACACGCCAACAAGCTATTTTCTGGTACCGTTGTCTTATATCCATACCACTTGTATTTCACTATCTCTTCGCCGAACTAGTGCACCTATACACCTGACAAGTGTATTGGGTGTGTTGGGGACACAAGAGACTTCTTGTATCTTAATTGCAGGGTTGCTTGAGAGGGGATACCTTTGACCACTTCCTCCCTGAGTTCGATAAACCTTGGGTGATCCACTTAAGGGAAAACTTGCTGCTGTTCTACAAACCTCTGCACTTGGAGGCCCAACAACTGTCTACAAGAATAGAAGTGCGTAGACATCAGGCATAGGGATGGATGGATGGGCGTTGCATGGACAAGATAATTCATATGGCAATCAAGACATAGGGTATTTGTAGATAAATAAGGTAAAACACCCAAGTACTAAATAATCATAGGCATATATTCCATATATAGTCATACGTGCTTGCAATGAGAACTTGCACAACATCTTTTGTCCTGCCAGCCCGTTTGCAGCGGGGCCTCAAGGGAACTACTAGCAATTAAAGTGCTCATTTTAATAGAGCACCGGAGCAAAGCATTAACACTCCGTGAACACATGTGATCCTCACATCAAAGCCATTCCCTCCGGTTATCCCGATTGCTGTCACTTCAGGGCCTTTGGTTCCGGACAATAATATGTGTATACAACTTGCAGGTAAGACCATAAACAATACTATCATAATGAATCAATAACAAGTTCAGATCTGAAATCATGGCACTCGGGCCCTAGTGACAAACATTAAGCATAACAAGTTGCAACAAAGTCAAAAAGCACTAATAATAGATACTAGGCACCATGCCCTAACAATCTGATGCCATTACATGAACAATCTCATCCAATCCCTACTATCCCCATGGCCTACAGCGGGGGATTACTCACTCATAGATGGGGAAAACATGGATGGTCGATGGAGAAGCGATGGTGATGATGATGGCGATGATCTCCTCCAATTCCTCGTCCCGGCAGGGTGCCAGAACGGAGTTACTGGTTCCGAATCGTGGAATCTGGTGGTGGCGGCGCAGCGGAACTCTTTCTGGAAAAACGTCGAACCCCCTTGGTTTTTAGGTCAAGAGGAAACTTATAGGCGAAGAGGGAGGCCGAGGGGGCAGCCGAGGCGGCCACACCACCCCCAGGCGCGGTCTGGCCTGGCCCGCGCGGCCAGGTGGTGTGGGCCCCTCGTGGCCCTACTCCGTCTCGTCTTCTAGCTCCGTGAGTCTTCTGGTGAAATAGGATTTTTGGTATATTTTCCGGGTTCCTGATAGTTGATTTTCTGCACAAAAACTAGACACCAAGGTAATTCTGCTGAAAACATCGTCAGTCCGTGTTAGTTGTATCCAAATCACGCAAGTTTAGAGGAAAAATAATAGTAAAAGTGTTCGGGAAAGTAGATATGTTTTGAACGTATCAAACATCTCTCTACCATGTGATCCAAATGACATGTCACCGCCCACTGAAGGCGATTAACAACTGCCGTGTTCCTCAGTTTGGTTTCAGAGAGAGGGGTGGTGCACGCGTGCCACGACGGCGGTGTGGTGCACTTCCTAGAGAGGTGGGAGCACCACGAGGTGGGCGCCATCGACGTCGACCGGATCGATGTCGTGTGGAAGGCGGCGCTCAAGCACAGGTTTACGCCGTCATGATCGCTCGTCGAGGCGGCGCGTACTTAGGTGAAGCGCAGGCGCAGAATGCAGTCGAGATGAACCAAACTAAGATCGCTCCCTCCCTCCGTATATGTTAAAGCTAGCAGTATTTTTTTACCCCATTCTTGTCAAATGCACTAATACTGATTTGACAAGAGATTAATTAATTAAACTCCCCTTGGACAACATATTTGTTCTTCATATCTCTCTCGTGACAAAAAAAATTACTTAGAGTTTTGTCTTTTGAGGAAGTGGTAAACCGTGATTTCTGTTACCAGAAATCTTACATTACTCTATACCTTAAGAGTGAGAAAAAGGGAGTGCTCTCAGGCCATCAGCCGTGCACGTTGCCGCTGCCTTGTGGGCCTCCTTGCCTGTACTCCACGCGTATATTTGACTAACCGAGACCTGAGGATGGCTGTGGGCCTTTGTCGCCTGTTGTGGCTACTCGGGCGGGGGCTGGACGTCTGTACATTGCCTCCTTGCGCATGCGCTATGCCTCGGGCATCGGCGGGCAGCTGGTGAGCGGTGAGTGCTGGTCTGGACACGTGTTCACTTGGAAATTGATTTTGTGTGGTGACAAGGATTCTCTAATGTTTCAGTTTTTAGGGAAATTCTCTAATTATTCATCTGCGACCAAAAATTCCCAATCAGTCTCTCTCGGTCTCCCCTCCCAGGCTCTCTTCTTCCTCCCACGATCTCCTGCGCAGAGCAGCGGGTTGGCGCCGCGACGCCTCCGAGCTCCTCCAGTGTCATCAGCATCCTCTCCGGCAACCCTCCAGGCCTCGCTAGCCCACAGAAGCAGCTGTGATAGGATTGGTACAGCCGCCAGCCAGCCTCCGTTGTTGTCACCCGCCTCCTCTGTACGCCACCCTTGGATCCGTCCTTCTCTGTCCAGGTCCCCACCTCCATCTTCCACTCCTCTTTGTCCCGAGCGGCGGTGGAAGAAGGATCACACTGCCTTGGAACATGTTGCAGCACCACCCGACTCCCTCCTTCTCCGTCTAGGTCGTCGCCTCCATCCCACTTCCCTCTTCGTAGCGAGCGCCGGCGGAAGAAGGACCACATCGCCTTGGACCAGGCTGCAGCATCTCCGGGCTCCGTCCTTATCCGGCCAGGTTTCCGCCTCCATCCTCTGTTCGTCGCGAGCGACGGCAGAAGGAGCACACCGCCTTGAACCAAGCTGCAACCCTAGAACCAGAAGCGGAGTCAGGTGCACCTCTCCATGTCTCTGTTACGCACACACAAACACACACATCTAATCTCCACCCTCTCTCTGCATCTCAACCTCAACTCGCCTCACCTCTTTGATCCGCTCTGAGCAAGCACCAATAACACTCCAAGATGTCATCCATGGCGAGTTTCTATGCCACGTGGAGGAAAATAAGGCTGAAAGCCGGTGATAAATGGTGTTAGGATTTTTTCGGTGACACGCAGTTGAGCTCAAGCTACAAAAATGCAAGGAATATTCTAGCCCCTTTTGTACGGAAAATAAATTGTTGATGCTTTGCTTGCTCTATTTCACACATCATACTTCTACTATTCTTAATCTTGAAATTTGTACGCAAGGCAACATCTCGCCCTCTTTTAGAAAAAAAATTGCTGCCGCTTTCTTTGTTTAATATATCGTGCTATTGTTATTGTTACGGCTGCTATCGTTTATATGGTTTTAACATAATAGATGATTTTAAGTTTGTGATAGTGAGAGTTTGTTCTTTATTCATTGGGTCAAGCTAGAATAGTGTCGTATTGCAGTGATTTGATCATCAAAACTTCTGATGCTGTAGTGCTCACTGCCTACCGTGACCTATTTTTCCATTTCTTTCGATAGACACTATTCAGATGTGCTAATCTGTGAAATATCTCATGGATGAACTAGGACAACCGGAAGACCTGCAACAGAGATGAGGCGAGCTGTCGGAAGGATCTGCTCAACTGTGTGTAAGGCTACTCCCCAAACTGCTGAAAGAAAAACTGAACCTTCTGTAAAAAAATCACAGATCAATTTCTTTTCCTTCTTTTTTGGTTGATGTTTGATCAGGTGTGATTCATCATGTCGCTTTGCACCCAGGGGAGGTGAGTGACAACTATTGAAATCTTAAATAAGTATGTGATAGGTGAACACATATTTAACCGTTTATGACCATGATTTAATTTGACACTGCCTGACAGTGAACACAAATTACATATACCTTGCACATGACGAGTGCCTATCTATATATAGGGTGGAATTTAAATGCCAAGTCCTTTTTAAAAAATTATATCGTTAACTATAGTCCTTTTTGGGAAATCTTTAATTGCATGTAGCGATATTCGGTTCACTTAAACTAATCTTACATGTTGAATTAGTACCCTATTTAAATAATCGAAAGGTTCTTTTGGCTCTTCAGAAAACAAAAGGCCACAACCTGCATCTCCCAGAGAAAGTACAACGTTCAGACCATTTAAGCTTAAGGCTAGAGCCAAATTTCTTTCAATACAAGCATGCTTTAATGGTGTTTCCACCTTAAGAATGTTTGAATATATTGTACAACCGGAGCTTGTCTTTTTCTTTTGCAGAGCACACTTCATTGTTGGACTTCAGGATATGCTAAGTAGAAGAACTGACATAATATGAAATAGTGCAGATCAGTTGTACATGACTGGAGTCAGGAGTGATGGAAGAAGGATTGTAGGGCGAGGTCAGAATTTGCAAAAACATGCACACTGAATTCTGGTTCTTGCCAATAGAGTATACTACATTATTATTATATGTACACACATTTGTATGTACAAGTTACTTTTCATGGTCTACTTAATTTCATATTCATATATTACATAATTTATATTTTAATGTAAGTCATCAAAACAACCTATAGAAACTAACCTGAAAATATATGCATTGAATTTGAATTTCTCCCGGATAGATTCTCTAGCTCCATATTTTGTTGTTGATATTCAAATGTATTCCTATATTGTAGGGTCTAATGTGCCATCTTCATTGGATATTACTAGCATTGACTATAGTTTTTCTATATCTTTTGCTGACTTTGATCAGGAGGACGTCGTCCCTTATCTGCCTGCTACCGGCATTCGTCAGCACACATGGTACATCCTCTATATCTTATGATTTGTCTTCTTCAATTTTATGCCTTTTCATCCATATAATTATTGTATGATTTTGGTTATTCTCTCTATAGTCGTGTTGTTTCTCTGATTAGGCTTTTCTGCATACGGTTGCAGGTAGTCCTTTTTTCTCATACATGGGCTGCTCTTCACTGTTGTAGGTGAATGTTCATTCAGAAGTATCGGCCGCTGTTGTATGCATGTCAGTGATGCCTTCTACTACTTAAGGGGTTCAAGAAAGGTATTTGTACGTTTTCGTCCTAAAAAGAAAACAATGAAAAGAAGATGTCACTCCTTGAGTTTCTTTCTACAAATTTCTGAGGATACATTTATGACTATATCACTAGGTTGTATGAATATGCTTGAAGTTTGTCTTGTGCAATTGTGATTGACTAGAACCAAGGGGAAAGTAAGGTTTAAGTGGAATGGAAGACATTCTTTTTGTCAATATTTGAATTAAAAAACCTAGTGAGGACCATTCAGAGGCCATTTTGTTTGGTTGTTCATTCATTGAACGTTCTCTTTATCCAACACCACCAATGTCGGTACGAGGCATTACAAGAACACCTCCCATTCACCATCCTTTGGATGTTAACTTTTGTTTTTGTTATGAGAGATCTCTAGGTTTTTCTTGGCCGCCTACAAATACTTGAAAGAATTACGAATTCTATCTTTGTCGATATATATGTAACAAAAAAATTCACGCTTCCCCATGATTTTTGCGCTAAAAGTGTAGAAACTGAATATTCACATTTGATCACATTTGATCTTTTTTCTACTGTAGTATCATGACTGCTTTGCTAGCCCTGATGCTTTCATCTATGCAAGATTAGATAGGTCCTACAAGTGACCATTTCAGTATAAATCTCAAGCAAGTGAATACGATGTATGGAACTACGTGTATGTTGCTGACTTTCTTCACTCCATCGTAAATTTGAAGCTCTTACTCTCAAAAGGATGTACAAACCGAAGCTGGAGCAGCTCCATTTAGATCTATGATTCCAGGATTCAAGTACATACTATTTTTATATATTTATCGGAAGAAATCTGAAGCTATAACTCTTATGAAGGCTCAGGTATGGTATAAGTGCTTAGATAATCTGCTTTTACTACATAGACGATATCTAAACATTTGAGTCATATTGTGCATCACATGTTGATTCTTTATCTAGAACTCATATTGTTGTCCCATGGATATTTATAAGCTACATCCCCTCTAAATGGATAGTTACTACAATATTAAGATATAGTTGTTAATATGTATAGTTCAAGAATTCTTTACATGATCGGATGGAAAAAGGTCAATTCCATAATGTTAGTGGCCACTGCGCAATTGTGAGAATGGGTAGAAGTAAATCATTTGTATGATGAAAATGTTTGACTTTTGAGTGATCCTAAAATCACTAATGAATATAACCCTCCGCTCTAAGATAAAGGCAAGATGTAGCTGGAAACATCTTTAAGAGAAGCGGCAACATACACTATTGATCAATAAATTTTGCATTATTAAATAATAAACTTATTAAAGAACTTTTCTAGTGGTAGCTCCAGCAAGATCAGTGTTGGCATCGCCTTTATTTCCAGGGTTTTCGGTACTATACATTACATTGTATGTTGTTGATACTACCTTGTTTGATTGTGCTGAAAACATCTTTAAGAGAAGGGGCAACATACACTATTGATCAATGAATTTCACATTATTAAGTAATAAACCCATTAAATAACTTTTTTAGTGGTAGCTCCAGCAAGATCTGTGTTGGCATCGCCTTTATTTTCGTTTTTTCATATATGTTATATTGTACGTTGTTGATACTATCATGTTTGACCGTTATGTTCCTACAAATATAATGGGCATCTAATCTTAATACCTAGAAACTATTAGGCACTCAGATATCACATAATAAATCATGTCCACTGGCATATGTTATGATCCCAAGAGACCAAACCAAGAGAGGAGAAGATACCTTTGTAAGGAAAGGAAGAGATGGGAAGTGAGTAGGACCGTAGCAAAAATGATGTGTAGTCTACGTGGTCCCATCCTATATATGTATGCTATGTACATGGAGTAATATTGTTTGTATGCTAGAAGAATAATCTTCCTATACTCTGGTGTTATACTCTAGACTAGAGTAGAAATTTGCTAGGCGATTATTTATATTTTTTAAGCTTTGTTTGGGATGAGTTTTGACGCTTCTTTATGGGGATAAGAATTGATGCTTCGACTAAGCAAATTTTTTCACATAAGTTAGGTAATTAATGACTTCCATTCTTATGAATCATAGATATGCATTTTGGGGCAACACCGTATGTCTGCGTGCGGTGAAGCATGTAACTCGTGATAGCTGCGCAGAGAGAAATGACTGTGAATCTACCATGTTGGCCACGTCATGCAAAAGAGAGATGTAGGTAGCGAGGCGAAGCTCGTATATTCATCTAGTATAATATATGTGTACCATTTTGGCAATGTCACTAACATATATATTAGTCAATTTGAAATTTCTGATGTAACTCTCACCTAGAAGAGCAAAGATTTTTGATATAACTCTCACCTAGAAGAGCAAAGACATGGCATAAAATGAAGCTATAATAACACAATGGAAACAGAAATACCGAATCTAAACTAACTGGATTCATCTTGTTCAAAGAGAGATGTGAATTGAAATAAACATCCACAAGTATAGCTATAGTAGTTATTTAACATCTATAACTGAAATCCTATTTTTAGTTCTTGTAGGCATATACGCAAACATGTTGGGAGCAACAAACCCATATTTGTGTTTTTCTGAGGTGTCTGTGCAAGACAAATTGAAAATCAAGGCAATTTCTTGCCGTACAAACTAATCAGCAGCTACCCATGTGAGAGAGACAAAGCAATAACTGCCGTACAAACTAATCAATTCTTCAGATTTTGGTATTTATATCCACATGTTCTGCTTAATATAGAGAGAGGACCAGCAGCAGCTGCCCATGTGAGAGAGAGAACAGTAGCAGTACGTAGAGATAGATGCAGCAGCGGAGCTCGCGAGGGAGGGAAATAGAGCAGCGGGCGGAGGAAAACTCATTCAGAAGGAACCATGGACCAGCTCGGAGGGCGGCGAGCCGAGGCGTCGGCTGTCGCCGATGCGGGCGACAGTTTCTCCGGCAAGTGCGTGCAGTCTTTCCCTCCTCTCCACTTAGCACACCTCAGCACAACAGGTCGTCGGTCCTGCCTTGCCGTCCATGTCTAAGGTCGTCGCCTCCACCTCGCGTCGCCTGTGCACCAAGACAGAGGGGATCAGGGATAGGGTTGAGGGGCTAAAGTACAAAACAACAGGAACGTAGAAGTCACTTGACGGTGGCAAAGGTGTAATATCTCAAATCAATACAGGGGTATAATCGGGAATCCAAAATTAACGTAGTATAAGACCATAAGTGTTTTAATAGTAAAAATATATCCACCTTCATTGTCAAAAAAAAGAAGATATATCCACCTTCGGTAACTTGATGCGACGAGACTAGCCTGACCATAGAGCCCAGCCGAGCCGAACTGCAAGCCCAGAAGCATCCGAAAATAAGCCCACATGTATATATCCACAACCCGTCCGATCCACATCCGCAAGTCGCCTACTCCCACTGTCCCCGAATCTCTCACCCGAGAGGGGAAAAACCAAAACTACAAAAAATCTCGCCGCCGACCACAACCACGACGACGGCAATGTCGGCGGACGCCCCCGTCCCGACGCTGCGCCCGGAGGAGAGGGCAGGTATCCTGACGCTGCTCGCAGCCGCTGCACGCCCGCTGGGCGACGTCGTCGCCGACTTCCTCGCGCGCTTCCCCCGCGAGCGCCGCCTCCGCGTCGGCGCGACGCTCTGCTTCCTCCTAGAGGCAAGCCACGACCCCTCGCCCCTCGACCCTCTCCCCCCTCTCCCCCACTCGCGTACTCTTCCCTTGGACTCCTCCAGCTCATCGCGCCGCGAAAGCTAGCTTGCTTCGTTCGCCAGATTGGGTCGGGGGCCTCTTTGCGGCGGATTGGATCGGGTAGTAGTTCGGTCTCGTTGGCTTAGCGCTTGCGTTTGATGGCTAGATTTAGTGCGTTTTGGTGTGTTCAGGGTGGCTGGGGGGTTGGCATGATGAATTATGATGTTGGGAGTTTCACTTTCCTTTGCTGGGTTAGGCCTCGAACGAACAAGCCGACGGGTTTGATAAAGTGACGATCTGTGTAGCTTGGCAGGCCTCTGGTCACTATCGGTTTTTGTTAGCATTTTCGTTTGGTTACAAATTATTTGATCTGGGTTGGGTCACTGAACTGCTAGATTTAGTGGCATCTTGTTGTAAGATTCATCGATTTTTAATCGATTTGTAGATGGCAATTAGTTTACTATCGGTGAGGTTTTGTATTACATTGCTGGGCAGGAGGTTTGTGCTCACGGTAGAATCAAGCAAATAACCAGTGATGCGTGTGTTGTATCTTATTTATTTGGTTATTGTTATTTGCCGGATGCCATCGGATCAGCAAACTATTTCTTGTAAAAAGAAAATGGCAGACCAAAACAAATGTGTTAAACTACTACTGCCTTTTCTTCAGAGAAGAAGCGCACCTAATGCATCATCAGAAAGAATTAGCAACAAGTGTCTCACATAGAAATCTGAAACGTCCGTGAACTGAATCATTCCATTCCAGCTATCTGGGTGTTTCTTAGAAGTTGGATGGGGATGCAGCTACATAGTGGACTCTGTAGTTTCTGTTTGCAGTTTTTCGAAGAACTTGATACTGATCTATCTTGATCATACCATGAGTTAGTATTGAGATCTCTGTTTATCTCCTCTATTTCACAGAACACGTGTGAGTTTGAAGTTTGACGTGTTATGTTATCTTTTGAACAGGACAAGAAGATGCTTCATCCAACTGGTCGTCTAATAGCATTTGCAATTCTTCATCAGAGTTATTCCTCGCAGCCAGTAAATCCTTATGTACCTCTGCTGTTAAATGTAAGTTTAGAACCTTGTTTTTCAGTTGTTTTGATTTGGATGGTTTTGGATGAAATTCCTTTTCTCCTTCTAATGTACGCATAACATCAAATATGCGAACTTGCAAGCTGGTAGTTTTCTCTGTCTTATAGTTAGAGATGTTGTCCACTGGCATCAACGCATAACAAAATCCATCTTCTATAATATTGTCAGGTTCCGTTTATCCCAACTCTAGCTTTAGCTTCTAACATAAAGAAACTTGAATCCTTGTAACTAAGGCTGCATTTACTACTGTGACCCACATGTAAACTTTTTACGTTAGTTATAGTTTCTGCTGTTATTATTACCCAAGAAGTTGAGATTTAGAACATCAGATCAAGTCTTCTTGTACAACACCGAGGACACTTTTTTTGCCAATTTAATTTCTGTATCAACTGTAGCACCAAAAAGGGTGTAGATGAGGTTTGAGCTCGGGCCACACCATATAATTTCTGCATGTCTAGCTTGTTAGCTTTAACTCCATACTAACAGCTTGATATTGGAGCACTTTCTACCATGATTGTGCTACCTTGATATACATTGTTCTAATAAGCTAAGATCTTGAATACAACATACTGTTAAGGTCAAATCATCAAATGCTACTTTCAGCGTTCTTCTGTTTATGGGCTTCCATGAAGTCAAAACATCTTAATCTTTTAGCATAGTTGATTTGGTGCGCATAATACGGGCTCACAAAACTATGTGTTCTGCGTACAATCTTATTCCAGTTAATGAGTTATACGTGGACTACTCTTCATGAATTGACAGTTGAGACCAAGCTGTGCAAGTGCATAGTGCGCTTGATTGTGTAGCTTTTGCAACAGCTGCATCTTTGCCTGAATGGAGAGCTGTATATGTATTTTAAATATAATAATAGCAACAAAGCGAGGATGACTGAATTGAATACGTTTTGAAATTCACTACCTTAATGTTGGCATTAGACTAGCTGTTTATCATGCTTAAACTTTTAATTTTTGTTATCGACAGGCAGCTTGTGATGAAACATCAGAAAAATCTGAACGAGTATTTGTTCAACTTTTGTTGATGTCGGCCAATGGAAGCAATAACGAGGTATTTTCTCTTGCTCCTTGACTTGTCCATAAAACAGCTATGCTAATATCTAGTGGGACCTGTGATAGCTGTTTTTTCTTGGCATTATATTTTCCATGACTGTGTCGCACTGTCACTTAACTCTGCACATGGACATTCTTTGGACATTCCTATTGTCAAGCAGCTTGGAAGCTATCATTTGATTTATCCTTGTTGACAAGTTCAGTTAGTCTATCTATGCTAATTTTGGCGCTGCTCTGTGTTTGTCAGGTGCTGCAACAGTCAGCTGTAGATTACAGTAATGGACCTGTTTCTGCATCACAGGTAGATTGTTAACTTCTGCTTTAGTAAAAGGAACATATTGGATTTAGTTGATGTAATCTAAACCTAGATTATTTCCAATATTAACAGCCTCTTAACTCAGGGCTCATCTGTTTATTTAGGCCTTATTGCCACGGGAACAGCTTGAGAAGCAATACTGCGGCAGTAGTGTACAGCCGCAGCCTCAGGCTAGTACTTTCAGAAGTGCAACCGTTAGATGTGCTATACCAGATCCAGATATACCTCAAAGTTGTGCCAATTCATCAGAGTATGTATGCTCAGCTGCCTCCTCCCCAAGTTTCGACGTGCTTCGAGTCCTTATTTCTTCTTGTGCTTTTTCTGATGAAATTGTTTGGTTATATCGTATCATGACTAGGATATCACCGCCTGGAAGCAAACAAGAATCTGCTTCTGATGATAGGGAGTCTGCTCTTGCTGCTTTACTCCAAGAAAAATCATGGGGAAGATTGGGTCCCCAATGGATACGGCCGGCACCCCCAAGACTTCATATACTTGATGGGGAGGTAACGTAGTTTGCCGAGAGTTGTACTTTCAATTCAGTTATATTCTTAATATGACTACTTGTTCTGAAAATACAGCTACAGTGGCTGAACCCTGACAACAATCATGAGCTATTGTGGGATTATAGCATGTGTGCTGACACAAGTCGTGGGGCCGCGATCCGAGATTTGATTGCAAGAGCCTTAAAGGGTCCACTTGGACCTGGTCAACAGGAGGTTCGCTGCTCCATTCTATTATTTGTGCTATATCAATTTAAGCTAGGGAGAAATGGTTGTTTCGATAAATATTTAGGCAGCTTTAATACTTTAGCAAGATTTTTTTCATTCTCTTGAATCTTTTCTTTCATCCTGGTGCTGCATATTTATTTGCACATTAAGATATTTTCATATGGTACAAGCCTAATTTATTCGCAGCTTTTCTCAGCAAGTTGTTATAGAATTGGCAAAGGACTCTAAGCTAGTGTATCATTGCGGGATGACGCCACAGAAACTTCCAGTATGTATTAATCTCGTTAATGTTGATCTCCTCCCACATTCCATGTCTTCGGTCCGATACAACTATCTATGGTTTCAGGACCTTGTTGAGCATAATCCACTCATTGCTGTCGAGCTTCTTTCGAAGCTTATGAACTCTCCTGACATTGCAGGGTATGTCCTTTTCTTTTCTCTGGCATGTTCGGTTATAGCGGTTGTCACCGTGGCAGCTTTTTCTTAGTACTGATCCTCTTCCTTTCTAGTTATTTCGATGTTCTTGTGCACATGGAGATGAGCCTGCATTCTATGGAAGTTGTAAACAGACTTACTACTGCGGTTGAACTCCCGACAGGATTCGTCCATGAATACATCTCAAATTGTATTCAATCATGTCAAAACATTAAGGTTTGTTCTTCTTCTGATTCATTCAATTTGAATTTGATGACATTGTTACTTGATCAGTTGGATCAGTACTGTAAAACTAGAGAATAATTCAACCCCATGGCTACACAATATTGCTTTAATGCTTCTGCAAGCTGTAGTTGTACAATTTAATCCCGGTTGCATTTTCCTGCCAGCATATCTAACCTCTGCATGGCGATTTGCTCAGTTGCTCCCTCTGCTTCACTATAACAGTCCTTGGCTCACGGAGAATCCTCTGAAAACATTTGTCCTTTGCAAAAATAATGAATTCTATAGTTATTGTTACATTCTAATCTTTGGGCTTGCTTGAATCCTTTGAAAGAGGCTAGGTCGTTGTATTCTTTCAGTTATTCGGAGTATGATCATTTCTCATTAAGTCTCTTAAGTTTAATGTTCCTTGGTCTTTGCGCACGGTGGGATGAGGACAAATATTGTGAAAAATGGGGAGTGTTGGGGATATACTTTCTGGGTATACCCATTGCGACTCATTGACCAGGGTGGCCCACTTCGGGTTAGAGCTATGCTCCACGGGCGGCCCAGTCAGGAAGAGAAGTTGGAAGCCCATCCGGCTACGGGAAGGCCTAGAAGACTTACCGACTTAGGCTTGTAGCGTTACTTATAGTCCAAGATGTACTATGTAACCGACTATGTAACGTAGCCAGATAGGACTCCTGTAACCCTAGGACCGGATGACTATATAAGCCGTCCTAGGGATAGGCCTTTAGGGCAACAGTCAATCCACAACCACAACCTCAACTCGCACAGGCGAAACCTCTCTTGTAATCTGTACTTCTGGCTCTGCCGTATTACTGGATTGCTAGCAGGAGTAGGATCTGTCCACCGTAGGCGGATTCGAACCTGGTAAAGCTTGTGTGCTCACCGTCCTGAAACACCGTCATCTCACACCCCATCTTTCTCCACGCCTCGAGGACCCCCTCCCGGCGTACATGTCATCAATCCGACGACAGTTGGCGCCCACCGTGGGGCAGGTGACCTTCGGAGCTGCGTTCCGGGCGGAATCTGCGTGAATTGAAATCGGCGAGACAATCGCCGTCGGCCTGGTCCTCTACGCCAGTGACATCCCTCTTGTCCTTCTCGACGAGACTTGGATTCTGGCTAGGGAACCCGTGACCGGCTATACAATCATGTCTTTCGGAGAGATCGATGTTTACCTCGGCTTCGCTGAACCTGCCCAACCCACCCAGCGGTGATGATAGAGGCAGGAGAAGCTTCTGGATCCACTTTGTCCGCGGAGGCGGCATTGTTTCGGGTCTCAGAAAACCCTAATCCCACCTAGCTCGCACTTGAAGCGTAGATAGTGGAGGTAGTGGAGAAGATCGGATCTGAAGAAGATCTCCCCAAGGAGGTCGAATCTCAGGAGGATCTCCCCAAGGAGGTCGAACCTCAGGAAGATCAAAGCAGCAACAACTCTGGATCCGGCTCTACCAATGCTGGAGCAGGAAAATCACTTCTAAGGCACACGTTGAGGCAGATGCTGCTGCTGCGCGGACACGCCAGTATGGAGCAAATCCTTGAAACCATTAAAAGATTCGAGGAAGCTAATGAAGAAAGTCGCAATTACCTTAGGAGGCACGCATCGCACTTTGTCAGATATATTGGATCCGGATCCGGCTCAGCCGATGCTGGAGACGACAACGACTCGGTGTTGGATGCAATCGGAACAAACGCGGATATACCGGCTTCCCTTGAGGATTCCAAGACATCGGCAGATTTCTGAAAATTTGAAGCAGAAATCGAAGAGGAGATAAACTCCAAGGCTGCGGAAGAAGGAGAAGCTATGGATCAAAGCCCCTACAATAGTATGGATCGGAGAAAACTCACCTGAACCTCATGATGATATGGATCTCGGAGATAATCCCGACGTCCAGATGTCCGAGAGTACTGATAGAAGCTTGACTCCAAGAATCGGATCTAAAGCCGTCTTTGCTACGAGTGCCAATAAGGCTAACAAGGCAAAGAAGAAGAAGAAAACTCTGGCAAAGGATCCTCCGGCTAAGGAGGTGATCGCCGAAGAATATGAGCAGGACTTAGACGGTGCTCTGATCCCCTCTGACCCGAAAACATCTCCGGTGGACGGACACGTGGTTACCCCAGGTGCCCGGGAGTTCCTCGGAGAAGCACTTACAACGCCAATCCCAACCGCGGCGGATCTCAATCCGGACGAGTTGGAGGAAAGAGCCATAGCTCTAGAGGCGTATCGTCAGAGACTCCTAGACGAAGCAACTAATCTCGTCGAGGAAAAGCAGCGCATTGCGGCGGCATGTCGGCTTAACTCCCTGTGGCATCAGAAGATCCGGAACGGCCCTGAGTTGGCCAATAGAAATTCGGAGGTTCACAAAACCCTTTTCGAAGGAGACGTAGCCGTGGGAAAGCCTCAGATTGACAGCAAAGGAGACCAGGAGTAGGATCCGTCCACCGCAGGCGGATTCGAACATGGGTAAAGCTTGTGTGCTCACCGTCCCGGAACACCGTCGTCTCACACCCCATCTTTCTCCACGCCTCGAGGACCCCCTCCCGGCGTACATGTCATCAATCCGACGACAAGGAGTAATTCAGATTATTTTGCCCATGGGAGGACTATGCATGATCATTTCTCATCAAGTCTCTCTTAAGCTTAATGGTTCCTTGGTCTTTGCACACGGTGGGAGGAGGACAAATATTGTGAAAAATGGGAGTAATTCAGGTTATTTTGTCCATGGGAATGAGCCCCTTGGTTCTTTTGTGAATTGAATTACTTGCATAGTTGACAGCTGTAGTTGGTAACCCACGTGTAATTAGCAGCAGTTGTTCCATGTTTTGCATGACTGGGGATTAATTTCTGCAGTTATGAAACATTTTCTACTCTGAAGAAAATCCTTGCATGGCTGAATCGCCACTACATCTCATTTTTTGCTTAGAGGCTAATGAGTTTCGAATTATCATTCACTTGGTAAAAGTTCAAATATTGCCAAATTCCATTAATATAAATCATTTTTACTGTGCAGGATAAGTACATGCAGAACAGACTGGTGAGACTAGTTTGTGTTTTCCTCCAGAGCCTCATCCGAAACCAGATTATTAACGGTGAGCATATTTTTGTGTGCTTAGCAGACAACTTATTAATCTGTGTACCGTTATTTAAATTATCAAGTTTTCATTGATTATTAAATGTTTATTATTTTGCCTTCTTGATCCATAATTATTCAAGATCATGATGCAGAACTGTATATTTGCGGTCCCGCTTTTATTACTTCATATGAATGATTATCGCACAATATTACAGGAACTGAGCTATTCTGTGGTATTCATGTGAATCACAGAGCCACAAAGGCCCTTAGTAAAAGCAGCGAGAAATTATACAATCGACTGCTGCTATTTGTATTTATCATTAGTTTTGGGCCATCTAGTGCTGCTATTCAAACCATGAGCTAAATCCTTGTTTATCCTTTGTGGCTGCATTTTACAATTTTTTGAGTTTCAGGACATATTAGTTATGTTCGTGCATGGTTTTTTACATGCAGTTCAAGATCTTTTCATCGAGGTACAGGCGTTCTGCATCGAGTTCTCACGAATAAGGGAAGCAGCTGGCTTATTTCGGCTGCTCAAATCTTTGGAGTGAAGAACCAAGTTGTATGTTGCTATTTCCCATTTCTGTGTATTACTGTTCTGTCATCCTTTTGTTATGTCTGTACATCTTGATTCTCTTTGTCTCACTTGAAGCCACGGGGAATTCATAATTTCATGTTCAGTATCTAAGTTCCCATGATTTTGTCCCTATTTAATTTCATGGGCTATCACAGCATAAAGTGATACATACCCTGATATTCCTCAATTCCAATTGTCAGATAAACTGGTGGTATTGTTATCGTATGTTTGGAGTTTCTGGTTCTCGGTAGTTCTCAGGCCACTGTGGGATGTTCAAGATCAGACGATTTGTGTCAATTTCTTGCAGAATCAGTGGCACCCTCCAACGACAATGCACCCCTGTAAGAGTGGATCAAAAGAGGCACCAAGAGCAGATCCAGATAGTACGCTATTTGTGGTTGGTCGGCAATTAGATCTGTTTGTATACGCCAGTTGTACCGAGACAGATAATAGATGCATGTTTTGGTCTATTCTTCAATATCCATGTAATCTCAAGAATGCCATGAGCTGTTTATTGTAGTCCATGTGTTTTATTTTGTTCAACCAGGACATGTTTTGTAAAATTCGTTGCCACCCTGTGCAGATGTGTTCTCTTGTAGCAAATTTGTTACCTTGGTGGACACTGATTGAAGTGTCCTGGTTCCTCTCTCGTTGGGTTTATGCTATTTTGAATTCTCGAGTAGTTGGATGCAGATGCTCCGTGGAACACACATCCTTGCTGAATAAATGGTATCATGTTTATACAGTAATTAATCTCTTTATATTCGCATAATGTTTTCGAACAACAAATAGCTTTGATTACATTTGAAATGCTTGGAAAGGAAAACCTTTTGTGATATTGAGAATTACATTCTCACAAATGAATTAGTTAACTATGCCACTAGCTCTATCTTCGTCAGAAGACATCAACTTCTTGGTTTCTACTTTGGAGAGCTTTGGAAATGTCACCGGGCTTGTTACAAATTATGAGGAGAGCCAAGTTGCTCCTATTAGGTGTGATGGCATTGATCTTGATACCATCCTTCATGCTTTCCTGGCTTCTTGAGTAAACTTCCTAATGAAATACCTTGGCCTCTCTTTGTTGGTTCATAGACTCAAGAGAATACACTTTCAACCTTTGGAGGACAAGGTGGCCTCCAAGCTAACTCCTTGGGTTGGGAAGCATAGCATGTTAACATGGCCGGTAGGTCTACTCTTGTCAAGGCGGTCCTCACTAGCATCGTCATCTACTACATCACCGTCCTTGATGTGCCTTAAGAGGTCCTCATGAAGATTGGTAGCATTCGAAGGGCCTTCCTTTGGGCGGCCTGTGATAAGGTTACCGGCAGGAAATGTAAGGTGGCGTGGGAAAAGGTTTGCAAGCCAAAAGAACTTGGAGGTCATGGGATCATCAACCTCAACAAGTTTGCTTCTGCCCTTAGAATGGGGTGGCTTTGGTATGAATGGAAAGAGGAAGATAAGCCTCGGGTGGGGCTCCGAAATCCATGCACTCCACTTGACAAAGATCTCTTCGCAGCGGCTACTAAGGTCACTGTTGGTAATGGGACTAAGGCTCTTTTTTGGGAATCCTCTTGGTTGAATGGATTGAGGCCAAAAGACGTTGCCCCCTTATCTTTGATCTCTCTCGAAGAAGAAAAGCACCGTGGTCAAGGCCTTGACCGGGGACTCTTGGGTTATCCAAATCAATACTCAAGTTGGTCTCTCCACACAACACATTGCCCAATTCGCAAGTCTTTGGGAGATGCTTCAAGAGGTCCAAATCGAGCCCAACACTCCGGACACCATTGCTTGGAAGCTCACTAACAATGAGGAGTATTCGGCTAGATCGGCATATCGGATGCAATTCTTAGGGCATACTACTACCTTGATGCCTTCGTTGGTTTGGAAACAGTGGGCAACGCCAAAGTGTAAGTTTTTTACTTGGCTAATCTTGCAAAATAGAGTTTGGACGGCCGATAGATTAGAAAAAAGAGGGTGTCAAAACTGTGGGCTTTGCAAGCTATGCAACCAAGTGCAGGAAACGCCGGCTCACCTCTTTTTCAAGTGCCTTTTCACCATAAGGATTTGGGTGTGCTTGAAGGATTGGTTAGGCCTCCCCGAGCTTGAGCCAAGGGCGTGGATTCACTACTCAAGTGTCATGGAGTGTTGGAGCAATGACATCAACATAAGGGGGGGGGGGGGGGGGGTTGCTAGAAGGGCGTTGGCGTCGTTGGCAATGTTGGTGGCTTGGGAGGTTTGGAAGGAGAGGAATTCTCGGGTTTTTAGGAATAGTTTTTCCACTTCAAACATGTTGGTCGCTAAGATAAAAGAGGAGGCAAATTTGTGGACTCTCGCGGGTGCTAAAGCGCTTTGTAATTTGATGCTGTGAGAGTAGTTTTTTCTTTGTTCGTTTGCTTTTGGCCTTGTCTAAAAGCGGGTTTGTAAGACCTCCTTTTAAACCTCTTCTCTATTAATAGAACCGGCAAGTCTTTTGCCACATGTTTCAAAAAAAAAAACTCCTCTTGGCTAAAACTTTTGTTTTGTTTTGTTTGGGACATTCATCTGTCATTGTACATCTTGTATTGGAAGCATGAGTTTTAGACTGGAAGTGCTGGTACTGTAGTCATGAAATGGTTTTCTTATTCGGATAGCAAGAATTAGCCCTTTCATTTTATCATGTTAGCGTAGCAGTACCAAACTTGGGTCTTGCTGAACCGCTAAGCCACGCAATGACCAACTTCCTTTTTTTTGTTCCTGTTAGATCGATCGTAGTCATGACTTTCAACAGCCGGGTTTGAAGCATCGGATCAGAAGATGATGGGACTTGCACCGACCCTGGCAACGCCCTCGGCAGATACATGCCACGGTTTAAGCGTGCTGCGTACAGGGAGTGGCCCGGCGCGGAATTGATTTCCCCGACCTTGCTGAAACAAACGCCCCCTCGTAATCTAAAATATGTAATAGGTGCCCCCTCACCAGGTCACCACAAAAATCTGATTTTACGGGCCGGTAGATCTTGGCACTAACAAATCTTAGCCATTCATTGGTTTTCACTGCCTCACGTATAAAAAGTAGCCCAGGTGGAAACCCTAGCCCAATACCCGCATAGCCGCACTTCCCCAATCCCACTCGCGCAGCCGCCAGAGCTCCCGCACGCGGTCTCCCTCCCATTCCTCCTCGCACAACCCCTCCCCTCCCAAGCTCGGCCTCCATCCCTCCTCTCCCCGTGGCTCCCTCGTCAGTATGCATGGCGTCCGGCTCTAGACGAGCTCCATCCCGCCCCATCCAGCTTCGACGTTCACGTGAGCAAGAGGAAGGCATGGACGGTTGCGGGCTGAGATCCTCCTATGCCGCGTGGCAGGAGGAGCACGGCCATGCTACGCCACTACGTCAAGCCCACCACTGTGCACCGTGCTATGCCCGGGCAGAACGATTGTTGGGCGAAGGGAGCAGCACCGCCGCGCGCCGTCTCGTCACCGGGAGGAGCGAGATATTACTAAGTGCGGTCTGCAAATAGAGCTGCAGCGTCAGTGAGAGGGAGCAGCACCTCTGCGCGCGTAGGAGCGAGATGGTACTGAGCGAGGTCTGCAAATAGAGCTGCAACATTGGTGTCGTCTGATGTGCCGCCGAAGTCACTTGGCGTCACCTTGCTGCGCCGTTGCGAGTGTCCAGAAAGGTACCTTCCCAAATTCTATTATCTCATCTCCTCATGGTTTCTTGCTACGTGCAAGTGTTTGCTTGCTATGGGTGTGTGCGAGTGACCGTGCGGAAGAATCGTCTACATGGCCACAAGCAACCAAAGGCAACGATCTGCAAAGCTCAAAAAACTTCAGCATGTTTGAACGATTAAGAATATTTAGGGTCATATAGCAGGGGTAATTTTTTTGTAAGCTAGGTTATTATTAGGTGTTCATGATTTTGACAATGTCGTCTATCTAGATGGCCCAACATCTGTTGTAGCCTAAGACTTTCTCACAGTGCTATTTGGCTGGGGTTAATTTTCTGCCGTGCAGTAAATAATCATGGGCACTTTTGGTACCTTTACCTGACAAGATTTTGTTTTCACGGACTTGAACCATCAATTCATCCAGGCTGTTATTTCACTATGGTTTAAGAATCAACTAGAAGATCTGACCAAAAGGAAAGTAAATGGTAACAGCAATGGTAACGAGAATAAAGGGTCTCGATTTGTTATTATTGGCCAAGATCATGTGGATCCCTTGCAAGCTCTTCAAGATTCTAGGCAGTAGGTGAGATTTTCTATAGATATTTATGTTATTCATAACTACAATCAAGTTTGTGAGATGTGTGTGCAGTTTGTCTATTAATTACTTTTTGTTTGTATCTTCTTCTGCTCTTTTCTTATCTATTATTTATTATACTGTCAGGTTTGTGTAAATATGGACAAGAAAAAGTAGAAGAGAAGACTCGCTGAGAATTGGAGGTGGAAAAAACATGAATCAATAGAATAAAAGTAATTTGTTTTATCATTCCTTTCTAGTTCGCTGCACTTGTGATCACACATTACCATTGGTTGCGACTTTGCAACTATTCATTTATGATATTTAAAAAAAATGCAAGAAGCCTTACCTTGTACTTAACCATTAGTAGACTTACTACAATTAATATGCATGTTTTCTATCCTAAATAGAGGTTATAGTCCAATAGTTGTGCCACTGTATATTGTACCTATATATATTGTTGGATACACAACCATAGACAATCGCCTGATCAGCCTATTACAGAAAACACAAAGAGTTTGCACTATGTAAGACATAACCGTGGTGAATGCCACCGGCAGGGCAGAACCACACATGGCTCACGGTGAATAAGGCGATGCGCCAGCACTATTAAAAGATATAGTCTTACATGATTTTTTGCCAAATACAAAAAAGACGCTGAATAATTTACATATATTCAGTTCAGTTGCGAGCTTTGGTTGCATACTTGTTAAATTTCCTAGCAGACTGGTTGCTTAATTCTCACTATCGAATAATTTCGTACTAGATAAATGCTTGCTTAATTGTCATTATTGAATAATTTCATAGTAGATAACTTCTTGCTCAATTATCATTTATTTTGCTCAATTGCTCAAGAATCAACGTACGGTGACTAAGGACTGAGCTGCCGAGCAAGAAGAGTACTACCAGCATCGTTCTTCGAGTTTGGCGACCCTCCCAAAGACCAGAGGTATAACCCCTATATAAATAATGTTGTTGAAATATTTATGGATAGTGAGCATGGTTCTACTTTCGATGTGTTGGGCAGTGAACATGATGATGATTGCTTGGAACCCGATGAAGTTCTTCTGAAGCGACCTGAAGTGGAAGGTTCATGGTTTTGTGAACATGTTGATGATTGCTTACTTTCATTTGAAAGTATGTATTATCATAACCAACAAGCATAGATAGTCATACTTCCTGGTTTTTGTATATTTCATGAAATGGTCTCATAAATTGTGTGTATTTTTTGCAGGACATGTTACGGTATATTGTCATTGCCATGCAATGTTTGTCATTCATGAGTTTCTTGCATGGTTATAGGATCAACATAAATTCATAATTACTACTTGAAAATTGAACACTAAGCATGCATTGATCTAGCTTATTTTAAACCGTTTACAGATTTTGTATCATGAAAGGAAGCTTCTCAGCAATGCTCGAGACCATAATAAGTGGCTCCTATTCGTTATAATGATGTTTCAGCTACGGAGGTAACTTGCCCTCTTAATTAGTGTACCATGTTGCTTTTTTCATCCGGGGTTGCTCCATTTGTTTGATCTAAGGCCACGACAGACACTAGAATTTTTCCTAATTCTTAAGAACACCATGTAATTTTGTAACAATTCCACACTCTTCTAACATAAAAGGAGCGCTTATTCCAGATTCCTAAAAATAATATTTATTGTGTAATTAATGCGTTCTAAACAAGGCTCTGTGAGATATTTGTTCCACTGTAGTTGTTCTTCCAATTGCTATGCAATTAAGTTCCTGAGAGGATTTGCTACATGATTACGGAGACCATGAGATACAACCTGGAGTTTGCTTTTTGAGGAACATCAAGGTCCTCAAATAGACATGTATGGTTGTATTACCATAACTCTGATATCGGGACTCACAAAAATTGTTATCTTCTGTTTATGATGCTAATGTGGTCATAACAAGGACTATCAAAGATTTTGTAATTAGTGTGTTTCCAAACTAAAAAGAAAGGCATGCTTTTTTGTAGGGCTGGGCATAAAACCCGAAAACCGAATGACCGATCCGAAAAGACTTGGACCGAACCCAATACGACCGAAACCGAATCCTTCGGTGCGTAGATCGGTTATCACATCTGGAAAACCGAAATTATGTCGGTGATATCGGCGTCTAGCCTCGGTGCCCCGAACTTACCGAAGAACCGACCCTCAGGCGATGCGGCCGCGTTGACTCTGCTGTCCTCCCAAAAATCAACGATCCCTTGTCAAATTCCCTCTCCAGAAATCGCGGTACTGACCGGCGATTGATTTCCCTCCCCAAATCTCGCGCGAGCGTGATCTCTGCTACCAAAATCGACTGATCTTTGCCTCCCCAGTTCCTTATATAGGGCGGGATCTCATTGCAGCAGTGCCAATGCGCCTGTTCGTCGATCGATCTCAACTCACCATAGTTCCTAGCCGCGGCCTCTGGCGACGACGCTATTGGACGGAATCTCACATCTGAAGACCAAGGCCGGTATGCCGGTATGGAAGGCGTCCGTGATGAGTGCTGCTTCTGCTTCTAGGCTACAAGCTGCAAGGTTCATGCTGTCCTCTTTGTATACTGAATGTCAGTGAATACTAGTGGGTGATCTTCTGTCCCGATTGCCCATCCGATCATTTTAGATGAGAATGATGTCACTTCCGGTCATTGCTATCCTCATTATATACTGAATGATTAGCTCGGTGATGGGGATTTCTTTTGTCTAGGCAGTACAAATTGATTTATATGTATACGTGCAGAAAGATTGAGGCATGTGCGTAGTTCATTGTAGATCTGTAGACCAGATCGATTATTGTTTGGATTTTGATTAACTTTTCCATTCCAGAAGGATTTGATGCAATTATATATTACAAATTTGATGCTATGTTGTACTGATGGTACTTTGGTTATCAACTTCACTTTGCTCATATGTTGTTAGTATCTTACTGATGATAAAACTGGTGTACTCCCTATGTCTAAAAATAGATGTCGCAAATTTTTGTAAATTTGGATGTATCTAGACACTATTTAGTCTAGATACATCCAGATTTAGAAAAAATATTGACATCTATTTTGAGACAGAGGGAGTAGTATACTAGGTTACTATTTATATTTTGATGTCCAAAATCAGGTTTTACTTTGGTTGTGACATTATGCCAAGATCTATTTCAGTTTGCTGTCCTGCTAATATGTTGCTACTTGTAATAATTGACTCAAATATTTTGCCCGAATAGTTATCGATTGCACCATCCCTTCTTATTTAGATGTCGTCTGAGGCAGAGAACATGGGTATAGCAAACCTTGCTTGAACAGGGTCCCAGGTTGTACCCATGTAACTCAATAACATTTACTTTGCATTAAGCAATATGTGTTCATTTGTTGTTATATAAAGCTTGCTACCACTGTAATTATTTCAGAGTTAATTCC
This sequence comes from Avena eriantha, assembly GCA_910589775.1. Lineage (NCBI taxonomy): Eukaryota > Viridiplantae > Streptophyta > Magnoliopsida > Poales > Poaceae > Avena > Avena eriantha. The sequence continues at coordinate 394,365,463 of OU342744.1, read as the reverse complement.
CGAGTATAAGGACATGAAAGCAAAGGCAACCAAGTCCAGCACCACTGCAAAGCATACTTGATATTTGGTGAGCTTCCACTTCATTTCTTTTATCCACACCTCGTTCAGATCTTGAGCTAGCTCAGCTTTGTCAATGAGTTTTCAATATGTATCTTAGTACAACTATCTATATCAAATTTATGATACTCGTGACATTTTATATGATTGGTTGTAGTTCTCAATATCTTGTTGATGATGGTTGAAGAATAATCAATAAAGCTTGAAGTTCAGAAGATGGAGGATTCAAAGGCAGCGACGCGATACTACTGTTCCTGTGCGCTTCCTGATGCTTGTGCTCAACTACATTTTTTTAGTGGAAGTATATGGCGTGTTCTATTTCATCAAGTTTAAGTGTTATTGTTAGTCTTGTGAGGTTATTGTGTCGTGTCGTGGCTAAATTTGCTGGATGTTAACTTTCGAGTCGAATTTGCTAGTATCTAATTTCTGTCAAGCAACTTGCTGTTTTATTTACTTGTTTGTTGTTATTCTTGTTTGTTAAGAAACGGTGCATTGCAGGGAAAATGCTGGAAAAAAATTCTGCAATGCGATGCAATTGTTCGCCTGTAATATCCCAGGCTGGATGCTATCTGTTGCTATTTGCTATCTTTTTTTTTGGGAGTGGAACCTCTCATGTGTTTTGCTAGCCCGGACAAAATCACAGCCCAGTTCACTCAGTAGGTAATAGAAGATTTCAAACCGACCCAACCTAGTGCTGCTGCTCCCAGTGGCCCATTACCCTTCGGCATGTTCAGTCCAGAACCGATCACCGAACCGATCGGTACTGATTTTCTAGGAACCGAAAAGAGTAACGCACCGAAGCACCGAACCGTTCGCTTCGGTGTAACCGAACGCCCACCCCTACTTTTTTGTATGCCTTTTTTGCACCCCAACAATTACAATTTATTTTTCTTGATTCTCCCCGAAGCCTTCGTTCCATATGATCAGTAAATGGCTATTACATAAAGCAGTGCTCTAATGCATCCATGTTATTTTCTACAGGTGATGATGATGTTCGACTCTGCACAGAGCTCCTATACCTAGCTTTCAAATAATTAATGATGTACCATTTATATTTTACGTCTTCTTTTTTGTATAAATTCAATTGGAGGAAACATAAAATATTCACAGAGTGTTTGAAAGATAAATTATTGCTCATACTACTATCGCTAGTTATAGCCTATCGTGCATATGTTTTTCGAGTTGTGGCGATGTCCTCTTTAGGTTCTTATTTAAATTTTTAGCGGACTGTACATTTACATGGATACGCTTATGCATGTGCACCATTGCTGATTCACATGTCAAAAGGAAAATTTTCCTTTTATATGACATAAGCGATTAGTTCCCGCTTATAGAGATAAGTTGTGCTTGTGTGGTATCTCTCTATCGACTAGAGTTTTTTACTAGACTTGAACTGTATAATATAAATATGCATGTCTGGTACGAATCCATTTAACCTAAATCTCTGGAGCTTTTCCAAAGGAAAATAGAACTGTATTGCTAGAACAAATGCATTATTTCAACTTTTGAGTACACATAATATTTGACGATCATTGTACCAGCCACATAATATTAATCCATTTGATAGTTTGACACTTAATTATGCCCACCCTGATCATTTCTCGGTTTTTTCTTGAAATCGAAATTTCGTGTGAAGAACAAAGATGCCATGAAGCTCTTGGATGGTACTTCCATCGTCAACGAGGATAGTGCATGTGGAAGAACCGTAGTGAGCTGCATTTCCTTTAGTAATTCCTTATAAATCCATACATGAACATGTTCCTTTTCCTAGAGGTATTTATTCCTTTTGTTTTCTCCATTGTGTGATGTTGGTTTATCTAGATGTTGGTTGTATGATTTATCTAATCTCGATGTTGTGTGACCTTGTCCAACTGAGTAAATAATACACCCATTGTTTAAACAAGGAATTTATGTTCAAGATTTTAGAAATCTTCAAAGATTTGGTGGTTTAACTTTTGTTTTTGTTGCAATTAACAAGTGTCAGAACTATCAAATTGAACTTTATGTTATGTTCAAATAGTCATATGGTGGTCTTCAGCTTAGTTGTTTCTACATGATTAATGGTATTGGAATAGTGATGCACCTGGTAGATAGTTGATACAAATTTGATTCCTCTTATTTACAGATGTAGATTACTTAGTTTTCTTACAAACTAATATTTTATATCTAACATATTTTACATGTTGCCTTCCCTTCAAGAACCTTAAATAAAATATATTTAATCTTTGCCTTCTCTATGTGCAATCAGTCCTGGTTTCGTTCAGTCATGATTGATTGTGTTGTGGCGGTTGCAGCTTCTCCTGGTGTATGCTTTGATGATCAAAAGGAAGGCCATGACGAACACCTATAGATGGTGGAAGAGGCTCAAGCAAGTGAATTTCAAGAGCATATTGATCATAGGTGACCAAATTATTTTCAAGTACTTTATTTAATACACCCATTTCTTTTGAATATCAAAGACTGAAAAAGTAGAAATATCGTGGAATCATTGGCGTTTTCTCAAACATGTGCATTTATGGGAATGAAACTCCAAAACATAACAGAACAAATAACAAGAAAACCTTAAAAATAATATGTTAAACTAGGTCAAGCGAAAATCACAATTCCACTAGATGGATGGAGAAACCGAACTAAAAAGTCCCTATCAATCCAAAGGAATAGGGTCTAAACAAAGCGAAAATGACAACCTTCCTGTGGAAATGATGAGTGTTTCGCATCACCACCACACGCTGCACCTGGGCCTCGCCATGGCCATATCTATAGGTTCTCTCCTCTCCTCTCTCTCTCTCTATTCATTCATGAACACCTCTTGATGTATTAGCTCATAGGGTAACAAGGCATAACACCTCTTGATGTAATGGTCTCCAAGTTATGACTCTAAATAGTTTATTTGCAGAAATTTCTTGGTGGTGGCTTTGGGGCCATATGCTATCTTCATTCATCAGAACATGCCAAAGCTAGATCATTTTTTAGTCAGAAAGTTTCTGCTATAGGTATTTGAGATGATAACACTAAATCTTTTGTTCCTATTCTATGTTAAATTAGTTGTCCCGTGTTGGCATCAATCCAGAAAACTTAGCTTTCTATGGAGAATTTTGGTGGTGGTGATGAATTACCATCTTTTCCTTGTCATGATAGGTAAACTAGATTAGGGATTTTTGTGGTGGTGGTGATTCAAAATTTAGTTGTCCTGGTAGGTAAATCATACCGAGGTCTACAAAAAAAATATTGGGTGGTCTGCAGAAAACATCTCGAAAATACCTTTTATGTAATCTATTTTTAGTGTTATCATCTCAAATAATGTAAAGTGAGCTAAACCTCACTTTGTCATGGTTGTAGTTGAGATCAATTCATACTGCGTTTCCAAGTTAATTCGAGCAATTTTTTCTTGATGCAGGTTAGTCACAAGGGTTTTGGAAGAACGAGATTCCCATGACTAAAGTAGGACAAGGTATATATTTATTGATGTAGTCTCTTCTTACTTTAGTACCTTGGACCTGCTCTGTTTTGAAACAATCATCTTTCCCATATAATTATGTGATTGCCTCACGGCTACCTATTAATATATTTGTTATATGTGCTGCTATGCAAATTATCTATCATCGGGTGAACTGTGAACGATTAGTTTCTCCTTTAGTGTTCAGGTTTCAAAGGATTAAGAGCCGAATTTAGACTTATTTGACCCCTATATTTTTTCTTCTCTAAAGTCCCTTTGTATTGAAGCTACTGGTTTGCTTCCCTTTTCATTTCTTCCATTTGCTCTCGAGCTGGTAGCTAGATACAGGTAGTCAGGTACACAAGATATTTCGTGGCCTTCTATGTCCTGACAGGTTTGTTAGGTTCCTCCTCCATTGTTTATAAGATTTACTGGTGAGATGAACGTGAACTTGTCTGGTATACACGCCCCCCTCACGTGACCTCTCTAGCGCTATGTTTGTCCCTCCCTGTGAACATGGTATGGATACACTGTGTCGCTTTAACTTCATCGTATTTGTGGTATTCCCCCCTTGGCTTTGTTATTACACTTTATCATTCATTGTGATATGCATCTTGCTTGCTTTTGTTTGAATACGTGGATTTGCTTTCGGTACCGTCCTCTAGTGCACTGCAAATTCCTTTCCTTGTCTAGCCTTCTACCGAAAATAGTTTTCAAGTTAGTGTGTCAACAAAAAGGGTTTTAGTTGCTTGAGTTGTACATATCCAAAACCGAGGCAGGGATCTTGAAATTGTGTCTATTTGATCTAAGCATAAATCAGTCACTTTGACACAACGAGCCATGTTTAGTTTGGCTTAGTCCTCTTTCTTAGAGAATCAACTAGAAGAGAAGAAACTGCCGATAACAAAGTTTAGAACAAGCATAAGATACCTAACATGATCTATAAAAATGCAGAATATTCTTGGGAATATCTAGAAAAATGGGTGAAGGTCCATGATACTACTAAATGGCTCCACAATATTATTTTCACATGCTGCTTTTATGTAGTAGGTGGATAGAAGGCCTCACAGAATCTTAGAGTTGCAAAGTGTAAGTATTGCTTCTCTGCTTTGCGTTGTACCGGGCCTCACAAGATGTCACCTTTCATCATATTTAAGTGTATCTATAAGTGCAGGTTATAATTGTAGAACTTTTAGTGGTCATAATGTGTAACAAATTCCCTCTTTGCTATACTACCATATGGCTATCACTTACTCAATTTGTTTGGATATGGTATTTTTCACCACCTCTTGTGGCTATTCCTATTGTGTTCATTATGTGTGTTTACAAAATGCTCATCCTATTGAGTAGTTGATGCGAAAGGTAGGTGGCAGAAAATTTAAGCAGATTACAAGAACTAGCAATAGCGTCGAGCTTGCCCTACACCACCTACTTATGTAATATAGTGAGTTTTGTTCCTCGCTGCTGCTATATATATATACCTGTATGAATTATAGGCATTGTGGTCTTTATACGCACTGTCGAGCTGGACCTATCTATCCTAGAGGTCCCATGTGTGTAAACTTTATGTATTTATGAGCAATGTGATTTTCTCTAAACCTAAATAGTCACGTCTATGTGTAATGTACGTGTAATGTATCTCTCGATATTTGACTTCTCAATCAAATGGCTTTTTTATCGAGCTTTCATTTTTCATTGGTTTGTATTGTATGACATGTTGCAGTAATACCGGTTTACACAGGCCCTTGCCTAGAGATTACAAATAGGAAAGATGGGTGCCCCAAACATGGTCTTATTTTTTGCTCACCTTTAATCGCAAATTTGGCTGAATATCAACGAGATCGTGCGCCAAGACGCACCCCTAAATCTAGTCATGAATAATATAGCTCCATGCCACTGTTGCCAGTAACTTTGTTAAATGCTCCGTCAAAGTTCACTTTCACGAAGTTCTTCAGAGGTTTTTTCCTTTTTAGAGATATCTGGTGGTCCGGGAGTTTTTGTTGAAATGGGCGCTTTTTTTACTGATAAGCAATGTTTACACCCGGCCTCTATATATCTAGGATGCACACAGCCGATCATCCACACAACGAGTACCAAAATAAAATACGAGCATTACAATTCATAGAATAAAATAAAACGGCCTGCGGCTATGAAAGTTCAATTAGCAGATCACGCTGCCATCCATGTCGGGAGAAAATATCCCTTGCTGCGTCCTCCAATCGCGTATACCCCTCCGCAAACAAGTCGCAGAACTCCATACGCTGTAGCGTAGTCCATGATCGGAGGATAGCCGTTGCGCGATAGATCACCTGTAAGGAAGAAGAAACAATGTTATTAAAAATCTTGTCATTTCTTCGTAGCCAAAGCGACCAAATAATGACAAACTCTTCCACCCTAAATAAAATTCCATATTTATCCTGAATCCCATGTAACCAATTGCCAAATACATTGGCAACCGATCGCGGAGGAGATAAACCAGAGGCTACTTGGATGATTGACCATATAGCACGAGCAAATTTATATTGGAAGAATAAGTATCGTATTGTCTCATTGTGATGACAAAATACACATTGTGTACTTCTATGCCAATTCTTCTTAACAAGGCTGTCTTTAGTAAGAATTACTCCTTTACGAAGGTACGAAGCGAATGTCTTCGTCTTAAGGGGTAACTTCATTTTCCAAATTTTACTATTATTATCGGCAGGAATATTAGGTTGGATCAAAGCTCTATATATTGAGTCAACAGAAAATTTACCACTCTCTAGTAAATTCCATTTAAACTTGTCCACCCCCGACAGCTGTATCGTGGATAATCGTAATAAAAGATTGTTCCATGATACTAGCCTAGGCCCAATGTGGCTTCTTCAAAATGATACATTAGGGGGGTTAGATTCCAAAACATTGGAAAGTGTATCCCTTTTGTATCTAACAATTGAGTAAAGAGCTAGATATTGTTCACGAAGAATAAGTGCCAAGAGGTTTGTTGGATGTTTTAGAGACGGGAAATCCATCAAGTGCCTCTCCACACTACGTCTAACCTCATGGCACCTTGCATCCCATCATCTACCTTATGCAAACGGAAGAACAAGGAAAGGACTACATCCACAATGTTGTCTACAAGTTGACCATAAAAACAAAAGGCAAAACCAAAACCACCCCGAGCTCCCCTGAAACTTCTCGTCCTTGCCCTCCCCTCTAGAGCAACCGGGCCCTCCCGGAGCCCTCTCCGCCGGCGCTGCCGGTTGGAGGGAGCAAAGGGAGGGTGCCGGAGTAGATAGGTTAGTTAGGAGTAGTGGCCTTGTGCCGGTATTGGGCTACATGCCCGTAGATGGTGGCGACGTCGGGATCTCCTGCAGCGAGATCTGGCGGTTTCTAGGGCTCCTCGTCGATGATTCTCTAATCCGTGGTGGATTGGCGATGGCGGCGGCGAGCACCGCTTCCTTGAATAAAGTTGCGTTGGTTGCGCTGGTTCGGCGGCGACGCCGCACTCGTAACTTCTCTCTGGCCGGCCAGGGTGGTGGGAGGAGGAAGGTGGAGCCTGACATTTGCTCACATGATGACGCAACCTCGACTTACTCCACGACACAGAGGAGTGGCATCGGGAGGTCTCTGCTCCATCCCTCTTCTCAGGCTTCAGTGGTCAAAGTCTGTGTGGAGAGGGGAGGATTCAGAGGCTCGACCATAAAGCTCCTGCGGGCTTCTGCTTCAGCGCGACGATGGCTTCTTTGCTTCTCCCTTGGCCGGCCGTGGTGGCGAGGTGGGGAGGGAGGATTTGGTTGATGCCGCCGATGTTGCAGAGGCTGGATGAAGCTGCACCCACAAGCTCTTCTTCGCAGTGGCCCCTTCGCAGCGGCGGTGCTGCTGGGCCTCTGCCTGTTCTGGCCAAAAGGCGCCTGAGGGTCCAAACCTCCATCGGAGGCCCCTTTTCAAAGCATGGCACCGGAGCTCGACATCTCGGCATAGACAAGTGGTTCGTCCCCGTCAATGTCAAGATGGCTGGTTGCTATGCTTCTACTCTGGCTTGGATGGCGTCACGAGCAAGAGAGCTCGCAGATCTCGCGAAAATTCTCGGCTGGAGGTCGCTAGAGTATGGTGGTGGAGGCGCCTAGGGACTCGATTGTAATCTTACTTTTAGTTCCGAGGTGTTTTTTTTAACTTGGAGGCCCCTTTTGTTCTTCCTAGCTTTGGTAGGGTGCTAAATGCTAGGGGCTTCCTCAATATTTGTACCTACCACGTGTCTTAGTTGCAGCTTCTAGGGTCTTTCAGACCCTTGATCGTTCAAAAAAATTTGACCATAAGCAAAATTGTAGACCTTAAGGTCATCCATATGCATTGTGGAACCTATCCACAAGCAAAAATTGTTAAGACCAACCCTTAAGCTCAAGGGCTACCCACAAGGCATATAATACTATTACTTTTCTAGTTATAGTACATAAAACAATAAAATACAATATACCGTTACAAGCTATTGGTCAATTATTCTGACATGTTAGGCCTACCTTATGGCCTGCTTTGACAATATACATTGTGATGTAGTCAAATTGTTATAAGCATGTACGATGGATCCCACCTTGTGGAAATTTCACCCATTTATATTACGGATGCCCTAACCTCCACAGCTCTTCTGGAAGCTTATAGACATCAAGATGTCACGGTCCATTTATTACCAAATTTGTGGAAATTTCACTCACATATATTACGGATGCCCTAACCTCCACGGCCCGTCTAGAAGCTTATAGACATCAAGATGTCACGGTCCATTTATTACTAACCTTATTTGAAACGTCTACACTATTGCCCAAGAGCACGGTTACGGATATCATATGGATTTGAGACGAATCAATACAGTTCAGACTATCTTCAAAATTTCCGCGTTGCAAGTAGGACCTTGTTACTGTAGGTCCGTAGCGAAGGCAAACAATTTAGTATGATTAAATTAAATTATGTAATAGTTTACAGTCCAGGTTTTCAGGACAATTATGTATTTAGTTGGAGTGGTGTTCAAAATTATTGCTCAACTTAAGTTTTTTTTGGGGAGAACTACTCAACATAGGCTAGTTCACGGCCAATAGTGCAAAGATCGAATTTCACTTTTTACCTCATGCTTGTGGTTTTAGGGCAATGTTTACTCCATTAAACTCTTTGTTCCATATATTACCTCAATGTCAAAATCATGAGGAAATATAGGGTAAAACTTGACATAATGTTATAAGTTAAGGGTACCAACAGCATGAGTGAAAGCCAACAATGATTCGTGGGAGTCTTGTTCAAATGATAAAAGCCCGTATCAATAACGTTTTTCGCAAGTAAAATCTACAGTACTACAGTATTATACACCGCAGCAGAAGCTAATAAACACTGGCACTTATTAAATGGCCAGGCAATGACCGATCCGAAGCCAACATGTACTCCGTACACAATAATTCACGAAGCCACGGCGACGACGTCGTAGTCGTATCCGCGGCAGTGCGGACTGTCGGCGAAGGAGCTGAGCGGGAAGGAGGTGGAGACGGGGCCGATGTAGAAGCTGAGACGGTCGCCGGCGCGGTCGACCTCGGAGACGGCGACCCAGAGGAAGAGCACCTTGACGTAGATGCCCTGCAGCGCCGCCAGCTTGTCCGCTGTGGCTGTGCCGGCGATGCGTTTGTCGTACTTGACCAGCCACTGCTTCGACAGCAGGAACTGGCACTCCCGCGGGAAGTACACCTGGAAGTCGCCGTCCGGACCGAGCTCGTACCCTTTCACCCCTTCCGGCAGGATGCCCCGCGGGAAGTCGTACCGCTCCAGCATCTCGTACGCCGTCGGCGTCTCCTCCGCAGCTGCTGCGACGGCGGCGAGGAGGAGGAGGGCGACCAAGGGGTAGGTGGCCTTGCTGGGAGCCATGGACGGGGATGTCTGATTGGGTCCTAGGTGGCTACTATGCTTACTTGACAAATGACAACGGAGGTGTTGGCCTTTGTAGCTTATTGTTGGATGCAACGTTACTTGCCATTTTTTTTTGTTAAAATGGTTTCATTAATTGGAGTATAGACTAACATGTTTGACCAATCATGGAGGAAGTTCTATAGTAGCACTTGTGTGTGATGGATATTTTATCCGTTAGAGCATCTCCACTCGGGGACCCTAAAGCCAACCTAAAGGCTACCGGGGGTGCCGACGCTCAAAATTGCGTCTAGCTCGCTCTCTCAAACTTTTTTCGCGCTGGCGCGGTCCGTTTTATCATCTGGCGCCTCTATGCCAAACCCAACCCACGGAGGGGCTAGTGGAAGCGCCGGATGGAGCTGAAAACGACGCTGGCCAGCCCTGGCAGTGCGATAGACACTCGTCTCCCGAGCGTCGTCCCATCGCCGGCCACGCGTTCTCCCGCCATGCCTTTCCCGCCTTTCCACCGCATCTTGCCCAGGCTTCTCGCTCTTTTCTCACTGCATGTAGGCGCGACCATTGTCATTGTAGATCTACATCTACACCATGCCCACACCCGCCAATCTTCGCACAGCCCGCCCGCAATCTTTACAGTCGAAACCGTAGCCGAATTCCCACCGCCGATGGAGCATTTTTTAGAAGATGGGGCCTCCATCAACGTTTATGGGCAACAGTGCATACGCGTCCAGGAGGCGCAAGCGCTCTGGGACGCCCAGGATGCAGTCCCCCCGACACTCGGTTGCCGAGGGGATGGGTGCTCAGCGCTGGCGGCCTGCCGGTACCTCCGGTGACGGTCGGCGTGGCCCTATTCCGCGGCCATCTTCGCCCACTTCTGGTCCGGTCTCACGCTAGAGGAGAGGGACGACCCCAATGGCATCCCGACAACCACCACGGGTGGACGATCGTTTTCGAACAGCAGCGTGCGGGCCGCATCATTGCCTACGACGGCGCCAACCCACCACCGCAGGACAACAATTTCGACGGCTGGCGGCGATGGTGGAGCGCACCAGAGCGCACGCTTGACTGGGTGCTCGACTACATTGCCACCAGGAACCACCCACGTCTGGATTAAAAGTCTCTAGGCTTGTGCCCGGCGCCGAAATCGACCTCCTCCTCGCCCAACTAGCCGTGCCCTCCATTAGTTCCATTTTTTCTCTTGTTTGTTAAATATGTGAAACTTGTTTCAACTATCTGTAAAATCGATGTTAATTTCCTTATTTGACAATTATTTCGAATGTTTGAGGTTTTTGTATGCAGGGAGCTAGCCCCCTCCCCAAATATGTGATCTATCCGACACACCAAATACGGGCGAAAAAACGGCCATGCCGAACACCGTATTTGGTGGACGAGAGGAGATGCTCTTAAACTAGTCATAGTGCTAAATAAGTTAGATTACTAACTTACACATGTTACTAGTTTATGTTACTATTTTCATAGTGGGTAATAACATGTGAGTAGTGTCATGCAAGATCTAATTAATTAGGTTGTAGACTCATATAGTCTGGTATGTGTGATGTTATGGTAGCTAGCTAAGTTACTACCTCTCTCTTTTTCTCATTAATTATTATGTCATGTTACCAATTTGCTTAGTTGACATTGCATGGACATGCATGTTACTATCTAATTTACTTCCACTGTAACTAGCCGGGTAGCCCTAACCATCTTTTCTTCGTATGCTCGCTCTGTTTTAAAATATAAGATTTTTCAGGTTTCGAGAAAACTTGGTGAACCTATGTGTTAAAAGACGCATATATACATGTATTTCAGAAAAGTGCTAAAACATTAATTGGAGTATAATTTGTAACAAAGGGAGTAGTTTATAAATACACGCCATCTTTGCCCCTTTCTTTACAACGGGAATATGTTAATATCGCGAGGATACAAACTACGTCCAGCCTCTGCACCAACAATATGTCCAAAAATACCAGTGATTCACACAGCCAAAAACAAAAATAAAAAAGAGAAATAAACAAAGACCCCGTCGTGGTGTTCAACCACTCGCAACAGAAGCACTCCAACCACCACCGAATACAACACATGTACTACAAACTAGGCTCTCAAAAAACAACGTCTGCAAGAAGGAAACAATGCACAATCGTTGTCGTCGCCCGATTGAAGATCTTGGGTTTTCACCCCGGAAAAGTCCGAGTTTCCAAAACAATGCCTTGAGCAAGACCATTGCCAGGTACAAACAATAAAGACCAAACCTTGGGCTTTCACTCTGAAAATCACAACTCGGTACTCGAGTAGCACCAAAAAAATACAGTCCACCTATGCTGCCACCCCATCTTGCCAAGGCTACTGCTGCAATCCACCAAACACCCGACACATCAGAAGAACCTATATCACCATTCTTCAACACAACCACAACACATCTCTGCCATTGCAAACCTACGATCGCCGCCAACATGACATTCTATACCTCTGTCCATACCATGAAATCTATATGTAGACATGTTCCATGACACTAACAATAAAGCGAAGCTTCGCGCCGCGCCCTCATGAGAAGGGTGCTCATGACTAGATTGATTCCGATCTAGATACCCCGCGACCTTGCGAAAACCCGTGAAAATCTTCGAGGCGATGACCGGAACTCGTCATCATCATAATCAAGGAGGCCGACATGAAGCAAATAGACGACATGGTGCTTGAAGATTAGTAGTGCCAATACCACCTTCATTCAGATCGCATGCACCACGAGTACTGCCCTCCACCACACGAGCCAGAAGGCAGGCACGGGCTCTGGCAAGAACCGCCACACCGTGCCTACCTCGAAGGCCGCAACCAACCACAACCTCTGCCACACGCCGTTGGCCAACAAGAACTGCATCGGCGAATGATCCAGGTAGGACCCATGACCCATAGCGCCGTATCGAGGAGACAACACCGTCGCCTTGATCTATGGGCACCACCCTGACCGCCACGCATGACAGGGAATCCTTGCACCGCCCCAACCACGCTTGAACCGCCGTCGCCACAGTCTTCCCCTACCTCCTTCAGTGCTGGGGCCGCTGCTGCCAGAGCGGCGAGGATCTCCTAGGGAGGGGGCTTCTCTGGGGGCGACTCTAGGGTTGGCCCCTAGCACCTCCTTGGGGAGAGACGCGAGGGGGATCTCGATTACTAACAAGCCGCCGCCTCTTTTAGCTGTATTTATCATTACACATGTAGGCAATTCCAAACAACAAAGTAAAATGGCTTACCAGAATATAAATCAGTCTGGCCTTTTTATTTGTTTCACTTTGCCAGTGTCGTTTACAATATGGTGATTACACTCGCGGAATAGTCTTGACTGTTTTGCCACTAACTCCAATCAGCTGATGTAAGAGAAATTCATTTCCTTTATATAGCCCTTAGGTTGGGTGTAACGGTGACATGACAACAGAACTAAACTTTATCCATTCGCAAGTGGGGCGTTTGGTACGACGAGCTGCAGATTAGTTTAGAGATGCATAACCTTAGGAACAACGCCACTAAAAGATAATTTATCAAATAATTAGGCCGAGTCAAAAGGCGATCGATGAAAGTGAGGATGTAATGGGGACACTAGGGGATGGATGTGGAAAGAGATGGGAAAAGGGAGATCCCAAAGCATTTGCATCGGAAGATTCTCTCTTGCAGGAGCATGTGATTAATACTAGTTGATTGGCATGGCCCACATGAACAACGCATCAGGCCGGTGTGGTAGTATTATACTTCTTATCATGCATATATGCATATGATACTAGTGTATGATACTATCTTCATAGTGCATGGTATCATATGGTAGTAGCATACTAGCACTAGATTTAATGATTTGTAAAATCTCAGTGCAAAATTGTGCACAAGATTTATTTACATGGAAATTTTCTAGTTTTACGTGCTATGATACAGTATCCATCTATGATACTCTAACTCTCACTAGTACCTCGTGGCCGTATGTGGTACCGGCACGCTACGAAGTCTGAAGTACTGTACACCAGCCACCGTGCGGTGCCAGGAACATGGCAGTATGGAAATGATGATAGTTCTTGGGTCCGATCTCTTGCTCGATAGAATTGAATTGCTAGTGTACATGTTTCTTTTGAACCGCTACGTACTCCTTCTCCAAATCGATGTCGAAGATTTGTCTAAATTTAAATATATCTAGATACTATTTTATCTAGTCTAAATAAATTTTCGACATCTATTTAGAACGGAGAGAGACATGTCAGCGCCTCAATTCGATAGAATTGTATTCCTACTACGTACTCAATTTGAGGCGCTAGAATTTAATTTCCATGGTTATAAAATAACCTATTTCAAATAAAATTGTTTCTCATTTCAACCTCTCTAAGGCCATCTCCAGCGCCCCCTTGCGTACGGACGCCGTGGGTCCGATCCTGTCCTCCCGGACCGAGCCCACGGCCCAATACGCACCCGCAAACAGAGAGGATAGAGCGGCGCAGTCCGTTTCGACGCAAACCGGGCCCAAACCTGGGTCTGGAATGCGCTGGGATGGACGCTGGCCTCGTCCGACCGTGTCCACTAGTGGCTTCGACGGCCCCACCTAGAGGTGTCCCAGAGGATTCAACCGCATCCCTTTTAATGGGACCGCATCGTCGTCCCCATCCATACCCCACTCCACTCCACTTCCACTCTCGGTCAAACCCCAAAACCCTAGCTAGCGGCCACTCTCTCCCCACCGACAAGCCCTCGCCGACTGCGATGACGAAGGGGAAGGGGAGCTAGAAGGGTTGGTTCTGGCCCGACCGGAACGACCCGAGGCCGGTTCCTCCATTGGCGGCGGCCGTGGCCGTCATTCCGTCTCGAGGTTGCTGCCCCGCCGCAACTCCTCCTTCCGCGGTCCACCGTCGCGCCCGCCGCTGCGCCCGCGCTCTGAGCAGCGCGTGTACGTGATCCTCGAGGCCGCACACACGCTCGCCGAGGCAGGCATGCCCTGCCCGTGGCCTGACGTGCACTTGCCGGCGAGGTGGTACCTCAACGGCGCCCGCCTGCCCATGCCGGCCATCCCCGTCTCGGGACCTGCTGACTCGTAGTTGATGTAGAGCTCGTTGGGAACCCCAAGAGGAAGGTATGATGAACATAACAGTAAGTTTTCCCTCAGTTATGAAACCAAAGTTTAATCGAACCAGTAGGAGTAAGGAAACACCCCAAAGGTGTTACTAGCTGAGCTTTGGCAGGGCGTACTACCGGTGCTAGTAGCAACGTGGAGACCTGCATAACACAACCACAAAACTTTGTCCCCAACTTGCGATGAGGTTGTCAACCTCACCGTGTTTTGCGGAAAACAAAGGATTAAACGTATCGAATAGAAAGAAGTAAAAGTTTACAGAAAGTAAACACAAAGTAGTAAAAGATTGTAGATTGTATGTAAAGAAAAGGACCGGGATCCATAGTTCACTAGAGGTGGCTCTCCTTAGATAGACAACATGCTGGGTGAACAAATTACAGCGGGGCAATTGAAAAACACCGAGAAAGCAATACATGCATATACTAATCATCTCGACTCCTCTGAGACTTGATTGGGCATTACAACATAATATATAGACCGCCATCCAACTGCATCTATGACTAATAGTCCACCTTCAGGTTATCATCCGAACCCCCTCCAGTATTAAGTTGCAAGCAACAGATTATTGCTTTACGAACTGCGTGTAAAGTAAATAATACGATTGTTCTATGAACAAAGGATTGTTGTTTTCTCCCTAGTAGCACCAACACATCTAGTACCTTAGAGATTTCTGTCACTTCCCCAGATTACCAGAGGCATGAACCCACTATCGAGCATAAATACTAACTCTTGGAGTTGCTAGCATCTACTTGGCCAAGATAGCTACTAACAACGGAAAGCATGCAAGATCTCAAATAACAAAGACATGATAGAATCAATAATCAATCTGAAATAGCATCTCAATATCCATCGGATCCCCGCAAACACAACATGTATGAATTACAAATAGATGATCTTGATCATGAACGGAGCTCACAAGATCTAAACATGAAAGCACAAAGGAGGAGAAACCAGCCATCTAGCTACTACATGGATCCGTAGTTCAAGAATGAACTACTCACGCATCACACCGGAGGCTTGCATGGTGATGAAGAAGCCCTCCAGGGTGAATTCCCCTCTCCGGCAGGGTGCCGGGAAGAGCTTCAGATCCCTCTCGATCTAGGGATGGAGATGACGGCGACTACAGATTCTTTCGTGGATTTTTGATCGGGCCCTTAGGGTTTTCGTCCCGAGGGCAACTTATAGGCGGAAGGAGAGGTCGAGGGGGTGCCAGGGCTGGCCTCACCACCCCCTGGCGTGGGCCAGGCTGGGTCGCGTGGCCAGGTGGTGTGGTGGCCCCCTGGTCCCTCTCCGTCTCGTATTCTGGCACTTGATCCCTTCCAGAAAAATAGGCACTTTGGCTTTTGTCCCGTCCAATTCCGAGAATATTCATTTTCTGACTTTCCTGGAACCAAAAACAACAGAAAACAAGCAGCTGGCACTGTGGCTCTTGTTAATAGGTTAGTCCAAGAAATCATATGAAAAGTACTCCAAAGTTGGAACAAAACACAAGAAAGTGGATAAAACCAAGCACGGAACATCAAAAATTATAGATACATTTGCAATGTATCAACATCCCTAAGCTTAACTCCTGCTCGTCCTCGAGTAGGTAAGTGATAAAAAAATAAATAATTTTTGAGGTGACATGCACCATCAAAGACTTGATCAAAGTATTTGCAAAACTCAAAGCTGGGATCATAGTATTTCAATCATAACATGAAAGACAAAGTTCTAGCAATAGGCAAAGAAACTATGATGCAACATAAAAAGTTACAAATAAAAGATTCATGAATAACATGCCTTGCAAGACGTTTGTTTGTTTCACATAAATAAAACATAGCATAATAGTATTCAGCTTGTCCCTCAATAGAGTAGCAAATATAAATGCATAGGACACCTTCAAAGTTTATAAGAGTAACTAGATACAATAGTTTAAAACAAGCAATAACAAGTTATGCATCAATCAACTAGTCTTGGGACAATGCACATAGAACTAAGAATGGCCACTATGCTCTCAAAGTAGGTGCATAAAGATAGAAGGTGGAGACTCAATATAATGGTGGAAGAAAAGCCTTTTGTAAAAGGAAGTAGGGATTCAAGTCTCATAAAGAGCTTCCAAATATTATGGTACTTGTAGTTTTCAGCTCTCATTGCCCCTATCATAAGCATCTTGAAAGTGATTAAGGTTAAAGTGACACAACTAAGAGGATATGCTTGATAAGTTATAAACCGAAATCTCATGCCCCTTACTTACGAAGACCGATCCTCATGCTACTCAACTTTAGTCACGAGTAAGCTCTTGTCATTGTAAGTATATGTGTATCATTAAGAACCGCCAACGGGGTACCCCTTGCACATGATACGGGAGCTTTCCCATAATCAAAATGACAAGGCAAGCAGACAATGAGCATCTCATCGATCTTTTTATTTGCTATTTGCATAGGTTTTTATTGAGGATGCTTCATAGAGTGCTCATTATGGTGATGCTGCAAGTTTCCACCATGATTAGGCATGACTTAGGCTAGCGGCCCATGCGTTTCTCTAACACACATACAAACTACATGATCTTACAACTTCCACATTTATTTCACACCGCCGGGATCCGTAAGTAAAAGAACATGATATCAACAGAGTACAAAGTACAAGTGCGATGTTGAAAGCGTTCCCCATGAAACATGGTTCTGCTAATTTCAACTTATAAAGCGCAAGCATATACACAACAAAGAAGGACCCAATGGTTCAAGTTTATTAGAGGCAATAAAGTAAAGTGTGTCATCAAGTTCGTGAGAGCTTTAATCACTAGTTTTCTCATAACAAGTGGAAGGTAAACAAAAGCATGAATATACTTGGAATAGCATAAGCTAGTAGGTAGGTATGGTGGACTCTTTGGAATAACTTGGTTTAGGGAGTTGGATGCATGAGTGAAACTCATACTTTGTTGTGGAGGCTAGCAAAAGACTGGGAGCGACCAACTAAGAGAGCAATAATGGCCATAATCATGCAGAGTGACAAAACATCATTGATCAAAGCATAAAGTGATACTACAAGTTGAAAACTAAAGGATCATACAGGCTATGGTGACTTGAGATAGTCATAAAATGGTGTGAGCATGTGCCAAGTCAACCCAAATAAAGCATCAAAGGAGAATACCACTATACTATGCTTTAATATGCTAAAACAACGCATGATTCATCCAAGGCACATTAAGCAATCTCAATTGTTTATAACAAGTCATGCTACAACAAAGAATACTAAGTATAAAGCCAAACAATATCAAGCATGGCATGACAAAGCATAGGCCACAGTAAAAAAACGAGCTCTTTTTACCACATAAGTATGAACTTTCCTACTCTTTTCCAAACCAAACAAAACTATTTGCAAACCAACGTATGAAAGAGGGGGTCCAACCAATTTATTCAGAAAACTAATAAGAATAAAACTAAAAACCAAAACGAAAACGAAAACGAAAAAGAAGACGCTCCAAGAACAACACAACTATGCATGAAACAATAAAAATGAAGCGTTTGGAAGAAACCTGTGATTTTTATTGATGAAGAAGGGGGTGCCTTGGGCAACCCAAAGCTTTGACGCTTGTACTTCTTGGATATTTATTGGGGTGACACGTGTGGCATCCCCAAGCTTGAGCTTTAGTCCATCCTTCATCTCATTACTCATTCCTTCCATACGCCTGAAAATTTTCCTTCATACAAAACTTTACACAATCTCATTAGCAACATTAGTGCACTTAAGATAAATAAGTCTCAAGGTTCAGTTCTAACACCAAATAAACTTCCATTAGAACACTATCTAATTTAGTACTTTCCTCAAAAATCTCAATTCCCCAAAGGAACTCAAGAAGGAACTAACAAGAAGCAAATGCAGAAAATGGCAGAAATCTGTCAAAACAGACCAGCAGGTAAAGACGAATTTTTTCGAAGACCTTCTGTTGCTCAAATAAAAACGTGTTGAACTAAAGAAAGTTAGATAACAACCTGGTACAGAAGCACAAAAAATTACAGGTCAATCCGACGTACAGAGCTCTCTCAGGAATATTTATCGTGAAGCACAGAAATCTGTTTCGAGACAACAACTTTCCCAATCATTACTTCTCTCTCATTAGAGGTTACTCTTGGCACAAAAAGCAAATAAAAAGGATAAGGAGAGGTTATTACAGAGGTAATAGCTTCCAAAACTCAACTAAAACTCTTGTATTATCTCCTAACAAGTACTTTTCTTTAATGCCTTTAAGTTAGGCATAAGAAGCAAAGAAAGAATCAAGTGTTCTCAAATGAAGAAGCATTAAGACCAAATTTTGTTTTCATAGGAGAAGCAAAAGAAATATTTTCTCTCTTTTTAGGGAAGTGTTCTATACCTTTCTTGAGTGGGAGTTGATATTTAATGGTGTCTTCTTTCATATCAATGATGGCACCAACAGTTCTAAGAAAAGGTCTTCCCAAAGTAATAGGACAAGAAGCATTGTATTCAACATCCAAAACATAGAAATCAACGGGGACATAGGAATCGTTAACCATAATAAGAACATCATTAAGACTCTCCATGAGTTTCTTTTTGGCATTGGCATCAAGTGGGACATTCAAATAACAATCTTCAAGAGGAGGCAAATCAAGCATATCATAAATTCTTCTAGGCATAATAGAAACACTACTATCAAGATCACACAAAGCTTTGAAATCAAAGTCATTCACTTTCATATTAATGATGGGTTCCCAACCATCTTCTTGCTTTATAGGAATAGAAGCTTTATGTTTCATATTTTCTTCTTTAATCTTTATGAGAGAATCAGTAATGTGTTTTGTAAAAGCCATGTTCATAGCACTAGCATTAGGACTTTTAGCAAGTTTTTGTAGGAACTTAATAACTTCAGAGATATTGCAACCCTCAAGATCAAAATCAACTTTATCATCTAAAGTGGTAGAACTATTACTAGCCTGAACACTCGTGGTGGTAATAGTAGAAACACTAATTTTTCTAGCAATTTCATCTTCTCTTTCCCACTTCTTTCCCGTCAAGGAAACAATTTTTTGCAATTCAGTTGGCTGAGCTCTATATTAACAGAATTGTCTCCCTGTATGGGGTTCCTCTTGAGATCAGCTCAGACCGTGGAAGCATCTTCACTTCCAAGTTCTGGGGAAGTTTCCAAAATTCTTTGGGAACACAGTTGAACTTCAGCACAGCTTACCACCCTCAGTCGCAAGGACAAGTTGAAAGGATCAATCAGATTCTGGAGGATATGCTTCATGCTTGCGTCATCTCTTTCGACATGAAGTGGGAAGAATGCCTTCCTTATGCTGAATTCTCTTACAACAACAGCTTCCAGAAGAGTCTAAAGATGGCACCATTTGAGGTTCTCTATGGCCGCAAATGCAGAACTCCGATTGGTTGGTCGGGCGCAGGTGAAAGAACATTGTTTGGCCCCGACATTGTAACTCAAGCGGAGGAGAAGGTTCACATCATTCTTGAAAACCTGAAGGTTGCTCAAAGTCACCAGAAGAGCAACTATGACAGAAAGCACACGGACAAGGAGTATGTCCCTGGTGATCTCGTTTACCTTCGTGTCACTCCCATGAGAGGCACGCACCGGTTTGGTATCAAAGGAAAGCTGACTCCTAGATACATCGGTCCTTTCAAAGTTCGTGGAAGAAGAGGAGAAGTTGCTTATGCTCTTGAGCTCCCTGAAAAACTCAAGGTCCATGATGTTTTCCATATCTCTCAACTCAAGAAGTGCTTCAAGGATCCTGGCAGGACCGTGGACCATGAGCTCATCAATCTCCTAGAAGATCTGTCTTATCAAGAACACCCCACAAAAATCCTAGAAGTCGCAGAAAGAAGGATTCGCTACAAGTCTATAAAGTTCTGCAAGGTGTAGTGGTCGCACCATTCCGTTGATGAAGCCACTTGGGAACGCGAGGATGAGCTCCGTGCCAAGTACCCTACCCTCTCTGTGTCTTCTTCTTCTTCCTAGAATCTCGGGGTGAGATTCCTGTTTAGTGGGGGAGAGTTGTAGCATCCCATCTGTCTAACATCTGTAATGCTACTTGGTCTAATAATAAAATGCTACTTCCTACATATAATTGTTGCATCATAATTATATCATGCTCATGTCATCATGCCACCTTGCATTTGAGCATCATATAAAACCCTTTTCATTTGGTTCTTATCTCATATGCACTATTAATTGTATTTGCCTCTTGATATATTGTATTTGGTTCTTAATAAATGCTTGATGCCCAAGTTGAGTTGGGGGCATATGTTTTATCTAACTCCACCATCTTTTCTGGTCACCACCCCATAATTCCACCATTCAACTACATGTGAGCTTTGCATTTTTATTGGGTTTACCTCTAGCTCATGTGGGTTGGGATGGATCCACTTCTATTTACACATGCTTCCATATATGCCTCATGTGGTTTTCACATTGTTGATATGTGGAGAGCCACATGGCCACCTTTGCATGCATGTGGTTAGTTTTACTTGCCCTACCTTCCATATGGTTTGTTTTGGGAATATTTGAGCATTGTTTAAGTATATTTGTGGCCAAATGATCTTCTAGTGGAACATACACACTAGCATGGCCTATTATATTCATTATTGCTTAAATCCACCCTTGCCATATTTTATCAAGCTTGTAGCTTATGTGGTGGCCTTTATTCAAGTATGGATGTGCATGGGGGTAATAGATGCTCATATGTATATGTAGTTGTTTTCACAACTAATGAATGTGGCAAGTATTCTTCATGCATGGCCCATGCAAGGCCCTCACTTGTTCTTCTATTTTGGGTTCTTTTGGAATATTTTTGGGTAGAGTTTGTTTGAACTCAATTGAACAAATGAACCATTTAAATACTTCTTTTCCACTTGTCTTCCACCTTGCCCCTCTTTTAGTGTTTTCCTCTTTGTCAAGCATACATGGGATATATTTTGTTTTCACAAAATATTATCATGTGCATGAGGCTTGCAAGATCTTTTTCTTTCTTCCACCTCTCTCTCTTTTGGTCCTATTGTTTTCTTCCTTGTCATAGGTTAAACCTTTTGGTGTTTCTTAGCTACTCTAAAACCTAGCTCCTCCATCAAGTTGTTTTTCCCTCTCTCTTTTCTAGCCAAACCGAGCCCTCTCTCTCTCTACACCTAACTCAACTCTAACCCTAGCTTTTACTCCTTCCTAGCTTCGGCTAATACCTAACCCCCTCTCTTTTCTCACCACCACCACTACCAGGCCGAGCCTCCTTGTACCACCACCTGGTTGGGCCCCCATCCGAGCCACCCACTTGCTCAACACCCTCTCTAGGCCGAGCCACCCTCACCTAAACCCTAGCCGAACCCCTCCCCTCTCTGTCTTCTCTCTCGCTGCCAGGAAGCCCCCACCCGAGCCACACCTACCGTTCCCTCTGGCCCAGCTGCAGCCCCACCCAGACCTCCCTAGCCTCGCTGGACACGTGAGGAGGAGGAGGAGGAGAGGTGCACGCCACCTTTTCACCCCCGACCCCACGTGCAACCCCTCCCGACCTTATCTTCCCCTCTCCCTTGCCTGGCGTTCCCCTGATCCACCCAGGGCCCTGCCCAGCTACTTCTCCTTCCCCCACCTGCCGCTGTTTTCTCCTCGACCATCTCCACCCTACCGTCGGCATCGGTTCTCCACCACTGTAGCTAGGAGGCGGGCGTGGCGTGAGGCATTGGGAAAGATAGAGGAGTCCCTCTGGACCGTCCCCGTACACAGCAGCGAGGAGGAGGCGGCTAGTACACGCCGCACATCATCGACGCCGACGCAAACCCTAGATCGCCGGGCGCCAGCGTCGCCGCCGATCCCCTGCGCTCCTGCCTGATCCACCACCAGTAGCCTCCCCGTGGTGAGCCGACGCACCCCTCGACACCTCCTCTTGCTGATCCGTTTCCTGTACGCGCCGGGCAATCCGTCGAGCGCTCTCTATGCGGCGCGCTCGCAGACGTGTCCTCGCAGTCGCGCCGCGGTAGTGTTTTATGGCCGCGCAGCCGCTACCCAGCACTAAACCAGGCGCACCGCAGTGGATCCGGTCCGCCAACTCCAGCCCGAGGTCGCGAGATCGAGCCCTGGCGGTCTCCTTTATTTTTTTGCCTGTCGCGTGCCGCCGTCAGTGAGTTCAGAGAGAAGATCCACAGTAGCGCGTCGTTTTGCAAAAACCCCCTGCCTTTTTGCGTGCGCAACCCGAGCTCCCCCTGGTCCCACCTGTCTGCCTCTGTGTGGCTTTTACAGAAAAGCACCCGGGTTTGTCCCGCCATCACAAGCGTGCCCCTGTCCGTGCCGCGTGGCATGCCCTGGCTGGGTCGCGCGCACTGTGGCCCCGCCAACCTCAGGACCCGCAAGTCAGTCTCTGGGGCTGGACAACGCCGCGGTGCAAAAAGCCCAGAGGAGTACCCCGCTACCGCCACGCTGACTCAGCATCTCGGGTCCACCCGTCAGTGGCTGTGGCTAGCTTCTTCTGCATACAAAAAGTCTCGGCTTTTTCTCTGTTTAATAAAAATATTTTCTAGAAATTGTTTAATATGTTTTAATGTCCAGAAATTAATATCTTTAATTTGGTAATTCCAAATAATACAAATAATATATGTTTTTGAATCAGAAAAATGTGAGGATTTCAAATCTGCCATCCAATTTAATGTTTGGCTAATTTAATTTTTCGAAATTATTTAATTGCAATAAAAATGCCTTTTCTTAATTAATTAATAACTTTAATTCTATAACTCCAAATTCGACAAATAATATGTCTAAATCGATTAGCGCGACGAGCCCGTTCTGTTTACGCATTCCATGTTCTGGATTGAAGCATGCATCATGTCATTATTAAAAATCAGAACAGTTCATGGCAATAAAACTTGACTAAAAACGTAATAAAATGATTTATTCTTGTGCCCACACCTCACCCTTGCCATGCTACTTTATTGCCATGTAAATTGTGCATCATTAATCATGGCATGCCTGTTTGCTTGTCGCATTCCATTTATATGCTTGTGCACTTTATTTATGTGGGCCCTTGTTTGTTTGGTTCTTTCGAATAGGCGCCGAGCAGGGGAAATATCAGGAATCCCAGGAGTACTACCCAGATCCATCCCTCGCTTCAACTAAGCTGCCAGGCAAGTCCTACCACATGCTTGCATACATATAGTACCTATTGCTTCTATCTTATTCTTGCATCATTGAGTCGCGATTGCATTAAATTGAATCCCAAGTACTACATAGCCTTTACTTTTAAACCCCACCGAGCCTGTTCCTCAATCCCATGAGCCATTACTACATGAGTTGTTTGAGCCATGCGAGTCGTAGAACAGCATGTGTAGGGTATGTGAGTGTCAGATGGATAACGAGGTACCTAAACAACTTAACCTGAGTAGTAATGGGATAACTAATGAAAGAGGCACCGGTGAGCAATATCTGTTATTTGTTTTTTCATGCTCACTTGTGTCCCGTAGGACCCCGAGTACTTGATTCCTGTTCCTTGACTATTCGCACTATCCACATACGGGAGACTCTATGAATCGCCCTTTGTTTGAGCTTGATTTGTACTTTATTTCTTGGGGCCACAAAGTAGTTTGGAGCTTTATTACTATCCTGTACTTATGCTATGTTTTACTGCTTTATTTAAGATTGTGTGTGGACCACTGTACTGTTTAGGGATCGCGACACGATTTCGCGGTATCGAAAAGCCCAGTCACACTTTCGGGTTCCCAGTCGTTTACAGCCGTTCTCGCAAACCCTGAGTCCGTCTCGGAGCCGACCAACTTTGTTGCGGGTAGCTTATTGGGGTGGCCCCCTGAAATATTTTATGAATCCTGTGATTGCTTTACTGCTTTATTTAAGATTGTGCGTGGAGCACCTGTACTGTTTAGGGATCGCGACACGATTTCGCGGTATCGACAAGCCCAGTCATACTTTCGGGTTCCCAGTCGTTTACAACCGTTCTCGCAAACCCTGGGTCCGTCTCGGAGCCGGCCAACTTCGTTGCGGGTAGCTTATTGGGGTGGCCCCCTGAAATATTTTATGAATCCTATGATTGCTTTGTCGTGAAAGCCTCGTTGGGTTTTGAGTTGGTTTTTCTGAGGTTGATTGAGTGTGTGTTACTATTTGTGCACCCCTGCAGGGTAAAACTTTCTGAAAGCCGTGTCCGCGGTTATGGACGACTTGGAGCACAGTTTCTCGATCATAGACAAGTATAACTAAAGTACCGCTTTTAATCTGACTAAGTACCTGACTAATAAATAGGGCAATACTCATGGAATGTTTAATAAAACTACCAATGGATGGGTTGTTCGTCCGCTTTCTCGTTGGTAAGCGAGAAGGAGGATGGATCTGTTACTTTATACTCTTATAACTGTTGTTTCTAATTAATGGACATCCATCTATCATTGGTTAGGCGGATGGTTAGCGAGTATCTATAGACTTGTTAGTTATTACCTTTTGCTGCAATTGCATCACCCCAGGTATATGTCCCTTTAGAGGCATAAAGACTTGGTGAGTACCCCTAGGGTCTCACACAATAAATTGTTTGATTCAGATGAACAGGTGTATTCGCCAGATGGATATTGGGTGGAGGAGACATATGATGTTGGCAACGATCACTCGGTGTAGAGATTCAGGGGATGGGGATCCGCGAGATCTGTGGGCGGGATGTGCTTACTTATGTGGCATCTTATGCCGATTTGCTTCTTATCCGTACCCGGATCTTGTTTCCCGCTTCCGCTTGATACTCTGATGTTTGATGTATGAGGAGATATCCTACACTGTTATATCTATCTAGGATATTTGGATCTTGCCGTATGGCGTTGCAATATTTCTATTTCTTTTAGATGGTATGGCTCTGAGAACTGTTGTAAGGTAGCTTGCATACATACTCACTTGTGTATGTATTTGATCTCTTCGTCTGTTGCCCATGCCGCTCACTCTTGTCCCGATGTTCTGGGAAGTGGTTAGGACGGCCGACGGGTCTACACGTAGGTGCCCCCTAGGCCCCCGCTGTACTATTTTAACCACTTTCGGTTCATCTAGGCTTGAACTTAGAGCGTAGGGTCGGAGGTTGTTACACCACACGATTAGAACTAGGATCTACGGCTCACGTTCATCGTCGACGACGGACATGTCGTTGGCGAGGTGGAACCCTAGCGGCTTGGTGGGGGTGCAGTGGGGGCATACTAGGGGTCCAACGGGTGCAGCGATGGGGGCGATCGAACGAGGCGACGACGGTGGACTCAGGCGAGGTCGTGGCAGCTCCTGTGGTGGATGAAATCGACGGGACTTCTCCTCCTCTGCTGCGGCTAACTCCGACGCAATTCTGGCAAAGGGATGCTCGAACGGCTCTGGCGAGAGAGGGGAAATGATCAGTGATGAGAGGGGAGCTGAGTGGTGTGAAGAAATGGTGTTGGGGAGGCTTCCTTATATAAGCTCGGCGAGGCGGCAGGGAGGCATGGGCAGAGCTCGACGATGGCGATGATACAAAGCGATATAGGCATGGGCAAGGTAGGCGGACGGTGGGCGGTTCCCTGGTGGTCAGCTACGGCTTGAAGGCGATGCTAGGGGCAGTGTCTAACGGTCGGGCGTGTCTCGCGCTCTGAGCGGCAGAGGCAGTGCTCGACGCGGCAAGCGGTGGCTACTGGCCGCACGGCGGGAAGGGGGCATGTCTGGCGGGGTTCTGGGGTCAATAAGGAGCGGCACACGTGGGCTGTGGTTGAGGGGCGGCATGTGCTGGCCTGCCAGGGATGGCGCTCTAGCGTGCTCTGGTCAGTGCGGGGTTTTTCCTCGGTGGTCCAGGGTGTGGCAGTGGTTGGGGAAGGGACAGGGGACTGCGGTAGGGTTGGGTGGAGCTAGGGGCGGTGCTGGATTGGCGCTGCGCGGTCTGTGGCACGTTTCCCACACTCGGCCGATGGCGACAAAAAACGGGCGGCGTGCTACTGCTGCTCTAGTCCAATGGTAGGCTGGTTAGTGATTGGTTAGAGCTGGGGGAGACAAGGGGACCAAAATTTGCCCAAATACTCGACAATGCATTGATCATCAAATAGTAATAGTTAGGCAGAAATTTTGTGCATGCCACCTGTTCGACACAATGGCCGCATGAAACAAACTTTTGAATTTTGAGATGATTTTTGGTGGAGTTGTTGGTCTTATGCTTGAGCATCTCTGGTTGCTGGGATTTGTCAAGTTGAAGTCATTTGAGTGGTTTTTGAAAAAGTGGGATCTAGAGATATGAAATGGATTCCATTTTCAATTGCCATTTGAATTTAGGGTTTAATTTTTTTTGTAAGATCACAAGGTGGGCCTTGGTACATCTTTACTTGCACTATCAAGGGGTGCAAAGATCCATAATTGTTTCTGTTTGAATTTGAGTGCTAGGAACACCTAAAGTGACCTAGTTGATTAAAATGACAAAAGTGACCATTTCCATTTATTAATTCTATTTGAATTCTTTTTCTTTGGATTTTGCTTGGGAATGATCTAGATGATGTGGCATTCATCTTAGAATCATTTTACAACCATTAGAACACCAATCATGGCAATTTCAAACAACTCCAATTTTAATGCAACACACATATGCATTCTTATTTCTTTTAAATGAGAACAAGTTTTTGTTAACCCTAAATTGGGTGATTTGGATCTTAATAACCTTGATTAAAGTTTTGGGATGTTAGAAACCTTCCCCCTTAAACAAAATCTTGTCCCGAGATTTAAGAAAGAAAACTAGGAACTAAAGAGATTTGGGAACTCAGTCCTAATGTAATCTTCTCGCTCCCAAGTGCCTTCTTCTTTGGTATGGTTGCTCCATTGGATCTTGAGAAATTTGATACTCCGGGTCTTGGTGGTTCTGTAAGCTTCCTCCAAGATATGGATGGGCACTTCACGATACGTCAGATCCTTGTTGATATCAACGGCTCAATGATCGATGTTCTTGAAAACTTCGGTCTTCTCCAGCACTTCTAGGAATTTGCGAAGTAACGAGATATGGAACACATTATGGATGGCTGACATCTCCTCTGGCAGTTCCAGTTGGTACGATACTTCTCCTCGACGATTCAGAATCTTGAAAGGGTCCGATATATCTGGGGGCTAACTTTCCTTTCAGACTACAACGTTGTGTTCCCTTCAATGGCGAAACTTTGAGATACACAAAATCTTCTGTCTGGATTGGGCGGTCTTGAGGTGCTCACGGACTTTGTGAACCTTCTCTTCACCTTCTCGGAGGATGTCGGGTCTGAAAATCTGACTCTCTCCTACTTGCGACCAATTCAAAGGGGTACATCACTTTCTTCCATATAAGAACTCAAATGGGGCAATTTGCAAACTAGCTTCATAACTATTGTTATATGAGAATTCTGCGAAAGACAGACAATCTTCCCATTTTGATCCATACTCTAACACACAAGCTCTTAACATATCCTCTTGGATTTGGTTAACTCTTTCAGTCTGTCCATCGGTCTGCGGGTGATAAGTTGTGCTGAAATTCAACTTGGTTCCTAATCCTTCTTGGACTTTCTGCCAAAATCTCGAGGTAAATTGGGTTCCTCGATCTGATACTATGGTCTTGGAGGTTCCATGCAAACTGACGATTCTAGCAATATACAGCTCTGCTAGCTTCGAACTCTGGTAGGTTGTCTTGACAGGTATAAAATGGGCTACTGATGGCCCAAAATATATCGAGCTCGTTGGGGAACTCCAAGAGGAAGGTATGATGAGCACATCAACAAGTTTTCCCTCAGTATGAAACCAAGGTTTACTCGAACTAGTAGGAGCAAGGAAACACCCCAAAGGTGTTGCTAGCTGAGCCTTGGTAGGGCGCACTACTGGTGCTAGTAGCAACGTGGAGACCTGCACAACACAACCATAGAACTTTGCCCCAACTTGCGATGAGGTTGTCAATCTCACCGGTTTTGCTGAAAACAAATGATTAAACGTATCGAATGGAAGAAAGTAATAGTTTGCAGAAAGTAAACACAAAGCAGTAAACAGTTGATTGTAGATTGATCGTAAAAGAAAGGAACGGGGTCCATAGTTCACTAGAGGTGGCTCTCCTTAAGATAGATAACATGCTGGGTGAACAAATTACAGCGGGGCAATTGACAAACATCGTTAAAGCATACAAGCATATACTAATCATCTTGACTCCTTTGAGATTCGATTGGGCATTACAACATTATACATAGACCGCCATCCAACTGCATCTATGACTAATAATCCACCTTCAGGTTATCATCCGAACCCCCTCCAGTATTAAGTTGCAAGCAACGTATAATTGCATTACGAATTGCGTGTAAAGTAAACAATATGATTGTTATATGAACAAAGGATTGTTGTTTTCTCCCTAGTAGCAACAACACATCTAGTACCTTAGAGATTTCTGTCACTTCCCCAGATTACCAGAGGCATGAACCCACTATCGAGCATAAATACTAACTCTTGGAGTTGCTAGCATCTACTTGGCCAAGATAGCTACTAACAACGGAAAGCATGCAAGATCACAAATAACAAAGACATGATAGAATCAATAATCAATCTGAAATAGCATCTCAATATCCATCGGATCCCCGCAAACACAACATGTAGGATTACAAATAGATGATCTTGATCATGAACGAAGCTCACAAGATCTAAACATGATAGCACAAAGGAGGAGAACCAGCCATCTAGCTACTACGTGGACCCATAGTCCAGAGATGAACTACTCACGCATCACACTGGAGGCTTGCATGGTGATGAAGAAGGCCTCTAGGGTGAATTCCCCTCTCTGGCAGGGTGCCGGGAAGAACTTCAGATCCCTCCCGATCTTGGGATGGAGATGACGGCGGCTATAGAATCTTTCGTGGAATTTTGATCGGGTCCTTAGGGTTTCCGTATCAGAGGCAATATATAGGCGGAAGGAGAGGCCAAGGGGGTGCTTGGGCTGGCCACACCACCCCCTGGCGTGGGCCAGGCCTGGCCGCGCGGCCTGGTGGTGTGGCCGCCCTCTGGACCTCTCTGTCTCGTATTCTGGCCCTGGGTGTCCCTCGGTGAAAAACCGATTTTGGCTTTTGTCCCGTCCAATTCCGAGAATATTCATTTTCTGACTTTCCTAGAACCAAAAACAGAAAACAGGCAGGTGGCACTATGGCTCTTGTTAATAGGTTAGTCCAAGAAATCATATGAAAAGTACTCCAAAGTGTGGACAAAATACAAGAAAGTAGAAAAAACCAAGCATGGAACATCAAAAATTATAGATACATTTGCAATGTATCAACATCCCCAAGCTTAACTCCTACTCGTCCTCGAGTAGGTAAGTGATAAAAAGAAAGAATATTTTTTGAGGTGACATGCACCATCATAAACTTGATCAAAGTATTTGTAAAACATTCAAAGCTGGGATCATAGTACTTCAATCATAACGTGAAAGACAAAGTTCTAGCAATAAGACAAAGAAACTATGTTGCAACATGAAAAGGCACAAACAAAATAATCATGAATAACAATGCTTTGCAAGACGTTTGTTTGTTTCACATAAAGAAAACATAGCATAGTGGCATTCAGCTTATCCCTCATAGAGCAGCAAATTTAAATGGATAGGACACCTTCAAAGTTCATAAGAGTGACTAGATACAACGAGTTTAAAACAAGCAATATCAAAGTATGCATCAATCAACAAGTCTTGGGACAATGCACATAGAACTAAGAATGTCCACTATGATCTCAAAGTAGGTGCATAAAGATAGAAGGTGGAGACTCAACATAAAAGTAAAAGAAAGGCCTTCATAGAAGGAAGTAGGGATTCAAGTCTCATAAAGAGCTTCCAAAAATTATGGTACTTAATATCTTTCAGCTCTCATTGCCCCTATCATAAGCATCTTGAAGGTGATTAAGGTTAAAGTGACACAACTAAGAGGATATGCTTGACAAGTTATAAACCGAAATCTCATGCCCCTTACTTACGAAGACCGAACCTCATGCTACTCAACTTTATTCACGAGTAAGCTCTTGTCATTGTAAGTACATAAGTATCATAAAGAACTGCCAACGGGGTACCACTTGCACATGATACATGACCTATCCCATAATCAAGATGACAAGACAAGTAGACAATGAGCATCTCAGCGATCTTTTTATTTGCTATTTGTAGAGGTTTTTATTGAGGATGCTTCATAGAGTGCTCATTATGGTGATGCTGCAAGTTTCCACCATGATTAGGCATGGCTTAGGCTAGCGGCCGAGGCATTTCTCTAACACACATACAAACTCCATGATCTTACAAGTTCCACTTTTATTTCACACCGCCGGGATCCATAAGCAAAAGAACATGATACCAACATGGTACAAAGTACAAGTGCAATGTTGAAAGCGTTCCCCATGATAGATGGTTCTGTTAATTTCAACTTATAAAGCGCAAGCATATACGCAACAAAGAAGGACCCAGTGGTTCAAGTTAATTAAGTGCAAGAAAAGTAAAGTGTTCTATCAAGTTCGTGAGAGCTTTAATCACTAGTTTTCTCATAACAAGTTTAATTTGGAAGGTAGAAAAAAACATGAATATACTTGGAATTGAAAGAGTTATGCCCTAGAGGCAAATAATAAAGTGTATTATTTGATATATCTCCTATATGTTCATAATACGTTTCATACTGCACTATAACTGTGTTAATACGAAAGGTTAATACACGTGTTGTATGTAAACAAACTGTGTCTCTAGTTACCTCTAGTGAATTAGCTCATTGGTCATGAGGATTGTCTGCATTTCAAGATCATGGGAATTTATGCCAACTGACAATGAGGTCATGTTATTAGTTGAATAACATGATAGACAAACATCCGACCGTTATATCTTAATGAGATCTAGTTACAAAGTTCACCATTAATGATAAACACAAAGAACCTCGAAACTTGATCCTTTGACGGTGAGGTAATGCAAATCACCATTCTGGAAGAAGCTTAGATGGTTATCAAGAATCATCTCGTAATAGGGTGATCAAAAAGGTGCCACTCAGGTTTTCCGAAGGGATGTGTAGAGGAGTACATATCAAGACCAGGATTTGTCTAGTCCATGTAATGGACAGATACATGTGGCCATCTCGGTGACAGTGCTGTAACTACCTCGGTGAATTATGCTCTTAGTTAATGCCTGGATGAACGAAAGTGGTTAAAATAGTACGGTGGGGCCCAGGGCCACTCACGGTAGACCTTTCGGCCGTCCTAACCACTTTCGGACAATGGGACAAGAACGAGCAGCGTAATCGGCAGACGAAGGGATCAACTACATACACAAGTGAGTATGTATGCAAGCCACATACAACAGTACATCAGAGCCATTCCATCTAAAAGAAATAGAAATAGTGCAACGCCATACGGCAAGATCCAAACATCCTAGATAGATATAATAATTTAGGATAGCTCCTCATACATCACACATCAGAGTATCAGGCGGAAGCGGAAAACAAGATCCGAGTACGGATAAGAAGCAAATTGGCATAAGATGCCCCATAAATTAACACATCCCGCCCACAGATCACACGGATCCCCGTTCCCGGAATCTCTACACCGAATGATCGTTGCCAACATCATCTGTCTCTTCCACCCAGTATCCATCTTGCGGGTACACCTGTTCATCTGAATCAAACAATTTATCGTGTGAGACCCTAGGGGTACTCAGCAAGTCTTTATGCCACTAAAGGGGACACAACCTAGGGTGACGCATTTGCAGCAAAAGATAATACCTACAATTCTATAGAGACTCGCTAACCTTCCGCCTAACCAATGATAGACGGAAGTCCGTGAATTAAGAACAACAGTTATAACAGTATAATTAACAGATCCATCCTCCTCCTCGCTTACCAACGAGGAAGCGAACGAACAACCCCCATCATCCGTTGGCAGTTTTTATTAACCATTCCATGAGTATTGCACTATTTACTAGTCAAGTACTTAGTCAATTTAAAAGCGGTACTTTAGTTATACTTGTCTATGATCGAGAAACTGTGCTCCAAGTCGTCCATAACCGCGGACACGGCTTTCAGAAAGATTTACCCTGCAGGGGTGCACGAATAGCAACACACACTCGATCAACCTCGGAAAAACCAAATCAAAACCCAACGAGGCATTCACGACAAAGCAATCACATGATTCAGAAATATTTCAGGGGGCCACCCCATTAAGCTACCCGCAGCAAAGTTGGCCGACTCCGAGATGGACCCAAGGTTTGTGTGGACGGCGGTAAACGACTGGGAACCCGAAAATGTGACTGGGCTTGTCGATACAGCGAAAACGTGTCACGATCCAAAACAGTACAGGTGCTCCACACACAATCTTAAATAAGCAGTAACATGGCATAAGTACAGAATAGTAATAAAGCCCCAAACTAATTGTGGCCCCAAGAAATAAGAAGGAATCAAGCTCTGGCTCAGGGGGGTCCATAGGCCTCCCGGATGTGGATAGTGCGAATAGTCAAGGAACAGGAATCAAGTACTCGGGGTCCTACGGGACACAAGTGAGCATGAAAAACCAAATAGCAGATATTGCTCACCGGTGCCTCTTTCATTAGTTATCCCATTACTACTCAGGTTATGTTGTTTAGGTGCCTCATTATCCATCAGACTCTCACACACCCTACTCATGCTTTTCTACGACTCGCATGGCTCAAACAACTCCTGTAGTAATGGCTCATGGGACTGGAACAGGCTTAATGTGGTTTAAAAGTAAAGGCTATGCAGTACTTGGGATTCAATTTAATGCAGTCGCGACTCAATGATGCAAGAATAAGATAGAGGCAATAGGTACTGTATGTATGCAAGCATGTGGTAGTGCTTGCCTGGCAGCTCAGTTGAAGCGAGAGATGGATCTGGGGAATACTCCTGTGATTCCTGGTAAACCTCCTGCTGGGTGTCTATTCGAAGAAGAACCAAACAAACAAGGGCCAACACAAATAAAGTGCGCAAGCATATGAATT
The DNA here is from genome assembly GCA_910589775.1 of Avena eriantha. Lineage (NCBI taxonomy): Eukaryota > Viridiplantae > Streptophyta > Magnoliopsida > Poales > Poaceae > Avena > Avena eriantha. Next base: position 394,332,081 of record OU342744.1, on the reverse strand, counting down.
AAACTGCAAAAAGCAACCAAGCATGCCATGATGCATGATGCACAATTTACATGGCATTAAAGTAGCATGGCAAAGGTGGGGTGTGGATACAAGAAATAAAGCACTTTATTATTTATTTGCCCAAGTTTTATTGTCATAAACGGTTCAGATTTTAAATGACAACATGATGCATGCTTAAATTCAGAACAAGTACTGCATAAATAGAACGGGCTCGTCGCGCTGATCGATTTAGACATATTATTTGTCAAATTTGGAGTTATAAAACAAAAGTTATTAATTAAATAAGGAAAAGGGCATTTTCTTGTAATTTTGATTAACTCGAAATTTGAAGTGTGCAAAATATAATTTGAAGGGCATATTTGAATTCCTCTCATTTTTCTGATTCCAAAACATATATTATTTGTATTATTTGGATTTGTATTCTAAAAATTATTTGAATCTGAAAAGAATTTGAATTTAAATTAATTTGGAAAAGATTTGAATAAAAACAGACTCAGGCATAAACTTTTTATACCCAGGCGATATCAACCCCAGGCGCTGACTGGTGGGCCTGCGCGGACTGGGGCCACGTGTGCGGGAGAAAATGTTTTGCACCGGGCGGAGGCTAGCCGCGGACGCTGACAGGCGGGGCCAACTGACGCAGGGGCCACGGGCCAGCGTGAGGCTGTCAGGGGCTGACAGGTGGGGCGCCGGCTGGAGCGCGGGTTGCGGCTGAGAAAGATGGAGGGGTTTTCTGCGAAAGAGCTAGCGCGGCTGACAGGTGGGGTCGCTAGGAGCGCGGGTCGTAGGAATCAAAAAGGTGGGGGGCTTTTTGCAAATCGACCACGCGCCCGTACTGTTTATCATCTTCGCGGTCTGACGGCGGTGTGCGCGCAGCGTGGAGCGGGGATTCAAACCCGGGACGCGGGCGAGCGCGCTGAGGGGGTGGACCAATGCGGTAGGGCGAGGGGAGTTGATAGGGGAGGTTCTGGGGCCTAGGTAAGGTGTGGCGCGGCGCGGGGAGGGTGCAAATGCTGGCGAGCTCTGGCGCGCGGTGAGTGTTCGACGAAACGCGCAGCGAGGCTAGAGCGGTACGGCGAGGCGGACCGTGTCAGGGGGAAGGGGAGGCTCACCGCGGGCTCGCTGGTGTGGTCGGATCGGAGCGAGGAGCTGCGGATCGGCGAGGTTGCTGGCGCACCGGCGGGCTAGGGTTTCGGAGGCGGCGAGGTCCTGGCGTCGCGGGGGAGCTTCTCATCCGCGTCAGCGTGGTCGGGGCGTCGCAGGGGATCGTGCTCAATCTTCCAGGCTTCTTCCACGTCGAGCTCGCGGACAGGAACGACGGGGGCGCGGTGTAGCTGGCGGCGACCGACGGCAGGTGCTTGTCGCCGAGGAGGAAGAAGGAGGGGAGGAGGGTAGACTCGGCCAGATCTGGGGCGAGCTCTGGGAGACGTGAGGAGGGAGGAAAAGGAGGAAAAGGGAGGGGAGAGGGAGGCGTGCACGACAGGAAAAAGGAGCTCGGGCTTTGCCCTTTTTCCTCCTCGAGCACGTGCTCGGCCGGCTGGGCTGGCTGGGGCTGGTCCAGGGCGAGGCAGGGAGGCTGCAGGTGGACCAGGCGGCGTGGTGGCTTGTGGGGCTGGCTCGGCAGAGAGATATAGAGGGTAGGGGCTCGGGTGAGCTCGGGCTAGGGTTAGGGTTTTGGGTTAGCTAGGTTAGAGAGAGGAGGGGCTAGCTAGGGTGGGGCCAGGTAGAGAGAGGGGCTTGGCATGGAGGCCAAGCTAGAGAGAGAGAGAGGGTCTAGGGTTTAGAAGAATTTAGAGAGAGAGAGAGAGAGTAAAAGTGGCTAGGTTAGATTTAAGTAGATATTTAGATTTGTATCTTGTGTATGGAGCTAAACCAAGAAGACACCTTGGCTTGTTCTTGCATGGGCTAATGTAGAGAAGAAACTAGAAAGAAAGAAGAAGAATAGAATTAGGTGGAATAAGGCTCATATGATCATATAAGTAGAAAAAGAATAAAATAAAAGAAAAGAAAGGGATGTGGATAAGACCATCCCAAGTGGAGCATGGTGGAGGCTAGAATGATCATGAGGTGGAGGTGAAAAGAATTCTAAGAGAAAGAGAAAGAAAAGAATTATAGGGTAAGCCTCATATGGTCCATGAATGGAGAATAAAATAAGAGAAAAGAAATGGGTGATACTATGAGAATGGTGTAAGGGAGGTAGATGATTTTCCCAAGATAAGATCCACTCAAACCAAAGAAAAACCAATGGAAGTAAAAGGTGGTGGAGAAGCTTGCATGGCCCATGCAAAAATAATAATACCATTATTTATTTTGTGACAACAATAATAATATGATGGCATTAATCTTATGCATTTCCAAGAAGTGGAATAAAACCAAGCAAAGAATTTAGAGGATTTAATCCACCCCAAACTACATGAGCTAGAATTAAAATACCAAAGAAAAAGAAAGACAAGCTCATTGTTAAAGGGATGGTGGAATTATAAAGTGGTGGAAGAGAAAGGTGGTGGAATGGAAATAAAAGATATGCCCCCAACTCAACTTGGGCATTTAGACAATATATCAACAACCAAATACAATAGCAAGAGGCAAATACAATTTATAATGCATGTGAGAGAAGAACCAAAAGAAAAAGGAGTTTTTATATGATGCTCAAATGCAAGGTGGCATGATGACATGAGCATGATATAATTATGATGCAACAATAATATATGTGGAGTAGCCAATATCTTACTAGGACAAGTAGCATTCCAATTGTTAGACAATTGGGGTGCTACAACTCTCCCCCACTAAACAGGAATCTCGCCCCGAGATTCTAGGAAAAAGAAGACTCAAAGAGGGTAGGATACTTGGCACGGAGCTCATCTTCACGTTCCCAGGTGGCTTCATCAACGGAATGGTGCGACCACTGCACCTTGCAGAACTTGATGGACTTGTTGCGAGTCCTTTCCGCGACTTCAAGAATTTTTGTGGGGTGTTCTTGATAAGAAAGGTCTTCTTGGAGATTAATGAGTTCATGGTCTACGGTCCTGCCGGGATCCTTGAAGCACTTCTTGAGTTGAGAGATGTGAAAAACATCATGGACTTTGAGTTGTTCAGGGAGCTCAAGAGCATAAGCAACTTCTCCTCTTCTTCCACGAATTTTGAAGGGACCGATGTATCTAGGAGCCAGCTTTCCTTTGATACCAAAACGGTGCGTACCTCTCATGGGAGTGACACGAAGATAAACGAGATCACCAGGGACATACTCCATGTCCGTGTGCTTTCTATCATAATTGCTCTTCTGGCGACTTTGAGCAATCTTCAGATTTTCAAGAATGATGTGAACTTTCTCCTCCGCTTGAGTTACAATGTCGGGGCCAAACAATAATCTTTCACCTGCGCCCGACCAACCAATCGGAGTTCTGCACTTGCGACCATAGAGAGCCTCAAATGGTGCCATCTTTAGACTTTTCTGGAAACTGTTGTTGTAAGAGAATTCAGCATAAGGAAGACATTCTTCCCACTTCATGCCGAACGAGATAACGCAAGCACGGAGCATATCTTCTAGAATCTGATTGATCCTTTCAACTTGTCCTTGCGACTGAGGGTGGTAAGCTGTGCTGAAGTTTAGCTTTGTTCCCAAAGCATTTTGGAAACTTCCCAGAACTTGGAAGTGAAGATGCTTCCACGGTCTGAACTGATTTCAAGAGGAACTCCATACAGAGAGACAATTCTGTTGATATAGAGCTCAGCCAACTGAATGGCAGAAATTGTTTCCTTGACTGGAAAGAAGTGAGCTACTTTGGAAAGCCTGTCAATGACAACAAAGATTGCATTGTTGCCTTTCTGCGACCTTGGAAAACCAGTGATGAAGTCCATCTCTACTTTCTCCCATTTCCATTCCGGAGGCTTCAATGGCTGTAGAAGACCGGAAGGTTTCTCATGGACAGCTTTAACTCTACGACAGACATCACACTCTGAGACATATTTGGCACAATATCGTTTCAAACCAGGCCACCAATATTGTGTTTTCAAGTCCATGTACATCTTAGTGCTGCCAGGGTGGATAGAAAGAACAGAATCATGCGCCTCCTTGAGAACTTGCTCTCTTAAACCCGGGTAGTTCGGAACAAACATCCGGTGTTCAAAGAAAAGAGTGCCTTGGTCATCTACGTGGAAAGACTCATACTTCGGAAGTTGAATGTTGGAGATGATCTTTTTAGTGTAAGGATCCCCAAGCTGAATGGAACGGACCTTTTTTTCCCAAGAGAGGTGTTGCTAGAAGCTTTAGCAGATAACCTTGATCCACAATTTCAAGGTTGAGCTTGCGGAATTCCTCGCACAAGAGAGGTTGTTGTTCTTCCACCATGAGGTTGTTGACATAAGCTTTTCGGCTGAGAGCATATGCCATGACATTAGCTTTGCCCGGGGTGTAGTTGATGGTCAAATCGAAATCATTGATTGCTTCGATCCACCTCCTCTGACGAAGGTTGAGATCAGGCTGTGTGAAGATATACTTCAGACTCTTGTGATCAGAAAAGATCTCACAACGGTTGCCCAGCAAGTAATGCCTCCATACTTTCAAAGCAAAGACAACTGCTGCGAGTTCGAGGTCATGTGTAGGATAGTTGATCTCATGCGTCTTGAACTGACGAGATGCATAAGCAACAACTTGTTTTTCTTGCATAAGGACCGCACCCAATCCTTGCAATGAAGCATCACAAAAAATCTGGAAAGGCTTTGATGTATCTGGAGGAACCAAGACCGGTGTGGAAGTGAGCTTCTCTTTGAGTGTTTCAAAGCTTGCTTGACATGCAGGAGTCCAAAGATATTTCTTGCCTTTCTTGAGGAGATCGGTAAGAGGCTTCGCAATCTTTGAGAAATTTTGAACGAAGCGACGGCAGTAACTGGCCAAACCAAGGAAACTCCGGACTTCTTTGACATTTATGGGTGGAAGCCAATCCATAATTGTCTTAATAGTTTCTGGGTTGACGGCAATGCCCTTGGCAGAGATAACGTGACCAAGGTAGGTGACTTGAGGCAGCCAAAACTCACACTTCGAGAACTTTGCATACAGGCGGTTCTCACGAAGCTTGCTTAGGACACAACGAAGGTGTTCTTCATGTTCTTCTTTTGACTTAGAATAGACTAGAATGTCATCCAGATAGACCACAACGAACTTATCAAGATACTCCATGAAAACCGAGTTCATAAGCCTCGAGAAGGTGGCAGGTGCATTGGTGAGACCGAAAGACATGACCGTGTACTCATACAGGCCATAGCGAGTGGTGAAAGCTGTTTTGGGAACATCTTCCTTGCGAATCTTGATTTGATGATAACCACTTCTCAAATCAAGCTTAGAGAATACCACAGCTCCGGCTAGCTGATCGAAGAGATCATTAATCCACGGAAGGGGATATTTATTCTTGATTGTTTTAGCATTGAGTGCCCGATAGTCAACACAAAGTCTATCAGTCTTGTCTCGCTTCTTCACAAAGATGGTTGGACTACCCCAAGAAGAAGTACTGTGCTGAATGAAACCCAACTTCTCTTGTTCATCCAACTGACGCTTAAGTTCAGCCAACTCAGCAGGACCCATTTTATAAGGCCGCTTGGAAATAGGAGCGGTACCAGGTTCAAGTTCAATGACAAACTCAACCTCACGATCCTTAGGCATACCTGGCAACTCTTCAGGAAAGACATCTGGAAACTCACAAACTACAGGAACACTCTGAATACCTTCCATAGCATCATCATTCAGAGCCGCCAAAGAATAAAGCTGAATTGCAGGAGTCAGACTTGGAGAATAGACTATATGGCCTTCAGGAATTTTCAGAGAAACCGAACGTTCAACACAATCAATCACAGCTGCATTTTCTGTCAACCAATCCATGCCCAAGATAACATCAATATCAGAATTGCCCAGAATAATTAAGGAAGCCGGAAATGAAGAGCCACCAATCTCAACTTGATTGCCATGGCTGATATGAGCAGCCCTCATGTTTGACCCAGGAGATTGTACCACAAGACGGTATAATAAAGGAACCATAGCCAGATCTTGCTCATGAGCAAACTTGTGAGAAACAAAAGAATGCGAAGCACCAGAATCAAACAAAACTCGTGCAGGAACTGAGTTAACAGGAAGCATACCCATGACAACTCCAGGAGCATGCTCAGCTTGAGCGGCGTTGACACAGTTAGCACGAGCAACCGCAGACCCAGGCTTAGTGTTGATGTTGAGAGCCCGAGGTGGAGGTGCACGAATCATAGGAGCACTTGCCGCAGGTCTTGGAGGTGGTGGTGGAAGAGCTTTGTTGTTCATTGGACAATTCCATTGCTAATGGCCAGTGTTTCCACAAGTATAGCAAGCACCAGGTGGACGTGGAGCAACGTAGCCAGGGACTCCGCCAGGCGCTCCAGGGTAGTTGTGGTTGTAGCCCCTGGGAGCCGCAGTGAAGGAGTTTGGTGGCCTTGGTGCGTAGCTTGAAGGTCTTGGTGGAGCAGGGAGCAACGGTGGGGTGTTAGGAACCCAGACACGACGCTTAGAAGGAGCTGTCATAGCAGAAGAGCTTGCTGTATCACGGCTGTGTTTCTTTGACTCCTCAAACACTTGCCTACTTGCTTCTTCCTGCAGAGCTGTGTGTTGAAGTTCCAGGAAAGATGCTGGCCTTGCATGAGTGATTGCATATTTGATGGAAGCATTGAGGCCTTGCCGAAACCTCTTTTGCTTCTTCTTGTCATCAGAGATCTCATCGCCACCATAACGAGACAGGTTCATGAAGTTTCTGATGTAGGTGTTGACATTGTCAGTGCCCTGCTTGAGGTTGAGAAACACTTCCTTCATCCTTTCCATGACAATTTCTGACAGATATTGCTCTTTGAAAGCAGCAGTGAATCGCTCCCAAGAAGGCTGAAAACCAGAAAGATCTGCCCTGAGGTAATTTTCCCACCAGAGAGCTGCATCTCCCTTCAGAAGGTGAGTAGCACACTTGACCCATTCTTGCTCGGGAACATCCGCAGTCATCAGCAACCTTGACACTTCACGAAGCCAATCATCCGCATCAAGTGGCTAATCAGACACCTCAAATTGACGTGGGTTGAACTTGAGAAAACTCTTGATGTCTCCTCGCTTGGGAGGTGGAGGTAGCGGAGCAAACTCATTCCTCCTCACACTTTCCTCGAAGCGCTGCTGGTTCTGCTGCATAGTGCCCAAAGCATTTGCAATACTTGCCAAAGCGGCCCCAAGTTCAGGTGGTATATCCTCCTCAGAACGGCGTGGTGGTGCCATCCTGTGATTGATATAAAACACAAGTCAGTACTATAATGGAGAATGATAATAATCCAAAATAGTACCAAAATGGAATTAATCAAGATTAAAGAACGCAATTCACTGAGGTGATATTAAAATATCAACAAAGTTCCAGGCAATTAGAAGATATAAAGCATAACACACACGACTGAACAAAGGAGTGTGGTACACAAACTAACAAAGAAAAATTTTCCGCAAATTTTGGCATTAAAATACCACTAGATGCGCAAAACCACTTAACGAATCAAGATTCGCAACTCTACTAATTCAATATACAAAAGCAAATGACAAAAGTAGTGGTATGGTCGCGACTCCATCCCGCACTCAAATCATTACTCCGCACATGAATCAGTAAAACATATCCCAACAACTTCTTCCTAAGATGAACCAAAAGATTGGTAGCTACGGAAAAGAACACCCCAACAAGATAACGTCGGATAACAAAGAGTAAGATGGATCGCATCGGTGTATAACGAATCAGAATAGATCGCGTCGGTTTACAAAGCCTGTCGGTAGTGAATGTACCAACAGTTGATAACCAAAAGGCAGATAGTGATAATATTTGGATGCAACAGATAGTCAAGGAATTCACTCACACACACACACACAAACATAACCTATGGTACTACAGAACCCAGAACACGGGAATCCTAGTTTGAATTTTAGAAGAGGATTGAAAACGTTACACTTCCTTACCAGAAAAGGGTGGGTGGGTGGGTAAGAAGAAAAATGGAAGCAATCCTACTCTCACGTTGGTTTTTCCCTAATATACACAACTACCAAAATATTTGCTAGACAGACAACGACCATTTTGGCTGAGACCCTGAAGGGCGGGATGGCTCTGATACCAATTGTAACTACCTCGGTGAATTACGCTCTTAGTTAATGCCTGGATGAACGAAAGTGGTTAAAATAGTACGGTGGGGCCCAGGGCCACTCACGGTAGACCTTTCGGCCGTCCTAACCACTTTCAGACAACGGGACAAGAACGAGCGCCGTAATCGGCAGGCGAAGGGATCAACTACATACACAAGTGAGTATGTATGCAAGCCACATACAACAGTACATCAGAGCCATTCCATCTAAAAGAAATAGAAATAGTGCAACGCCATACGGCAAGATCCAAACATCCTAGATAGATATAATAATTTAGGATAGCTCCTCATACATCACACATCAGAGTATCAGGCGGAAGCGGAAAACAAGATCCGAGTACGGATAAGAAGCAAATTGGCATAAGATGCCCCATAAATTAACACATCCCGCCCACAGATCACACGGATCCCCGTTCCCGGAATCTCTACACCGAATGATCGTTGCCAACATCATCTGTCTCTTCCACCCAGTATCCATCTTGCGGGTACACCTGTTCATCTGAATCAAACAATTTATCGTGTGAGACCCTAGGGGTACTCAGCAAGTCTTGATGCCACTAAAGGGGACACAACCTAGGGTGACGCATTTGCAGCAAAAGATAATACCTACAATTCTATAGAGACTCGCTAACCTTCCGCCTAACCAATGATAGACGGAAGTCCGTGAATTAAGAACAACAGTTATAACAGTATAATTAACAGATCCATCCTCCTCCTCGCTTACCAACGAGGAAGCGGACGAACAACCCCCATCATCCGTTGGCAGTTTTTATTAACCATTCCATGAGTATTGCACTATTTACTAGTCAAGTACTTAGTCAATTTAAAAGCGGTACTTTAGTTATACTTGTCTATGATCGAGAAACTGTGCTCCAAGTCGTCCATAACCGCGGACACGGCTTTCAGAAAGATTTACCCTGCAGGGGTGCACGAATAGCAACACACACTCGATCAACCTCGGAAAAACCAAATCAAAACCCAACGAGGCATTCACGACAAAGCAATCACATGATTCAGAAATATTTCAGGGGGCCACCCCATTAAGCTACCCGCAGCAAAGTTGGCCGACTCCGAGATGGACCCAAGGTTTGTGTGGACGGCGGTAAACGACTGGGAACCCGAAAATGTGACTGGGCTTGTCGATACAGCGAAAACGTGTCACGATCCAAAACAGTACAGGTGCTCCACACACAATCTTAAATAAGCAGTAACATGGCATAAGTACAGAATAGTAATAAAGCCCCAAACTAATTGTGGCCCCAAGAAATAAGAAGGAATCAAGCTCTGGCTCAGGGGGGTCCATAGGCCTCCCGGATGTGGATAGTGCGAATAGTCAAGGAACAGGAATCAAGTACTCGGGGTCCTACGGGACACAAGTGAGCATGAAAAACCAAATAGCAGATATTGCTCACCGGTGCCTCTTTCATTAGTTATCCCATTACTACTCAGGTTATGTTGTTTAGGTGCCTCATTATCCATCAGACTCTCACACACCCTACTCATGCTTTTCTACGACTCGCATGGCTCAAACAACTCCTGTAGTAATGGCTCATGGGACTGGAACAGGCTTAATGTGGTTTAAAAGTAAAGGCTATGCAGTACTTGGGATTCAATTTAATGCAGTCGCGACTCAATGATGCAAGAATAAGATAGAGGCAATAGGTACTGTATGTATGCAAGCATGTGGTAGTGCTTGCCTGGCAGCTCAGTTGAAGCGAGAGATGGATCTGGGGAATACTCCTGTGATTCCTGGTAAACCTCCTGCTGGGTGTCTATTCGAAGAAGAACCAAACAAACAAGGGCCAACACAAATAAAGTGCGCAAGCATATGAATTAAACTGCAAAAAGCAACCAAGCATGCCATGATGCATGATGCACAATTTACATGGCATTAAAGTAGCATGGCAAAGGTGGGGTGTGGATACAAGAAATAAAGCACTTTATTATTTATTTGCCCAAGTTTTATTGTCATAAACGGTTCAGATTTTAAATGACAACATGATGCATGCTTAAATTCAGAACAAGGACTGCATAAATAGAACGGGCTCGTCGCGCTGATCGATTTAGACATATTATTTGTCAAATTTGGAGTTATAAAACAAAAGTTATTAATTAAATAAGGAAAAGGGCATTTTCTTGTAATTTTGATTAACTCGAAATTTGAAGTGTGCAAAATATAATTTGAAGGGCATATTTGAATTCCTCTCATTTTTCTGATTCCAAAACATATATTATTTGTATTATTTGGATTTGTATTCTAAAAATTATTTGAATCTGAAAAGAATTTGAATTTAAATTAATTTGGAAAAGATTTGAATAAAAACAGACTCAGGCATAAACTTTTTATACCCAGGCGATATCAACCCCAGGCGCTGACTGGTGGGCCTGCGCGGACTGGGGCCACGTGTGCGGGAGAAAACGTTTTGCACCGGGCGGAGGCTAGCCGCGGACGCTGACAGGCGGGGCCAACTGACGCTGGGGCCACGGGCCAGCGTGAGGCTGTCAGGGGCTGACAGGTGGGGCGCCGGCTGGAGGGCGGGTTGCGGCTGAGAAAGATGGAGGGGTTTTCTGCGAAAGAGCTAGCGCGGCTGACAGGTGGGGTCGCTAGGAGCGCGGGTCGTAGGAATCAAAAAGGTGGGGGGCTTTTTGCAAATCGACCACGCGCCCGTACTGTTTATCGTCTTCGCGGTCTGACGGCGGTGTGCGCGCAGCGCGGAGCGGGGATTCGAACCCGGGACGCGGGCGAGCGCGCTGAGGGGGTGGACCAATGCGGTAGGGCGAGGGGAGTTGATAGGGGAGGTTCTGGGGCCTAGGTAAGGTGTGGCGCGGCGCGGGGAGGGTGCAAATGCTGGCGAGCTCTGGCGCGCGGTGAGTGTTCGACGAAACGCACAGCGAGGCTAGAGCGGTACGGCGAGGCGGACCGTGTCAGGGGGAAGGGGAGGCTCACCGCGGGCTCACTGGTGTGGTCGGATCGGAGCGAGGAGCTGCGGATCGGCGAGGTTGCTGGCGCACTGGCGGGCTAGGGTTTCGGATGCGGCGAGGTCCTGGCGTCGCGGGGGAGCTTCTCGTCCGCGTCAGCGTGGTCGGGGCATCGCAGGGGATCGTGCTCAATCTTCCAGGCTTCTTCCACGTCGAGCTCGCGGACAGGAACGACGGGGGCGCGGTGTAGCTGGCGGCGACCGGCGGCAGGTGGTTGTCGCCGAGGAGGAAGAAGGAGGGGAGGAGGGGAGACTCGGCCAGATCTGGGGCGAGCTCTGGGAGACGTGAGGAGGGAGGAAAAGGAGGAAAAGGGAGGGGAGAGGGAGGCGTGCACGACAGGAAAAAGGAGCTCGGGCTTTGCCCTTTTTCCTCCTCGAGCACGTGCTCGGCCGGCTGGGCTGGCTGGGGCTGGTCCAGGGCGAGGCAGGGAGGCTGCAGGTGGACCAGGCGGCGTGGTGGCTTGTGGGGCTGGCTCGGCAGAGAGATATAGAGGGTAGGGGCTCGGGTGAGCTCGGGCTAGGGTTAGGGTTTTGGGTTAGCTAGGTTAGAGAGAGGAGGGGCTAGCTAGGGTGGGTCCAGGTAGAGAGAGGGGCTTGGCATGGAGGCCAAGCTAGAGAGAGAGAGAGGGTCTAGGGTTTAGAAGAATTTAGAGAGAGAGAGAGAGAGTAAAAGTGGCTAGGTTAGATTTAAGTAGATATTTAGATTTGTATCTTGTGTATGGAGCTAAACCAAGAAGACACCTTGGCTTGTTCTTGCATGGGCTAATGTAGAGAAGAAACTAGAAAGAAAGAAGAAGAATAGAATTAGGTGGAATAAGGCTCATATGATCATATAAGTAGAAAAAGAATAAAATAAAAGAAAAGAAAGGGATGTGGATAAGACCATCCCAAGTGGAGCATGGTGGAGGCTAGAATGATCATGAGGTGGAGGTGAAAAGAATTCTAAGAGAAAGAGAAAGAAAAGAATTATAGGGTAAGCCTCATATGGTCCATGAATGGAGAATAAAATAAGAGAAAAGAAATGGGTGATACTATGAGGATGGTGTAAGGGAGGTAGATGGTTTTCCCAAGATAAGATCCACTCAAACCAAAGAAAAACCAATGGAAGTAAAAGGTGGTGGAGAAGCTTGCATGGCCCATGCAAAAATAATAATACCATTATTTATTTGTGACAACAATAATAATATGATGGCATTAATCTTATGCATTTCCAAGAAGTGGAATAAAACCAAGCAAAGAATTTAGAGGATTTAATCCACCCCAAACTACATGAGCTAGAATTAAAATATCAAAGAAAAAGAAAGACAAGCTCATTGTTAAAGGGATGGTGGAATTATAAAGTGGTGGAAGAGAAAGGTGGTGGAATGGAAATAAAAGATATGCCCCCAACTCAACTTGGGCATTTAGACAATATATCAACAACCAAATACAATAGCAAGAGGCAAATACAATTTATAATGCATGTGAGAGAAGAACCAAAAGAAAAAGGAGTTTTTATATGATGCTCAAATGCAAGGTGGCATGATGACATGAGCATGATATAATTATGATGCAACAATAATATATGTGGAGTAGCCAATATCTTACTAGGACAAGTAGCATTCCAATTGTTAGACAATTGGGGTGCTACAAGTGCATTAGTGAATCTTGCAAGCATGTGACTAGGTCACGGAATGCAACGACATGAGAAGGAGAAAACAAGTTCATCGGTAACGAGATCGAACTAAGGTATGGAGATACCGAAGATCAAGTCTCGGATGAATTAGGTATCGAATGACAAAGGGAATAGGGAACGACTATCTGACGGTTCGAGCGATTGTATTCGTGAAACGCACGGGGGTCACATGGCCATCCAGGTCCCTCTGTTGACCGTTGATGTGAGAGTGGTCTCAATCATGTCCGGAGTTTTTCCGAACCAAAGGATGTCACGCTTAAGGGTAGGGATGCTTATGGTAGATGAGGTATCGTAAGAGAAATAGAGAGAGAGAAACCGGAATAATTTCGGGTAACATCCGATGGAGATTGGAAGGGGTCCGGAAGGAGTTCCAGAGTGAAGGAATAATATAATATGTGAATTTGAATGTTAATTGGAGAATTAATATTAAATATATATTTTATTTTATTTTTAAAGGCTCCTTAATGCTAATGGGCCTCACCCGAAGGGAGGCCCAATAGGGCAAGGCGCCTAGGGAGTGGGGTCCAGCCGACCTGGGCTTAGTGGGCCGCCCCAATGGGGCTTACCTAGGGCCGGCAGCTGCCCCTAGGTGGCCGGCGGGTGTGGGGATTAGTCCCACACTGCCTGGCCCCTAGGTGGTGCGCCCCCTCCCACTATATATAGGGGTCTCCCCTCCCCCTTTGGAATCACCCCATTCCCTCTCATTCTCTCTCTCATCCATTGAGTACTTCTCCGTAATATTGGGGAGGACCTCGTGGGTGAGTTCTCCACCTTCACACTCCCGTCGTGTGATCGGTGACCCGACATCTACTTCTTCCGCTGCTCGGCTGGATCAGAGTCCGGTTGACGTTTCCTACACCGGACGTGCGACGAACTTCGGAGGCACCACACTTGGGGTGCTTCTCGTCTTCATCAATATACGCCTTCCTGCCTAAGGCGTGCCTCTGTCTTCAAAGGTATGAATACTATATTCCTTCTCCATTACTTATGTCTACATAGTATAGATCCTAGTATTAGTGTTCGAGTAGATATAATTTTTTTGTTTTCTGCTACGGAACCCTTCAGTGGTATCAGAAGTGGTCTATGGGTAGACATGTCGTACGGATAGAACACATAGCAATATGTGGGCATTGATTTTCTAGTTGCTACCCTCTTCAATGTTATTGTTCATATCGCGGCACTATTTGATGAAGCGGCCCGCAACCGACCTCACGTGGTGATTCACGAGACTGGTCCACAAATCAAAGTGGCTTAGGGGGGTGTCTATCTCTCTGCAGTAGTTGATATGGCATTGACACTGGAGGGCCCTGAAAAGGGAAGAAGAACGACAATCATTGAATCCATGTTGTGGCTCAATGTTCGTAGGTGGGAAGGGGTTCTACTACGAAAGCCCTAAGGCCTGGTAAAACATGCAATAGTTAATATAGAAGCGTCTATCTTCATTATAGCATAGGGGCAAGTATTATAACATGGAAATGACAAGTTTTGCGAAACTCTCATTAAAGCTATTGATGATGATCATAAAGCTATAACCATGTCATAACACTTTACTTTTGAAGTATTACTTATTGTGCTAGTATACTTACTAGACGGTAGCATAATAAGATAATCCCTCGTAGTATTCCAGTTATCGTATTCCCCTTATGTGTGGACCACCAAGAAAGTTCTTCAGTATGAGGCCGGCCGTGATGATCGGGGGTCAGACATATCTACGTTTGCATACAGTGGGTGCAAGCCATGTTGCACTGCGAATACACATGAGTTAGAACTGGCGAGCCTAGCATGTACATACATGGCCTCGAAATACAAGAGACCGAAAGGTCGAGCATGAATCACATAGTTGATGTGATCGACATTAGGTAATGTCACCCTTTGATACTGCACTGATGGCCGTGATGATCGGGGGAGGTGCAGGGGATAGGGATCATGTGATCACTAAACGAGTAGAGGGATGTTCGTTTAAGTGGGAGTTCCCTTATCAAAACTTGAACTCATTATTATGAACATAGTCTAAACACTTTGCAAATCCTTTGTAGATGTCTCGCCCACCCACCTTCAACCTTAGCACTTTCCTCGAGAAGGACAAGCTGAAAACTGATGGAACCAACTTCATCGCATTGTTCCACAATCTTAGGATCCTCCTAGTCCCCTACAAGTTGACTTATGTCATCGAGGCTGAGCTTTCGGCTAAGCCTATAGATTCCGCCTCCCAGGATGAAAAGAATGTCTGGCTATCCAAGGCGGACGATTTCTCCCTCATCCAGAGTGGAATGCTCTATGCCATGGAGCCGAAGCTTCAAAAGTGTTTTGAGAAGATGAATGCCTTTGAGATCATTGAGGATCTCAAGGCCGTCTTTGCTCCACATGCTTGTGCAGAGAGGTATGATGCTTCCGAGCTCTTCTTCTCTGCTAAAATGAAAGAGCACAACAGTATTAGTTAGCACGTGGTCAAAATGTCTGGCTACATTAAGCGCTTAAACACCCTGGATTGCAAAAGCCCGGAGGAGCTCGCAATTGATAGGGTGCTGCAGTCGCTGCCCCTAGCTATAAGAGCTTTGTGTTGAACTACAACATGCAAGGGATGACTAAGACCCTTGCTGAGGTGTTCGCCATGCTCAAGACTGCTGAGGTTGCTATCAAGAAGGAGCACACGGTGCTGATGGTCAACAAGACCACCAACTTTAAGAAACCGAGGAAAAAAGGGAAAGGCAAGGGTAAGAAGTCTAAGAGGGATGGCAGGTTTGTTCCCAGCACCTCAAAGACTGCCAAGCCTGGCCCTAAGCCCGGCACTTCGTGCTTCTAATTCAAAGGGGATGGGCACTGGAAACGCAACTGCCCCAAGTACCTTGAAGACAAGAGAGCTGGCAAGATAGCCATCCCAGACAAAGGTATATATGATATACATGTTATTGATGTATTCCTTACGAGCGCCAGGAGTAACACCTGGGTATTTTATACCGGATCTATTGTCACATATGTAACTCTCAGCAGGATCTGCAGAGTAGGAGGCGCCTGAGGAAGGATGAGGTGACGATGCGCGTCGACAATGGCTCGAGAGTCGAAGTGATGGCCGTCGGCACCCTGCATCTCCGTCTACCGTCAAGATTATTATTGGTTTTGAATAAATATTATGTACCCGCATTGAGTATGAATATTGTGAGTGGGTCTTGCTTATTGCAAGACCGTTATTCGTTTAAATCAGGAACAAATGGTTGTTCAATTTATATGAATGATGTTTTCTATGTTCATGCTCCTGTATGTGATTGTTTATTCTTACTTGATCTTGATTGTGATACACACATCCATAGTGTTGATGCTAAACGTTGTAAGCACAGTGACGATAATTCCATGTTCATGTGGCATTGCCGTCTTGGTCATATTAGCATAAAGCGCATGAAGAAGCTTCATTCAGAAGGGCTTCTTGGATCATTGGTTTTCGAATCCCTTGATACATGTGAGCCATGCCTCATGGGCAAGATGACTAGGACACCATTCTCTGGAATAGTGGAGAGAGCTATAGACCTACTTGGGATCATACATACTGATGTATGTGGACCAATGAGTGTCTCAACACGCAATGGTTATCGTTACTTTGTTACCTTTACTGATGACTTAAGCAGATATGTATATATCTACTTGATGAAGCACAAGTCTGAAACCTTTGAAAAGTTCAAGGAATTTCAGAAAGAGGTGGAGAATAAACTTAACAAGAAAATCAAGCACCTTAGATCGGATCGAGGTGGCGAGTATTTAAGTTATGAGTTTAACATGCACTTGAAGGACTATGGGATTATCCCACAGCTTATGCCAACCGGGACACCACAACGTAATGGTGTGTCGGAACGTCGTAACCGAACCCTATTGGATAGTGTGCGGTCCATGATGTCTTTAACTGGTTTGTCTATGTATTTTTGGGGATACGCGTTAGAAACCGCCGCTTTTATTTTAAACCGAGCACCATCCAAATCCGTGGAGACAACCCCATATGAGATATGGTATGGGCAGAAGCCGAAGTTGTCTTTTCTAAAAGTTTGGGGATGTGAGGCATATGTTAAGAAACTACAGCCTGACAAACTCAAACCCAAATCAGAAAAATGTATCTTTGTAGGATATCCAAGGGAAACCATTGGATATACCTTCTACAATCAAGCCGAAGGCAAGGCGCTTGTCGCAAAAATCAGCACCTTTCTCGAGAAAGAGTTTCTTGCAAAAGGAGTGAGTGGAAGGAAAATTGAGTTAGATGAAATTGTTGACCCTTCTCTCCAAATTCCGAGTAGCAAAATGAAAGCTGTATCGAAACCGCTCTCCAACATGGAGGAAGAGCCCATTGATGATGATCAAAACAATGACATCGAGACTCCCGAGGTTCGCCGGTCTACAAGGGTTCGTGCCACTCCTGATTGGTACAGTAGCCTTGTAATGTCAGTCATCCTAGATGAGCAGGAAGAACTTGCAAACTACAAAGAAGCTATGGATAGTGCTGACTCTGAGAAATGGCTAGAAGCCATGAAATCTGAAATAGGATCCATGCATGAAAACCAAGTTTGGACCTTGGTGGATCTTCCAGAAGGCCGCAAGGCCGTGGAAAATAAATGGATCTTTAAGAAAAAGACAGATGCAAATGGTAATGTGACCATTCACAAAGCTCGACTTGTCGCAAAGGGGTTTCGACAAATTCAAGGAGTTGACTACGACGAGACTTACTCTCCCATAGTGATGCTTAAGGCTGTCAGGATTTTAATAGCAGTTGCTGCACATTTCGAATTTGAAATTTGGCAGATGGATGTGAAGACCGCATTCCTCAATCCTCATTGTATATGATGCAACCGGAAGGTTTTGTTGATCCTAAGGGTGCTGGAAAGGTATGCAAGCTTCAACGGTCCATTTATGGAATGAAGCAAGCATCTCGGAGCTGGAACCAACGTTTTTGATCAAGTGATCAAGAGTTTTGGATTTGTCCAGAACCAACAAGAGTTCTGTGTTTACAAGAAAGCGAGTGGGAGCTCAGTTGTTTTCTTAGTAGTATATGTGGATGACATATTACTCATGGGAAACAATGTGGATCTTATGAAAAGCGTGAAAGCATATTTGAGTAACCAATTTTCCATGAAAGATCTAGGTGAAGCTGCATATATATTAGGAATCAAGATCTATAGAGATAGATCAAGGCACCTAATAGCATTGAGTCAGAGTACTTACATAGAAAAGATTTTGAAGAGGTTCAAAATGGAAAACACCAAAAGGGGTTTTACACCTATGATGAAGAATTGCAAAATGAGTATGACTCAATGTCCAGTAACGGACGATGATAGAGAGAAGATGTCTTACATCCCCTATGCTTCAGCCATAGGATCTATCATATATGCAATGCTAAGTACATGACCTGATGTGGCATTGACTCTTAGTTTGACGAGCCGATATCAAAGTAATCCAGGACCGGATCACTGGACAGCTGTGAAAAATATCCTAAAGTATCTGAGAAGAACAAAGGATATGTTCCTAATATATGGAGGAAATGATGAAGCTCTAAACATAACAGGTTACGTAGATGCGAGCTGGAATTCAGATCATGATGACTCGAAGTCTCAAACAGGATTTGTTTTCTTGGTGAATGGTGGGGCAGTTAGCTGGAAGAGCAAGAAGGAGCCGGTGGTGGCACAATCTTCAATGGAGTCTGAATATATTGTTGCGGCTGATGCAGCAAATGAAGCTGTTTGGCTAAGGAATTTCGTCATCGAACTGGGAGTTTTTCCCAATGCGCAAGACCCCGTGACGATCTATTGCGATAACACGGGTGCTATTGCAAACGCAAGGGAACCAAGAACTCATTCCAGACCCAAACACATCAAGCTAAGATTTCACGTCATCTGGCAGAACGTTGACAAAGGTGAAGTCAAAATTTGCAAAGTAGATACGAAACTGAATGCGGCAGATCCTTTGACTAAAGCTCTCCATCTGGATAAGCACGAACAACACCGAGACTCCATTGGTGTTAGGTTCCTTCCTATTGTAAACTAGTTTTGTTTATACTCTAGTGCAAGTGGGAGACTGAAGGAGTTATGCCCTAGAGGCAAATAATAAAGTGTATTATTTGATATATCTCCTATATGTTCATAATACGTTTCATACTGTGCTATAACTGTGTTAATACGAAACATTAATACACGTGTGGTATGTAAACAAATCATGTCTCTAGTTACCTCTAGTGAACTAGTTCATTGGTCATGAGGATGGTCCGCGTTTCAAGATCATGGGCATTTATGCCAACTGACAATGAGGTCATGTTATTAGTTGAATACCATGATAGACAAACATCCAACCTTTATATCTTAATGAGATCTAGTTACAAAGTTCACCATTGATGATAAAACTCAGAGAACCTCGCAACCTGATCCTTTGACTATGAGGTAATGCAAATCACACAGAGAACCTCGCAACCTGATCCATTCCAAAAGAAGCTTAGATGGTTATCAAGAATCATCTCATAACAGGGTGTTCAAAAAGGTGCCACTCAGGTTTTCCGAAGGGATGCGTAGAGGAGTACATATCAAGACTAGGACTTGTCTAGTCCATGTAACTAACAGATACATGTGGCCATCTCGGTGACATTGCATTAATGAAGCTTGCAAGCATGTGACTAGGTCACGGAATGCAACGACATGAGAAGGAGAAAACAAATTCATTGGTAACAAGATCGAACTAAGGTATGGAGATACCGAAGATCAAGTCTCGGATGAATTAGGTATCGAATGACAAAGGGAACGGGGAACGCCTATCTCACGGTTCAAGCGATTATATTCGTGAAACGCACGGGGGTCACATGGCCATCCAGGTCCCTAGTTGATCATTGATGTGAGAGTGGTCTCAATCATGTCCGGAGTGTTTCCGAACCGAAGGATGTCACGCTTAAGGGTAGGGACGCTTAGGGTAGATGAGGTATCGTAAGAGAAATAGAGAGAGAGAAACTGGAATAGTTTCGGGTAACATCCGATGGAGATCGGAAGGGGTCCGGAAGGAGTTCTGGAGTGAAGGAATAATATAATATGTGTATTTGAATGTAATTGGAGAATTAATATTAAATATATATTTTATTTTATTTTTAAAGGCTCCTTAATGCTAATGGGCCTCACCCGAAGGGAGGCCCAATAGGGCAAGGCACCTAGGGAGTGGGGCCAGCCGGCCTAGGCTTAGTGGGCCGCCCCAATGGGGCCCACCTAGGGCCAGCGGCTGCCCCTAGGTGGCCGGCGGGTGTGGGGATTAGTCCCACACCGCCTGGCCCCTGGGTGGTACGCCCCCTCCCACTATATATACGGGTCTCCCCTCCCCCTTTGGAATCACCCCATTCCCTCTAATTCTCTCTCTCTCTCATCCATTGAGGACTTCTCCGTAATATTGGGGAGGACCTCGTGGGTGAGTTCTCCACCTTCACACTCCCGTCGTGTGATCGGCGATCCAACATCTACTTCTTCCGCTGCTCGGCTGGATCGGAGTCTGGTTGACGTCTCCTACACCGGACGTGTGACGAACTTCGGAGGCACCACACTTGGGGTGCTGCCCGTCTTCATCAATATACGCCTTCCTGCGTAAGGCGTGCCTCTGTCTTCAAAGGTATGAATACTGTATTCCTTCTCCGTTACTTATGTCTACATAGTATAGATCCTGGTATTAGTGTTCGAGTAGATAGAATTTTTTTGTTTTCTGCTATGGAACCCTTCAGGGATAGCATATGCTAGTAGGTAGGTATGGTGGACTCTTTGGAATAACTTGGTTTAAGGAGTTGGATGCATGAGTCGAACTCATACTTGGTTATGGAGGCTAGCAAAAGACTAGGAGCGACAAACTAAGAGAGCAATAATGGCCATAATCATGTAGAGCGACAAAACATCATTGATCAAAGCATAAGGTGATACTACAAGTTGAAAACTAAAGGATTATAAAGGCTATGGTGACTTGGGATAGTCATAACATGGTGTGAGCATGCGCCAAGTCAACCCAAATAAAGCATCAAAGGATAATACCACAATAATATGCTTTAGTATGCTAAAACAACACATGATCCTTCCAAGGCACATTAAGCAATCTCAATTGTTTATAACAAGTCATGCTACATCAAATAATACTAACCATAAAGCCAAAACAATATCAAGCATGGCATGACAAAGCATAGGCCACAGTCAAAAACAAGCTCTCTTTACCACTTAAGCATGAACTTTCCTACTCTTTTCCAATCCAAACCAAACTATTTGAAAACGAATGTATGAAAGAGGGGGTCCAACCAATTTATTCAGAAAACTAAGCAAACGAAAAAATAAAACTAAAACTAAAAAGAAGACACTCCAAGAACAACACAACTGTGCATGAAATAATAAAAATGAAGCGTTTGGAAGAAACCTGGGATTTTTATTTATGAAGAGGGGATGCCTTGGGCATCCCCAAGCTTTGACGCTTGTACTTCTTGGATATTTCTTGGGGTGACACGCGTGGCATCCCCAAGCTTGAGCTTTAGTCCATCCTTCATCTCATTACTCATTCCTTCCATACACCTGGAATTTTTCGTTCATACAAAACTTCACACAATCTTTATTAGCAACATTAGTGCACTCAAGATAATAAGTCTTTAGGTTCAGTTCTAACACCAATAAAACTTCCATTAAAACACTAGATACTGTAGCACTTCCCTCAAAAATCTCAATTCCCCAAAAGAACTAAAAAGGAACCAACAAGAAGCAAAAGCAGAAAATGACAGAAATCTGTCAAAATAGACCAGCAGGTAAAGACGAATTTTTTTGAAGACCGTTTGTTGCTCAAATCAAAAAGTGTTGAACTAAAGAAAGTTAGATAACAATCTGGGCAGAAGCACAAAAATTCATGCCTCAAAAGGACGTACAGAGATTTTACACGAATTTTTATGGTGAAGCACCGAAATCTGTTTCGGGACAACAACTTTGCCAATCATTACTTCTCTCTCATTAGAGGTTACTCTTGGCACAAAAAAGTAAATAAAAAGGATAAGGAGCGGTTATTACAAAGGTAATAACTTCCAAGAGTCATCTAAAACTTTTGGGTTATCTCCCAATAAGTACTTTCCTTTAACGCCTTTAAGTTAGGCATAAGAAGCAAGAAAAAGAATCACGTGTTCTCAAATGAAGAAGCATTAAAACCAAATTTTGTTTTCATATGATAGGCAAAAGAAATCTTCTCTCTCTTCTTAAGGAAGTTCTCAATACCTTTCTTGAGTGGGAGTTGATATTTAATTATGCCTTCCTTCATGTCAATAATGGCACCAACAGGTCTAAGAAAAGGTCTTCCCAAAGTAATAGGACAAGAAGCATTGCATTCAAAATCCAAAACATAGAAATCAACGGGGACATAGGAATTGTTAACCATAATAAGAACATCATTAAGACTCCCCATGAGTTTATTTTTAGCATTATCATCAAGTGGAACTTTCAAATAACAATCTTCAAGTGGTGGAAAATCAAGCATATCACTAGGCATAATAGAAACACTACTATCAAGATCACATAAAGCTTTGAAATCAAAACCATTCACTTTCGTATTAATGATGGGTTCCCAACCATCTTCTTGTTTTATAGGAATAGAAGCTTTATGTTTCATCTTTTCTTGTTTAATCTTTATGAGAGCATCAGTAATGTGTTTTGTAAAGGCCATGTTCATAGCACAAGCATTAGGACTTTTAGCAAGCTTTTGTAGGAACTTAATAGCTTCAGAGATATTGCAACCATCAATATCAAAATCATAATTATCATCTAAAGTAGTAGAGCTATTACTAGCCTCAACACTAGTGGTAGTGATAGTAGAAACACTAATGTTTCTAGCAATTTCATCTTCTCTTTCCCACTTAGCATGCAATTCAGCTAATAGTCTAACATTTTCATCCATTCTTACTTGTATGGCATTAGTAGCTGCAAAGGGATTATCATTAGTTTCAGGTTTAGCAACCATTTTATTCAAAGAGGTTTGAGCTTCAGCCACTGATGTTATATTTCTTTTAGCATTAGAGAGTTTTTCCTCAATAGTTTTATTGAAAGTAGTTTGTTTACTAATAAAATATTTAAGCATAACTTCAAGTTCAGAGGGAGCACTCCTATTGTTGTTGTAGGGATTTCCATAAGCATTACCATTGTTGGGAGGA
Organism: Avena eriantha; assembly: GCA_910589775.1. NCBI lineage: Eukaryota > Viridiplantae > Streptophyta > Magnoliopsida > Poales > Poaceae > Avena > Avena eriantha. The sequence goes on along the minus strand of OU342744.1, from coordinate 394,309,109 downwards.
TATGGCTTATAATTGTTGTTACCAACATTATTCCTGTAGGCATTGTTGCTAAAATTATTTTTTCTTATAAAGTTCACATCAACTTGCTCTTCTTGGGCAACCAAAGAGGCCAAGGGAACATTATTTGGATCAATATGGGCTTTCCCATTAACAAGCATAGACATAATAACATCAATCTTATCACTCAAGGAGGAGGTTTCCTCAACAGAATTTACCTTCTTACCTTGTGGAGCTCTTTCAGTATGCCATTTAGAATAGTTAACCATCATATTATCCAGAAGCTTTGTTGCAGCACCCAAAGTAATGGTCATAAAGGTACCTCCAGTAGCAGAATCCAATAGATTTCTTGAAGAATAGTTCAATCCTGCATAAAAGGTTTCGATAATCATCCAAGCAGTCAGTCCATGAGTGGGACAATTCTTTACCAAAGATTTCATTCTTTCCCAAGATTGAGCAACATGTTCATTATCAGATTGTTTAAATTCATTATTTCACTTCTCATAGATATAATCTTAGCAGGAGGATAGTATTTTCCAATGAAAGCATCTTTGCATTTAGTCCAAGAATCAATACTATTCCTAGTTAAGGAATTCAACCATTTTTTAGCTTTTCCTCTCAAAGAGAATGGAAACAATTTAAGCTTAATAATATCTCCATCTATATCCCTATGCTTTTGCATCTCACAACGTTCAACAAAGTTATTTAGATGGGCAGCAGCATATTCATTACCAATACCAAAAAATTGTTCTCTCATAACAAGATTGAGTAAAGCAGGTTTTATCTCAAAGAAAGTAGCTTCATGAATAGGTGGAGCAATAGGTGTGCTCATAAAATCATTGTTGTTGGTGCTAGTGAAGTCACACAAGTTAGTATTTTCCAGAGTAGTCATTTTTTTGTATTTTTAATAAAGAAAGCAAACTAGTAAAACTAATTTGTTTTTGTGTTTTTGATAAAGAAACAAGAAAACGAAGAAAAAATAAACTAAGCAAAACAAAAATAACAAAGTAAAGAGATTTGTTATGAGGGAATCCCCTTGTGAAGATGTCCTTGACTCCCCGGCAACGGCGCTAGAAAAGTAGCTTGATGGCCAAAAATATATCGAGCTCGTTGGGGAACCCCAAGAGGAAGGTATGATGCGCACAACAACAAGTTTTCCCTCAGTATGAAACCAAGGTTTAATCGAACCAGTAGGAGCAAGGAAACACCCCAAAGGTGTTGCTAGCTGAGCCTTGGTAGGGCGCACTACCGGTGCTAGTAGCAACATGGAGACCTGCACAACATAACCATAGAACTTTGCCCCCAACTTGCGATGAGGTTGTCAATCTCACCGGTTTTGCTGAAACAAAGGATTAAACGTATCGAATGGAAGAAAGTAATAGTTTACAGAAAGTAAACACAAAGCAGTAAACAGTTGATTGTAGATTAATAGTAAAAGAAAGGACCGTGGTCCATAGTTCACTAGAGGTGGCTCTCCTTAAGATAGATAACATGCTGGGTGAACAAATTATAGCGGGCAATTGACAAACATCGAGAAAGCATACAAGCATATACTACTCATCTTGAATCCTTTGAGATTCGATTGGGCATTACAACATTATACATAGACCGCCATCCAACTGCATCTATGACTGATAATCCACCTTCAGGTTATCATCCAAACCCCCTCCAGTATTAAGTTGCAAGCAACGAATAATTTCATTACGAATTGCGTGTAAAGTAAACAATACGATTGTTCTATGAGCAAAGGATTGTTGTTTTCTCCCTAGTAGCAACAACACATCTAGTACGTTAGAGATTTCTGTCACTTCTCCAGATTACTAGAGGCATGAACCCACTATCGAGCATAAATAGTAACTCTTGGAGTTGCTAGCATCTACTTGGCCAAGATAGCTACTAACAACGGAAAGCATGCAGATCACAAATAACAAAGACATGATAGCATCAAAAATCAATTTGAAATAGCATCTCAATATCCATCGGATCCCCGCAAACACAACATGTAGGATTACAAATAGATGATCTTGATCATGAACGGAGCTCACAATATGTAAACATGATCGCACAAAGGAGGAGAACCAGCCATCTAGCTACTACATGGACCAGTAGTCCAGAGATGAACTACTCACACATCACTCCGGAGGCTTACATGGTGATGAAGAAGGCCTCCAGGGTGAATTCCCCTCTCCAGCAGGGTGCCGGGAAGAGCTTCAGATCCCTCTCGATCTAGGGATGAAGATGACGGTGGCTACAGACTCTTTCGTGGAATTTTGATCGGGTCCTTAGGGTTTCCGTATCAGAGGCAATATATAGGCGGAAGGAGAGGCCGAGGGGGTGCCTGGGCTGTCCACACCACCCCCTGGCGCGGGCCAGGCCTGGCCGCACGGCTAGGTGGTGTGGCCGCCCTATGGCCCCTCTCCGTCTCGTATTCTGGCTCCGAGTGTCCCTCGGTGAAAAACTGACTTTGGCTTTTGTCCCGTCCAATTCGGAGAATATTCATTTTCTGACTTTCCTGGAACCAAAAACTGCAGAAAACAGGCAGCTGGCACTGTGGCTCTTGTTAATAGGTTAGTCCAAGAAATTATATGAAAAGTACTCCAAAGTGTGGACAAAACACAAGAAAGTAGATAAAACCAAGCATGGAACATCAAAAATTATAGATACATTTGCAATGTATCAGCTACCTTGGAAGGTCTATCAACGATGACCCAGATTGAGTCATTTCCCCTACTAGAAGTAGGCAAACCGATGATAAAGTCCATTCCGATGGAATCCCATTTCCATTACATAATCTGCAATGGTTGCAATAGTCCTTCGGGTCTCTGATGTTCCGCTTTGACTCTCTGACAGATATCACACTTGGCGATGTAGCTTTCGATTTCTCTCTTCATCTTGTGCCACCAAAATTGCTCCTTCAAATCCTGATACATCTTCGTTCCTCCGGGGTGGATAGAATAAAGATTATCATGAGCTTCTTGCATGATAACTTGCTTCAGCTCCAAATCTTCTAGCACACAGATATGTCCTTTGTACCACAGAACTCCTTCTTCATCTTCAGTGAATCCAGGTACCTTTCCTTTACCATTACGACGCTTGATTCCGTCGATACTTGCATTTCCCTTCTGGGCTTCCTTGATTTGGCTAATCAAAGTGGGTTGAAGTTCAATGCTAGCTAAAAATCCCTTGCTAACTAGCTCAGTTCTAAACTGCTCCAACTCCTCATACAAACTTGGTTGATTCTCCTTGATCATGGTGTTTAATCTACATGGCAATGTGCTAAGGGCATCCGCTACCACATTGGCTTTGCCGGGGTGATAGTGAATGTCAAGGTCATAACCCTTGATTAACTCTATCCATCTCCTTTGCCTCATATTTAGCTCCTTCTGAGTGAAAATATACTTCAAGATCTTGTGATTTGAGTAAATCTCACAGCGATTACCCATAAGGTAATGACACCATGTCTTCAAGGCTAAAACTATGGCTACTAACTCAAGATCATGGGTAGGGTAGTTTTTCTCATGCTGCTTCAGTTGTCGAGACAGATATGCGATGACTCTGCCTTCTTGCATCAATGCACATCCGAGACCAATCTTGGATGCATCACAATACACATCAAACGGCTTCTTGATATCTAGCATGATCAATATTGGGGCTGAAATCAATCTCTTCTTGAGCTCTTGGAAACTTGCTTCACATTTGTTTGTCCATTCGAATTCCTTGTCCTTCTTCAACAATTGGGTCATGGGTCTCGCGATGCTCGAAAATCCTTCTATGAACTTGCGGTAATATCCCGCTAATCCGAGAAATGCACGGACTTGGGTTTGAGTGGTTGGGGCTTCCCATTCTTCGACATCTTTGATCTTGGTGGGATCAACAATGACTCCACCGGCAGACACAATATGTCCTAGGAATCCTACTTCTTTCAGCCAAAACTCACATTTTTTGAACTTGGCATACAACTGATGCTCTCTAAGGGTTTCAAGAATGATTCTCAGATGTTGCTCATGCTCTTCTTCTGACTTGGAGTAGATAAGGATATCGTCGATAAACACAACGACAAACTTATCCAGAAAATTCATAAAGATCTTATTCATGAGATTCATGAAATAAGCTGGGGCATTGGTTAACCCAAAAGACATAACCGTATACTCATATAATCCATATCTGGTGGTAAAGGCGGTCTTTGGAATATACGTTGCACGAATCTTAAGTTGGCGATAACCACTCCTAAGATCAATCTTAGAGAACACACTAGCACCAGTCAACTGATAAAATAGATCCTCTATCTTTGGCAATGGGTACTTATTTTTGATGGTGACGTCATTTAGCTTCCTATAATCTGTGCACAAACGGTTGCCTCCATCTTTCTTGTCGACGAACAACACAGGCGATCTCCATGGCGATACGCTTGGTTGAATCAAGCATGTTGCCAACATAGCATCCAATTGCTTCTTCAACTCCACTAACTCCGAGGGGTTCATACTATAGGGTCTCTGAGCTATGGGTTTGGTTCCGGGGATCAGTTCAATAATGAACTCAATATCCCTATCCGGGGGCATACCGAGCAATTCATCTGGGAATACGTCGAGGTATTCACAGACTACTCTGACTTGGTCTATGGTGGGTAGGGCTAGACTCTTGTTGCACTTGAATTGATGGGGCAAGGTTTCAGATATATGCTCTACTGAGCCTCTAGAGCTACTGGTCATGGTGATGGATTTCTTGGCACAGTCTATCAATCCTTTATGCTTTGACATCCAATCCATTCCTAGTACTACTTCCAAACCTTTGGTTCCAAGTACTATTAGATTGGCATAAAAATCTACTCCATGTATTCTGATAGGTACAACATTGCAAAATTTTCTAGCTTTTGTGGTTGAACCAGGTATTTGAACTATCATGACATGCTTCAAGTTGGTTGGGTGGATCTTACTAGTGCATGCAAATTCTTCGGTGACAAATGAGTGCGATGCTCCAGAATCAAACAACACTCTTGCTAAAACTGAGTTAACAGAAAACATACCTAGCACTACATCTGGCGCTTCTTGGGCTTCTTCGGCGTTCATGTGGAAGAGACGGCCGTTGCGGTTGTGAGGGTTCCCTGGGGCGAATCTTCTTCCGGGTTGAACACAACGCTGCTGTTGAGCTGGGGCATTCACATTGGTAGTGGCGGCAATCTTCTTGGGACACTCATTGGAGTAGTGACCCTTCACTCCACACTCGAAACAACTAATCTGAGACTTGTCTTTTGCTGCCACGGGCACATCATTGCTTCTAGTTCTGGGTGCAGTGTTGTTGTTGTTGTTGTTGTGCTTGGGAGGTGCACGGTTGAAATTGCTGGAGTTGCCGGGGTGGTTGTTGTTTCCTCCGAACTTCACATTTCCTCCGCTATGGTTTGGGTAGCTTGGACGAGACATTGGGGGTCGATTGTTCCGCGGGGCATATCCGGCAGATGGGTTGGGACAGTACTTCTGGTGACTGTTGGATCCAGCTTGGTGCATATCCGACGTTTACAGTTGTCGTTTGCTTGATTAATCTTCCCTTCCATCTGAATGGCATAGTCGACTAGCTCTTTGAGATCCTCGAAACGGATGTTGACGAGTACTGCCTGCATCTCATCATGCAGTCCGTTCAGGAACCTCTCCTTCTTCTTGGCCTCCGTGTTGATCTCATCCAGTGCATACCTGGTGAGGGACAAGAATCTATCACGGTACTCCGCTACAGTCATTCTGCCTTGCTTTAGCTCTCTGAATTCATCTCTCATTCTGGTGACTAGACCCTGCGGCACATGAGTGCATCTGAACTTGACTTTGCAGGCTTCCCATGTCATCACTTGACCATGGTTCATCGTGCGGGTGCTATTCCACCATGCTCTTGCATCTCCTGCCAGATAGTGGGCAGCAAACAGAACTTTCTCGTTGACATCCACTCCGGCGACTTCTAAGTTATTCTCCATGGTCTGTAACCAATCATCAGCATCCAGTGGGTCTTCAGACTTGCTAAAGATTGGGGGATTGGTATTCTGGAAGTTTTTGAGTTTGGATCCATGATGATCCTGATTTCCATGGCCCTGATTATTGTGGGACATCTGGGCGATCTGCTGCAAGGTGGCTAGATTTGCTTGGCGCTCTGCCCTACTAGCTTCACAGTCTGCAATGAGCGTCTGCAGAATCTGCAGCATTGGGTCCTGCGACGAGCTGCTCCCTCCTTGGTTTCCATGAGTCATCTGAAGATTGAGATAGATAATAGGGTAAGAGGGAAAGTTCTAAGGTTCATGGTTTTGGTTTCAAAGCTAAAACTTTGAGTTTGAGTCAGGTTTTGCAACTAACTTCTTTTCATCCATTCAAGCAAAGCACAAGATACAAACACACACCACAACATCAAAGGAAAACATATGGTTTTAAGAACCATTCTGTAAGCTAAGATACAATGGGACCGATACTTCTCACTCCTATGATAGTGCTCTAGTGCATCTACTCATCATCAATGAAGTTGGAGTCATCATCGTCGGTGTAGAAGTCCATGGCATCATCCTCCAGATAGTCATCATCATTGCTGAGGTACGAGTGAATATCCCCTTGGATGTCTTCACCTTCCTCCTCTTCTTCTTTTGCTGCAAGCTAAGCTTCTTGCTCCTTGATGGTCTTCTCGAGGTCGGCCACCTTCTTGCGAAGACGGTTGATGGTGCGATCCTTCTTTGCGTGCTGACGGCGAAGTGACTGATGATCCTTGACGAGCAGTGTGAAAGTCTGGGCCTTTTGGGCTGCAATGGCAAGGTTGTGGTTGGCAAACTCTCTAGCATTGTCCAATTCCTTCTGTCTGTCGTACAACAGGAAGTCGAGGTTCTCCACTTGACGCTTCAACTCCGGGTGACTTGGCATCTCCAGAGGCATTCCCATAGAATCACGCCTTGCATAGTGAGCAAAGCAGGTTCCTTAGATCAAGTTGACATTCTGTGCGCAAAGACGAGTGAGAGCTTCATGCATTGCCCTGGCTAATCCATCTAGCTAGTTGTTCTCTCTCACAGTGAATTGAATCTTCTCGGACATTGGTGCTTCTAACTTGCCTCGAAGATCAGCAACTACTAGCCATTGTAAATCTCCTCCTGGATGGACCATTGAGTTGAGCTCCAAAGAACTCCAGATGTGGGCGCTCCAAGTACTCAGACAGTGCATCTAGATCCCTCTCGAAGATCAGTTGGCCTCCGTTGCCCAACTGGTAGAACTTGCAGTACTGAACTTCCATCTATAAGAATTTAGGATGAGAAAGTGAGTGAAGTGATCAAGTGTGTCAAAATTATATGTAGTAATGTAAGAATTTTTGAGGAACATGTAATTTTTTTTGAGAGAAAGAATCCCAAGGGTAAGAGAGGAAATAAGTTTTCACGAATACTCACTTTGGTTTTGAACTATGTTTTTGGTCGGACGCCCATTCAAACTAGGGTCTCCTATGGTCAGGATGGCTCTGATACCAACTTGTCAACACCTAGATTTTTAATCCCAGATGCCTGTTATGCCATACATCGCAATCCTAGGATTACCATTTTTGCGAGACATAAGATATTAGATATCACAGTACATCATCCATTACAAACCATAATAAGGTCTTACACAAATAAAGGATCTCATGATCTAGTATTAGTACAAACAAGTAGCGGAATAAATAGCATAGCGGTGGGCTCCATCTTCAGTGTCACAGGCAATGCTGACGATGGGAGATGATCCTAGTTGTTGTAGCCGTCCTGCTGTCCTCCTTCAGGGTAGTCCTCCTCATAGTCTGGCCACGGGAATAGCCAGGTAGAAAAGCCATGAGTACTCTTTAAGTACTCGCAACCTATCACTAACAAGTAAGGTAGTTCTAGTAGGAATGCTAAGTTCTAAGTTTATTTGTGAAGTTAAGTTTGAAACCTAAGATGAGTTCAGAAACAAAGAAAAATAAAATAAATTTTGAAATCACCTAAGTGGGAACTTAGTTGTCACAGTCACAACTCTGTTGTGGTCAAGTCATGTCACAATTCATTTAATAAGTCATTTTGAAAACATCTAACAATGGAACAGTATGGCCACTCCAACTGTCCATAACCACGGACGCGGCTATTCGAATAGTTTGACACTCTACAGAGGTGGTACACTTTCACCACAAAATTTGATACATCTGTCAGGGGTAACCCTGAATCATCATACTTAGTATGTATGCATTATCAAACATAACCTTTTCTTTACACACTCTAGTATAAGCACCTCTCCTATGAGCTTGGCCTCCCAGCCATGGCCATCTGCCATCCTGGGCACTGCATAGGTGGACAACATTGAGAGGTAGCCTCAGCTTAGACCTCTCCCGCGAGGGAACTAATACTAATGCATATAAACTTCCGGCTAAGCTTTACCCAATTCAGGTATTGTGGTTGTACGGTAAAATTGGAATGGTATCGCATCCGAACCCAACCATCAGTTTTTATAAAAGGGCTAAGGCTCACGCCTCAACATTTTCATCATCATAAACCATTTGTGTTTTTCAACACATGTCAAAACATCTCAGTAGAATGACTCATCATTCCAAGGTTTTCACAAGTCATTTTCACCAAGTATTCCCATCTAAAGTGATCAAGTTTTTGGTTTAGATCTAATCACTAAGTTAAGAGTGATCACTAATGTGGGATTCTAATATCAATCTCATGCCATAGAATGACATCTAAGTCTAAGTAGATAGGCCAAGTTTTATACTCTTTATGCTATCTATAAACAAAGTAAAGAACTTTAGTAAGGTAAAAGAAAGTAAAGCTTGTAAATAAAACTTGGAGCAGGTATAAGTCAAAAGGTATAACCAAGCATGCCTATTGCATCTTTCTTAGGTTATCTTGTATAATTATAGCTTCCTAACAATAGCTTGCCTTGGTTGGTGAAGTGGTTGAAATTCTCCTCTTCTTCTTCAGGGTAGAATTCCTCTTCCTCGTAGACTTGGTCGGTACTATCTTCTATAAATACATATGTAATACATAATCACCAAACAATACTTAACTATTCTATTTAGCATACTAAGGCACACAATTGAATCTAGTATCATCAAAAACATCACAAGGTTTAATGAACTAGTTTCATTTATTTTATTTGAGAAAAAGTAATTTCTACTCATTGAAATTAACTATGATTTAATATTCTCCAATAAAAATATGGGATCATGTGGACACATGTCATCACCACATATTCTAATACATGGGAATGTGATTTAAATGTTGGATCACATTTTAATAAGTTTAAGATTAATATTTAAGTGTTTTAAAGTGACTAGAAATGCCTATATAGCATTATTTTTGTACTAGTCCAAAGTCTCTGCATGCAAACCTTAATATTATTACATATTTATATAGGTATATTCAAATGTGATTTTTGAGAGGTGGAATCAACTCAAAAGCTATTATGGTTGATTTTATAAAAATGTTTGAATGTGAAAAAGCTTCTATCTTGTTATTTTTGATAGGAGATAACTCTAATTGATTTAAATCGAACGGGCTTGGATAGAGACTTAAATTATCTTTTCAAATTTTTTTGAACCATTCCATTTGGATTTGTAAAACTCCTTGAATTGACTTTTAAACTAAGGGATACAAACTAGTTTACTTCTAAAAAGAAAAAGATTTATTTGAATCTACTGGGGTGCACGGGAACACTAATGGGCCGACCCAGTGTCGCTCCGCGGAGCAGAGAACAACTGTCAGGGGGGTCCCGCCTGTCAATGGCTCTTATAATGCGAAGCGGTACGGGGCAACATGGGCCACACGATTAGAACTAGGATCTACGGCTCACGTTCATCGTCGACAACGGACATGTCGCCAACGAGGTGGAACCCTAGCAGCTCGGTGGGGGTGCAGTAGGGGCATACTAGGGCTCCAGCGGGTGTGTCGATGGGGGCGATCGAACGAGGCGATGACGGCGGACTTAGGTGAGGTCGCGACAACTCCTGGGGTGGACGAAATCGACGGGGACTTCTCCTCCTCTGCTGCGGCTAACTCCGACGCAATTCCAGGGAAGGGCTGCTCGAGTGGCTCCGGTGAGAGAGGGGAAATAATCAGTGGTGAGAGGGGAGCTGAGTGGTGTGAAGAAATGGTGTTGGGGAGGCTTCCTTATATAGGCTCAGTGAGGCGGCAGAGAGGCATGGGCAGAGCTCGATGGTGACGACGATACAGAACGCTATAGGCATGGGCAAGGTAGGCAGACGGTGTGCGGTTCCTTGGTGGTAAGCTACGGCTTGAAGGCGATGCTAGGGGCAGTGGCTAACGGTCGGGCGCATCTCACGCTCTGAGCGGCAGAGGTGGTGCTCGACGCGGCAGGCGGTGGCTACTGGCCGCGCGGCGGCAAGGGGGCATGTCTGGCGGGGTTCTGGGGTCAATGCAAAGCGACGCGCGCGGGCTATGGTTGAGGGGCGGTGTGTGCTGGCCTGCCGGGGATGGCACTGTGGCGTGCGCTGGCACGACGCAGAGGCTCAGTGCGGGGCTTTTCCTCGGTGGTCCAGGGCGTGGCAGTGCTCTAGGAAGGGACATGGGAGTGCGGTAGGGTTGGGCGGAGCTAGGGCGGTGCTAGATTGGCGCTGCGCAGTCTGTGGCGTGTTGCCCATGCTCGGCCGGCGGCGACCAAAAATGGGCGGCGCGCTACTGCTGCTCTAGTCCAATGGGTAGGCTGGTTAGGGGTTGGTTAGAGCTGGGGAGACAAGGGGACCAAAATTTTCCCAAATACTCGACAATGCATTGAAAATAGTAATAGTTAGGCAGAAATTTTGTGCATGCCACCTGTTCGACACAATGGCCGCATGAAACAAACTTTTGAATTTTGAGATGATTTTTGGTGGAGTGGTTGGTCTTATGCTTGAGCATCTATGGTTGCTGGGATTTGTCAAGTTGAAGTCATTTGAGTGGTTTTTGAAAAAGTGGGATCTAGACATATGAAATGGATTCCATTTTCAATTGCCATTTAAATTTAGGGTTTAAATGTTTTCATAAGATCACAAGGTGGGCCTTGGTACATCTTTACTTGTACTATCAAGGGGTACAAAGATGCATAATTGTTTCTGTTTGAATTTGAGTGCTAGGAACACCTAAAGTGACCTAGTTTATTAAAATGGCAAAAGTGACCATTCCATATATATTAATTCTATTTAATTCTTTTTCTTTGGATTTTTCTTGGGAATGATCTAGATGATGTGGCATTCATCTTAGAATCATTTTACAACCATTAGAACAAACAATCATGGCAATTTCAAACAACTCCAATTTTAATGCAACACACATATGCATTCTTATTTCTTTTAAATGAGAAAAAGTTTTTGTTAACCCTAAATTGGGTGATTTGGATCTTAATAACCTTGATTAAAGTTTTGGGATGTTACATGTTCCCCGACTAATCTACAAAAAATAGTCCGACCGGTAGATGGTTCTCCCTTCGATTCCTTGATTAGGGAGATACCCTCCCAGGCGACAACGCCTCATCCTTCATTCCCCAAAGATTTGGGTCTGTTGGGAGTTACTCCTGATTTTTGGACAAGCCACAAGCCACCGAATCCGCCCTTGGCCCCTTTTCTCCTCTAGAATGGCTTCCCATTCAACACGCCTCACGCGCCTTCAAGGATCGACGATCAAGACGAATGGGATGCCTAGAGGCATTTCAGAGTCCAGTTGGAGGAGTTCGGAGAACTTGATGTCTCCTTGATGCAGATATTGAAAATGATCAATATAGTGGGAATTGTAGGCAAAGTGAGAGACCTGGTTGCCGCGGCAGTAAAAGAGTTGAAGGACGTGGAATGTTCGGTTAATTCCAGAACTCTCCCTATTCTCCATGTAAGTCTTCTTTTTGGTTTTTGATGGCATACTCCTGCCTCCTAGGACCGATGTAGCCCCCGATCCTCCCGATATGATTTTAACAAAGAATCCAACCAAGAGGATCAGTTCTCTTTTTGACCAATCCCCATCTTTTTCTAGGAACTTCGTGATGCTTCTCAGGAGAAATCTAATTCCACCACTGACCATCTAGTACTTCCGCATTCATCTCAGATCGTAGAATGCCAAAGAAATCACCAACTCAATGATCTAATGACCTCTGCTGAAATTCATGCCAATACCTCTGAGGAAGCTCTTTGCCATGCTCGTACTAAAAATGATGGTGAGCCTTTCTTGCATTTTTCTTTCTCCGCCACCTTTATTTATGACCTTTGTGTCTTGTGGAAGTTTTGAAGTAATGGATTGAACAACTTTGATCATGCTTCTCTCCCGATAGGGAGCCGAATAAAACCGGGCTTCCTCTCGAAGTTCTTGCCATGTCCGCTGAGCAAGGATTTGAAGGACATAGAAAAGTGCACCATGGCTTCAGAGGCGAGGTGCAGGGAGGAACTAAAAAGTGAGTCACCTTGTTTTTATGGCCCTCCCATGTAGACGCATTCATATTTCTAATCGTTTCTTTCAGGCAAACATGACTCGTAACTTCGAAAGGCCCGAGGAGGGAATTAGATCATTGCGAACGATGGTTTCAACAGTCTTGGAGGAGCTATCACCCAATACTTTGGTTGGGGAATCCATTTCTTGCCTTCTTGGAAGTCTTCCTGACCTGCTTCGCTCGCAAATGAATGAGCGCACGCGGACAAGGGCGCAAAATGCTCTCTTTTGGAATAAATGATGCATCCATTCCTACGGACGCCTCTACATCCTCACCACCAAGTCCCCCAAGTGGACCAATGACTCGTGCCCGATCCAAACTCTTACACGATAAGGTTAACTCGCTCCTCTCCTCGTGTGACTTCAGTAAACCCTTGAATGGCTTGCTACTTCATGCCTCTATGTTATGCATCCTCAGGTACGAAGCCCCAGATCATTGCCAAGATACAAAGGAAGAAGCTGTAGAAGGATACTAGTGTCTCCGGCTAGGGAACCCCGGAGTATTTGATGTGCGAACCATGGAGACTCGACCTAGCAAATCTGGACCAGATACCAGGAGCTACAACGAGAGCACCGAAATCTACACTAGAGACCACACCAGAGTCTTCGGCCTGTGCCCACCAGAGTCTCTGCCCAACGTCTTAGGCTCGGTCTGTGGTCCAACTTCCAGAAGCTGCAACGAGCGCCCTGGAGTCTACCCCGGAATCTCCAGCCATAACAGAGTCATCAGCCATCGCACCCAAGAGTCTCTAGCCTAAGTGTCACCAGGCATGCTAAGGCCTTTTGGGTATGGACCATGTAATCCCCTAGTTTGTCCCTAACTTTCTATTTATTGCCGAAAATACCCCTGCTTAGTTGTTGGCCTGTATATAGACCACCTCCTCCTTATTGTAACCCTAGACTTGGATAAGTGAATTATAAGAAACCCCTTTGTGGATCTATCTAGTTTAAGTCTCATTCTCCTTGATAAGGAGCGCCAATTATCCCCAACCTCTTGGATTTTGCCATAGAGCATTCAAGTTGTACAAGGTTTTGGAGTCGGTGTTCCTTTTCCAAGTTGTCAAGATCTCACCAAGCTACCCTAAGGGGCCACCCCTAACATATTGGTATCAACAGCCTCGTTCATCCCAAATTTCTCCCCTAATTTTTCTTCTATCCACCATAAATTCGAAAATCCCCCAAAAGAGCCCCAAATTTTCTTTTGGATCGATCTCTCATTTTGGAGTGTTATTTGTGGTTTTGATCCGACCAAATCTTGTCTAAGGTGTTGGTCTAGCTTTTGACCGCGTTTCCTAGCCCAATTTCGGCCAATTTTTTGCGGATTTGAGGAGCAAAGGCGTGGATTTCCACTCAAGAATGTGCAAGTTTGAGAAGCAGACCCCGACACCGGAGTCTCTGGACTCGAACACTAGAGTCTCTAGCCTTGAACCCCGGAGTCTCCGGCCCTGACGCCTGATTTTGACTGTTTTCCCTCTTTTCCATTTTGGCTAATTTCTTTTGTTTGTTCATGTTTCGTGCACGTGTCCCAGTACCAACTCAAGGTTTCTGCCTATTATCAACTCCGACAACGCTCTTCGACACCACGGGACTCAAACATCAACCCCACCATTGATGCCAAGTACATCATCACCTACTAAGGTATAACTTGCGTCACCTTGTTAACCCATATCTTCCTTTGTGTGTATCTATCCCACCGACAGTGTCTCATCTTGTGTTTGCTTTAGCATTGTGCATTTGTCTTTGGACAGTGAGGGCGTGAGAGTAAAAGCGAGAGTGGCTTGGTAGCATTAAAGGGAGAGCAAAAATCAAAAAAGAGAAAAATATAAAAGAAAATATACAAATAAAAAGACACACAATCTCCCATGGCATAGAGAGCCTCAAGCTTGTAAGAAAGAGAGAAATAAAAGCGGCCAAGTCAAGTGCACAAATAAGTTGCTCATTTTCTCTTTGCAACGAGCCACCATCTCTCCTTGCATTGGCACGACAACCGAGTGTAGTCCTTGATATGACATTTTTGATTGCTCATTTTCATAGTCGTGCTAATCCTGATAATCTCCACGTGTGTGTATAGTCATAGGTTCCCGTAACCTTTTAAGTTGACCGTTTCCTTTGATTTGACTTTTGTTGGATTTTCTCCACTTTTGACTATCCTTTTCGTTTGGTTGTTTCTTCGGTATTCCACCATACTAACCTTCCACCCAAAGCTTTTGACAGTTTTAGTTCTTCTTTAGTGTGAGATTTCTTTGTGATTTCACTTTGCAAGTTTATACACTACAAGAAAAGCGTCCATCCGCAATGACTGGGCCCATCGGTCGTCGTAGAAGGCGAGTCTTCTGCGACGAATTTCTCGGCTCGACTGTGGCTAATGGAAAACTTTTTTGCTGGTTTCGCAACCCTCTACTACGACAAAACCGCTAAAAACATGGAGGAAGCTCGGCCGGCGCGTGGTTGAAGCAAGATTTTCGGTTTCTCGCTTGATGTTGACTCGCCGAAGTATTTTGATGCGTGTGGGTCCCAGATGTCAGTGTCTCTAGCGCACCATGCTTTTTGGTCGTGCGTCCCTAATTTGAACTCGATAGCGTTGCTTGATGCATCTTCCGTTTAGTCAGGCTGCCGGGTCCCACATGTCAGCCTCTCATTAGAAGAATCATGTGTATGATGGAATTTTTTCCTTTGCTCGCGCTACCCTATTCTAAACTTGATAACATTGCTCGATGCATCTGCCGTTTAATTAGGCTGTTGGGTCCTAACATGTCATCCTCTCATTAGAAGAAACGTGTGCATGCTGTATTTTTTCCTTGGCTTGTGCCTCGCTCCGTGATGTGAACTCGATAACGTTGCTCGATGCATCTACCATTTAGTCACGCTGTTGGGTCCCCCATGTCAGCCTCTCATTAGAAGAATCATGTGTATGCTGGAATATTTTCCTTCGCTCGCCCTACCCTGTTCTGAACTTGATACGTTGCTCGTTGCATCTACCGTTTAATCATGCTGCTAGGACCCACATGTCACCCTCTCATTAGAAGAAACGTGAGTATGATGGGATTTCCCCTTAGTCACGCCTCTGTATTCCGAACTTGATAGCGTTGCTCGCTACATCAGCCGTTTATTCAGGCTGGTGCGTCCCTTATGTCAGTCTCTCTTTAGAAGAATCGTGTATACGATGGATTATTTTCTTCTCTAGCGCTACCCTGTTCCGAACTAGATAGCATTGCTCAATGAATCCGCTATTTGGTCATGCAGCTGAGTCCCACATGTCAGCCTATCATTAGAAGGATTGGTTGTATGATTCACTTTTTTCTTCGCCCGTGCCTCCGTGTTTCGAACTTGATAACATTGCTCGCTGCATCAGTCGTTTTTTCATTAGAAGAAACATGTGCATGTTGGACTTTTTTCTTGCTCCCGCCTTCCTGTTTCGAACTTGACAACGTTGCTCGATGCAGCACCTGTATAAGTTCGCGTTACTAGGGCCCACATGTCGGTCTCTCTGTAAATAAAACGTGTGTATGATGGACTTTTTTTGGCCACGTCCGCTGTTTTGACCTTGGCAACATTGCTCAATGCGGCAGCCGTGTATGGTCTTGCTGCTGGAGCCCCCATGTCAGCCTCTCTGGTATGTTCTAGCTTGTGGGTCCCCGATGCAGCCTTGTATGTTCTGGCGGGTGGGTCCCCGATGCCAACCTCTCTATATAAGTATTTAACTTTTTTTCAAACCCGACCATTAAACTTGAGGGATACTGCAGGCTGGTTGGTACGCGATGTCAGCATCTCCGTAATGCGATTTTACTAGAAGCAAAAAAAATGTAAACCCAAGATATATATATATATATACATATACATATATATATATAGTCGCGCTATTCGACTCTCAGGGTGTAGAATAGTTACTCTACACTCACCCTCTATCTTTTGAATCGTATATTATTTTTACGTCACATAAATTTTGTCTTACATCGTAAGTCAAGAAGAACATAAGAAAATTTAGAAATGATATAACCTTTTTGTTTACATGTCGTATAAAAATATGATGTAAAATACGTATTTTTGGTTTTTTACACAATAATGACTCATAAACTCCATTTTTTTGTCGATTGTTTTGGTTATGGTGAATATATGAACATAATTATTCATATACAAAACATAATTTTTTCAATCTAATAACATAAAAATATGTTGGGTGAAAAATAACTATTCTACACCCTGGGTGCTGAATAGGGTTTCTCTCTATATATATATATATAACTTTCAAAAATTTATGTTTTATATACTAATAATTATGTTCATATCTATCAGAAACGCAAAAAATCGATATAAAAATACAAGTTATGAGTCATTTTAGTGTAAAAAATATAGAAAATACGCATTTTACATCGTATTTTTATACGGCATGTAAACAATTTATTTTACTACATGTCTAAATTTTATTATGTTCTTCTTGAGTTCCGAGGTAAGAGAAAATTTAGGTGACGTAAAAATTATATACGGTTTGAAAGATAGAGGGTGGGTCTACACCCTCGGAGTCAAATAGCGCGACTCTCTCTCTCTCTCTCTCTCTCTCTCTCTCTATATATATATATATATATATATATATGCACAGGGGATTCAAACTCAAGACCTTCAAATCAAATAGACGTAAACTGAGTGCTTTGCCACTGCACCAAAGATATTTATAGAAGTTATATCAATAAAACTATATTAGTACTAATACAATATATGTATCAGTCTTCTAAAAAGTATTTTGTGTGTCTATGTTTATTTCTTTTAAAATATAAAATGACAACGCTTAGGATTTAAATTTATAAAATGCCACATAATGGAGCAGTTTCTTTAAAACATGGGTAGACAGAGTTTTTTATTTATTTTGAGAGGTGGGGAGAAATGCATAAAAGTCCAAATTAAGAAGAGTTTTACTATCTACATGTGTTTCTCTACATGGGTTATACTACATAGTCTATGCTCCATGGGATCCTTTCTCAAATTTCACTAGGCTATGCTCAGCAGGCCCCTGAACGCTAAAAGGCCGAACTAAAATGTTCAGGGCTATGCTCCCTGGACTCCTTTCTAAAATTTCTCTGGGATGTGGTCAGCAGTCCCCCATGTTCCTCTCATTAGAAGAAACGTGTGCATTCATGCCTTTTTTCTCGCTCGCGCCTCCCTGTTTCGAACTTGGCAACGTTTCTCAATGTAGCACCTTTATAAGGCCTTGCTACTGGGACCCACATGTCAGTCTCTATGTAAATGAAACGTGTGTATGATGGAGTTTTTTTGGCTGTGTCTGTTGTTTTGACCTTGGAAACGTTGCTCGACGTGGCAGCCGCGTGTCATCTTGTTGTTGGGTCCCACATGTCAGCCTCCCTGATATGTTCTAGCTTGTGCATGTCGGCCTAGCTAGTATGTTCTGGCTTGTGTGTGTCCCTGATGCCAGCCTCTCTATATAAGTAATTAACTTCTTTTTTTCAAACCCGCCCATTAAACTCGAGGGACGCTGCAGGCTGGTGGGTCCGTGATGTCAGCCTCTCCATAAAACAATATTGTTACATGAAAAAATGTAAACCCAAATAAATATATGTCAAGCACACATGATTCAAACTCAAAACCTCAACAAATATAAACCGTATGCGTTGCCACTACGCCAAAGAAATCAGATGTAAATTGTCAACAAAACTTTATAGTACCTATACCTTATGTATTAGTCTTCTTAAAAATAATTGGTGTGTCCATGTTTATCTCTCTTAAAATAAAAAGGCAGTGCTACTGGAACCTCAATTTATAAAATTCCACATAATGGATTAGTTTCTTGAAAACATGGGTAGGCAGAGTTTTTTTAGAGGTGGGGGGAAATGCCAAAAAGGCAAAGTTTTTGGGCTATGGTCAATGGGCTCCTATATCAAATTTCACTTGGCTATGGCTCGCCCGATTCAAACACAAACCTCACCGAGGGAGGGAAAGAAGCCATAATTCCTTTGATAGATATTCATGTAAAAATATCTAAAGAACCAGGGACACACACCACGTGGGCTGAAACGGGGCTGATATCCAATGACTTCACTTGGTGAAATCACGTTGTATCATTACCCCCTCATCTCTGTCCAAAATACAACTAACAGTTCTGATGACACACATGCAAAATCTCTAGCGCAAGCATCCCAACAACAACGACAGAACTTTTAACAAATTTAGTAGCATTTGAAAGATTAAGCAGTACAAAATAAAAATAAAAATATCGACAAATTCCTAGTTCATATTCAACAACACTTGACCAATTCAGCAACATTTCAAAGTGACCGATTCAACAATACAAACACTAAAATTCAATAGTAGCACAGAGAAAGCCAATTCTTGTTCCATCTCTAAAAACCATGTTACACAATCAATTTGCCCTGTTCTCCAAACACACTCGATCATTGGAACACAATCATTGTCATAATATTTGGTCATATAGGAAACTGTCATATAGATACAGATATACCATACCAGTATGTACTAGTCATAGCTCCAATCCAGCAAAATGTTATCGTAGTTTTACCACCCATATATGATCAGTGGAGATAAGACAACCACATAATTAATTACAATAGCATATGACCAAAGAGCTAGACAGTTAGAACAACATGCGGCATTCATGACAACAAGATACATTGACCTTGACCATTCTTTCAATGGTAAATTTGGCCGCTTTCCAAAACTTGATCAACCTAGAAGTAGCTGCCAAGCACCCATCAATCGAGTTAATGGCGTAGCATCCCTCGATTTGCACTCCTTTGCTCTACATCTTGAAGACTATTATGCCCTTTCGTCTGGCCTAGAGTTGCTTTGTGGCACTCTTAGGCAATTTCTAAGTCAAAGCAAGATATAGACACATAATTAATAAGAGCAATGCACTGAATCATGGGAAACTTGATACAATATTTAGAGCAGTTTATCTACCGCCATATACTCAGAAACATAATCCTATGCGACCTTGTGAGGAGACATGTGTAGGATACGGTCTGACAAGGCACTGCTCGGGGTGATGAAGGAGCTTGTGCCGGTGCCATTGTTGGGGCTGGTGCGGTAGATGGTGCTGGTGCAGGAGATTGTGCTAATGCAGTTAATTGTAAAGGGGCTGGTGTAGGAGCCAGAACCAACATCGGCGCCAGCAGGTTGATGCTAGATTTCTTCTGAGGGTAGCTAAGCTGACTGCAGGGATGGTAGAGGCAGATGAGATGTGTACAAGCAAAATGGTGTCTTATTCAATAGTTACTCACAAGACAGTGATCAGAGGATATGATGAGTATACAAGTAAATTAAGTTACTACCTGCATTCTTTCTCCTTAGGTCAACAGGGTCCGGAGCAGGAACTAGGGCCGGTGCCGGTGTGAGTGCCAGCAGCTTGATGTCGGTTACCTTTTGGGGGGTAGGTAAAGGGACTGCAGGAGTGGTCAGAGAGGCATAGGCGATGTGTACAAGTAAAATGGTTTCTTATACAACAAACTACTCTTAGACAGAGATGAGAGTATACGAGCGAATTAAGTTACTACCTGTATTCTTTCTTCTACTTAGGTCAATAGGTGCATTACAGGAACTAGGCCGGTGCAAACAGCTTGATGCTGGCACCCTTCAGGGGGTACATAAGGGGAAGCGGACTATAGAAGTGGTCAGAGTCTATGATGAGTAAAGACAATGGTGTAGAACAGTTAGTTGCAATATAATCTTTAGAGGTTGTGATGAGTACATAAGAAAAATAATTAGTACTATCTATGTTCTTAGTCCTTAGGTCAATAGGTGTACGATGGCATGCAAGTATCTGCCCAGGCTTGCTAAAATCAAACGCTACCTCATCCCCCTGCTTCAGACAATTCTCATGGACATGCTTGGACCAACCTAGGCCACCCAAATAGGTGTTGGCCATCGTATAGGAGACATCCACATCATATAGTTGCGGCATGCCTTTAGGGCCCTCGCTATATAGAGTTAGAAATTTGTCATTTACGAACATGTTGTTTATAATGGGGCTAGAGACACAAGGCACAACCTTCATGATAAAATTGATAGAGAAGTAAGGTGACCGCAAAAAAATGAGATACAAGATCTTACATCAAGTCGGTCTAAACCACTTGGAACCAATACCTAATACTATGGGTACCCTTTGCGAAGGGTGTCCATGCACCATTTTCTTCCCTCTGCCTTTGGAAGGGCATACTAGGCCCCCTTTCAATCCACAAGCTTGACAACATGACGGTAGAATAAAGGGCTGAGTAGTTGGTGCGTGGTACAAATTGAAATTAAGTGGAAAGGTTAAATTATGTAAAGAGCATGTAAATCTAATAATATCAGACAGAACCATTTCCTGTAAAGCAAATAGATTTGATGTTTGTGAACTTCTGATGAGCGTAAATATATAGTACTGGCTGATAACAATAACATGGAAAATCATAACATGTGAAATTGTGGATTTCCATATTATACCCATTTCTTAGGGAGGTCACTGCCCACGTGGGTACTGTGTTGGTGCTTCCTCGTTGTGTACACGATGTACGCTTTTGGTGCAGGCATGAGCAATCTACTAGCCTCTACAACAACCTTAGCCTCCATAGCATCACCTTCAATCTGCATAAATAGCAACAGAGCTCAACAATTTAATAAAGTACATAGTAGTCATATATGACTGTATGAGATAGTCATATAGATCTACATTTGGATTCATAGTGCTAGAATTAATAAAATCACACATATGTTTCTGTACATCTGATAAGCATGCATGACACCAAGCGAATAATAATTAAATCAGACTGCACCATGGTAATAAGTGGATTAAGAAAATACCTTTATCTTTAAGCTAGGACCTCGGAACTGGATAGTGGCCTTGCACTTGTTTGGTGAGTAGTGGTACTAGCCAGATTCTGCGGCATGCGGGGGTACCATCCTGTTTTCCGCACCTGGAGCACCACACTTTCGCAAGTATGTAAAACCATGCTACAATAAATAAAGAAGAGATGATATCATAGAGGCTTCCACAAAAACAAGATGCAGACAGAGACAGCTTTTAGCACATGAATACATCCAGGTTGCAGCTAACCTATTTCAGCATTGGAAAGAATGGAAGAACGCAATGAAATACTGCTACATTACCTTTTTACGCAACTTTTAAGGGGACTGACGAGACCATCCCTCTCCGTAGTGGCCATGCACGCCATAACCCATAGTTCTCCATACATAATCTGACGCAAAATCCATTACACATTACGAGTAGAAACTAAAGGTTATAGAAGTGAAATACACCAAGATCGAACCCGACCAAATGCCCCAATCAGAATAGCAGAGACCATTCCCTGATCCTGAATCCATATGAAATAAGTACCGCCCCATTCCACCCCACTCCACCCCACCCCACCCAAAAGACCCTATCGATTAGAGCAGATGGAAAATATCCTGATTAGGTGATTCCGAGGTGAGCAATAAGAAATAACTACACAATCAAAGCATACCGAATACTTCTACTAATAGTACCCCCAATGGCCCAATCAGAAGCAAATTAAACAAAGCTGGATTTCGAGGTGAGCAAATACACCCACCTATTTTAGCAAGAACTCCCCAATCGGAGCAAATTGGGAAAAGAAATGGTTGCACCAGTTCCAGCAGGTTCTTGTTGGATGGGAACTAGCTAGTGGTGGTTTCTTGTCTTGTCGGTAGAAAGGCATGGGAAGTAGAGTAGTAGTAGGGCTAGGCAGTACACTTTTTCTACAGTAATATTTTGTGGCGGTGGCGGGAACATTTTGCCGGATGATTTCCGAATTTTTGATCCCAGCTATCACGTGGTGGCCTACAGCTGTTTCAGGCGATAAGTTAAAGCGGGACCCACATCAAGGGGGTGAGTTAAAGCAGTCCCACATCAAGGGGTTGAGGTAAAGAATTGACCGAGCCAACCTCCTCCTTCCCTTGGTATTACTAGTTCTCCTGGGTTCCTCTCCCAGGATGGAGAAAATAGCCCCTATTCAATTCAAATTGATCCCAGCTTATATATCCTCTTGCTGATTCAGCTCACGAAGCATTGAGGGAGGGGAAGGGCTAGCAGAGGACAAGAAGGAGGTAGTTGCAGCATATGGCACCAGCACTGGATGCCTCAAAAACTATTTGAGAACCGATAAAAGCATAAGCTCGGATTTTAGACTAGAAACACACACACAAACACACACATATATATACTAATATACGGAATAGTTTCCAATTACAGTTCTGCTAACAAAGGCCTAGAAATCATAAGGTAGCTCCATATTACAGAACTATGGTAGTAGCAATATAATATATGGAATAGCTCTACAACCCAAGAGTTTTGTAGCTGGGCTAGTGATGGCAACAAAGGCTGCCACTTTTCGTTGGGACTCCAAGTGTAGAGTGTTGCAGCAAGCATCTTTTCCCCACAAGGGTGACTCGAGAGTTTATATCGAACTCTCGGGGAGTTGGCTATGAAGGATGTTTGGCTTCTCCTCTTCAAGCAACCTGTAAAGTAAAATAAAATTTCTTGTGTCACCAACTCCACCAAGTTGTTGTTGTCAAGCACAAGGTTTCGTATTAGTAATATGAAATAAAATATTAAACAAAGTAAAGTAAAGAAATTAAAATAATGCAAACTAGATGATATGGCAGATAGTAGAGTTGTTTTTGGGTTTGTATGTGTGATTGCAAATAGAGAAAGCCTTTTTGTATTTTCGAAGTAATTAATTGCTGAAAATAAAAAAGGATAGTAGATGCCAAGGAACGGTGTTTCTTATGATAAAAATTGGACTCGGATTCATGGGTTCACTTGTCTACTCTCTTTTTAAGTTGTAGTGATCACAAAGCAATTCATCAATGATAAAGATCATGGAAATTCTATAAGTGCTTGATAAAAGGAATTAATATGGGTATCACATTCTAACATTGAGATGGAATACATCTCTATCTTATACTCCTCAAGAAAGGGAAATCTCCATGCAATCTTGATTTAAGAATAGATCAGAGTATAGCTTTAAGCAATATTATATGACGTTTGAAATACAAAAAATGCTACCTTGATTTAACAAGGTCATCACGCTATCACGTGATAACTGTAGCACATGATTTCACTTAACCCCTAGTGAGGCAGCAAAATAATGGTAAAAACCAAAGTAGATCTTAAATATTATGTGTCACAATTCAATCTCCACCTCTATGCTACTCCGTATAACACACACTTCTCCCCATACAAGTTCTTGCATACAAGTTGGATCAAAACAAGCAATGATGAACCGGGTGCATGATATGCATCTATTAAAACATCTCACACAAAATAGATTCCAATCTCAAATATCAAATCATAGAACAATTATCCACCACATAGGAATTACAAATATGACCATAATCATGTTGGGCAGTTCATATGGTACTAGATCTATGAAGAACAAGAGAGAGAGAGAGAGATCAAGCTACTATCACAAACCCATAGCCCGGAGGTGGACTACTCCCTATTCAACATGGTGATGAGGCTGGAGATGTTGGAGAGGGTGGAGATCTCCCTGGAGGTGGCTCCGATACAGTTTCCCCCTCCAATCTTCGATGGACCTGACTCTGTTTGGTGGTGTTTTCGTCTCTAGTGGATCTCGTCTTGAGGACGCCTCGGGTGTCCTTATATAAGGGTTTTTAGGTCAAGAGAAGTCCGTGGGCAAAAGAATCAAGGCGATCAGATGAACGATGAGGGAGATAGCATGGGTGGCGCGCCTACCAGGCCTGGGCACGCCACCCAGGCTATCTTGGGCCTCATGAACCTCCTGGTGGATTTCCAGTGCTCCAAATGCTTCCCGTGGGTAAATATTGGCATCTCCGAAAGTATAGGTCCATTTGACTTTGTTTAGGTCCTGAAACATTAAAAATATTGAAAACATGATTTTTATGCCCTACAGGGTTATATCCAAAATAAAGGGGATCATTGGCAAATCCCCGAAAATCAATATAAAACAGGGATATACCATTATATATGATGCAAATACGTGGGAAAACATGTTAACAAACTACAAAGTTTATGTATGCATTTTACATGCATCAACATCCCCAAGCTTAACCTATACACGTCCTTGAGCACGAAAGTGATCAAACTAAACATGGACTTTGGAGTTTGTTACCTTTGCTTCCTTCATTATCATGTAAAGTTAATAAGCTCAATTACTTTCAATTAAACATAATATGTAAGTGTACTATCAAGTTGTATCTTTTACACATCCATAAACATGCTAAACAATAAGTGATGGTGTGATAAAACAACTGATGAGTAAACCTTCAAGCACACTTCGATGAACCTATATAATAAGAGACTCTTTCCATGATTGGCATTGGTGTTTTCATGCCTTTATTTTTGGGATACTTCTTAGTTTCATGCCCTTGACTAGAAGACTTACTTCTTAGTTTTGTGTCTTCCCTTGAGATGTTTTGCATCCCATACCGAAAGTAAGCATTGAATACATATGTTAATCCTCCATAAAGAATAAAAAATAAAATTTTGGGCTATGTAATTCATGTCAACAATACTAATAAGGATGGGGTTCCCGGTATCTTTTTTTACTTTTCTTTAAACATTCCTATGGTTTATGTGCCCATCATCTTACAATTTGATTGTTTCATGCACTTAGTCTATGATATTGCACTCCTCATGCTACTTAACTTAGGCCTGTCATTGTATGCTCATGTTGGTATTTGTGAAACCGCTTCACTGAAGTACATCTTGCCCCTGTGTAGCTATATGCCCCCTTTTTGGCGTTTGTTTTTGCTTATTTATCATAGAAGATAATATAGTTCCTTGATTGTGTTCAAGATTTGAGGGGGCAGTACCTCTACTCCAGAGAACAAGAAGAACAAACATATGAATAAGGATCATTATGCTGTAAGTTTCCACCATGCCAGGCATGCCTTTGGCAGACAGTTCATGAACGTTTTCTACCAACATGCCTACTCCAGTATGCACACTTAATTTCACATCGATGCAATCCATAGGTATAATGTTAAACATGATTGATTATCAACATTCAACATTGAAAGCCTATGCCATGACAATAGGGTTTAGCCAACAATGAACTAATACGATGTAAATCACAAATTTCTTCATAGTGGTGTCTCCCCAAACCCTACTTTCTTATGAACTTTAAAGTACATGAAAAGGGTGTTTTTAAGAGTGTTTGGAGGATTAACATACATACAATACTTGAAAGTAGCTTTTTCCACAAGTAGGTGGATATGTCTAGTCTAGTTTTAAGGGGCTTGGACCAAGTCTTAGCTTGTATAGAAGAGGCTTAGCAAAAGTAGATCTAATGAGTGTGCCATCTAGTTCATAATCTCAACATTTATTTTCTCACCTTGCTTCTTAATGTTGAACATAAATATGCACAAGTAAAGGATTCAAATTAATAGGCATAAAATAGTTCATGTTTCATACAAAGCACTTGAACTTAAGAACTAGACACAACATGAATTTCAACTTATGTTTTTATCTCCGCTTTTCTTTTATTTCCATGGAAATACTTTTTAGTTTTAATCTCATTAAGGTAGAGTTTATTTTCAGTAGATGATCATAAAAATTTATAATAATGGTGGTGGTGGTATTTTTAATGCAAAACAAATAGGTAAAATGACAAAATAGATGCTCCAAGTTTCTACGATAGTTCTATGTTGCTCAAAAAACAAAGTTTTGAGGTTTTCAAACCGAGAGTTGGATTGGTACAGTGGGGTGCCATGGGCATCCCCAATATTATGGTTTTCACCATCCTTGTATTTCTCTTGGTGTGGTGTTCCTCTATTCCCTGTCAAAAAAACTTGAACACACAACTTTTTCTCCCATCTCTTTTCTAAGAGGTGACATTAGTGGCACAAGAATATAATAGTTGCTTCTTATATATCCAAGACAAAATTCTTACTAAATACTAAAGCAAGCATATAATGTTCCTACCTATCCCTAGAATTTAATATGAATCATACAAATCAGTTTAAGACACTTGGGAGTGGTTAAAACAAAACATGGCAGAATCTGTCCAGATTTTCATCAATAGTAAAACGTTTTTTCGACCACTTAGACATGTGAGGAATTTTAGCCAATATTTTTTGCATACATAGGGTGAAAAGTTTCAAATGCTGTATTATTATGAGCGCAATCCGAGTTATAGAACAAATCATAAAATTCACGCACTAAAAACTGTTCTACAGGAATTTGCTACTCCATGTGTTTAGCAACTTTTAAAACATCCAAAATGGGTTCCACTTGGTAATTTATTAAAAACTTCAGAAAGAAGACCAAAACAGAACTCTCTTGCTACAACAAGAGTCCAAAACAAAATTCCAAAAGAAAATAACCGGGTTGCCTCCCGCAAAGCACTTTCTTTATAGCCATATAGCTAGGCTTTACTTACTTGATTTAGGTGATGTGGAACTCATGGGGTAGCTTGTTCTTCTTAGCTACCTCCTTCTTCCTTGGAACGTGTTCCATGCACTTCTTTTGAGGAAATTTGAACTTTAAATTTCCTTCTTTTGCATCAATGACTGCACCTGTGGTTCTCAAGAAAGGTCTACCAAGTATTATAGGACTTGAGGTATTGCTCCCCATGTCCATGACAATAAAATCAATAGGCACATATGTCATATGTAATTCAACCATAATATCTTGAAATTTTCCTAGAGCATGTTTAGTTGAATCATCAACAAGTAAAAGATCTATTGAGCAGTTTTCCATAGGTTTTAATTCAAGTATTCCATAGGTTTTAATTCAAGTAAGTCATATAGATCCTTAGATAAAACTAATACACTAGATCCTAAATCTAGAATAGCATGATGCGTCTCTTTTCCAATAGTTATTAATACCTTGGGGATCCATACATCCCCAATCTTAGGTGGTATCATAGCTTCTCTATTGTATCTTTTAATCTTTTCTTTTATAACATAGTTTGCTACATAGGAACCAAATCCTGCTTGATGACCATTAAAGGATGGATCATTAGAATTTTTTTGGAACAAGTTAATGAGTTCATGCAAGTTACATTTTTCAAGATCAAGTAGAGGTTCTTTTGTTTCACTTAGCATTTTGAGTTCTTCTACTTGTTTATCATTTGCTGGTTCTATCGGGGGATGACCCCTGGATAGGCCAAGCCAGGCTCAAGTGGTCGGCTCCAGGGATGCCTAGCCAGATGGTCACAAGACAAAGAACCCCAACCAGGTGGACCACTCCATCCGGTCCCCCTGAGATTCCCCAGCTGGCCCGTCTAGCCAGGTGACTAGAAGAGCCGGTTAGGTGGCCACCTCTACCCAGCTGCCTTGGGTCCATTGGCTAAGATATGGAGGGGGTGACGCTCCTTGCTGAGTGCACCCCTGACCACATAGGCTGGCGCACCGCCCTACCGGCGCTAGAAGACATCTACGCCAAAGCGCCAATGCTGGAAGCTGAGGAGAACATTGTTGGCTGACGAGTAAAGCACCAACTGACGAGTAAAGTGCCGACTGATGAGTAAATCACCGACTGACGAGTAAAGCAAAGGCGCTGGGACACTGTAGCGATGTCCCCCCTGTACTAGAGGCTTGATTGGGTCCTGGCCCACCGGCTGGGCCCGGCCAGCCAACCCGCTTTGTAAACCCAAAGCCCAAACAATAAACCCTCAAGGCCACATTGTAACCTATCTCTCGCAACTAGTATATAAGGGCGGTAGTGCTAGGGTTCTAGGTAAGTTCTCTAGATCCGACACATTCAGTGGTTCATATTCTTCCTCTAGCTCTCCATAGAAGCTAGGGAAATAGCTCAAGGAGCACTTGTACTGGGCGTTTGCCCCCATATAGTAGATCCTTGCAAGAGTAGGAGTGTTACTTCGACCAGAGGATTCCGAACCTAGGTACATCACTGTGTTTGCAGTATCTGTACCCAAAACCATTGCAAGTAACCACCGACAGCATCTTGATTGTCCCCTTCAGGCCATCCCCGGTGGCACTACCATGTTTGACATCACGACAGTTGGCGCCCACCATGGGGCACATCGCTTCGGCTGGGGTCATCTTTCACACGGGACTTCCACTCGTCGCCGGTGAGCACGTCGCCTCTAGCCTCATACTCACTCTCGGCTCCTTGAACTGCATCATCGACAACACGTCCTGCTTCAACGGGGAAACCTTCCCAAGCGACGACTTCATCGTGCACTTCGGAGAGCACTGCGTCTACGTCGCCACCATCACTGAGGCCCTCCCTCGCGAGATCATCGCTGTCTCCGGTGCACTGCCTAGCTTCTCCGCGTCATGCCTCACCAGCGGCAGTGTCGAGGGCATGATGGCCGGGTCAGGCGAGGGCCGCCATCCACCTTTGGACCACAACGTAGGAGGCAACAACACCGCTTCACGTGAGTAGGACCCTGATCCACTGACCGCCTCCATCCAGAACCTCCGCAACCCCATCATCCCTAAGGCGGACCTAGTGGCAGCCGCAACTGCGCTAGAGGCCACGCGCCAAAACCTCCTGTAGGAAGCGAGCAAGGTCGCTACCCGCCAGCGCCGCCTTGACGCGATCATGCATGAGTACAACAGCGCACACGGATTCACCCGCCTGCCCAGTGCCAACCGGAAGATTCCGCCCCAGGGCCATAACCTCGGCTCAGAACTGGACCGTGCTACTGATGCACGCACCCCCGCGGTTCATCCGGTTTATAATACTCCGGCCGAGAACATGAGGGCTGCAGAAGCAGCCACCGCTGAGCTGAGTCACCTTCAGGGTGATGAGCTACGTCGTCAGCAGGCGCGCGTTCAGATCCTCGTCGCAATGGCCAACAAGCAGCAGGTAGAGGCAGGCGCAATCCTCGGAGGAAACAACAAGAGCCAGGAGCCTCGCCGGATGGGGGATCCGGCAACTGGCGGAAACAAGGCCTCCTCTCCAAACGGAATGAGGCAAAACATCCGTCCACGTGACGGATCTGCTGGCCTCGGACATCATCAACCCGCCACCGCCGCTGTCCCTAGAGAAAACCACGCTCCGGCTGACGGAGCCGGGCAAGGGCAACACCATCAACCAACTGACGAAGCCAAAAGAAGCCTTGTGTCAGCCAAGTCCCGCCTGATGGGTCGGCTCAGTCTGCGTGAGCTGAAAACGCGTGACGCACGCGCACGCATCGACCTCCTGATGCAGTCACGCGCGCTGGAGGAGGAAAGCCTAGCCGGCCGAAGGTGTTTCGTACCACGCATCCAGAACGAACCGTTTCCAAAGTGATTTTTGCTCCCGAGAGACATGCCAAAGTACGACGGCTCGGTCAAGCCGGAGGACTGGCTCGTATACTATGTCACCGCGGTGGGCATAGCTCCTGGAAACCGACAAGTGGTAGTACATTATGTCCCCCTCATGCTCCTCGACTCGGCAAGAACCTGGCTAAACAATCTGCCTGACAGTAGCATCAACGCCTAGGTTGACTTCGAGGAAACATTTATCCGCAACTTCATCGGCACCTGCAGGCGGCCGGGATGGCCTCACAAGCTCGCCCTATGTGTCCAAGGCAAGGACAAATCCGACCGCTCCTACCTCACCCGGTGGACAAGCCTGCACAACTCATGCAAGGGGGTACGCAAGCACCAGGCGATTGGCTTCTTCGTCAACGGCTGCAAAGATGGCAATGCTAAAACACCAGCTCATGAAGAAAACAGACAAGTTCGTCTAGATGACGCATGCGGACAAAGCCTTCTGTGACCTCAAGCGCATGCTATCCTCTCCGCCAATACTAGAAGCCCCTGCCGCAAAAGAACCAATGCTAATGTACATTGCAGCTAGCAACCGGGTCGTCAACGTCGTGCTCGTGGTTGAGAGGCCATAAGAGGGAAAGGCGTAGCCGGTTTAGCACCTGGTGTACTACTTGAGTGAGGTACTCTCACTATCAAAGCAGAACTACCCTTACTACCAGAAGATGGTGTATGGCATATACATGGGCGCCAAGAAACTGAAGCACTACTTCCAAGAGCACTCCATCTGGGTGGTGGTGCTAGCACCACTTTCGGAGATCATCGGCAACAGAGACACCATAGGCCGGGTGGCGAAATGGAAAATAGAGCTCGCCACTCACTGCATCCGATACGAGCCAAGAACGATGATCAAGTCTGAAGCTATGGCGAATTTCCTCGTTGATTGGGCAGAAACAGTAGGCGAGAGCCACCGAATTCTAGACTCGCCGTGTACTGGCCTCAGTACTAACCGCTCTCCTTTTTACTTTGCCCTTTGTTGGCACCCCTTTTGTTTAGCAGGTTTGAGATTGATGTCGTTAGCAGGGTTACCTTTCCAGCTTGGCGTGGGCAGGGTTATGGATGCCATTGGTTATTCTTCAGGGCTCTTAGCTCCATTTGCATTTTATCCGTACTCGGATGTTGTATCGTTTTCAAAGTAATTTGGATCTTTGTACTGTATATCTGTATTCTTGACTCATGGAGTTGTTGTTGTATATATATATATTCTGTGGGTGCCATCATGGACTATTGTGTAATGAGATTACTTTGTTTCCACCCGCACGGAAGTGCCAGGTGGGCATATTTGAATCGTTTCTATGCGGGTTTGGCAGGAAATGCTAAAACTTGCAGAGGGCCGATTTGGGGGTGTTACAAAGTGGTATTAGAGCTCAGAAGTTACGATACCCCACTGGTCCATCCTGTAGGATAACCTACCTAACGACCAATGTAGAGTGTCAAAACTATTTTGAAAAATCGGTTGGATAGTTTTGAATAGGCCTGTTTTTACTCCTTACCCTATGCTATTCTCCTCTTAGCTCTACGTGTTTTAAATTTTCTCTCTTATCTTTACTTCAAGTCCTGGATTTCTCGTGGTTGGGTTCTATCGTTCCTTCAGGGTTTCGCTTCCTCCCTTATATAATGGTGGAGCTACAATCATGAATCCGCATCTCATTTGTTGTACCCTTCATCCAATCTTTTTGTCCTTGAACTCTTTATCTGTATGTGCCCCTTGTCGGATATCAGAATCGTTGAAAAATATATGAGAAGGATGAGCATTGGTGAAGTTCGAGTATACCTTGAGCATGTGTTTTTCATGCCAATGAAACCATCACGAAACCTAATCATTGTGTCTTTCCATACGATTTTTTCCTTTGTATCTTCATGTGTTCTCAGACGTTACGACATCATCTATATCAGATCTGATGAAGATCCTGCATCACTCTCTGCTTCCGAATATCGCTTGTCAAGATCTTCAGTCTAAATTCGAGAGTTGGTTGCACGATTCTTTGATTCATGTATAGAGTAATGCTTTGAGTGCAGGATGGAGTCACGGCCATACCAATACTCTTATCATTCGCTTCGGTATACTGAATCGGTGGATCAATGTAGTTTACTCCTTCCACGGAAGTTAGAGGTGGCTTTATTTTGAGACCTTTACCTTTGCCTTTATCTCTCCGGAGTGGTCCCTCGACAAACATGAGCAACGACCCCTTGTTGGTGTTGTTGACGATTTCCAAATGGAGGAAGAATCATTGTTAGTGGTGTCACGAGGAACTACGGGAAACGATAATATTTAGAGGGTCGGCCTAATTCCCCTACCATGAGGCGGATCTCAAGGGCGAGATCCATTGTTAGTGGTGTCGAATTATAGCACCCGGTAAAACCACTACTAGAAAATCGTTGTGTTTTTCCTTTGTGCATCATCATGATAGCATGATCGTGTCATCATGCATATGTTCGCTAAAAAGTATTTCCCAAAAGCCTATCTTTGTTTTCTTAATATCCCCATCTTTAATTCAATTTAACATTTCGGGTCTACCTAGATATTCTGTTTTGTCTAAAAACTATTTACAAAATAATTTTGAAAACTAACTAAATAAATAAAAAATTCTACCGAGGGAGGCAGCCAGCCCTTAGGCTAGGCCACCTACTACACCAGCATAACTAACGCAAGCCCTAAAGCCTAAACTGGCTAGGCCCAGCTGGCTGAACCAAACCATAACCCTAAAGCCCGAAAACCCCACCACGTCACCCTCAA
The DNA here is from genome assembly GCA_910589775.1 of Avena eriantha. NCBI lineage: Eukaryota > Viridiplantae > Streptophyta > Magnoliopsida > Poales > Poaceae > Avena > Avena eriantha. Next base: position 394,276,725 of record OU342744.1, on the reverse strand, counting down.
TCGGCCCACCCCACGTGCATGCGACAATGCAGCAGCAACCACACTCAGGGGCACATGCAACGCCACACTCCACCAGTCACGATCGTGACACACGATGCGGTGCATCACACTGCACACTGCTTCTAACCCCAAACCTCCCTGACACGCAAACACCGCACCAACCACGCCTCCGATCAATCACGCCCCGCACCTCGCTCACAATCCCCACCCCGCGTCGCCCTGGCCCCACGATGTGCTCGCTCCCCTCGTCACTCCCTACCTAACTGAAGGAAATATGCCCTGAGAGGCAATAATAAAGTTGTTATTATGTATTCCTTATATATGATAGATGTTTATCTTGCATGCTATAATTGTATTGATAGGAAACGTCAATACATGTGTATTTAATGAACAAATAAAAGGTTCCTAGTTATGCCTCTCTTATAGACTAGCTCGTTGATTAACAAGATGATCAAAGTTTCCTGATCATGGACATTGGATGTTGTTAATAACAAGGTCACAACATTTGTGAAATGATGTGTTGAACATTCATCCGAAGTATAGCATGACGATCAAAGTCATTATATTTATATTGCTATAACATCATACGAAGTAATCTTTATCCTTAGACCATGAGATCATGTTAATTGTTGACATCAGAAGAGTAACTTGATAACATCAAACGTCACACCGTAAAAGGGTGACTATAAAGGTGGGTTCAGATACTCCGAAGATGTCATGTTGAGGCTCATGGGTCAAGAGTGGAATTTGTCAATCCCGATGATGGATAGATATACTCTGGGCCCTCTCGGTGATATCACATTAAGATAGCTTGCAAGCAAGTGATGTCATCACTAGAATGTTATATCACGGGAACGAGAAAAGAGTGCATGTCGGCAACAAGATCAAACTAGGTATTTGGATACCTATGATCGAATCTCGGACACATAATATATCATGAGACAAAGGGATTAGATTACTAGCGTTGAAGGTTCTCACGATCACATAAGTCATCGTTGAATGTGCAGGAGTCGGTATGGATCTCCAGGTCCCACTTCTGATTATTGATTTGAGAGGAGTCTCAATCATGTCTACATTATTCGCGAACCGTAGGGTGACAAACTTAAGGGTTGGCAAACACCATTTTGGAGCACATATGTTTCGAACAAAAGAATTGCAAAGCGTGGGAATTATTTTGATGGAAACCGGAATTGTTTCGGGTGAAATTGCAGAAACTGGTTCTGCATGTGATATTGAAATGTTATAAGGGGTTTTATGTGAATGTTTGTTAATTAAAGTAATTAACAAAATTCTGAATAAAATAGATTAAAGAGTTTTATTAATTGAGAGTTGCATTAAATTTGGTGGAAATTTAATGCATGTGAGTGGAACTTTGGGTGGAGGCTAAATTGATGTGAGTGGAGCTTCCACCACATGAATGAGGAAGAGGTGGGGGAACCCCCCATGGGCGCCAGCCATGGTAGGAGAGGTGCCCCCCTCTCCTATAAAAGTCCCCCTCTCCTCCCTCACAAAGCACACCTCCTCGTGAAGGATCTCTCTCCCCCTCTAGATATATTCCCCCATGGTCTCGGATTAGCGAGATACAAGTTCCCGGTGGCCTTGCATCTGGAAGGAGTTGCTGCTTCCACGGATTAGATGGAGAGAGGAGGTGGAGGTTGTTTGGTGGCCTGAACGTGTGTGCGAGGATGGATGCGCTGCTGATTTGTAGCGCTAGGACTTCCACACGATCTTGAGATCGGCAAGCGTACGACTACATCATCCACGAGTTCCAACTCGTTAACAAAACTCTATTGTCTTCGAGGGTAAGCTCTCTATGGATGTATATCCACCCGTTGCTTGTATCTAGTAGATAGATCTTGGCGTATAGTACTCTTTGTAGGAATTTTTTTGTTTTCTATGCTACGAACCCAACACTAACCCTGTGCGCCCCTTGATCCCGAGCAAGCGCCGCTGCTGGAATCCTTCACCCAGAGCTCTAGCGTCGCCTCTGCCCGCACAAGGTCGTGCCGCTTCTTGACCTTGACCTCGTCCGTGATCCCCGCCTCTCTACAGGATGCGCCCCAGGCCATCGACCGAGCCCCGCCTCATCCTGGTGCTCCTCCTCCTCATCCGCGGCCCCCCTCGAGCCAACCTTGCCAGAGCTCCTCCACACTGGCCTTCACCCCTCCGCCCTCTACTCCGCCCGTCCGCGAGCGTTGCCGTGCACCCCGCCCTGGGCCCCTTCATCCTCGACGCCGGTCGCGTGGGCCGCTGCCCGAGGCCCTCTCCTTCTCTGTCTGCCTCCGCGCGCCCTAGCACCCTTCCGCTCCGCCCGTGACCGCTTCCTCGAACGCGGCGTCGACGTCCTCTGCCATATCGATTGTGTCAAGGAAGTCCGCACCGCATCTCCATCTCCTCTACACCGACGGCCTTGGTCCCTGTTCGCCGTGGCCTGGTGCTGCCCTGCTTGGAGCCTCTCAAGTTGGACGCCCTCTCGCTCTCTATTCCTCATCGGGGCGCCTCCCCGAGCTCGCCTCTGCCTCTCGACCACCACCATGTGGCTTCCCATGCATCTCTGTGTCCTCTATTCAAGAGGCCCCTGCAGAATAGCAGCAGACCAACAATACTTGCACGTGGTTGGTTTGCTTGCAAGTTTTGAACACCGGCAATCTCCTCGGTTGTTTTGCCCCCGTGTGTTTGTGCCACCGCCATGAGGGACTGGTCAAGATCGTCTAAAGCTGTATAGCACCTACACTAGTGTTGCCTCCGGCTCTGTCCATATCAAGACCCTTGTATTGGACCAATATCGTCAACGTCACTCGAAGCCATAATTCCAATATCTTCGGCACTTGAACCCAGAGCCCGATGTAGCACAACAAGATCTCCCTCACGGAAAATCCCAAGGCCTTCGACAGGAACTGACAAGACCTACTACACGGACGTTGTTGGGGATATGCTAAATGGGTATCCTCATAGCATGTCACCAACCCGGCTAACCCGGGTGGCCCATAGTTGGTAGCAAGGCTTATGGCCTGCTGGGCGGCCCAGTTAGCCAGATCTAGAAGGGAGGCTCATGAGGGATAAAGGAAGGCTACGCAGGAGTCACCGACATACTCAGAGCCTTGGAGTGCAAGACACGAAATACCAGTTCGTATTAGTGTAGGAATCTTTACCTTGTCCGGCAAGGACCTTTCCCTATAAACCCTAAGCTCTGGCGCCTTTATAAGCCAGACCTGGGGGAGCCTTTAGGGCACAACCTAGATTGCTACGTACAATAAACAACATCTCGCATCACGAACCTATCTCTATAACTTGGCGTATTGCCATTATAGTGATTTACAGAAGGAGTAGAGTTCCACCACTGTTGTGGGACTTGAACCTAGGTAAGCTGTGTTACCTCGTACCTGTCAACTCTCCGGCTTACCCCACGTCTCTAAACACGCACTATGATGACCCCTCCATGGCGTACTCGTCGGCAATACCACGACAGTTGGCGCCCACCGTGGGGCAAGAGGCGCTTCGAGCTCTACACCGGGCGAGGTCCAATATCTTCACAGGAATCGGCGACATCGTAGCCATCGGGTGTGTTCTCTTCTCTGGCAACGTCCCGATTGTCCCTCTAGATGAGTTCTAGGTGCCGATGAAGACGAACCCTACGAGCTGCTCCGTCATCCCCTTCGGAGACATCCACATCTTCATCGGCGAAACTGACTCGGGTCCTAGCTCCCAGGAATTCGGAAACCCATCAAGCCCCGCACGGACTGCCTATGAGCAGGACACGTTCGTGGCAGGATCTGGGCCATATCTCTCCTTAGAGTATGGTGGCTCAGATCAGGAAAATTCAAGGCCCACCTAAACCACCCCTATGTAGGATATAAAGGTGGAAGGACCCCGCAAATCTTGTTGGCTTCCTCGAGCATTATACATGCGCAGGTCACACTCTGTCGGCATAGTCACCATCTTCGATTTGGCTAGATGCGTTCAAAGGGACGTAGAACCTCCCCGCGAATACCTTGCCAAATGGATGAGGGTGAGGGAAACCCTAGAGGGAGGCCGCGCCGATGAGCTCGTGTACCACTTCGTGGAAGGGATCACACCCGGAACACTCCTCTGGCATACCCTCCGAAGGCGGCAGGCCACGGGTTCTCTCACCCTTGGTGAAATGGTCACAATCGTCAACGAATATGTGTATGCCAATGAAGAGGCCGAGGCTGTGATCGTAGCCGTAGCCAGAGGAGGAAATAACAACAACGGCCCGCCTCCATCACCCTCTACATCCGCCATCGCCAACACCAAAGCCAACTCTGACTCCATCCTTGATGCACTATATGCTGACATCAATATGGATGGTGGTGGCTCGAACGCTAACTCGGAGGAATATGATGATGCTATGAGGGAGATCGAGAAGGAGGAGCGCGCCGAGAAGACCAACGCTTCCCACCAGGTGCTAGTCGCCATTAGGAGCGTGATGGAGGAAGACAGACATGAACCGGAACATGAGAGAGCTCCGCCCATGCCAACGGTTACAAGAGCAGCAGCGACCAAGAAAGCCACCGAGCCTCTGGCTCCAGCCAAGTCCCTGCCTCCTCCGGTTATCCGCCCGCGACCTGAGCAGGAACTCACCATAGCTCCCAGTACTGCCAGACAATCAAATCAGCCACAAATGCCACCATCAACATCTGCAGCTGGCAACCCATTGGTTACACCCGCCGACAAGGCAATCTACGGTGCGCTCCTCGTTGAGCCTATTACCGTCGCCCATATCCGGAGCATTACAGAGCTTGATGAGGAGAGTGCGGCAATCTTAGTGAAGGCCAACTTCATTGTAGAGTAGGGCGCTAAGCTAGACGAAGACATGGCTAAGGCGCAACAATCCATTAAGGCGGCAAGATCTATGGAGGCTGAGTACAAGCAATTGCTGTTGAAGCAAAAGGCAAACAAAGTGCCAGCTCACGTTGTCGAAGATCCCGGTGTTCGGCGCAGGTTGGGATATGATAGGTCTAAGACGACAAAAGCCACCCCATACATTGATTCAGAGGGGAGGCAAGTCATGCCAACTCCCACCCTCAACGCCACCGTCGCTAAGACCCTCCTAGAACAGGACAGGTCACCAGAGGTAGTTGCCCAGGTGTACGACCGCATCGTGACCACCATCGCTAAGGCATGCAAGCAACAGGAAAAGGCTACCTCACAGAGGCTGGAGTCCAACCCGTAGCTTTGCTAGTCAACCCTGAACAGCCACAGAAGGCCAAAACCTCCTCGTGTCGAGGGATCCCATACAGGCTCCACAGAGCAAAGATGGAGGGAGGCACGCAATAGGGCCGATGCCATACCCATATCCTCCGACCACAGAGAAAAGGCTCGCCCTCGTCGGTCACCACCTCCACCACCATCCCGGCATCACGAGGAACCACAACCGTGCCACTGTGCAAGCATGCCACCGCCTAGGTGTCCCCAGGTTGGCATAGTTATACGCGACCAGGGCGAGCAGCCCCGGCATGCCAGAGATCATAGCAGTGTTGAAGGACACAAGAGCAGGTCCCACAAGGAACCGCCACATCCGACAAGCAACCACGACTGGTGTGAGGAGTCGTAGGAGGGAAACAACAAGAAGGCTAACCCACCGCCCCCACCACCACCGTCGCCACCTAGCAACCATCACGGCGTAGGGCACGGTGGATCTCACAGATCATGCCACAACTCCCCTCACCATGACAGAAAAGGGAAGAAACCATAACCGTATGACGCACGATCACGGCTGGACAAGATCCAAGAAGCTCGGGAGCTCCCATACCTTGGGCCATGTTATTTTGGATCAGTAATATGGGCCACAACCTACCCCCAGGGTCTCCGGACAGACAAGACCATCAAACCCTATGTAGCATCCCAATTGTCTAACAATTGCAATGCTACTAGCCTAGTCTATATAATGCTACTTCCTACATACATTAGTTGCATAATCATTATATCATGCTCATGTCATCATGCCACCTTGCATTTGAGCATCATATAAAACCCTTTTCATTTGGTTCTTATCTCATATGCATTATTAATTGTATTTGTCTCTTGATATATTGTATTTGGTTCTTGATAAATGCTTGATGCCCAAGTTGAGTTGGGGGCATATCTTTTATTAACTCCACCACCTTTTCTTGTCACCACCCCATAATTCCACCATCCAAGTATATGTAAGCTTTGCATTTTATTTGGGTTTACCTCTAGCTCATGTGGGTTGGGATGGATCCACTTCTAATTCCACATGCTCCCATATATGCCTCATGTTGTTTTCACATTGTTGATATGTGGAGAGCCACATGGCCACCTTTGCATGCATGTGGTTAATTTCACTTGTTCTATCTTCCATATGGTTTGTTTTGGGAATAATTGAGCATTGTTTAAATATAATTGTGGCCAAATGATCTTCTAGTGGGACATACACACTAGCTTGGCCTATTATATTCAATGATGCTTAAATCTACCCTTACCATATTTTATCCAGCTTGTAGATTATGGTGTAGCCTTTAATCAAGTATGGTTATGCATGGGTGTAATAGGTGCCCATATGTATATGTAGTTGTTTTCATAGCTAAGGAATGTGGCAATTATTCTTCATGCATGACCCATGCAAGGCCTCTCTCTTGCTTTTGGGTTCTTTTGGAATATTTTGGGTGGAGTTTGTTTGACCTCAATCGAAACAAATGAACCAATTAAATGCTTATTCTTTCTCATGTCTTCCACCTTGCAACTCTTTTGGTGGTTTCTTTTTGTCTAGCATACATGGGATGTATATCTTGTTTTCACAAAATAACCTCATGTGCATGAGACATGTAAGACCATTTCCTCCCTTCCCTTTCTCCTTTGGTCTTTTGTTTTTCCCCTTTTGTTTGGAATTCAAATTCTTTCGGGGTCCATATCAACTCCAAATCCTAGCTCAACCAACTATCTTTTAACCTTCTCTCTTTTCTAGCTAAACCTAGCTATCTTTCCCCTCTCTCTTTTTCTAGCTAACCCTAGGCTAACCTAGATAGAACCATCCCACAACCAAACACCCCACCACCCTGGTCCAGCGGCAACCAGAACAACTGGAACCAGACCAACCTGTCCCTGAACTGATGGTAGCCCTACCCTCTGCCCTATTATGTCGTCACCTCATCGACCAGCACCCAAGACGGCCTTCTACCTGGTCCGGGTGCACCGCCTCACCCCCTGCATCGATGCCCAGCAGCAGACGCGCCCCAGCCTGCACCGCCTCCCCAGCCGCGCGCCTAGCCTCTCTCTCCCTCCCAGTCTAAACCCATCGACAGCTGCACGCTGAGCCTTACCCTGTTTCTCTCCCTCCTTCTCGATCACATGCACATTGCCTCTCCCGTTCATCGCTCCCTACTTTCACTTTTAGGCAAAGCCACCACCCCACATGATCCTCCCTCACCCATCGATCCACCAGAGCAAAGCCTCTCCACCCAACCCTTTCTTCCCCAGATCCCCTCCATCTCCTTCTCCACCACGTCGGGTAGCCCTAGCCGCCGTCGTCCATGGCTACCCCGCCACCGTCAGTTCCATGTGCACCTCACCCAACCCATGGTTCATGCCACCCGACTGGTGTCCACGAGCCAGGAGCGGCGCCAAGGGGTTTTCCTCTCCGGTGCAGGACATGAAGCCGGCGCCGCCAAGGACGCCAAGATCGTGCCCCATGACGCTCACCGCGCACGCCGTCTCTCGCCAGGATCTCCTTCCTCACCTCACCGCCGTTGACTTCACCCCGAGGCTGGTCGCTGCAAACCCCGGTGAGCCACGTCACCTGAACTCCCCCTCGCTGCCCCTTCCTCGCGCACGCTCGCACGTCAGCCGCGGCCGCTCGCACGGTCGCAGGCAGCAGTCGCGTCCGCAGCGGTTCAGCCCAGACCCCGTTTTCTGCCCCTTTTCCTCGTCGTGCCCTGCGCGCTGTAGACCGCCCCCGACGATGCCACCTATAGGAAAGATGAAGCCCCTGATCCCCTCTACACTTTTGCTCTTTGTGGTATCGCCAAATTCGTTTTGGATCAATCGCAATCCTCTCGCGAAGATCGATCCAGCTAGCTCTTGTTTTGGATCGAGATTTCAGTTCGTCGGTCTTTTACACAAAACCCCTCGGCAGTTTTCTGTCCGTCACGGACAAATCCCTGCGCCCCCAGGCCCCGGATGTCTGTGTCTGGGGCTAGATGGCTCCGCGGTACAAAACGTCCGGAACCCCCGCTACATCCCACCTGCTGCCGAGTCAGCGTGTGGTCCCACCTGCTGCCGAGTCAGCGTGTGGTCCCACCCGTCACCCTCTTTGGCTAGCTCTTTGTCGATGTAAAAAGCTTAGGCATCTTTTCCTAAATAAAAGTAATTCCAAATTTGTTTAATATGTTTTAATATCTAGAAATTAATAAATTTTATTTAATAAATCCAAATTTTGCAAATAATATATGTTTTTGAATCATACAATGTGAGGAATTCAAATCTACCATCCAAAATGATGTTTGCCTATTTTTTTTAAATTTTCGAAATTGTGTAATTGCAATAAAAATGCCTTTTCTTAATTAATTAATAACTTTAATTCTATAACTTCAAATTCGAAAAATAATATGTCTAAATCGATTAGCGCGACGAGCCCGTTCTTTTTATGCATTCCATGTTCTGAATTGAAGCATGCATCATGTCATTATTAAAAATCAGAACTGTTTATGGCAATAAAACTTGACCAAATAATTAATAAAATGATTTATTCTTGACCCCACACCTCACCCTTGCCATGCTACATTATTGCCATGTAATTGGTGCATCATTCATCATGGCATGCTTGTTTGCTTGTCGCATCTTATTTATATGCTTGTGCATTTTATTTATGTTGGCCCTTGTTTGTTTGGTTCTTCTTTCGAATAGACGCCGAGCAGGGGAAATATCAGGAATCCCAGGAGTACTACCCAGATCCACCTCTCGCTTCAACTAAGCTGCCAGGCAAGCACTACCACATGCTTGCATACATATAGTACCTATTGCTTCTATCTTATTCTTGCATCATGGAGTCACGATTGCATTAAATTGAATCCCAAGTACTGCATAGCCTTTACTTTTAAACCCCACCGAGCCTGTTCCACAATCCCATGAGCCATTACTACAGGAGTTGTTTGAGCCATGCGAGTCGTAGAACAGCATGTGTAGGGTATGTGAGTGTCTGATGGATAACGAGGTACCTAAACCACTTAACCTGAGTAGTAATGGGATAACTAATGAAAGAGACACCGGTGAGCAATATATGCTATTTGGTTTTTCATGCTTACTTGTGTCCCGTAGGACCCCGAGTACTTGATACATGTTCCTTGATTATTCGCACTATCCACATACGGGAGACTCTATGAATCCCCCTTTGCAAGAGCTTGATTTGCACTATATTTCTTGGGGCCACAAAGTAGTTTGGGGCTTTATTACTATCCTGTACTTATCCCATGCTTTACTGTATTATTTAAGATTGTGCGTGGAGCACTTGTACTGTTTAGGATGGCGGAGTGTTTTCGCGGTATCGACAATCCCAGTCACACTTTCGGGTTCCTAGTCGTTTACAGCCATTGGCGCAAACCTTGGGTCCGTCTCAGAGCCGGCCAACTTCGTTGCGGGTAGCTTAATGGGGTGGCCCCCTGAAATATTTTATGAATCCTATGATTTCTTTGTCGTGAAAGCCTCGTTGGGTTTTGATTTGGTTTTTCCGAGGTCGATCGTGTGTGTGTTGCTAGTTGTGCACCCCTGCCGGGTAAATCTTTCTGAAAGCCGTGTCCGCAGTTATGGAAGACTTGGAGCACAGTTTCTCGATCATAGACAAGTATAACTAAAGTACCTTCTTTAATTTGACTAAATATCTGACTAGTAACTAGTAGAATATTCATGGAATGGTTAATAAAACTGCCAACGGATGGGTTGTTCGTCCGCTTTCTCGTTGGTAAGCGAGAAGGAGGATGGATCTGTTACTTTATACTGTTATAACTGTTGTTCTAATTAAGGACATCCGTCTATCATTGGTTAGGTGGATGGTTAGCGAGTATCTATAGACTTGTTAGTTATTATCTTTTGCTGCAATTGCGTCACCCCATGTTATGTCCCCTTTAGAGGCAGAAAGACTTGCTGAGTACCCCTAGGGCCTCACACGATAATTTGTTTGATTCAGATGAACAGGTGTATTCGCAAGATGGATACTGGGTGGAGGAGACAGATGATGTTGGCAACAAACACTCGGTGTAGAGATTCCGGGGATGGGGATCCGTGAGATCTGTGGGCGGGATGTGCTTATTTATGTGGCATCTTATGCCGATTTGCTTCTTGTCCGTACTCGGATCTTGTTTCCCGCTTCTGCTTGATACTCTGTTGATTGATGTATGAGGAGCTATCCTACACTATTATCTCTATCTAGGATATTTGGATCTTGCTGTATGGCGTTGCAATATTTCTATTTCTTTTAGATGGTATGGCTATGAGAACTGTTTTAAGGTAGCTTGCATACATGCTCACTTGTGTATGTATTTGATCTCTTTGCCTGTTGCCTACGCCGCTCGCTCTTGTCCCGATGTTCTTGGAAGTGGTTAGGACGGCCGACGGGTCTACACGTGGGTGGCCCCTGGGCCCCGCTGTACTATTTTAACCACTTTTGGTTCATCCAGGCTTGAACTTAGAGCGTAGGGTCCGAGGTTGTTACAATTGGTATCAGAGCCATCCTGCCCTTCAGGGTCTCAGCCAAATGGTCGTTGTCAGTTTAGCAAATATTTTGGTAGTTATGTATACTAGGGAAAAACAAAATGTGAGAGTAGGACTGCTTCCATTTTTCTTCTTACCCACCCACCCACCCTTTTCTGGTAAGGAAGTGTAACGTTTTCAATCCTCTTCTAGAAATTCAAAGTAGGATTCATGTGTTCGGGGTTCCGTAGTACCATAGGTTGTGTCAGTCTGTGTGTGTGTGTAATTCCTTGTCTATCTGTTGCATCCAACTTGTTGTCGCTATCTGCCTTTGGTTATCAACTATTGGTACATTCCATACCGACAGACGTTTGTAAACCGATGTGATCTATCCGACTCCTTGTTAACCGGCGCAATCTTGTTAAGGGTGTTCTTCCTTCCATCATGCTTTCACACAATGTGGAGTTGCTAATCCCTATCTGATAAGTGGTTTTGCACATTTATTGGTATTTTCATGCCGAAAAATTTGGAATTTTTTCTTTGATACATCTGTGTTTCCACACTCCTCTTCATTCGTGTGTGAAACATTATCTATCTTCCTTTTATCGGCATGTTCATGCTAACTCATTCTTTTGTCACCGACGCTTGATCCTGGAGTTTTATTTCGTTTCAAAATCTTCTGGGCTAAGTACATAACTCGCGTCGATCCAATGCTTGTGATTGTAATTTGGTTCTTGACATAGCTATATGACACTTATCATGAGTGGAGTATGGTTAATGCTATCTATTTTCATCCTCCAAATGATGGCGGTTATCTCCTGTGATTTTGAGTTACACCGTGATCATATCTATTCATATGCAAGTATCTTTGTCAATCCGGAGTTTTCTCAAGGCACTACGGTGGTCTATCATCTGTTTATCATGCTTCACATCTTTTTGAACTCTATATCTGCAAGATTCTCTTTGATACAGGAGAATCACATCTTTTCATTTCAGATAGCTTTGCGTAAGGTATGAGCTATCATCGTTTCTTTATCCAAGATCTCTTTATCTTTGTAACCGGTGATCCGAGCGACAATGTGAACCAGGTGGCATTTCTTGTTCTCTTCTGAAGGACGAGATAATCTATTCTGCCAGTGCATCTTCTTCAACACGAATCCATGCTCTTAGTGTTAATCTTTCAAAGAGCATTGAGCTCAGGAAGTGTTTCGAGCACTTGTCTGTTCTCCCGCCTCTTGAACTTGATATTCTTGGAGTATCTTGTTAATCCGTGCTGGTATATCGTCATGATATGCTTTCTTATTCTATTGCAATGGAAGAACATGGAAGATCATCTGTGTCTTTTCTCTAAAGCTTCGTGAACACTGCTAGTGTGCAAAGTCTCAAAGTGTGAAAGCTGACTTCTTGAAGTCACCTATCTCGACCACGTCTTTTTGCTAAATACATTGCTTCAATTCTGGAATCAGCAAGCCCATTGTTAATACCATCCTTCATCTTCAACTAATCCAGAGTTTTTCCTTGTTGGCAAGTTATCATCGTCATTCCGTTGAAGAGTTTCCTCAAGACTGCTAGATCTCTCTCAATCATTTCAAGAAGAACATGGAGTTCTTTTCACCTCTGTCTCGTCAAGTAATCTTTTGAAACCCTCTCGTTCCATCTTCTATCCTCAATCCACGGAAGGCCGCAAAGACTTTTCAGATCTTTTGTAATCCTTCTATTCAAGTTGGTGCTATCTTTTTCTTTATTTGTTGAATCTTGCAGCCGTTCTCCGTAATTTTTCTTCATATCTTTTCCGGTGGTCTGGATCTTCCGACATGACGACAACATCATCATCTATCCCGAATCCGGCGAATCGTTTGCATCTATCCTTGTTTTCTAACGGATTTCCATGAGTTATCCTTGTCAAGATCTTCAGTCTGTTTAGTAGTTGGGTTGCATGGTTTTCCTATTCATGTGCGGAGTAATGCTTTGAGTGCGGGATGGAGTACCTACCATACCACTACTCTTGTCATTCGATCTTGTACATTGGATTGATGGATTAATGTAATTTAACTCATTCCATGGAAGTTAGAAGTGGCCTTTATCCCTTGATACTTTTATTTCCGTCCTTGTCTATCCAGAGTGCTCTCTCGAAGAAAGTAATCAATAATCTCTTGTTGGTGATCTCACCCTTTCTACATGGAGAAAAATCTTCAATTATCTAGTGGAAGCAGATGCATTTATCTTTTCGGGTACTCTTCATTCCACCGTTGCTCGACATCCTCAAACAAGATGGAAGGAAACTATATCGGTCTTCAATTTGACAAAACCCTTTCTCTTGGTAAAGCCAATTATGGTTGATGCCATCAGTCGCAAATCTATTGCATTAGCCTCAAGGTTAAAGAAAGCAATAAGTATATCTACAATAAACTCCAGATCCTCCATATTCTTTTCTTCTCGGGATTCTACCATAAACTAGCGTCCCCTTCTCTTGAAGTAATATCCGCGCACCTCAATTGTGTGATCCTTTGGTTCTTACCGGCGCAAGAAAGATCTAATCCGAGAACTCCTAACCCAAATCTTTCCGTTGATATCAAGGAACTCTATTATTTGAAGGCAATATTGTTCCAAACTTCATTTCTCAAATCCGAGAGAAGATACAATGCTATTTTCATAGTGGTTGATAACTTCCCCAAAGTCATTCTTTTCTTCCGGCAAGACAAAGATCCAGCTTCTCGTGCATCGGTTGATCTCTAATTCTAATGGTGTGCCTTTTCGTTCTCCATGATACATCATTCTTTCTAATTTTTTTCAACAAGTGTTTCTTTTCCTTTATCATGTTTCTCGAGAAAACCGGAGCTATGTGCATCATATCTTTCTCGTCTCACGACAATTCTCCAGTTCCTTCTTCCTCTTGTTTCTATAGCAAAACGCAAGACTTGCAATAAGTCTAGCAAGTTTTTTCAAGGTGCAGTGGTTGCACCATTCCATGCTCATCCTTTTGGGAACGTGAAGGTCACCTTCGCTCCGAACACCCGCCTCTTCTTCTGTTTTTTCTTTTTTTTCCTAGGAATCTCGGGGCGAGATTCTTGTTTAGTGGAGGAGAGTTGTAGCATCCCAATTGTCTAACAATTGCAATGCTACTAGCCTAGTCTATATAATGCTACTTCCTACATACATTAGTTGCATCATCATTATATCATGCTCATGTCATCATGCCACATTGCATTTGAGCATCATATAAAACCCTTTTCATTTGGTTCTTATCTCATATGCATTATTAATTGTATTTGTCTCTTGATATATTGTATTTGGTTCTTGATAAATGCTTGATGCCCAAGTTGAGTTGGGGGCGTATCTTTTATTAACTCCACCACCTTTTCTGGTCACCACCCCATAATTCCACCATCCAACTATATGTAAGCTTTGCATTTTATTTGGGTTTACCTCTAGCTCATGTGGGTTGGGATGGATCCACTTCTAATTCCACATGCTCCCATATATGCCTCATGTTGTTTTCACATTGTTGATATGTGGAGAGCCACATGGCCACCATTGCATGCATGTGGTTAATTTCACTTGTTCTATCTTCCGTATGGTTTGTTTTGGGAATAATTGAGCATTGTTTAAATATAATTGTGGCCAAATGATCTTCTAGTGGGACATACACACTAGCTTGGCCTATTATATTCAATGATGCTTAAATCTACCCTTACCATATTTTATCCAGCTTGTAGATTATGGTGTAGCCTTTAATCAAGTATGGTTGTGCATGGGTGTAATAGGTGCCCATATGTATATGTAGTTGTTTTCACAACTAAGGAATGTGGCAATTATTCTTCATGCATGGCCCATGCAAGGCCTCTTTCTTGCTTTTCTATTTTGGGTTCTTTTGGAATATTTTGGGTGGAGTTTGTTTGACCTCAATCGAAACAAATGAACCAATTAAATGCTTATTCTTTCTCTTGTCTTCCACCTTGCAACTCTTTTGGTGGTTTCTTTTTGTCTAGCATACATGGGATGTATATCTTGTTTTCACAAAATAACCTCATGTGCATGAGACATGTAAGACCATTTCCTCCCTTCCCTTTCTCCTTTGGTCTTTTGTTTTTCCCCTTTTGTTTGGAATTCAAATTCTTTCGGGGTCCATCTCAACTCCAAATCCTAGCTCAACCAACTATCTTTTTACCTTCTCTCTTTTCTAGCTAAACCTAGCTATCTTTCCCCTCTCTCTTTTTCTAGCTAACCCAAGGCTAACCTAGATAGAACCATCCCACAACCAAACACCCCACCACCCTGGTCCAGCGGCAACTAGAACAGCAGGAACCGGACCAACCTGTCCCTGAACCGGTGGTAGACCTACCCTCTGCCCTATTCTGTCGTCACCTCATCGACCAACACCGAAGCCGGCATTCCACCTGGTCCGAGTGCACCGCCTCACCCCCCTGCGTCGATGCCCAGCAGTAGACGCGCCCCAGCCTGCACCCCCTCGCCAGCCGCGCGCCTGGCCTCTCTCTTCCTCCCAGTCTGAACCCGTCAACAGCTACACGCTGAGCCTTACCCTGTTTCTCTCCCTCCTTCTCGATCACATGCACATTGCCTCTCCCGTTCATCGCTCCCTCCTATCACTTTTCGGCAAAGCCACCACCCCATGTGATCCTCCCTCACCCATCGAGCCACCAGAGCAAAGCTTCTCCACACAACCCTTTCTTCCCCAGATCCCCTCCATCTCCTTCTCCACCATGTCGGGTAGCCCTAGCCGCCGTCATCCATGGCTACCCCACCGCCGCCAGTTCCATGTGCACCTCACCCCGCCCATGGTTCAAGCCACCTGGCTGCTATCCACGAGCCAGGAGCGGCGCCAAGGGGTTTTCCTCTCCGGTGCAGGACGTGAAGCCGGTGCCGCCAAGGACGCCAAGGTTGTGCCCCATGACGCTCACTACGCACGCCGGCTCTCGCCATGATCTCCTTCCTCACCTCACCGCCATCGTCTTCACCCCGAGGCTGGTCGCTACAAACCCCGGTGAGCTGCGTCACCTGAACTCCCCCTCGCTGCCCCCTTCCTCGCGCACGCTCGCGTGTCAGCCGCGGCCACGCGCACGGTCGCAGGCAGCAGTCGCGTCCGCAGCGGTTCAGCCCAGACCCCGTTTTCCGCCCCTATTCGTCATCGTGCCCCGCGCGCTGTAGACCGCCCCCGGCGAGAAAGATGAAGCCCTTGATCCCCTCTACACTTTTGCTCTTTGCGGTATCACCAAATTCGTTTTGGATCGATCGCAATCCTCTCGCGAAGATCGATCCAGCTAGCTCTTGTTTTGGATCGAGATTTCAGTTCATCGGTCTTTTACACAAAACCCCCCGTCAGTTTTCTGTCCGTCACAGACAAGTCCCTGCGCCCCTAGGCCCCGCATGTTTGTGTCTGGGGCTAGACGGCTCCGTGGTACAAAACGTCCGGAACCCCCGCTGCATCCCACCTGCTCCCGAGTCAGCGTGTGGTCCCACCCGTCATCCTCTCTGGCTAGCTCTTTGTCGGTGTAAAAAGCTCAGGCGTCTTTTCCTAAATAAAAGTAATTCCAAATTTGTTTAATATGTTTTAATATCCTGAAATTAATAACTTTTAATTAATAAATACAAATTTTGTAAATAATATATGTTTTTGAATCAGAAAAATGTGAGGAATTCAAATCTACCATCCAAAATGATGTTTGCCTGTTTTTTTTAAATTTTCGAAATTGTTTAATTGCAATAAAAATGCCTTTTCTTAATTAATTAATAACTTTAATTCTATAACTCCAAATTCGACAAATAATATGTCTAAATCGATCAGCGCGATGATCCTGTTCTTTTTATGCATTCCATGTTCTGAATTGAAGCATGCATCATGTCATTATTAAAAATCAGAACTGTTTATGGAATAAAACTTGCCAAATAATTAATAAAATGATTTATTCTTGACCCCACACCTCACCCTTGCCATGCTACATTATTGCCATGTAATTGGTGCATCATTCATCATGGCATGCTTGTTTGCTTGTCGCATATTCTTTATATGCTTGTGCATTTTATTTATGTTGGCCCTTGTTTGTTTGGTTCTTCTTTCGAATAGACGCCGAGCAGGGGAAATATCAGGAATCCCAGGAGTACTACCCAGATCCACCTCTCGCTTCAACTAAGCTGCCAGGCAAGCACTACCACATGCTTGCATACATATAGTACCTATTGCTTCTATCTTATTCTTGCATCATGGAGTCACGATTGCATTAAATTGAATCCCAAGTACTGCATAGCCTTTACTTTTAAACCCCACCGAGCCTGTTCCACAATCCCATGAGCCATTACTACAGGAGTTGTTTGAGCCATGCGAGTCGTAGAACAGCATGTGTAGGGTATGTGAGTGTCTGATGGATAACGAGGTACCTAAACCACTTAACCTGAGTAGTAATGGGATAACTAATGAAAGAGGCACCGGTGAGCAATATATGCTATTTGGTTTTTCATGCTTACTTGTGTCCCGTAGGACCCCGAGTACTTGATACATGTTCCTTGATTATTCGCACTATCCACATACGGGAGACTCTATGAATCCCCCTTTGCAAGAGCTTGATTTGCACTATATTTCTTGGGGCCACAAAGTAGTTTGGGGCTTTATTACTATCCTGTACTTATCCCATGCTTTACTGTATTATTTAAGATTGTGTGTGGAGCACTTGTACTGTTTAGGATGGCGGAGTGTTTTCGCGGTATCGACAATCCCAGTCACACTTTCTGGTTCCCAGTCGTTTACAGCCATTGGCGCAAACCTTGGGTCCGCCTCAGAGCCGGCCAACTTCGTTGCGGGTAGCTTAATGGGGTGGCCCCCTGAAATATTTTAAGAATCCTGTGATTTCTTTGTCATGAAAGCCTCGTTGGGTTTTGATTTGGTTTTTCCGAGGTCGATCGTGTGTGTGTTGCTAGTTGTGCACCCCTGCAGGGTAAATCTTTCTGAAAGCCGTGTCCGCAGTTATGGACGACTTGGAGCACAGTTTCTCGATCATAGACAAGTATAACTAAAGTACCTTTAATTTGACTAAATATCTGACTAGTAACTAGTGCAATATTCATGGAATGGTTAATAAAACTGCCAACGGATGGGTTGTTCGTCCGCTTTCTCGTTGGTAAGCGAGAAGGAGGATGGATCTGTTACTTTATACTGTTATAACTTTTGTTCTAATTAAGGACATCCGTCTATCATTGGTTAGGTGGATGGTTAGCGAGTATCTATAGACTTGTTAGTTATTATCTTTTGCTGCAATTGCGTCACCCCATGTTATGTCCCCTTTAGAGGCAGAAAGACTTGCTGAGTACCCCTAGGGCCTCACACGATAATTTGTTTGATTCAGATGAATAGGTGTATTCGCAAGATGGATACTGGGTGGAGGAGACAGATGATGTTGGCAACGATCACTCGGTGTAGAGATTCCGAGGATGGGGATCCGTGAGATCTGTGGGCGGGATGTGCTTATTTATGTGGCATCTTATGCCGATTTGCTTCTTGTCCGTACTCGGATCTTGTTTCCCGCTTCCGCTTGATACTCTGTTGATTGATGTATGAGGAGCTATCCTACACTATTATCTCTATATAGGATATTTGGATCTTTCCATATGGCGTTGCAATATTTCTATTTCTTTTAGATGGTATGGCTCCGAGAACTGTTGTAAGGTAGCTTGCATACATGCTCACTTGTGTATGTATTTGATCTCTTTGCCTGTTGCCTACGCTGCTCGCTCTTGTCCCGATGTTCATGGAAGTGGTTAGGACGGCCGACGGGTCTACATGTGGGTGGCCCCTGGGCCCCCGCTGTACTATTTTAACCACTTTTGGTTCATCCAGGCTTGAACTTAGAGCGTAGGGTCCGAGGTTGTTACACCCTATGACAGCACCGCCAGACCAATTACATGGTTGCATGACTATAGCGAAGTGATTCACATCGCAGGGGAAACCCTAATGTTGCCTGCATGTACATTCCACTTATGCTCACACCGCCCGACAATGGATTGACGACTTGCCAGAGAAATCAATATGCAATTGGTTGGACATGCATGAAGCATTCACCAAGAACTTTGAGGGTACGTACAAACGTCCCTGCACTATCAGATACCTACAGCGGTGTGTGCAAGAAAAGGATGAAACCTCTCGTGCCTACCTATCTCGCTGACTGGATATGAAAAATTCATGCGTAGGGGTACACGAACAGACCACTATGGCAACCTTCATCGACGGTTTGGAAAAGGGAACTTTGTCCGGCATACGTTGAAGCGCAAGCAGGACAACAATAAGCTCAACCTCAACGCAATGATCGCTAGTTTTAGTTAATCCTAAATTAAGGTTTGATTTGTGCATTCATGAGCATCATCTACTTTGCTAAAAATAAACAAATGCATGCAAAGAAGAATTAATGCAAAACCCTAAACCCTAGTTTCTCCCTCTCTCTTGCAAAAGCATTCAAAATGGTTTTGAATTTTGAAGAAAACAAAAGTGTGGAGCCCAAATGGATTACAAGGGGCCCTGAATGTTTTCCAAAATATTTGGAAACCTCTAGTATTTTTGAAATGAGACAAAACAATTTTGAAAATGGATTTACAAATGGAAATTAGAAAACAGAAAAGAAAATGATTTTGGAGAAATAAAAACGTTTCCTAGCTCCATGGGTCATAGCCTAGCTCTTTCCTATTCCTATTTGCCGCTCGCATGCAGCTCGCAACCATGCAGCTGGCCTAGCTGGGCCATCCTGCCTAATACCTCTTCGGTGTCTTCTTCCTCTTTGAGCCAAGCGGCTCGGTGTCATCGCTGACGCCATCCACTGCTGCCGCGATGCGCGCCACCATATTTAGGACTGCCTCATCGCCCTTGTTCGAACGAGTGTACTCGCGTGTCCCTGCTCGGGCCCTAGTGCCGCCAGCTGTCGCCGTCTGTAGAGTTTGCCGGTGAGCCGACATGGCGCCACTGTGGCCACGACGTGGCGCCTGGCCCACAAGTCATCCCAGTGGGTAGACCCAGCCTAGTGAGAAACAACCCCGCCCTCG
The DNA here is from genome assembly GCA_910589775.1 of Avena eriantha. Lineage (NCBI taxonomy): Eukaryota > Viridiplantae > Streptophyta > Magnoliopsida > Poales > Poaceae > Avena > Avena eriantha. Next base: position 394,257,024 of record OU342744.1, on the reverse strand, counting down.
TGCTAAGGTCGTGCTGCTATCAGCCGGAGGCAATAAAAGGCTTTAATAATTTCGGAAAATAACTAAAATATTGTAAAATCAATAACTAATTCGTTTTAAATCAGAAAAATATACAAATAATATATCAAAATGTTTAGAAAAATGATATCTACACAATAGACTCATAATAATACATTGTTGAACAACTTTAATTACAAGTTTAATTAGAAGAACCAATTGAACCCCGTAGGTGACTCCGAGGTTCCCCCTATTCTAGGGTTTGTACCCCTTGGACGCCGCTTAAATTACCAAGCATGTCCTAGGGTTTCATTTGAGCTCTATTTAACTTGTCATATGATCATACTTACTTGAGAATTGCATTGATGCCATGTGTTGATTGTTTCCTTTCTTTCCGGTGTTTGGTTCTTCTCGGTAGCGATATCGAGATCGAGATTGAAGACTGAGATCAACACCATCGAATGTTATCGATGAACAAGTCCACCTGATGAACCCTAAAGATCTATATTTGGGTATCAATAGACAAAGACAAGCATAGCCCCACACATGATAAAATCCTACGCTTTCAAAGTATTTCATTCTAGCCATGTGCATACGATTCTAAAGTCATTCTTTGATAGATAGAGTAATCGTATCTGATGCATGTTACCTTTGTAGCCTATATTCCTTGATCCACTGCTCCTAGCATAACTAGGGTTTGGCTTTGTGAGCTTCGCTAGAGCTATTTATATCTGTTGTTCTTAGCCAAGCTTAGTTGTTACCGCTGGTCCATCTGGTTGATAAATTAGAGCTACAAATGAACCTAGTTGGACAGGAGAACATGGTATGATCAGAAATGAAAGTTAAACATGCTAAGGCTTCTATGGGAGGCCACAAGGGTTGTGGTTTTTGTAGTCCCATACTTGCCACCACTAGGACCCGAGTTCTTGCCTTTGGACCAAGACCGAGCGTGCAACCACATGGGGGTTTATGGGGACCCCCTTGACCCCAACTTGCCTAGTATGATCCATGAGTCTGTAGTTTGAGATTTTGGAGTTGGTATCTACATAATTGGAAGGGTTGAAGATGGTGCAACATATAAGACGTGGCCGGGTGAAGGGTGCATGGCACGGAAACTGAATCCTGGTACACAGAGTCGCGGACCTCATCGGACTATGGCCAACTGCCGCAGCTGGAAGCCCTTCTGGGTGGCTCATGGATTGAGAAAAATCAAGGGAAAGGTTTTGGTCGATCACCCCCTGTCAACACACCAAGGAAGTGTGTCAAGTGATGTTAAGAGTCGGTCGGCACGTGTGGGTAAAGTTGTACACCCCTGCAAGGTTAAATCTTTTCGAAAAGCCGTGTCCACGGTTATGGACGACTTGTTGACTGAATTCAAAGATCATAGAGAAGAATAACCTAATCATAAAACTTGTAAAGTAAAGTAAAGTGTGTTCTAAGGATGCTTCCTCACGGATTCAAGGGGGTGATCTTAGATGGTAAGTTCAGCTCATGATGTTCAGTGGATATCAAGAGATGGTCAAGCTAGTAGTGTCGCTCTCTTATCCCCTTTTAAAATGATCTATTTAGTCGTGCTTCTTGTCCTCCCTCTTGTTTTACAAACAAAGATAGCTTTATGCAAAATAACTCCTCCAGCCATAAGTCTTACGGAGTACACCCTGTACTCAACCTTGCTTTGTGGATACTTTCGCAGCAGGTAAGTGTTACTATAGAAGAATAGTTTTGCTATGGCATCGACATCGACGGGTAGCTTGGGGTTCCTGGTCGGCAGCCTGGAATCTATCGATTGGGACGTCATCATTATGCTTTAGGCCTCTTAGGCCATTTGTTAAGTTTTCTATACTTAATAGCATAAAATTTGCCTTCTGTTGTTTGATGTCTATGGTCAGTGACCTATGCTTGTAATAATTTGGTTCTTCACTTCAGTTATGAGCTTGCTGTAATAACTTTTGTGTCGTAGGGTCACTGTAATATTACCGATTCTTTCTATCTATGCTTCCGAGATTTAGGTTAGGCTTATTTCAGACAGAGGTCTGGGATTTGTCTAGCACTAGTCCCGGGGGTGTCACAGGTCTTGTTATCAGAGCAGTACCGACTGTAGGAAAACCTTTTTACTGGTCGATGTTGAGTCTAGTGCTTGTGAAAACTATTTCAAAGGTGAAAAGTATTACTCCTTTCTCAGGTTTTAACCCTTGGAGTTGAACCGAAGATACCTAATTGTGCTGGATTCTAGTGTTGTAAATCTCACACATGCAGCTGACCTTTAACCCAAGATCTATTTTGTTGATCCATGTTGTTAATATCTAAACATTACCTCAGGATGGCTAATACCTTCTAGTATAGCCTTCAAGCTTGTGGTATTTGTCGCAATTGCATTGTGACAATTAAGGACTTCCCCTACCACATGCTATGGCATATGTTCTTTAATGGAACCAAATAGATCACGACAAGAGTACTCCTCGTGATTCTCACTTCTATAACTATGAATCTGCTACACCGTCCTTCTTCCACGCATCGGTCATCGAAAGATTGTTGACTTATGCATCCACATCTTGGGATTCTATCCTAAGCATGTTCCTTTTTCCTTTGTTGTTTCCGACGTTTGTCTACTAGTTGGTAGCCAACTGATAACATCAGTGTATTTAAAAGCAAGATACTTTTGTGGTCCGTTAGACATTTTATTTCGGGATGTCAGGAGAAACAAACTCTAGAACCTCATCATTTCTAGGACCAGGTCAAAGTGTTGCAATCTGTAGATCGATAATGATTGATTAGCTTCTGAATCTGTTCTACCTTGAAGTATCACACTCTTTTATAATAAGAGGTCGTGCTAAGTTTCATGACTCCCTTAATGTTGTGATGCTCTTACACATTTTAACCACCCTTATCTCGAGCTTTCATGCTCGTGAACGATGCGTGTGCGTATTAATGTGGCCATCTGAGATTCTTAGCAATCATTATTGCTTTAGACCTCAAGAAGGACATTTGTGTCATTCTTAGCATGATGGTTAATATATCACTAAGCAAAGGATGATTATGCCACCAAGTCTACTAATCAGGTACACTCTTTTCGGTCAAAGAGTTAGGCATGTGCCAAATCTCTGAGACTATGTCTTCTTGCCTTACCAAGCAAGTTCCCTCTCGAACTAAACGACATATCGGTGGTTCGTGATATTCTACATGTCTACTAGAAGTATCGCCATGTCGCCACATGACCGTGTTTTTCAAGTTCTTTGAATTGCTCCTTTCTCCAAGGATCCGTACTGGATAACCCTGAACCAGTTGGCCGAGCTTAAACAACAACTTGGAGAGTTGTCAGGAAAAACTTCTACCCGACTCAGTTTCTTTGTAAAGGGATGTCTAGTTTTGTTCGTGTTGAAGAAGGATATTGTTTCCTTCATGGGAATATTATCGCCCCCACCTTTGGTTTGATTCTGGCTATCGTCAAATCAATCTTAGTTCCAAGGACTATCCTGATGGTGTATCCATTCATGATGTTTCACCTAGGTACATCTTCATGTTATCTGGTCTGACCAATATTCTGCCTTGTTCGTATGATATATGCGTCCATCTTCTTGGAGTGTCTCGATAAGTTTGTCGTTGACCCCATCGATGACATCCTTATCCTCTCCATGCTAGACTAGACTCATATGGAACAATTGGTGGTAATGTTGGAAACTTTTGAGAACCGTCTTCGTGTTACCTCGAAGCATGTGTTCTGGATGTTGGGAGTGACGTTCTCTGGTTCACGTGCAAAAGTTGGAAGTTGTCGCAATGGATTCGAGAAGAGTTATCTTTGTTTCCTTGGGAATCATTTCAAGTTAGTCAAGCATGTGCGAAGTATTCTTGATATGGTAGGTCAATACCTTTCCATCTCGAGAACATCCTTTAATCATGTAAAGCCACTGGCTGATTTGTCATGGAAGAGAAGAAGTTCTACAAACTTCAGTATCCTCCTAAATGTCTCCCAACAATAAGGATGCATTTCTGTTACGTTGCAATCAATTCATGTAGGGGCAATTACCTTTTGATAACTTGCTAATACACGGGTTTTTCAACCTAGCTCATTCATTTGGAGCTTGACACTGTAGTCCATGTCTTGAGAATCTAGTAACTTTACCTCTATGGTAAATGTTGCAACCTTTCTGTTTAGACATGCTGAGTCTGAAGTATTTCTTAACTTAACCAAAGCTGAATCTCAGGTAGCAATGATGGTTAGTGTTCATCAAGGTTTTTGACGTAGGTCTCTTTGAAAACCCAATAAGACTGATGTAATGGTTGACACAATTAGCCGGAAGACCTCTTGTCATATTCTCTTGAATCAGCAATAACAACCACTCTTCATGGGACTTCTTCTATCATTGTTATAGGAGTTGTTCTTATGGTTTCCTTTGTATCCGAAGTCCAATCTTTACTTGATGTCTGCTGTCTCGAACATCAAGGAGAACATTTAAAGTAGAGTTGCTAAATGTCTCTCGGTCGATCATCCAGACCTTTTATGTTGGTAAGTGTTGTGAGCCAAGTAATGGAAGTCTGAGAATGAAGTTTCTTTTTCCTTGTGTCATCAGGAATCTTCTTATACATTCATCTTAGTGGTGTAATTTGGTATCACGATCTTTGGCAAAGATTTTGATAGACTATCAACACGATGCCTGTTATGCCAAACATCGCAATCCTAGGATTACCATTTTTGCGGGACCTAACAGAATTGGTACCACAGTACATCATCCATTACAAACCATAATAAAGGTCTTACAAATAAAGGATCTCATGATCCAGTCTTAATACAAACAAGCGGCGGAATATTAAGCATAGCGGTGGGCTCCATCGTCAGTGTCACCAGCAATGCTGATGGGAGATGATCCTAGTTTCCGTAGCCATCCTGCTGTCTATCTTCTTGATAGTCCTCATAGTCTGGCCACGGGAATAGCCAGGGACAAAGCGATGAGTACTCTTTAAGTACTCGCAAACTATCTCTAACAAGTAAGGTAGTTGTAGTAGGACACTAATCTCTAAGTTTATTTGCAAAAAGCCAGATTTATCTAAACTGAGTTCAGAAGTAAAGAAAGCTGAATTAATGTTCTAAATCACCTAAGTGGGAACTTAGGGTGTGTTCAGTTCGGGAATGAAGTGGAATGGAATGTCATGGTTCCATTCCACTGGAATGGGTTGGTTCCGTTCTTGTGTTTGGTTAGGACAAAAAATGTGTAATGGAATGGTTCCATCCTATGTTCGGTTGGGCCAAAAAAGTGGAATGGAATGGTTCCATTCTATGTTTGGGTGCATTTAGCAAAAACGATGGAAAGAGAATAGAGGGAGCGATAACGTTTGGGTGGCTTTAGCATAGAGGAATGGGGTGATTCCACCAATTTGGTGGAATGAGTGCATTCTGGATCTAGAGGGAATATTCTGTTTTCAGGAACCACCTCGTTCCATTCAATTTCTCATCTAAACACTAGAATAGCTCTCAGGTGTGGAACCATTCCATTCCATTCCACTTCATGACACCAAGTGAACACACCATTAGTTATCATAGTCACAACCCTGTTGTGGTTATGTCAAGGTCACAAATCATTTCACAATTCATTTTGAAAACATCTGACGACAGAACAATATGGCCACTCCAACTTTCCATGACCGCGGACGCAGCTATTCGAATAGTTTGACACTTTGCAGTGGTGGTACACTTTCACTAAAAAATTTGATACATCGTTCAGGGGTAACCCTGAATCATCATACTTAGTATGCGGATAATCAATCATAACCTTTCGTTTACACACTCTAGTATAAGCACCCCTCCTATGAGCTTGGCCTCCCAGCCATGGCCATCTGCCATCCTGGGCACTGCATAGGTGAACATCATCAAGAGGTAGCCTCATTTCAAACCTCTCCCACGAGGGAACCCATACTAATGCATATAAACTTCCGTCTAAGCCTTACCCAATTCAGGTATTGTGGTTGTACGGTAAAATTGGAATGGTATCGCATCCGAACCCAACCATCAGTTTTTATAAAGGGCTAAGGCTGCCTCAACATTTTCATCATCATAAACGATTTGTGTTTGTGAACACCTATCAAAACATCTCAATAGAATGACTGATCATTCCAAGGTTTTCATAAGCATTTTCACCAAGTATTCCAATCTAAAGTGATCAAGTTTTATACTTAGCACTAGCCACTAAGGTTAAGAGTGTTCACTAATGAGGGGTGCTAATCTCAATCTCATGCCATAGAATGACATCTAGTATAAGCCTAGTTTTATACTCTTTATGCTATCTATACTACTTTCCAAAATCTCACAAAGCATTACTAAAAGTAAAGAAACTTTGGTAAAGTAAAAGATTAAAGCTTGCAAGTAAAACTTGGGATGGGTATAAATCAAAATGTATAACCAAGCATGCCTAATGCATCTTGCTTAGGTTAACTTGCATCTAGTGATGGCTTGCAAGGGTCTAGCTTGCTTAGTAATGATGGCTTGCCTTGATTGGTGTAGTGATTGAAATTCTCCTTGTCTTCTTCGGGGTAGAACTCCTCCTCCTCGTAGACTTGGTCGGTACTATCGTCTATAAATGAATACAGGGTACACAATCACCAAACAATACATATCTATTGCTATATAGCACACTAAGGCTCACACTTTATGATCTAGCATCATCACAATCATCTCATTAATTAACGAACTAGTTTCATTATTTTATTTGAGAAAAGTAATTTCTACTCATTGAAATTAATTAAGATTTAATATTCTCCAAATAGAATATGGGATCATGTGGACATATCATCACCACATATTCTAATACATGGTAATGTGATTTAAAGGGTTGGTCACATTTTATAAAGTCGAAGATTCTTATTTAATAGATTTAAATTGACTAGAAATTCCCTAGTAGCATTATTTTGGTACTAGTCCAATGTCACTGCATGCAAACCTAAATATTTTTACATATTCAGATAGATATTGTCAATTATGATTTTTGAGAGTTGGAATCAACTCAAAAGCTATTATGGTTGATTTTTGAAAAATGTTTGAATGTAGAAAAGTCTGTGTCTTATTATTTTGGCTATATGTGATCTCTAACTCCAATTGATTTAAATCCAACGGTTTTGGATAGATATTTTAATTATATTTGTAACAAAATTTGAATCATGCATTTTGGTTAAGTGAAACTCTCTGAATTGATTTTTGAATAAGTGGACATAATAGGATTCCAATTTAAAAGGAAAAATACTAATTTGAATCGGTGGGCTAGCGCGGGAAAGGAAATGGGCCGGCCTAGCTGCACTGCGCGGGCGCAACGGGCTGCTGACAGGGGGTCCTAAGCATGACTGACACATCTAATGCGAAGCGGTAAGTTTCACTCTCAACCGTTCGATTAGACTACGATCTAACGGCTGTGGTTTGTCGTCCCCGGTGAACAGGTCTCCGGCGAGGACAAAACCTAGCGGCACGGTGGGGGTGTGTTGTGGCTCACCTAGGCTCCATCTATAGTCGGTGACGGGGGCGTTCGAGCTGGTAGATGACGGCGGTTCGAGGCGTGGTCGCGGCAGCTCCTGGGGTGACTCCAATCGACGACGCCTCTTCTCCTCTGCAGCGGCGAACTCCGGTGATATTCCAGCGGACTAAGGCTCGCCTTGCTCCGGGGAGAGTGTGGGAGGATCAGTGAGGAGAGGGGAGTGGAATGGTGTGAGGAATTGAGGTGGAGAGGGCCTCCTTTTATACCTCGATGAGGGGACCGAGCGGAGTGGGTGTGGCTCGTTGGTGGCGATGCTACAAGCAGCTAGCGGTGCGGCTGGGGGTAGGGGAAGGTGCGTGGTCTCCTGGCAGTCATCTCTGTCTTAAAGGCGAGGCATGGGGCGGTCGCATTTGGTTGGGAGCGGGCGGTGCTCTGCACGGAAGAGGCGGTGTTCGATGCGGTGCACGGTGGCTACGGGTCTAGTGGCGGCGAACGGGGATGTCTGGGCAGCTGCTGGGGTCATGGCGGAGCAGTGTGCACGGGGTGAGGTCGAGGCGCGGCGCTCTGGCGCGTCCTCGGCATGGCGTAGATGCTTTGGGCATAGCTTTGCTGGGGTGGTCCACGGCTTGGCTTTGCTTGGGGAGTGGACATGGGGCGGTGGTGTGGTCGCAGCTACCTCCTAGCCATCATGGGCAAGCTCGGGCAGTCTGCTGTGAGCGGTCCAGGGTCGGCCTGGCGTGGCGGCTTGGGGCGGCATGGCACTAGCGCCAGCAGTGAACAGGGCGAGGCTTTGATGCTTTGGTTGGTGCTGGGGTGACAAGGGGACAAAGATTGAGCCAAGCGGTGGACAAAACCTTGATTAGCAGCAGTGATTGTTAGGCAGGTTTTACTGTGCTAACTAAGTGTTCGACACAGTGCCTGCATGAGATTTAAATTTGAAATTTTGGCTGAGATTTGGTGGGTGTGTTGGTCACAAGCTTGGGCATCTGTGGTTGCTAGGGTTTGCCAAGGTGAACTGGTTTGGTTGGTTTTTGAGAAATGGCCATCTATACATGTGAACTTAATTCCATTTCCAAATGTCTCTCATTTGAATTTGAAAATAGTTTCTGCAAGTTTGTAAGTGGGCTTGGTTTCACTTTTACTTGGTCTAGCAAGGGGTGAAAAGAATTGAGAAAGTTTCTGTTTGAAATCTTCTTCTAGGAACACTCAAACTGGCCTAGTGGTTAACTTTGGTCAAAATGACCATTTGCCTTATTTAATCTTATTTGATTTCTTTCTCTTTGGATTTTGTTTGTAAATGGTCTAGATGATGTGGTATTTTCCTCTAAACCATTTCATAACATTTAGAACTATCAAGCATGGCAATTTCAATCAAATCTACACTAATGCAAACATACATGCATTCATATGCCTTTTTCTTAATAAAAGTTTTTTGTCAACCCTGAATTGGGTGATTAGGCACTTGATAATCTTGATTAAAGTTTTGGGGTGTTACAAACCTTCCCTACTTAAACAAAATCTCATCCCGAGATTTAAGAAAAACTAGGAACTAAAGAGATCTGGAAACTCAGTCCTAATGTAAGCTTCTCGCTCCCAGGTAGCTTCTTCTTCGGTATGGTTGCTCCATTGTATCTTGAGAAACTTGATACTCTGGGTCCTTGTAGTTCTAAAAGTTTCTTCCAAGATACGAATGGCCACTTCACGATATGTCAAATCCTTGTTGATATCAATGGCTCGGTGATCGATGTTCTTGAAAACTTCCGTTTTCTCCGGAACTTCCAGGCATTTGCGAAGTAATGAGATATGGAACACATTATGGATGGCTGACATCTCCTCTGGCAGTTCCAGTTGATACGATACTTCTCCTCGGCAATTCAGAATCTTGAAGGGTCCAATATATCTGGGGGCTAACTTTCTTTTCAGCTAAAAACACTGCATTCCTTTCAACGGCGAATCTTTGAGGTACACAAAATCTCCGATATTGAAAGTCAGGTCTCTACGTCTCTTGTCGACATAAATCTTCTGTCTATATTGGGCGGTCTTGAGGTGCTCACGGACTTTGTGAACCTTCTCTTCGGCTTCTTGTAGGATGTCGGGTTCAAAAATCTGACTCTCTCCTACGTGTGACCTATTCAAAGGGGTACGACACTTTCTTCCATATAAGAACTCAACTTTACGTAAGGCAGAGTTGGGTTTTTTGGGGTTGATAGTGGAAAAGTCGACAGATAAGTCACCCTTACAGTCCCTTTACAGAACCGTACATGAGATTTTCACCTCATACGGCTCCTCGGTCAATTCTTTCGAAGGGACGTGGATCGTATCGATTTCTTTTTGAATTTCTATACGTGTAATTACTTCAGAACTTGAACCTGAGTCCGTTTTTCTATTATGTGTAATTACTTCGGAACTTGAGTCTGATTCTATTTTTCTATTGGAGCCCTTTTTCCTATTCTTTTGTATATAGTTCTTGATACAATTCCTTATTTTTTTATCTTCCTGTAAACCTTCAGAATAATTTTTTGGTTGTGCGAACCAAAAGGAATGGTGTTTTTGAGTTGTACCAAGTCTGGGGCCCTATCTATTCAATCTCTCGAGCCCCAAGAAAACCCCCCTCTCCCTCGGACTCAATCTCTCTTTTGACTCTATATATGTGGGCAGGAGAGGTTCACCATGATGGGGGGTCAGGTACTTTCATTCTTTTCGTTCCGGAAAGAATGAAATGCATAGGGGACCATCTTTTTTTTTGCGGCATGCTCTCTGATTTACGGATTCGCAGGGGGCCGAGGGCCAACCTTAGTTGACTGACAATGACAAAGGCTTGCGAAACAAAGTAGCGGAGCTTTCGACGTCCGTGCCGCGCGATCGGTCGGGACCGGTGGCCTTCAGTTCCTGCCGGATTTCCCTTGTGACGTTAGTCCTCGCAGCAGCAGCTGCAGCCTTGAAAGGCAGGCAATCTTCCCATTTTGATCTATACTCTAACACACATGCTCTCAACATATCTTCTAAGATTTGGTTGACTCTTTCAGTCTGTCCATCGGTCTGCGGGTGATCAGCTATGCTAAAATTCAACTTGGTCCCTAATCCTTCTTGGACTTTCTGCCAAAATCTTGAGGTAAATTGGGTTCCTCGATCCGACACTATGGTGTTGGGGGTTCCATGCAAACTAACAATTCTAGCAATGTACGACTCTGCTGGCTTCGAACTTTGGTAGGTGGTCTTGAGAGGTATAAAATGGGCTACCTTGAACAGTCTATCAACTATGACTCAGATAGAGTCATTTCCCCTACTAGAAGTAGGCAAACTGGTGATAAAGTCCATTCTGACGGAATCCCATTTCCATTATGAAATCTGCAATGGTTGCAACAGTCCTACGGGACTCTGATGTTCCGCTTTGACAGATATCACACTTGGCTATGTAGCTTCCGATTTCTCTCTTCATCTTGTGCCACCAAAATTGCTCCTTCAAATCCTGATACATCTTCGTTCCTTCGTGGTGGATAGAATAAAGAGTATCATGAGCTTCTTGCATGATAACTTGTTTCAACTCCGAATCTGCTGGCACACAGATACGTCCTTTGTACCACAAAAGTCCTTCTTCATCTTCGGTGAATCTAGATACCTTTCCTGCACCAATACGACATTTGATTCCATCGATACTTGCATTTCCCTTCTGGGCTTCCTTGATCTGGATAATCAAAGTGGGTTGAAGTTCAATGCTAGCTAAAAATCCTTTGCTAACTAGCTCCATTCTAAACTGCTCCAACTGTTCATGCAAACTTGGCTGGCCTTCTTTGATCATGCTGTTTAATCTACACGGCAATCTTCTAAGAGCATCCGCTACCACATTGGCTTTGCCCGGGTGGTAGTGAATTTCAAGGTCATAATCCTTGATTAACTCTATCCATCTTCTTTGCCTCATATTCATCTCCTTCTGAGTGAAAATATACTTCAGGCTCTTGTGATCCGAATAAATCTTACAGCGGTTACCCATAAGGTAATGACGCCATGTCTTCAATGCCAAAACTACGGCTACTAGTTCAAGGTCATGGGTAGGATAGTTTTGCTCATGCTGCTTCAGTTGTCGAGACATATATGCTATGACTTTGCCTTCGTTTTCATCAACACACATCCGAGACCAATCTTGGATGCATCAGAATACACACCAAAAGGCTTCTTGATATCTGGCATAATCAATATTGGGGCTGAAATCAATCTCTTCTTGAGCTCTTGAAAACTTGCTTCACATTTATTCGTCCATTCAAACTTCTTATCTTGGGTCATCGGTCTTGATTTGCTCGAAAATCCTTCAACAAACTTGCGGTAATATCCTACTAATGCGAGAAATGCACGGACTTGGGTTTGAGTGGTTGGGACTTCCCATTCTTCAACATCTTTGATCTTGGCGAGATCAACAGCGACTCCTGCCGACACAATATTTCCGAGGAATCCTACTTCTTTTAGACAATAGGTCTTCTTCTGACTTGGAATAGATAAGAATATCGTGGATAAAAACAACGACAAACTTATCCAAAAAGTTCATAAAAATCTTATTCATGAGATTCATGAAATAAGCGGGGGCATTGGTTAATCCAAAAGACATGACCGTATACTCATACAATACATATCTGGTGGTAAAGGCGGTCTTTGGAATATCCATTGCACGAATCTTGAGTTGATGATAACCAGTCCTAAGATCAATCTTAGAGAACACTCTGGCACCAGTCAACTGATCAAACAGATCCTCTATCTTGGGTAGTGGGTACTTGTTCTTGATGGTGACATCATCCAGCTTCCGGTAATCTGTGCACAAACGGTTACCTCCATCTTTCTTATCCACAAACAGAACGGGCGATCTCCATGACGATGCACTTGGTTGAATCAAACCTTTCACCAGCATAGCATCAACTTGCTTTTTGAGCTCCACTAGTTCTAATGGGTTCATACTATAAGGTCTCTGAGCTATGGATCTAGTTCTAGGAATTAGTTCAATAATGAACTCGATATCCCGATCTAGGGGCATACCGGGCAATTCATCTGGGAATACTTCGGGGTATTCACAGACTACTCTGACTTGGTCTAAGGTTGGTTGGGCTAGACGCTTGTTGCATTTGAACTGGTGGGGCAAAGTTTCAAATACATGCTCTACTGATACTCTAGAGCTAATGGTCATGGTTATGGATTTCTTGCCACAGTCGATCAATCCGACATCCAATCCATTCCTAGTACTACTTCCAAACCTTTGGTCCCAAGTATTAGATTGACATAAAAATCTATCCCATGGATTCTGATAGGTATAGCCTTGCAAATTTTCCTAGCTTTGGTGGTTGAACCAGGTATTTGAACTATCATAACATGCTTCAATTTTGTTGGTTGAACCTTACTAGTGCATGAAAATTATTCTATAACAAACGAGTGTGATGATCTAGAATGAAACAACACTCTTGCTAATACTGAGTTAATAGAAAACATACCCAACACGACATCTGGTGCTTCCTGGGCTTCTTCAGCATTCATGTGGAACAAACGGCCGTTGCGGTTGAGAGAATTCCCTGGGGCAAATCTTATTCGAGGATGAACACGGCGTTGCTGCTGAGCTGGGGCATTCACATTCATGGTGGTTGCAAGCTTCTTAGAAAACTCATTGGAGTAGTGACCCTTGACTCCACATTCAAAGCAAGTAATCTGGGACTTGTCTTTGGCTGCAACAGACACGACATTGCTTCCAGTCCTTGGGGCAGTATTGTTGTTGTGGTTGGACTTGGGTGGTGCATGATTGAGGTTGTTGGAGTTGCTGGGGTTGTTGTGGTTTCCTCCAGACTTCATGTTTCCTCCGCTATGATTGGGGTAGCTTGGACGAGACATTGGGGGTGTGTTGTTTCTTGGGGCATATCCTGCAGACGGGTTGGGGCGATACTTCTGGGTATTGTGGGACCCAATCTAGTGCATCATTCTGCGCTTGCGGTTGTCATTGGCTTGGTTGATCTTCCCTTCCATCTGGATGGCAGAGTCGACTAGCTCTGTGAGGTCTTCATAACGGATGTTGACTAAAATAGTCTGCATCTCATCATGCAATCCATTCAGGAACCTTTCTTTCTTCTTGGCTTGAGTGTTGATCTCATCAGGTGCATACCTAGCGAGGGACATAAATTTGTCACGGTACTCCACTACCGTTATCCTGCCTTGATTCATTTCTCTGAACTCATCTCTCATTCTGGTGACTAATCCTTGCAGCACATGGGTGCGGTTAAACTTGATCTTGAAAGCTTCCCACGTAATCACCTGACCGTGGTTCATAGTACAGGTGCTATTCCACCAGGCTCTTGCATCTCCTGCCAGATAGTGGGTGGCAAACAGTACTTTCTCAGTAGTGTCAACTCCTGCGACTTCCAGATTGTTCTCCATGGTCTGCAGCTAGTCATCAGCATCTAAGGGATCCTCAGATTTGTTAAAGATAGGGGGATTGGTATTCTGAAATTCTTGAGCTTGGATCCATGATGATCCTGATTCCCTTGGCCTTGATTATTGTGGGCCATCTGAGCCATCTGTTGTAGGGTGGCTAGGTTGGCTTGGCGCTCTGCTCTACCAGCTTCACGGTCAGAAACTAGCATCTGCAGAATCTGCAGCATCGGGTCCTGCGATGAGTTGCTTCCTCCGGGGTTTCCACGAGTCATCTGAAGATTGAGATAGATAAAGAGATAAGAGGGAAAGTTCTAAGGTTCATGGTTTTGTTTTCAAAAGCTTTTAGACTTTGAGTTTGACTCAGGTTTGGCAAACTAATAACTTCTCATTCATTCATTCATTCATTCATTCATTCATTCATTCATTCAAGCACAGAATACAAACACACACACCACAACATAAAAGGAAAACATATGGTTTTAAGAACCATTATGTGAACTAAGATACAGTGGGACCGATACAACTCATTCCTACAGTAGTGATCAAGTGCATCTACTCATCATCAATGAAGTCGGAGTCATCATCATCGGTGTAGAAATCCATGGCATCATCCTCCTAGTAGTCATTGTCATCACTGAGGTATGAATGAATATCTCCCTGGATGTCTTCACCTTCTTCCTCTTCTTCTTTTGGTGCAATCTGAGCTTCTTGTTCTTGGATGGTCTTCTCGAGGTCAGCCACCTTCTTGCGAAGATGAGCGATGATGCGATCCTTCTTCTCGTGTTGCTAGCGAAGTGATTGGCGATCCTTGACGAGCAGGGCGAAAGTCTAGTCCTTCTTGGCAGCAATGGCAAGGTTGTGGTTGGCATAGGCTCGAGCATTGTCCAATTCCTTCTGTCTACCATCCAGTAGGAAGTCAAGATTCTCCACCTGGCGCTTCATCTCTAGGTGACTTGGCATCTCCAATGACATTCCCATAGAATCATGCCTTGCGTAGTGCACAAAGAGGGTTCCCTGGATCAAGTTGATGTTTTGCCCACACAGACGGGCAAGAGCCTCATGCATGGCCCTTGCTAACCCATCTAGCCAGTTGTTCTCTCTTACGGTGAATTGAATTTTCTCAGAAAGGGCTGCTTGCATCTTGCCTCGAAGATCTGCAACTATCAGCCATTGTAGATCTCCTCCTGGGAAATCCTTGAGTTATGCACCGAAGAATTCAGGATGCGGGCGCTCAAGATACTCTGACAGTGCATTGAGATCCCTCTCAAAGATCCGCTGGCCTCTGTTGCCCAATTGGTAGAACTTGCAATACTGAACTTCCATCTATAAGAATTTAGGATGAGTAAGTTAGTGATGTGATCAAGTGTGTCAAATTTTATTTAGGAATGTAAGAATTTTTGAGGAACATGATTTTTTTTTGAAATAATCAAGGATAAGAGTGGGAATATGTTTTCATAAATACTTACTTGTTTTGTTTTGAAACTATGTTTTTGTTCAGACGTCCATTCTAACTAGGGTCTCCTATGGTCAGTATGGCTCTGATACCAACTTGTCAACACCCGGATTTTTAATCCAAGATGCCTGTTATGCCATACATCGCAATCCCAGGATTACCATTTTTGTGAGACATAACAGAATTGGTACCACAATACATCATCCATTACAAACCATAATAAAGGTCTTACAAATAAAGGATCTCATGATCCAGTATTAATACAAACAAGCAGCGGAATAATAAGCGTAGCGATGGGCTCCATTGTCACTGTCACAAGCAATGCTGATGATGGGAGATGATCCTAGTTGTCATAGCCGTCCTGCTGTAAATCTTCCTGATAGTCCTCCTCATAGTCTGGCCACGGGAATAGCAAGGGACAAAGCCATGAGTACTCTTTAAGTACTCGCAAACTATCACTAACAAGTAAGGTAGTTGTAGTAGGACACTAAGCTCTAAGTTTATTTGCAAAAAGCCGGATTTATCTAAACTGAGTTTAGAAGTAAAGAAAGCTATATTAATGTTCTAAATCACCTAAGTGGGAACTTAGTTATCATAGTCACAACCCTGTTGTGGTCAAGTCAAGGTCACAAGTCATTTCACAAGTCATTTTGAGAACATCTGACGATGGAACAGTATGGCCACTCCAACTATCCATGACCGCGGACACGGCTATTCAAATAGTTTGACACTCTGCAGAGGTGGTACACTTTCACCACAAAATTCGATACATCCGTCAGGGGTAACCCTGAATCATCATACTTAGTATGCGGATAATCAATCATAACCTTTCCTTTACACACTCTAGTATAAGCACCTCTCATATGAGCTTGGCCTCCCAGCCATGGCCATCTGCCATCCTGTGCACTGCATAGGTCGACATCATCAAGAGGTAGCCTCAGCTCGAACCTCTCCCGCGATGGAACCCATACTAATGCATATAAATTTCCGTCTAAGCCTTACCCACTTCAGGTATTGTGGTTGTATAGTAAAATTGGAATGGTATCGCATCCGAACCCAACCATCAGTTTTTATAAAGGGCTAAGGCTCATGCCTCAACATTTTCATCATCATAAACCATTTGTGTTTATCAACAGCTATCAAAACATCTCAATAGAATGACTCATCATTCCAAGGTTTTCATAAGCATTTTCACCAAGTATTCCCATCTAAAGTGATCAAGTTTTATACCTAGCACTAGCCACTAATGTTAAGAGAGTTCACTAATGAGGAGTGCTAATCTCAATCTCATGCCATAGAATGACATCTAGTATAGGACTAGTTTTATACTCTTTATGCTAACTATACTACTTTCCAAAATCTCACAAAGCATTACAAAAACTAAAGAAACTTTGGTAAAGTAAAAGATTAAAGGTTGCAAGTAAAACTTGGGATGGGTATAAGTCAAAATGTATAACCAAGCATGCCTAATGCATATTGCTTAGGTTAACTTGCATCTAGTGATGGCTTGCATGGGTCTAGCTTGCTTAGTAATGATGGCTTGCCTTGATTGGCGTAGTGATTGAAATTTTCCTCGTCTTCTTCGGGGTAGAACTCCTCCTCGTACACTTGGTCGGTACTATCGTCTATAAATGAATACGGGGTACACAATCACCAAACAATACTTATCTATTTCTATATAGCACACTAAGGCTCACACTTGATGATCTAGCATCATCACAATCATCACATGAAGTAATGAACTAGTTTCATTATTTTATTTGAGGAAAGTAATTTCTACTCATTGAAATTAATTAAGATTTAATATTCTCCAAATATAATATGGGATCATGTGGACACATGTAATCACCACATATTCTAATACATGGGAATGTGATTTAAAGGGTTGGTCACATTTTATAAAGTTGAAGATTATTATTTAATAGATTTATGGTGACTAGAAATGCCCTAGTAGCATTTTTTGGTACTAGTCCAATGTCACTGGATGCAAACCTAAATATTTTTACATATTTAGATAGATATTGTCAATTATGATTTCTGAGAGTTGGAATCAACTCAAAATCTATTATGGTTGATTTTTGAAAAATGTTTGAATGTAGAAAAGTCTCTATCTTGTTATTTTTGGTATATATGATCTCAAACTCCAATTGATTTAAATCCAACGGGCTTTGATAGATATTTTAATTATCTTTCTAAAAAAATTTGAATCATGCATTTTGGTTTAGTGAAACTCTCTGAATTGATTTTTGAATAAGTGGACATAATAGGATTTCAATTTAAAGGAAAAAATACTAATTTGCATCGGTGGGCTATCGCGGGAAAGGAAATGGGCCAGCCCAGCTGCACTTCACGGGCGCAGCGAGCTGCTGACAAGGGGTCCTACGCGTCAGTGACACATCTAACGCGAAGCGGTAAGTTTCACTCTCAGCCGTGCAATTAGACTACGATCTAACGGTTGTGGTTCGTCGTCCCCGGTGAACAGGTCTCCGGCAAGGACGAAACCTAGCGGCACGGTGGTGGTGCGTTGTGGCTCACCTGGGCTCTAGCTATGGTCAGCAATGGGGGCATTCGAGCTGGTAGACAACGGCGGTTCGAGGTGTGGTCGCGGAAGCTCCTAGGCGGCTCCAATCGATGGCGCCTCTTCTCCTCTGCAGCGGCAAGCTCTGGTGAAATTCCGGAAGACAGAGGCTCACCTTGCTCTGGGAAGAGTGTGGGAGGATTAGTGAGGAGAGGGGAGTGGAATGGTGTGAGGAATTGAGGTGGAGAGGGCCTCCTTTTATAGCTCGATGAGGAGACCGAGCGGCGTGGGCGCGGCTCGTCGGTGGCGATGCTACAGGCAGCTAGCAGCACGGCTGGGGGTAGGGGACGGTGCGGGGTCTCCTGGCGGTCATCTCTGGCTTAACGGTGAGGCATGGGGCGGTCGCATTTGGTCGGGAGCGGGCGGTTCTCTGCACGGTAGAGGCGGTGTTCGATGCAGCGCACGGTGGCCACGGGTCGAGCGGCGGTGAACGGGGATGTCTGGGCGGCTGCTGGGGTCATGGCGGAGCAGTGTGCGCGGGGTGAGGTCGAGGCACGGCGTGTGCGAGCTGGTCGGGCATGGCGCTCTGGCGCGTCCTTGGGGCGCAGACGCTCTGGGCACGGCTTTGCTAGGGTGGTCCACGGCTTGGCTTCGTCGGGGAGTGGACCGGGGGCGGCGGTGTGGTCGCAGCTACCTCCTAGACATCGTGGGTGAGCCTGGGGCGGTCTGTTCTGAGCGGTCCATGGTCAGCCTGGCGCGGCGGCTTCGGGCGGCATGGCACTAGCGCCAGCTATGAAGGGGGTGAGGCTTTGATGCTTTGGTTGGTGCTGGGGTGACCAGGGGACAAAGATTGAGCCATGTGGTGGACAAAACCTTGATCAACAGCAGTGATTGTTAGGCAGGTTTTACTGTGCTCACTAAGTGTTCGACACAGCGCCCACATGAGATTTAAATTTGAATTTTTGGCTGAGATTTGGTGGGTGTGTTGGTCACAAGCTTGGGCATCTGTGGTTGCTAGGCTTTGCCAAGGTGATCTGGTTTGGTTGGTTTTTGAGAAATGGCCATCTATACATGTGAACTTAATTCCATTTCCAAATGTCTCTCATTTGAATTTGAAAATAATTTCTGCAAGTTTGTAAGTGGGCTCGGGTTCACTTTTACTTGCTCTAGCAAGGGGTGAAAAGAATTGAGAAAGTTTCTGTTTGAAATCTTCTTCTAGGAACACTCAAAGTGGCCTAGTGGTTAACTTTGGTCAAAATGACCATTTGTCTTATTTAATCTTATTTGATTTCTTTCTCTTTGGATTTTGTTTGTAAATGGTCTAGATGATGTGGTATTTACCTCTAAACCATTTCATAACATTTAGAACTATCAAGCATGGCATTTTCAATCAAATCTACACTAATGCAAACACACATGCATTCATATGCCTTTTTCTTAATAAAAGTTTTTTGTTAACCCTGAATTGGGTGATTATGCACTTGATAATCTTGATTAAAGTTTTGGGGTGTTACATAGACCTAGATGAATAAAGAGTTTCCTTCGGTCCCTCTAACGTGTTCGAAGAGCGACTATGGTTTGATAATCATAAGTTTCTCTTGTTACATGTTCCTTGTGACTCTTACGAATCCTCTCCACTAAAACAACCTTTCTGTCTTGACCTTCTGTTGAACAAAGAGTGATCCTTCTGTATCAAAAGTAGTTCAATAGCTTGGCTCTCCGTATCTTTGTATCCCTGGAAGCTCTACTTAAGCCGCCTAGTAGAGTTTCATCTTCCCAAGTCTATGGTCGTTTTCTTCCTGTTGTATGCTCTCCTTTTCAGAAGCTTAAAATCTTCCGAAGCTCCATGGTCTCAATCCTTATGAAGACCAGCTTTTTACCACCTTGGAAACCATGTCCTTTTGTTTCCTCCTTTATCTTGACATGTTTCATGCTCGTTGGCTCCAGAGATGTTATGAAACATCTATCCATGAGTTGATCATGAGATACTTTGTTCGTGGTTTTGTGTCTTTCCCTCTCTTCCTTAGTATGAGCAACATTCATTCAATAATTGTGGCATGGATCAACCTCTTTGAGAAGATCGTCGAAGTCTAGTGTAACCCTGTTCCTTCTATCTTCCTATCTAGGAATCTCGAGATGAGATTCTGTTAAGGGGGATAGAGCTGTAGCACCCCAGTTTTAGTTAATGTTAAATTAGGATTTGATTTGTGCATTCATGAGCATCATCTACTTTCCTAAAAATAAACAAATGCATGCAAAGAAGAATTAATGCAAAACCCTAAACCCTAGTTTCTCCCTCTCTCTTGCAAAAGCATTCAAAATGGTTTTGAATTTTGAAGAATACAAAAGTGTGGAGCCCAAATGGATTACCAGGGGCCCTGACTATTTTCCAAAATATTTGTAAACCTTTAGTATTTTTGAAATGAGCCAATTTTTTTTTGAAAAGGGAGTTACAAATGGAAATCAGAAAAGAGAAAAGAAAAATGATTTTTGAGAAATTAAAACGTTCCCTAGCTCCCTGGGCCATAGCTCAGATCTTTCCTCTTCCTGTCTGCCGCTCGCGCGCAGCTCGCAAGCATGTAGCCAGCCCAGCTGGCCCATCCGGCCCAATACCTCTTCGGTGTCTTCTTCCTCTTCGAGCCAAGCATCTCGGTGTCATCGCCGCCACTGTCCGCCGCTGCCGCTGCCGCGATGAGCGTAGGCGCTGTGATGCATGGTACATTGCCACCGTATCTATAAATTTTGATGTTCCATTCTTGTTTTATATCTACTTTCTTATGTTTTGTCCACACTTTGG
Source organism: Avena eriantha (assembly GCA_910589775.1). Lineage (NCBI taxonomy): Eukaryota > Viridiplantae > Streptophyta > Magnoliopsida > Poales > Poaceae > Avena > Avena eriantha. The sequence goes on along the minus strand of OU342744.1, from coordinate 394,236,406 downwards.
AGTACTTTTACACATTTTCTGGAACTAACCTATTAACAAGATGCCACAGTGCCAGTTGCCTATTTTCTTTTGTTTTTGGTTCTAGAACAGCCAGAAAATGAATATTCTTGGAATTGGAACGGACAAAAGAGAAAGTCGATATTTTACCGGAAGACTCATGGAGCCAGAAGACGATACGGAGAGGGGCCAGGGGCTAGCCACACCACCTGGTGACGCGGGCCAGGCCAGGCCGCACCAGGGGCTGGTGTGGGCCCCTCTGGCCTCCACCGACCTTGCCCTTTTTCCTATAAGAAGCCTCCGATGAGAAAACCCTAAATCCTGAGCCTCCAGCCACGACAAATTCTGCAGCGCCGCCGCCACCGAAGGGGAGATTCGGGGGACAGAAAGTCTCTGTTCCGGCACCCTGCCGGGACGGGGAAGTGATCCCGGAGCCATCTCCATCGATCTCCACCACCGTCTCCAACGCCGTTGCTGATTCCCATGATGAGGAGGGAGTAGTTCTCTCTCTAGGCTAAGGGCTCTACCCGTAGCTATGTGTTCATCTCTCTCTATGCATGATCATATTGTGATCATGAGCTTTGTAATCAAGTAGATCTACCTTGCTACTCAAGGGCTTTAATAGATCTCTGCTCTCCCCATGTGTGTGAAAGTGACAGCATGCACACCATGGTGGCACTTAGGCTAGACATTACAATTACTTGTTATGAGTTATATTTGGAGTTGGATGTTTCTATGAAATTGTGGTGTTTGTTGGAACCATCTAGTGCTCAAGGTGATAGTGTGGGGTTATCTAGATGGGGAAAGCAAACTTTGAGGAGTGCTGTTATAGCCCTACCATGGATTAGAGTGTCCAACCGGAGAGTAGTTTAGAGTAGTATCACGAAGAGAAGATATTTATATGAGAGTATTCACAAGCGAAAGTATGATCCCTAGTCCTTGTTTCTAAGCATTGAAACACCATTTGCAACTAGATCTGTAACATGTTTGCTTGCTTCCATCTTTATTTCAGAATGTCGTTAGTCTCTTCCTACCCGTCAACCACGTGCCATCAAAGATATTTTCTGGCACCCTTACCACTTATAATTATCCATACCACATTTATTTCACTATCTATTCGCCAAACTAGTGCACCTATACACCTATACACGCCGAACTAGTGCACCTATCTAAACCAACTGGGTGTGTTGGGGACAAAAGATACTTCTTGTATCTTGATTGCAGGGTTGCTTGAGAGGGATACCTTTGACCACTTCCTCCCTGAGTTCGATAAACCTTGGGTAATCCACTTAAGGGAAACTTGCTGCTGGTCTACAAACCTCTGCACTTGGAGGCCCAACAACTATCTACAAGAATAGAAGTGTGTAGACATCAAGCTATTTTCTAGCGCTGTTGCCGAGGAGGTAAGGCAAAAGGTACTCACATCCTTTTGATGTGAGTGCTCGAAGTTATTCCCTTTAGATTTTGGAATTTTGTCTTTTTGTTTCTTGTTTTGACTAGTTAGGCTTAATGGAAAACAAAAAAATTAGAGAGCTTTATAGTATTTATCTTGAGTTAGGACATGAAGTGTTTGAAGAGAAAATTAAAAAACCTATGGAACTTTATTTGCATGCTAATAGCAATGTCATTAGTATGAATTCTTTGAACACAATTATTGCTAATGCTATGGAAAAGTGTAAGGTTGCGGAAGTTGGTTTTGATAAGCATGATATTTTTAGTCCCCCAAGCATGGAGGAGAAAAATTACTTTGATGATACTATGCCTCCAATATATGGTGATTACAATGATGAATATGATATTTCCAATCCACCAACTATTAAGGATAAAATTAATTATGATTACAATATGCCTCCTATATTTGATGATTATGGTGATGAGAATAATAATGATAGCTATTTTGTTGAATTTGCTCCGACTACAATTAATAAGAATACCTATGCTTATGTGGAGAGTAATAATGATTATATGCATGTGGCTCATGATAAGAATGTTTTATGTGATAGTTATATTGTTAATTTTATTCATGATGCTACTGAAAGTTATTATGAGAGAGGGAAACATGGTTTTATGTATCTCAACAATACAAAGTTTCCCCTCTTTATGTTGAAATTTCTGAAGTTGCACTTGTTTTGCTTTCCTATGGTTGATTCTTTGTGCTTTCATGACTTGTTTCTTTACAAGATTCCTATGCATAGGAAGTGGGTTAGACTTAAATGTGCTTTGAATTTGCTTCTTGATGCTCTCTTTTACTTCAATTCATATTTCTTATGTGAGCATCTTCTCAAACTATCATGCCTAACTTAAAGGCGTTAAAGAAAAGTACTTCTTGGGAGATAACCCAATAGTTTTCTTGAGTCTTGGAAGTTATTGCCTCAATAATAACCTCTCCTTATCCTTTTTGTGTGGTTTTGTGCCAAGAATAACCTCTAATGAGAGAGAAGTAAGACTTGGTAAAGTTGCTGTCCTGAAACAGATTTTTGTGCTTCGCTGTAAAAATTCGTGAAAAATCTCTGTACGTCGGTTTAAGCTGTAATGTGATTCTGCCCAAGGTTGTTATCCAACTTTCGTTAGTTCAACACTTTTCGATTTTAGCAACATAAGGTTTTCAAAAAAATTGGTTTTTACCTGCTGGTCTGTTTTGACAGATTTCTACCATTATTTGCATTTGCCTCTTAATCTCTTTCTCTTTGAGTTCTCTTTGATCACCTGAAATTTTTAAAGGAATTGCTACAATAGCTTGTGTTTTAATGGAAGTTTTACTTGTGTTGAAACTGAACCAAAATACTTATTATCTTGAGTGCACTAATGTTGCTAATGAAGATTGTGTGAAGTTTTGTATGAAGGAAATTTTCAGGTGTAGGGAAAGAATGATGTAATGAGATGAAGAATGGACAAACGCTCAAGCTTGGGAATGCCAGCCTGTGTCACCCCAAGAAATATTCAAGATGTACAAGCGTCAAATCTTGGGGATGCCCAAGGCATCCCCTTATTCATTAATAAAAATCTCAGGTTTCTTCCAAAAACTTCATTTTTATTGTTTCATGCACAATTGTGTTGTTCCTGGAGCGTCTTTGTTTTTATTTTTAGTTTTCTTTTGTTTGGTTTGCTTAAATAAGTTGGTTGTATCCCAACACACTTCTTTTCGAGAGGGACACACCCCGTTATTCATTGCCTAGAACACTCCAGTTTTCATTCTTATTGTTTTGTGAGTGTTCTCTTTTGCTAGCACCAGGTTTAGCCTTAGTTTTCTTGTCCTTTCAGCTTAAATTTTTTAGTTCTTCTTTTTGGAATTGTGTGACAAGCTCACTGATCTTTATTTATTATTATCTTTGTGAGTTCTTTCAAATAGGTTGATTTGGATTGGAAAAGAGTAGGAAAGTTCATGCTTAAGTGGTATAAAAGGAGCTTGTTTTTGACTATGGCCTATGCTTTGTCATGTCATGCTTGATATTGTTTGGGATTTATGCTTAGTGATTTTTGCTATAGCATGACATGTTATAAACAATTGAGATTGCTTAATGTGCCTTGAAAGAATCATGCGCTGTTTTAGCATATTAAAGCATAATATTGTGGTATTCTCCATTAATGTTTTATTTGGGTTGACTTGGCGCATGCTCAGACCATGTTATGACTATCCCAAGTCACCATAGCCTTTATGATTCTTTAGTTTTCGACTTGTAATATCACTTTATGCTTTAATTAATGATGTTTTGTCGCTTTTCATGATTATGGCCATTATTGCTCTCTTAGTTGGTCGCTCGCAGTCTTTTGCTAGCCTCCATAACCAAGTATGAGTTCCACTCATGCACCCAACTCCAAATAAAACCAAGTTATTCCAAAGAGTCCACCATACCTACCTATTAGCATTTGCTATTCCAAGTATATTCATGTTTTTATCTACCTTTTGAATTAAACTGGTTATGAGAAAACTAGTGATTAAAGCTTTCATGAACTTGATGGCACACTTTAATTTTCTTGCCCTTAATAAACTTGAACCATTGTGTCATCTATGTTGTATATGCTTGCACTTATACGTTGGGGAATAGCAGAACCATGCTGTCACGGGGAACACTTTCAACATTGCACTTGTACATTGTACCTAGTTGATATCATGCTCTTTTGTCTATGGAGGTCGTCGGTGTGAAATGAAAGGGGAGCTTGTAAGTCCATGGAGTTATGTATGTGTGTTAGAGAAACGCCTGGGCCGCTGGTCTAATCCATGCCTAATCATGGTGGAAACCTGCAGCGTAACCATAATGAGCAATCTATGAAGCATTCTTCTTATAAAAAAGAGATAGAGATTGAGAAAAAGAGAAAAATAAAAAAAAAGATGAGAAAAGAGGTAAGAGAGAAAAAAGCACCATTTTCCCATGGTAAATAAGAAGATTGTTGAGATGCTCGTTGTCTACTTTCCTTGTCATTTTGATATGGGGATTCTTCTGTATCATCGGGAAAGGGGTACCCCGTTGGCGGTTCTCTATGATACACATGTACTTACTATGACAAGAACTTACAAGTAACTAAACTTGAGTAGCATGAGGAGCGGCCCTCGTATTCAAGGGACATGAGATTGCCAATTTATACTTTGTCAAGCATATACTCCATAGTTTGTTCACTTTAACCTTAATCACTTGAAGATGCTTATGATAGGGGCAATGAGAGCTGAAAGCTAATAAGTACCATAATTTTTGGAAGCTCTTTATGAGACTTGAATCCATGCTTCCTTCTATGAAGGCCTTTCTTTTAATTTTATGTTGAGTCTCCATCATCTATCTTTATGCACCAATTGAGAGAGCATAATGGCCATTCTTAGTTCGGTGTGCATTGTCCCAAGACTTGTTCATTGATGCATAACTTTGATATTGCTTGTTCTTAAACTATTTGTATCTAGTCACCCTTATAAACTTTGAAGGTGTCTTATGCATTTATGTTTTGCTACTCTATGAGGGACAAGCTGAATGCCACTATGCTATGTTTTCTTTATGTGAAACAAACAAACGTCTTGCAAAGCATTGTTATTGATGAATCTTTTGTTTGTGACTTTTCATGTTACAACATGGTTGCTATGTCTTATTGTTAGAACTATATCTTTCATGCTATGTTGAAGTACTATGATCCCATCTATCAATGTTTTACAAATACTTTGATCAAGTTTGTGATGGTGCATGTCACCTCAAAAATTATTCTTTTCTTTTTATCACTTACCTACTCGAGTATGAGCAAGAGTTAAGCTTGGGGATGTTGATACGTTGCAAACGTATGTATAATTTTTGATGTTCCATGCTTGTTTTATATCTACTTTCTTATGTTTTGTCCTCACTTTGGAGTACTTTTACACATTTTCTGGAACTAACCTATTAACAAGATGCCACAGTACTAATGAATATTCTCGGAATTGGACAGGACAAAAGCCAAAGTTGATATTTTACCGGAAGACTCACGGAGCCAGAAGACAAGACAGAGAGGGGCCAGAGGCTGGCCACACCACCTGGTGGCACGGGCCAGGCCAGGCCCCGCCAGGAGGTGGTGTGGGACCCTCCGGCCTCCACCGACCTTGCCCTTTTTCCTATAAGAATCCTCCAATGAGAAAACCATAAATCTTGAGCCTCCAACCACAAAAAGTTCCATAGCACCGCCGCCACCGAAGGGGAGATTCGGGGGACAGAAAGTCTCTATTCCGGCACCCTACCGGGACGGGGAAGTGCCTCCGGAGCCATCTCCATCGATCTCCACCACCATCTCCATCACCATTGCTGATTCCCATGATGAGGAGGGAGTAGTTCTCTCTCAAGGCTAAGGGCTCTAACGGTAGCTATGTGTTCATCTCTCTCTCTATGCATGATCATATTGTGATCATGAGATTTGTAATCAAGTAGATCTACCTTGCTACTCAAGTGCTTTAATAGATCTCTGCTCTCCCCATGTGTGTGAAAGTGACAGCGTGCACACCATGGTGGTACTTAGGCTAAAGATTACAGTTACTTGTTATGAGTTATATTTGGAGTTGGATGTTTATATGAAATTGTGGTGTTTGTTGGAACCATCTAGTGCTCAAGGTGACAGTGTGAGGTTATCTAGATGGGGAAAGTGAACTTTGAGGAGTGCTATTATAGCCCTCCCATGGATTAGAGTGTCCAACCGAAAAGTAGTTTAGAGTAGTATCACGAAGAGAAGATATTTATATGAGAGTGTTCACTAGCGAAAGTATGATCCCTAGGCCTTGTTTCTAAGAATTGAAACACCATTTGCAACTAGATTTGTTACATGTTTGCTTGCTTCCATCTTTATTTCAGATTGACTTTAGTCTCTTCCTACCCGTCAACCACGCGTCTTCAAATCTATTTTCTGGCACCGTTACCACTTATAATTATCCATACCACTTGTATTTCACTATATCTTCGCCGAACTAGTGCACCTATACACCTGACAAGTGTATTGGGTGTGTTGGGGACACAAGAGACTTCTTGTATCTTGATTGCAGGGTTGCTTGAGAGGGATACCTTTGACCACTTCCTCCCTGAGTTCGATAAACCTTGGGTAATCCACTTAAGGGAAACTTGCTGCTGTTCTACAAACCTCTACACTTGGAGGCCCAACAACTGTCTACAAGAATAGACGTGCGTAGACATCAATGCATGCCACCATATTTAGGACCGCCTCGTCGCCCTGGTTCGAACGCGTGTACTCGTGCATCCCCACTCGTACCATAGCGCCGCCAGCCGCCCAACGTCTGTAGAGTTTGCTGGTGAGTCGACGTGGCGCCACTATGGTGTCGACGTGGTGCCTGGCCCACAAGTCAGCCCTAGTGGGTAGACTAGCCCCAGTGAGAAACAACCCTGCCCCCACGCTGACATCGTGCTGATGTCAGCCTGAGGCAATAAAGGCTTTAATAATTTCATAAAATGACTTAAATATTGTAAAATCAATAACTAATTCATTTTAATTCAAAAAATACAAATAATATGTCAAAATGTTCAGAAAAATGAGATCTATACAATAGACTCATAATCATGCATTCTTCAACAACTTTAATGACAAGTTTAATTAGAAGAACCAATTGAACCCTGTAGGTGACTCCGAGGTCCCCGTATTCTAGGGTTTGTACCCCCTGGACGCCACTTAAATTACCAAGCATACCCTTGGGTTTAATTTGAGCTCTGTTTAACTTGTCATATCATCATCCTTGCTTGAGCATTGCATTGATGCCATGTGTTGATTGTTTCGTTTCTTTTCGGTGTTTGGTTCTTCCCGGTAGAATACGATATCGAAATCAAGATTGAATACCGAGATCAACACCATCAAAGGTTATCGATGAACAAGTCCACCTGATGAACCCTGAAGATCTATATTTGGGTATCAACAGGCAAAGGCAAGCATAGCCCACACATGATAAAATCCTATGCTTTCAAAGTATTTCATTCTTGCCATGTGCATACGATTCTAAAGTCATTCTTTGATAGATAGAGTAATCCTATCTGATGCATGTTCCCTTTGTAGCCTATATTCCCTGATCCACTGCTGCTAGCATAACTAGGGTTTGTCTTTGTGAGCTTCGCTAGAGCTATTTATATCTGTTGGGCTTAGCCAAGCTTAGTTGTTACCACTAGTCCATCCGGTTGATGAATTAGAGCTACAAATGAACATAGTTGGACAGGAGAACATGGTATGATAAGAAATGAAAGTTAAACATGCTAAGGCTTCTATGGGAGTCCACGAGGGTTGTGGTTTTTGTAGTCCCATACTTTCCACCACTAGGACCCGAGTTCTTGCCTTTGGACCAAGACCAAGCGTGCAACCACACGGGAGTTTATGGGACCCCTTGACCCAAACTTGCCTAGTCTGATCCATGAGTCCGTAGTTTGAGATTTTGGAGTTGACATCTACATATTTGGAAGGGTTGAAGATGGTGCATCATATAGGACATGGCCGGGTGAAGGGTGCACGACATTGAAACTGGATCCCGGTACACAGAGTCGCGGACCTCCTCAGAGTATGGCCAACTGCCGCAGTAGGGAGCCCTTCTAGGTGACTCATGGATTGAGCAAAAGAAAGGGAAAGGTTTTGCTAGATCACCCTCTGTCAACACACCAAGGAAGTGTTTCAAGTGACATTAAGAGTGGGTCGACACGTGTGGGTAAATTTGTACACCCCTGCAGGGTTAAATCTTTTCGAAAAGCCGTGTCCACGGTTATGGACGACTTGGTGACTGAATTCAAAGATCATAGAGAAGAATAACATAATTGTAAAACTTGGCAAGTAAAGTAAAGTGTGTTCTAAGGATGCTTCCTCAGGGATTCAAGGGGGTGATCTTAGATGGTAGGTTCAGCTGATGATGATTTGGTGGATATCAAGAGATGGTCAATCTAGTAGTTTCGCTCTCTTATCCCCTTTTAAAATGATCTATTTAAGCGTGCTTCTTGTCCTCCCTCCTTTTTAAGAAACAAAGATAGCTTTATGCAAAATAAATCCACCAGCCATAAGTATTGCGGAGTACACCATGTACTCAGCCTTGCTTTGTTGATACTTTTGCAGCAGGTAAGTGTTACTATGGAAGAAGAGTTTTGTTATGGCATCGACATCGACGAGTAGCTTGGGGCTCCCGTTCAGCAGCCTGGAATCTATGAATTGGGACATCATTGTTATGCTTCAGGACTCTTAGGCCATTTGTTAAGTTTCCTATACTTAACAACATAATTTGCCTTCCGCTGTTTGATGTTTGTGGTCAGTGACCTATGCTTGTAATAATTTGGTTCTTTGATCAGTTATGAGCTTGCTGTAATAACTTTTCTGTCGTAGGGTCACTGTAATGTTACTGATTCTTTGTATGTCTGCTTCCTAGATTTAGGATAGGCTTATTTCAGACAGAGGTCTGGGATTTGTCTAGCCCTAATCCCAGGGGTGTCACAAGAAATCCCTACGTAGGACAGAAAGAACAACAATAACATGCGGAAGAATCCGTCTGAAGAAAAGCAGGCAGCCGACATGGTCGCCGCAATGTTCACTAGCATAGGCGGAGGCGGACAACGTGGACGTGGCCGAGGGACTAGCAGTGGCCAGCAGAGGAGTGATCCTACACCCTGAACGCCCCGCGTTCCCCAAACATACGAAGACTACTGTGATATTCCATGTTTCATCCACCTGGACGCGAACGGCAAAACCACCCACACCAACCGCCAATGCAATTTTGTCAACGACCTCAAGGAAGACCCTAAGTCTGGCTACAAGCGAAGTCAGAAGAACAGACCCCGTAGAAAGGTCAAAGGGAAGAAAAAGGAGGAGGAGTCTAAGGAGTCAAGTGATATGAATGAAGACATGGAACGCAAATCTTCCGATAAGGGAGAGGGTAAAGGGGAAAATCCCTTCGAAAAGAAGGCTCCAGTCTACCACACCTTCCTTGGCACTACCACCGTCCAGGCCTAGAAAACCTCTCTAAGGATACTGATGCCTACCCTCCTTCTGCTTCCCCAGTATGTCAAGTGGTCAGAGATTCCAATTACTTGGGGTAGGAAGGACCATCCAGACCTTATCCCAACAGAGAACCCGTATGCCATGGTCATCAACCCTTTGATTGACGGCACGGAGTTCACCAAGTGCCTCGTGGACAGTGGAAGCAACATCAACATCATGTATCTGGATACACTTAACAAGATGAACTTGATGGAGACCCATCTAAGGAAAAGCAACACCGTGTTCGATGGGGTTGTCCCCGGCCGACAAGCAAATTTCCTGGGCCGCATCACCCTTTCGGTCGATTTTGGCGATGTTAACAATTACCGCCAAGAACACATGACCTTTGAAGTGGTGCCTTTCAAGAGCGTGTACCACATCATCTTTGGACGCGACATCTTCCACTCCTTCCTCGCAAGGACATGCTTTGTCTACAACAAGCTCAAGATACCCGGACCAAATGGCATCATCACCTTTGCTAGAAGCTTCACCAAGGAACGGGACTGCGAGCTTAGTGAAGCCGCCTTCGCTGAAGCAGTTCTCTACAGTGAGGATTTCAAGGAGATCTAGAACCAGGTCAATGCCTTAGAGATGCCAACTTCGAAGAAGCAGATCACTGCTGCCAAACCCGCATTCAAGGCCGCCATCAAGACCAAGCAGGTGGAGCTTGTTGAAGGAGATTCCTCGAAGACCACCACCATTGGCACGGACCTGGATCCCAAATAGGAAAGCGCGCTTGTCAAGTTCCTCCATGAGAATAGGGACATCTTTGCCTGGCAACCTGCCAACATGAAAGGTGTACCTAGGGAACTTGCCGAGCACAGCTTTAATATTGATCCTAATGCCAAACCGGTGAAACAACCTCTATGTCACTTTGGTGATGAAAGACGAAGGGCTATAGGCAAAGAAATAGCTAGGTTACTTAAGACTGGCTTTCTCCGAGAAGTTATTCACACCCGATGGGTGGAAAATCCTGTACTTGTCCCCAAGAAGGGAACCAATGAATTAAGAATGTGCATTGATTACACCGGCTTGAACAAAGCGTGTACGAAGGATCCATTTTCTTTGCCTCGCATGGAACAAGTCATTGACTCGACGGCTGGCTCGGAACTTCTGTGTTTTTATCGATGCCTACTCAGGTTACCACCAAATCTAGATGCGAAAGTCGGACCAATTGGCCACTTTGTTCACCACACCCTACAACACGTATTGCTACATCACGATGCCCTTTGGGCTGAAAAATGCTGGTAGTACTTACCAGCGGACAATGCAACACTGCCTTCAAGACCAAATAGGTCGCAACGTACACGCTTAGGTGGACGACATCGCGGTAATGTCAAAGAAATTGAATGTTCTTATCCCTGACTTACAAGAAACCTTTGACAATCTCCGGAAATACAACATGATGTTGAACCCCCAGAAATGTGTCTTCGGGGTGCCTTCCGGCAAACTGTTGGGTTTCATCGTTTTGCATCGCAGAATCGAGGTGAACCCGGGGAAAATCAGGGCCATCCTTGACATTAAACGTTCGACATGCCTGAAGGACATACAAGGGTTCACAGGATGCATATCGGAAGTAAGCCGGTTCATCAGCCGACTTGGTGAGAAGGCTATGGCGCTCTACAAGTTGCTCAAGAAGGTGGAAAAATTCATATGGACGGACGAGGCTGACGCAACACTTCAGGAGTTGAAGAGAGTACTGTCCTCCCACCAATACTTGGAGCACCAGTGTCAAGGGAGCCTATGTTAGTTTACATGGCGGCAACCAACCGAGTCATCAGCATCGTCATCGTGGTGGAGCGCAAGGAATCAACGCACGAATATGGAGTTCAGCGACCCGTTTACTATGTAAGCGAGGTCTTGACAGAATCCAAACAGCGTTACCCGCACTACCAAAAGATAGCTTATGGATGTTTTCTTGCTTCATGCAAGCTAAGGCATTATTTCCAGGAGCACCCTATCACATTAGTGAGCAAAGCTCCACTGTCTGACATCATCAACAACAGCGACACTACAGGGAGAGTTGCAAAGTGGGGCATTGAACTTGCCGCCTTTGAAATCACCTACAAGAGACGCGACGCTCTCAAATCAGAAGCATTGGCGGATTTTATCGCAGATTGGACAGAACTGCCAGAAGACACTCCTCTGCTAGAACCAGAATATTGGGTCATGCACTTTGACAGATCAAAGCTACTCAACGGCCCGGGGGCTGGTGTATTATTGCAATCACGAACCGGAGAAAAGTTGCAATACATCCTGCAAATCCACTTCAATTATACCAACAACAAGGTGGAGTACGAGGCCCTCATTCACGGACTTTGTGTGGCCAAGGATACTGGCATCAAGCGCATAGTTTGCTGTGGAGATTCCGACTTGGTTGCCCAGCAAGTAGCTGGCACCTGGAATGCATGGAACCCTATGATGGTGGAATATCGAGACGAAGTATACGAAATAGCCAAGTGCTTCGACGACTACAAAGTCAAGTACGTCAAAAGGGAGGAGAATGAGGGGGTAGATCTGTTGTCAAAGCTTGGATCAGCTCGCTGACCAATTCCACCAGGCATTTTCCTCGAGCATTTACAGACCCCATCCGTGAAGGGAGTAGAGCCCGACAACCCGGATAGAGTGGACTCATTTGTTAATACAGTAATAGTGACCTCTCCGGCTTGGACAAAACCGTTCATGGACTATCTACAAGATGGAACTTTGCCCGCTAACAAAGTCGAAAGCCCGCAAATAGTATGCATAGCAAAAGGCTATGTCATTATTGATGGCCATCTATACAAAAGAAGTACCACGTGAGTTTTCCTTCGATGCGTCTCCTAGCAACAAGGTATTGAAATCCTTAGAGAAATACATCTCGAAGATTGCAGGCATCACGCTGCTTCCCGATCGTTGGTGGGCACGGCCTTCCGACAAGGATTCTACTGGCTGACTACCAAGGCGGACGCCGACAAGTTGGTACATACATGCCTTGGGTGTCAGCTCTATGCAAGACAACCAAGTGTTCTAGCTGAAGAATTGCGAACCATACCGATAACTTGGCCGTTTGCAGTCTAGGGGCTGGACATGGTGGGGCCTTTGCAGACAGCACCCTGTGGATTTACACACTTGCTAGTAGCAGCGGATAATTTCACAAAATGGATTGAAGATAAACCCATTAGAAAGCTTGATGGGGCAACAACCCGAAAATTTGTCCGAGATCTAGTGGTGAGATTTGGTCTCCCACATAGCATCATCATCGACAATGGGAGAAATTTGTCTCTCAGAGAAGTTGAGGAGTACTATCATGAAAAAGGCATCCGCCTTGACCTAGCATCTGTGGCACACCCACAGTAAAATGGGCAAGTTGAAAGGGCCAATGGACTAATTCTGCATGGAATCAAGCCACGCTTAGAAGCACCACTGTGTGGAGCAGCTGGGGCCTGGGCGGAGGAATTACCATCTGTCTTGTGGAGTTTACGAACAACACCCAACATATCCACCAACTTGACTCCTTTCTTCATGGTTTATGGAGCAGAAGCCGTCCTTCCATCTGACATCCTCCATGATGCACCAAGAGTTGCTGCCTATAAGGAGGATGACGCTGAAGAATCCAGACCCACTTGAGGAAGACCACGTGAGGAAGAATCTATGGACCCACTTGAGGAAGAATCTATGGACCCACTTGAGGAAGACCACGTGCTGGCAAGCCAGAGATCCGCCATCTACCAGCAGAAGCTACATGGCTACCATACTCGCCGTGTAAAGCATCTCTCTTTTAAAGAGGGGGATTTGGTGCTTAGACTCAAGCAGAAGAAATCACACAAACTATCCCTGCCTTGGGAAGGACCGTTTGTCATAAGCAATGCATTGCTAAATGGTTCCTATTACCTCGTCGATATTCGCGAGTTGAAAGATAGGCCAAAAAAGCACAAGCGTAAGCAACGTGACTCCGATGATGATTACCCGGAGACAGATCGGCCATGGAACATAGAACAACTACGTCCCTTTTACACTTAGCACATTTATATTATGTAATAAGTTTCTTATATGATCAATGAAATAAAGCATTTGGTTCACTCATATTCTCTGAGTCTTTTACCTCCTTTAGTTATTCATTTTTGGATCATATAAACCCTTTATGCGCAAGTTTGCATTTGCACTTGTGAAAATTCTGCCTACGGGTGTTAGCTTATGTTTTCTGGACTACACGTTTTCTGAAATTTTTATGTGGATTCTAGAGTAGTGACTTCTCGGCACTCAAAGCCAACGATTTTGTTCTTAGGTTCTTGATGGTGCTATTAAGCATCATCACCCTATGGCATAGTTCTGCGCTGCGAGTCTTCTGTATCACAAAAGGTCAAGCATACGAACCGGAATAATGGATAAGCCAGCACTTTCTTAAAAAATATACACACACTGGAAACAGATAAGTAGAAGGAAACTTGAGTACAAGTTTTTCCGCCTTAAACAAAACACATCAGTTTTTTCCGCCTACACTTCGCAGAGATACATTTAATACAAACATTGTTTTCCATACCTCTGCTGTAGGGGACTTCATAGTGGCATCATCAGGAGAGCCAGGTCGGGAGAGCTCGTGAAACTCAGAAGGAGATGGGCTAGACTCAGACGAAGCCATGTCTTCATCAAGGATCTCGGCAGGCACGGAGACATCATTGTTGACCATTCTGACAATCCTGGTATCGAAGCCGGAGAAGGATTATGAGTACAAGCAAATCAAATGATTATCCAAAGTGCAGAATTGACCAAGACAGAGAAAAGCTACCGAAGATGCTCGTCTCTTCTTGCTTGAATGTCTCTGCCAAGATGTCCCGCTCCTTTTGAACTGTCTTGTACACCTCAAGGTTCTTTTCATTCTTCTCTTTGGCAGCTTGGTTCTGTTCCTTGAGTTGTCCAATTTCGTTCTTCAGGCGCTGCATCTCGGTGTCAGCAGACTCTTGCAGCACCCTCATCGCCTTCTCATGGCCCTTGACAGTGTCAGCAGATTTTGTTCTCATCGTCGAGCTCTTGGATATGCTTGGATTGCTCGATGATGCTCTTAGCCTTGGCAATGGCTTCTCCAAGATGGAAATCAGAAAGCATTATGAGAAGATGGCAGAAATGAATCCATGAGGAAAAGCAAGGAGCTGTTATAAGAAACAGACTCTGGCTATTTTTGATCTGTTGCTTCATGAAGGCTATTTTACCCTGTTCAAGGGACAACTCCTTCCGCAAAGCAGCCAACCTCTCATTGGCAGTGAACCTCCGGCTATTCTCATTCTACAAACAAGTGTTGGGGGGATACCCCCGGGTAGGGTAATGCCGGGGTATAAGGGCCGAGTTAGCTGGGGTACAGCACGGTAAAAGCAAGTGCTGACTGGGTCACCTCAAGGTAGGCCAAATCACGGTATGACCCGGCCCATGGAGCATCTCCTTGACTATTGTCCGGCCGGCATAAGTTATATGCCGGCCATGTTTATCTATCTGTTTTGCAGGTAACTTGGTAAGCCGGATTAGCTATATGCTACCGGGCTATCTTGTGGCTTCCAAGAGAAGGAATCCCCCACTAGTCAAAATGCGGCTTTATTAGCTGTAGCATGAGCGAAGCAAAGTAAAGAAGAGGACTAGCAGGTCAGGGGCGACCAAGGTGACGCGGGCAAAGCCGGATGACGTAGCCCATGTCTGGTGGCGCCACAAGACAAGGATTACGCTGTGGATTACATCCAAAGCCCAGACGAGCCGTTAAAGAGAATAAAGAAGCATCTGCTTTAGGCGAGGAGCATATTCGTAGAATATGCAGCCACAGGTGCCCTAGAATTGTAACCCAGGCTCCCCTATATAAGGAGCACCGGGGCCTCCGTAGAAGGGGATGGATCATTCTCTCTGTCTAAGGTAGAACTCTAGGGCTAGTTGGTAGGGAGTAAGAGACATTGTCTCCTTCTTACTATGAACCTCAAGAGAATTTCTAAACACCATTGATAGAGAAAATACAAGAACTTTTGTGCATGGAATCACCACGTTCTCCCTCCCTGGATTCCCCTAGCACTCATTGGCTCCATCTTTAGCCTATCCATGGCATCTGCCGTGCCACCACCACGACAACAAGCAAGCATGCTTAGTTTCTCTTGAGCATCTAGTCAGAACTATATGGTTTCAACTACATGCTCGGGAGCTATAACACAAGATTTTAATCAGCAAGTATGCTACTCTTAGAGCACCTAGCCGGAATTCTTCTAAGTTTCCACCTAGATGCTCGGGGGCTACACTATCAAGTTCTACTCTTTGGTTCTTTGGAGCACTCAGGATAATAATGTAACATCCCAATTTCAGCAATCCTGATTTGTTGTCCAGAATGCAAAAATCAGGGTGAACAAATACTTTTTCTTGTGCTTTAGTGCAGTTCTTGCTTGTTGTTTGTTTGCACTCGTGCTTATGAAGTGTATCTTAGGATACTCCTTACCTCAACCTCAGTTGACAAAAGATATTTACCAAAACTATCTTGGCTTACTTTACATATTCTCAAACGTTCTGGCATTCCAAAAACAGGAGCCAAGATGCCTATGTGACCAAACTATTTTGGTAGCTTCCATTTACAAAAATATTATGGAGATATATAGAATACAATCTCCTTATGTTTTCAAGACAGAACACTCAAATAATCTTATCTCTGGCTTTACCAAAACCTCTTGTTCAAAGCCTTTAAATTCTACTCTTGGTAGAGATACCAAGAACCCTCCTCTTATTCAAAACTCAACCTCTTCAAAATGCCCCAACCTTACCTCCAAGCTAATCTTGATGGTGACCCCTAGTAGTAGTGGATTAGTGTATAAGGTGAGTTGATTTGATCTGTTGTTTGACTTGTTTGCTTAGGAAGTAGTATGAGCCACTCTAGGAGCTCATCACTAGGATCAAAATGTTTCCCAATCATCAACCCCTGAGCAAGAAAGCAAACCTTGTTATGATCCCTAGCCACTAGGTGATCATATAAAACCCTGAATCAGATCCACTCGGATGATTTCCATTCTTGATGTTTCCAAATCCTTAAGACCAACATCAAGCAAGGATCTCTTTTACTCACTCTACACCTCCTTATCAACCCCTGGTTAAAGCTCTGATACCTTGCAACTCCTCCAAGAACATTCCCTCACATACTTTATTCAAATTCCTCAAAACTGCCAAATTTGGCTAAGTCTGGAAAACAGTTTCAGCATCACCCCTTTGAATGCCTCCTTTTCTCAAACCATGTGCATTTTTGGAAATGCACTTGAACCATCTTGTTAACCATCTAAGGACTACCAAGGCCCACATTGGACTCTGGTTAGATCCTCCTCAAACCCACTTATCCCTGATGGTTTTGCAAACAAGAAAATAACATTTCCTGCAAAACTAGTCATCATGCCTACTTTGCTAGAAGCTCACACCACCACCCAAACCTCTATGGACCAACTATCTGCATGGTTGTGTTCTCCTCATTGATGTCTATCATAACCTACTTCTCTTGTCCCAAGTGGAGCTTTGTGCTCATTAAACCCACATGGTTTAGAAGGCTTCATGACACTTTCTGCATGGCAACTTTAATTTCAACAAAGTTTGCCATCACTCCTAGATCACCTCAAATGATGTTAACTCAAACTCCTCCTGCCATGTTCATCTATATGACTTGGTCTACTCATCCATCTATCCCTTGCACCAAGGTGAGCTCTCAGTTCCAAAATGCAAGCATGTTTTGGTGGTATAAAAATAATACCACCCTAGATCATCAACTCCTTGTTTTTCCATCCTTTTCAAGTTGGATTTCCATTCCACAAGGTTGCAAATGCTTGATACACCTTGTCTACTCCCACCATCTTGGTCACAAAGATTTATCAAGATTTATCCATAAGTATTATGGCCCAAAAGCTATTTAATTTCTTAAATAGTCAAAATCTCCAAAACTCCTTCCATAAAAGAAAGTTTTGTTTTTACCAAACCACTTCCTCAACTTTTGACTATTTGAGTTCCATATATCAAACCTTATCTTTCAATCTCAAAAATAATTATTTTTGAGAAGTTTTATTAGTTCTTTTTGCTAATTTTCTTAAATGGCAGAATTGGAATAATAATTGTTTTAAATACTTATAATCCCAATAAATCTTGGGAAAATTCCCCTAAGTGTGTATTCACAGTTGGGACCCTTCCACATCAAAATCCATCCCTGCCCAATGGAAATTTACCAAATGCTCCTCCAGAAATCACTTCTGCCCTTTTGAGTAATTGGATTTAGGAGGACTAAAACTCCTCTGGAAAATATCAATTAAATCCTAGGAGTCTACCTTTCCCTCCTCTACTCACCAGTACCCTTTTCTCCTCTAGTACAATGCAAATAATTGGACTTCCTTCACAACCAACAAACTGGATCATTTTTGGCAAACTAGCAAACCACCACTCTAATCACTTCCAAACCTCATCCAGGCTCCTCCTCGGCCCCAAGACACCCCACTGGTCGACCACCACTGTAGTAGCACCCAACAATTACCCATTTGCCCTTGTACTAGTAGAAGGAGAGAGAGACAACCAAGATCTTACAAAGATCTACTCTAATTAATTACCACAACAGCTCTCCCTCCCTCTCTGATCCAGCACGCCCAAAATGACCATCATAACCCTCTCCACCGACCCTGGACCAATCCTTGGCCAGCCCTCCCTCTCCACCATGTCCAAATGGGTAAATTACCCCATCTACCACTCCTCCCTAGTATATATGGATAGAGGCCACCCCAGCTCGCCCCTGCCCCTCATTTGCCCCCTCTCACTCTCACTTGCCTCCCCCGAGCTCCCCATCCCTTCCTCCTCTCTCCTCTAGGCACAAGAAGGAGAACCACCCTCCTCGGCCATTATTGAGCTCGAGCTCGAGGTGACCTCACCCGAGCCCTCCTCCACCTGCATGTAGCCTGACGAGGCTCCCCTAGGTATGATCTACCACCCCCGAGCTCCCCCGCCTCTCCCCTCCTCTGTACTGCCCATGAGAAGGAGAGGAAGCCAAGCTTCAGCCCCCCACCTACTGAGCAAAGGCCTCTCTCTACCGCCCCTTCCCCTCTGCATGTCCTACTCTAGAGCTCCCCACCTCCTCCTGATGCTAATGGTGCCCTCCCCTTGTGCTTGTAGGCACCCAAGGACGTTCTCCGGCGAGCTCCCGAGGCGCCTCGCTGCCGGCTCCGCGCTAGCTGATCTCCGTCGTAGAACCGGCCCTTGCCGCCCATCCCCGGGCTCACCACGGACCATCGTGTTGCCCCCACCCATCCTCGTCGCTGGAGACGGCCCCAGGTAAGCTTCCCGAGCGCCACCCGAGCCTCCCTAGGGTTTCTGCCCCGCCGTCGTCTCGCTGGGGAGATGAAAGCCTCCCGGTCGTCGACCCCCTTCAGATCGGAAGGTCCCCAGGCCCCCATACCGTTTCTCCTCGGCCCAGCGGCCTCTCAGACCCGGCCCACTTCAGCTTCTGTTTATTTCTCTTTTTAGCATACCCCTTTAATTCCAGAAGCTATCTGCTAGGATTAAATATATTTAGAATGGTAAACCAATTCCAAATGACTAGATCTAAATTTCTGGGGGTTCTCTGGTGTTTTCTCAAACATGCAGAGGCAACCCCATATCCAAAATAATTTTCGTCAATTAAAGATAATTAATCCGCTAAAATGTATCCGTTGCACTAATTTAGTTCCACAAAAAGTTTTACAACTCCATTTGTGTTGAATCAAACACCTACTAGAAGGTATTTGAAATACCTATCATCCAGCACATGTCTCATACCAAGGTGAACCATATTCTGCCCTTACCAGTTATAACAAAACTAGCCACCTTCTGTCTTAAATAAATTCTCCAGGTCTAACCAGATGTGGTATGGACCTGATTCCACCTCCTAGTACACCCCAGAACAATTATCTACAAAACTCCAGTAGCTCAGAATTTATTGAGCTTTGGATAAATTTTGGTGATTTAAATAGTTCTGTAAGGAATTTTTCCACTAAATAAATCACTCCAGGAGTTTGGCAACTCCAAAATGAGTAAATCCAATTCCTACAGAAAGGTATTTTAGATACCTATCACCTTCCCTTGGAACCAACTCAATAGCTCCTATAGATTTTAATCTAGTGATTAGGAGAAGAATCATACAGAACTGTTTTTAGGATTTTCATGAGGGCATTATGGTAATTCTTTTGACTTGATTCCAACTCTAGGTGGTTCAGTACAGCAAGTACTACCAAACCATTCAAGGAAAGAATTTTAGGAGCTCCAGAACTTTTCTGGTGAATTATTTCCTTAAACTAGAGTTCTGTCCACTATAAAAAGCATAACTAATTCTAGAAATTTGATAATCAAGTGAAACCACTTGTGTTGGTTTTGTCTTGACAAGAACTATCTGAGGATATAACTTTTTCACATTGATAACCTACTGACCACATATCCCTAATCCAAGCTCTTTGTATCTAGCCTAGACCATTATCTTTCAAATAGAAAACACCCCAGTGGCAACCTTGTAAATTCCACCATTTGAATCCCACTTCCCCAAAAACCCTTCCAAGTCCAGTAGTATTCCTCATGCTTGTTTGCTGTATGATTCGATGTTGTTTGCCTTGTATTGATTGTGATATTGTTTTCTTGCATGTGTACCTGATGACGACGATAGTGTGAGTGTCTGACGACAAGAAGGAAGGGATTTCTTATTATTATAGTATTGGGTATTCTTGGTCATCTGAAGATGTCCAGGGACTTATTGCTAAGCACAGGCAAGCCACCATTCCTGAACTCCTATATATTTCCTACTCCCTTTTACTTGTTTATTATCCTCTTTCCAAATTTCATATTTACCTGCATGTCTTGTTTTACAAATGCTGCGGTAATAACTTGGCTCCTCCAAGTTATGATCTCGTGTCCTTCGAGGCACCACCCCGATGAACCCATCAATTATCCCCTTTAGACCGAGAGTACGATGATTAGCATCATACCTCCTTGGAAACCCCGGTTTGAGAAAATAAACTGTTTTGGGAAAAAAATTTCCCACTACAAATGTTTCACGAAGGTTTTTGCAAAACCCTGGGAAGAGGCATCGTTCCCAGTGGAAGTTTTAACAAAAGAAATTGTGATGAGGAGAAACAAGATGATGTGATGGGATGTTCTACGCCTTTACTGGAACAATTTTTATCCGCGCAACCACATTACCCCAGGTTGCTGGGGCTTAACTCGTAGTTTGTCTCCTTTAGCCGAGGCAACTTCTACCATGCTTATAGGGAGAAATCCCTGGAATCCCGGGCCGGCGTCCTAGATCTAGGATCTGAAGCCTGTCGCTTGCCTCGGCAAGAATGAGCCTAAACAATCAGGAGTCCGGTGCAACAATTGGGTCTGCCGCGGACGATATGACTTAGGTAGTACGGAAGGAAGTGGAGTCACCAAATTTAAGGTATACGCCAAGTTACGGCTTGGGTATGCGCGTGTACGGAAGGAAGGACTATGGCTGGGAGCCACATACTCGTTGCCGAGGAGAACAAACCCAAGAGGAAAAGCATGCCTTTGCTAGTGTAGACAAGCGAAAAGTTAGGTTTGATTATCCGGACCCCCATCTACCGTGGTAGTGGGCCGTGGTTGTATCCCAGCGGATGTATTGATTCTTGTGGGTAAAGTGTGCAAACTCTATAGAGTATAACCTATTCGAATAGCCGTGTCCACGGTCAAGGACGGTTGTAAAGGTGTTGGCTAGGAGTACCCAAACTGTGCTTGTTTGGGAAACAAGTACTTTGAGGATGAAGGTTCCGGGGGAAATGGAGTTCGAAGGCTTTGTTTTGACCTGAGGGGTCTAAAATGTTCAAAAAGGGTTTTCAACCACAAAACTGTTTTAAAAACTCTTTTTCAACAAAGATATGGATCTTGGTTTATAAAACAGAAGCATGTTTTCAAAACTCTTTTTCAACAAAGATATGGAGATGCCAAAATTTCAAAGTTAGGTTAGGCCTTTTCAAAAGCAACCCCAGATAGAGCTATCTCGCCACAACCAGAATTGCATTTCCTTTGTTCACTTATCTTGGTGGTTTGCGAGTACATTCAAAGTACTCACGGTTGTATCCCTGGCTATTTACTTGGCCAGACTTTTAGGAGATTAAGGTGACGTCCAGCGAGCTAGACCGTCTTCCTAGTCAGTTGCCTGTAGGTTGAGGCACGATTGGGCTCTGCACTTGGGAATGTTCCGCTGCTAATGAAGATGTAGCCATAATTGCTTCTATGTATGTCTTGTAATTCGTTATGTTTTGGATGTTGTAATGGTACCTGTCGGTTATGTTCCATGGCTCACTGATCATGGGAACGTGGATGTATGCATAACAGGGATTTCTCGGATGAATAATCCGGGGGTCCCACAAATAACTTTTGTTTATATGCCTAAGAGTTAGGAGGCTACAGAGGGATATACTTTGCAAAATAAAAGAAGTGGAGTTCAAAAGACTTACAATGGCAATAAGCTTGAGATTGTTGGCTAGCTTGGAATAGGCGATGTGGAAGATGGGGGCATTATTATACATGGCATCCGCCTGCGCAATAAGATCATCCAAGCACAACGTCGGAGGAGTCGCAACCAAAGGAGATGTTGAAGCCAAATGCATGGATGATTCCCTAGCCGCCTATTGTGTTTTCAGAACAGATGATGGCTCAAAGGCTCCTGCCTTGTCCATTGCCACAACCACCTCCACCTCCGCCTCTTCCATTACTTGCTTCCCTTTTTAGTGCCATCCTTAGCCGGAGCTTCAGCCACTTTGGAGGAAGTGCTCTCCTGTGTCACTTGACCGCTGGGAGCAACATCAGCCTCGATAGAGCATGAGATATCAAGGATTGGATTGACATCAGTCTCCATGGCGGAGATCTCAGGGATGACGGGGGACGAATGCCTAGTGGGGCCAGCAGAAGGCTTGGCGGCAGGTGTACGGGGAGCAGTAGCAGGAGAGGGCTTGGCGGCCACATCTCTAGTCAACATGTCACGAATGTTTTTTGACCCTCCAACATCTCTGGAGGATCGTTTCAAACTAACACCGGCTTTCCTCCTGAAACGTACAAAGTATAAGTACAAGAGTTGAAAAAAGGTATGAGCTGAAAAGTGCAAGCTAGAGAATGAATACACTTACTCCACGGCAGGAGCCTTGGTGAGGGGAATGCCAGTGGATTTCTTCTTCTCCGCCTCTAAGGCGGCGGTGGATTGTCTAGAGACTCCACCCTCCGATTTCTCCTTCTTCTTGGCCTCGGCAACAATGTTAGAGGTGGAGCTCTTCCGCTTTCGTGCAGCCAAAGCTGGCTGATCCTGGGGGGCATCGTCGTCAGACACCACTTGGATATCCTTCAGCTTGGGATCATAGACTTGGGTGGCCATATGATCGGCCACCAAAGTCACCAGCTGGGATACAAAGGAGTGTTAGACTCACAACTTCAAGTCGGAAAAACCTTGGAGTATACAATGAGCAACAACGGAAACAAAAGCTACCTCTGGGCATGTGTCGCAATCGAACATGTCATAGGTGATCTTGAAGCCGCGCTTCCTGTCCTTCACCTTGACGATGTCCTTAAGCCAGAGCTTGACAGAATCAGTAGAGAAGTTATCCCACGAAATTCACATGGGATCCCTCCTGTCTTGAGTGTATTTGCACATCAACTCGGGACGATGTTGTAGAGGCTGGATCCGCCTAACAGATCAGCACATGGCTAGATCCAAGCTCGTCAGACCTCCATCCACGACCATTAAATCCACCTTACAGTGTGGTTGGCCTCATCGTCAGATGGAAGGGAGGCTGGGGTACTCCATGCGGGCACTTCGGTGGCGGCTCAATCGACAAAGTCGGGATATGTCTCAAGGCGGTCAGGTAGGGGAATATCTGGCCCATAGAAGTATGTGCGCTGCCAGTTCTTGCATGACTCATGCCCTACGATGTCGGGGAAGCGCCAGCTAGGCTGGATCTTTAAGCTAATGGTTCCTCAAATCCACAACTCATCCTTGGAATCTACGGACTCTCTCCTGATGGTAAAAAAGTACGTGAACAGATCTAACCTAGGGTTGATACCTAGGAGTCCTTCGCACAGAGCTACGAAGTTGCTAAGGACTAAGATGATGTTGGGAGAGAGGTTGTGGGGAAGTAGCCGGAAGTGCCGGAGAACGTCCAGGAAGAAGTCGGAGACTGGCAGGCTTTCGCCTCGTACCAGCTGGGCCTTTAGGTAGACCCTCTCTTTGGCTTGGGTAGAAGGAACCACCTCGCCGGCCGGTGCTGGCCGCCAGACCAAATCCTTCGCCGCGGGGAGATACCCCTCGGTGACCAGTTCTTGAAGATCTCCGGCGGAGAGGTCAGATCCCCTCCGCACTCCCTTGTGGGAGTCATTGTCCCCTAGCGCCACTCTTTCTTGGTCATCACTGGTGTCTTCCACCACGACGGTAATAGGGAAAACCACCCCTCCAGCGGGACAGCTACTCCCTAGGATGGCTCTAAAATAGCCTCGGGGGTTGCTGCCATCGAAGGAATGGAGCTACTGGAAGCCATTGTAGTGATGGAGTTGGTGGAGGAAAAGAGGAATTTGGCTAGGGTTTTCCGAGGAGGAGCTCGAACGGGCACGCGGATGGAGGAAGGCGAAGACAAGGAAGTGAATGCGGGTAAAAATAAAATAACCTGGCTATGGTGAAAATATATAGACCCCGCATCAGGATTCGTGCAAAGGGATCTAATGGATGGAGCATTGCCGATGTGTATACGAATGTGCACGGTAATTTCACCATGTCCTCCGTCTTTGCTGCTTTACCATTTCGGATTTCGCGCGTGTGAAAATAGCTGATGATTAATTCTCTATCTTCTGTGAGTTTCAAGGTAGCGTAGGATGCACCCTACGTCATCCTCCTGAGAGTTGAAGTGAAGTGTCACTTCTAAAGCTTCCATTGAAGGCGAAGATTGTCTGGCTCTGGAAACAAAGACTCAAGGAATCTCCAACTACATTGTGAAGCCGGAGAGGATTGTAGGGTTCTTTGGGAGACCTTTGAGATATTACTCGACGAATTGCCGGCATCGCCTAGACAGAGCATTCAAATATTAATGGGAAAGACGACGCAAGATTTCAAAGTCCTCCGGGGGCTACTGTTGGGGATATGCTAAATGGGTATCCTAATAGCATGTCACCAATCCGGCTAACCCGGGTGGCCCATAGTTGGTAGAAAGGCTTATGGCCTACTGGGCAGCCTAGTTAGACGGATCTAGAAGGGAGGCCCATGTCGAATAAAGGAAGGCTACGCAGGAGTCACCGATGTACTCGGAGCCTCGGAGTGCAAGACACGAAAGACTAGTTCGTATTAGTGTAGGACTCTTTACCTTGTCCGGCAAGGTCCTTTCCCTGTAAACCCTAAGCTCTGGCGCCTTTATAAGCCAGACCTGTGGGAGCCTTTAGGGCACAACCTAGATTGCTACGTACAATGTGCAACATCTCGCATAGCAAACCTATCTCTATAACTCGGCGTATTGCCATTATAGTGATTTATATCAGGAGTAGAGTTCCGCCACTATTGTGGGACTTGAACCTGGGTAAGCTATGTTACCTCGTACCCGCCAACTCTCCGCCTTACCCCATGTCTCTAAACACGCACTATGAGGAGCCCTCCATGGCATACTCGTCGGCAATACCACGACAGATGTGATGACCGAAAGAGAGTCTCATGAAGGGGATGCACACGGATCCCGAGCCCCTTCGAGCCCCAAGTTCTCTGATCCAACATGTGTGACCCTATCCGAGACCCCATTTTTATAATATGACATTATAAATTGTTGCATATTAAATGGTACCTGATTGCATTCATATCATTCTATTTGGGGTATTTTTTCGATTCACCTCATAATTAAATATGGAGAATATATGCGGGTTATATTTGTCTATTCTCGGCTCCATTTAATTTGTGTAGCAAACTGATGTCACATTTTGCCTTGTTAAGCCAAAATTTAAATTGCTGGGTATCTAATTAACATGAACCATCTAATTAATTGTCGGGACCCCGATTCCGCTTAATATTACCTAACTGCACCGCATCTGTGCCATGTCATGCATCATACCATAAACATGCCGATTCTTATGCCATAGTATTAAATAGTGCATCCAGTGTTTCTTTTAGTGCTTTGCTTCTTCACGAATTATGCTGTTGATTTGATGCAAGTATCGACAAGATCTTCGGATAATGTATCTTCAGCAGTGTTTTCCAGGCAAGCATTCTCCCTCTTTCTACCTATTTTGCATTTATAGTCTTTACTTCCTCCTGTTGATCTATTGCTATTCGTGTTGCGATTCTTTAGTTTTCCGTGCACCATTTATATCACTTGCAACCTCTATATTGCCTTGGACACCTCCTATTACCTATTGTTTGATAGACAGTTGGCCTTCCGAGTCGTAGTTGCTTGCTCAGGTGCTGCTTCGTGTTGTCGATGTTCCACCATTGTTGAGGGTTGGCAAATGCTTAATGGTGGAGATTATCATGGCTTTCATTATAACTTGTCAATTAAAATGCTAGAAATAGATATAATGCATAGGCACCGGTGGGTAATAGTCCATGTTTTGTTTTTAACCGCTCACTTGTGTCCACCTAGGACCAGAGTTCTTGACACCTATTCAAAGATCGAGCGCGCTAACCACAGGTGGGTGTGAGGGAACCCCATCGGCTTACTACCTGATTTCAATGTACTTTGCTGGGGGCCACAAACTAGTTTGGGGCTTTATAACTATCCTATACTCATGCCATGTTTTACTGCTTTATTTATGATTGCACGTGGAGCACATGTAGTGTTTATGAATCCCATACCACATTTCCGCTATATCGATAAGCCCAATCACACTTTCGGGCTCCCAGTCTTTTACATACATTGCCACATACCCTGGGTCCGTATCGAAAACGACCGACTTTGTTGCGGGTAGCTTAGTGGGGTGGCCCCCATGTACTTGCTTTGGTTTTGGGAAACATCGTGTGCGAGGCCCCGTCGCATACCGTTTGGTGTATGTTTAGGATCTTGCTCATATTCGGATCTGACAACAAGGGTTGAAGTGCACGTGGATACTTTGGTGCATCCCTGCAGGGTTAAATATTTTCGAAAATCCGTGTCTACGGTTATGGATGACTTGGAGCATAGTTTCTCGATCATAGACAACTATAACTAAAGTTTACTAGTATAATTTGATTTGTACCTAATATGACCAGTAAGTTGGATAACCACCATGAAAGAATGAATAAAACTACCAACTGTGTGAGTTTCCTAAGCAGGACTTCCTCGTTTGGTCTTGAGGGGGAAATACCAAGACGGGTATGTTTGGTGGTTGTATCAGGTTGGTTCTGACTAGGTATTTCTTATCTCTCTCTGATAGCCGACAGTTGTACCGAGTCTCTATAGGTTGTTTAGTGTATGCTTCGCTGCCGCTTCAGTCCACCATACCTATGTAGGCGAGAGCCGCCAAATTCTAGACTCGCCATGTACTGGCCTTAGTACTGACCACTCTCCTTTTTTTCCTTTCCCTTTGTTGGCACCCCTTTTGTTTAGCAGGTTTGAGATCAACGTTGTTAGGAGGGTTACCCTTCCGACTCGGCTTGGGCAAGGTTTATGGATGCCATTGGTTATTCTTCAGGTCTCTTAGCCCTATTTGCATGTTATTCGTACTCAGATGTTGTATCGTTATCAAGGTGATTTGGATCTTTGTACTATATATATATGTATTCTTGACTCATGGATTCGTTGTTGTATATATATTCTATTGGTTCCATCATGGACTATTGTGTAATGATATTACTTTATTTCCACCTGCACGCAAGTGCCTGGTGGGCATCTTTGAATCATTTCTATGCGGGCTTGGCGGGAAACGCTAAAACTTGCATAGGGCCGATTCGAGGGTGTTACAACTTTATCTTCTCCTTTTAGATTTTTAAAGTATTTTATTTTATCTTGCTTTTTAGTATTTTTAAGTCTTCTTTAAAACACAAAACACATAAAATTAGTATCAAATTTTTATTTTCCAACATGGGAGAAAGAGGAACGAAACTTTGTGACTACACAAACACTCCTAATGATCAATTCATAGCCAGAGCCATTACCACTCTTGAAATTACTGCTGAATGTTTTGAAGTAAGTCCTGGTCTTTTAAATCTTATAACTAAAGAATAATTTGGGGGGAGTGCTAGTGTAGATGCCTCTATGCATTTGCATGATTTCTGTCAAATTTGTGATATGCAAAAGTTTAAAAATGTGGAAAATGACATTGTCAAACTTAAACAATTCCCATTTTCACTAAGAGGTAGAGCTAAAGAGTGGTTATTATCACTTCTTACTGCTAGTATAAAATCTTGGGATGACCTAAAACAAGCTTTCATTAAGAAATACTACACACCTGTTAAGATCCTACAAAACAGAAATAGTATCCTATCATTTAGACAAAATGGTAATGAACATGTAGCAACCTCTTGGGAGAGAGTTAAAAACATGCTTAGATCTTGCCCATCACATGGAGTAAATGAATGGACCATATTGCATTATTTTTATAATGGCCTAAATATTATGTCAAGAAGCATTCTAGATTCTGCTATGGGGGTGCATTTATGAGTAAAACTGTGTGTGAAGCTAAAACTATCCTATAAAGCATGCTCCACAACCATAGTGAATGGCATACTGAAAGAGCACCAAAACCATCTAATAAAGTTAACTCCATTTAAGAAATAGACTCCACAGGAAGTAAACTTGATGCCATATTTTCCAACATATCTAAGCAAAATACCGATAATATTCCTCTACAAGAAGTAGTAACAAACACCAATGAAAGTGTAGACGTCAACTACATAAGAAACTTTGGTAGTAATGGGTATTGGAACAACTACAATAACTCATATAGTATACCACCCTATGCTCCAAACAACTATGGTAGCTGTCCTTTTGTTCCATATCCTAGTGCTAATGAAAATAAATGGAAACTTGCTACCATTCCACAAGTTAATGAGAATTTGGATAAATAACAATAGCCTAATAAAAATCTTAGTGAACAAGTAGTTCACCATGCCACCATGATAGAAGAACTTCATAAATCACTTTCATCCATAAGTTCTGATATTAAAGGCTTACAAAACCAAGTGGCTGGTTTAGACAAAGCTCTATCAAAACTTGCTAATAATCAAGAAACCTTGTTAAGTATGTCTACAAGAAAACCACAAGGACCACCAGCCATAGGTATGAATTCTATTACCATCACCACAAGTACACCATCTTTGGAAGAAACCTACAATGAATTATAACGATTTTCTTGAACCACTATTATCACAATTCCAGATCTAAGTTGTGGAAGAACCCTTAAAAGATGATAGAGAAACTATTATGATTGAAAATGATAAAGAACCAACAAATGATAAACAAGTACAAGAAGTTAAAATGTTAAGTGAAAAAAGAACCTCCACTTGATCTTGATAAATGTAGCTTGCATGAACTAATTAACTTGTTGCAAAAGTTTTCTAATGATACATCCTTTAATGGTCATCAAGCGGGATTTGGTTCCTACCTAGCAAAATATGGTATAGAAGAAAATATTGAAAGATATAATAGGGAAGCTATGATAGCACCTAAGCTTGGGGATGTATGGATTCCCAAGGTACTAATAACTATTGGAAAAGAGACACATCATGCTTTTCTCGATTTAGGATCTAGTGTCTTAGTTTTATCTAAAGATCTATATGATTTAGTTGATTTGAAACCTATGGAAATAATGCTCTATAGATCTTTTACTTGCTGATTATTCAACTAAACATGCTCTAGGAAAAGTTCATGATATTATGTTTGAATTACATATAACATTCGTTCCTGATGATTTTATTGTCATGGACATGGGGAGCAATACCTCAAGTCATATAATACTTGGTAGATCTTTCTTGAGAACCATAGGTGCAGTCATTCATACGAAAGAAGGAAATGTGAAGTTTAAATTTCCTCACAAGAAGTGTATGGAACACTTTCCAAGGAATAAGGAGGTATTTAAGAAGCACAAGCTATCCTATGAGTTCCACATAACCTAAATCAAGTAAGTAAAGTCTAGCTATATGGCTATAAAGAAAGCGCTTTGCGGGAGGCAACCCAGTTATTTTTCTTTTGAATTTTTGTTTTGAACTCTTTCTGTAGAAAGAGAGTATGGAGTAGCAAATTTCTGCAGAACAGTTTTAGTGTGTTAGTTTTCTGATATTTCCTATAACTCTGATTGCGCTCAAATTCATACTGAATTTACAACCTTTCATAATATTTATGAAAACAAAATTGGCTAAAATTCCTGACATGTCTAAGTGGGCGAAAAAATCGTTTTTCTGTTGCTGAAAATCTAGATAGAATCTGCCATGTTTTTTTATCCATTCCTAAGTGTATGAATATGATTTGTATGAGTCATATTATATGCTAGGGATATGTAGGGACATTATATTCTTTATTTAGCATTTAGAAATAATTTTGTCTTTGGTAAATATGCATAAACTATTATACTCTTATGCCACTAATGTCACCACTCAAAAAAGAGATGGGAGAAAAAAGTTTTGTGTTGAGGTTTTTTGACAGGGAATAGAGGAACATCACACAAAGAGCAATACAAGGATGGTGAAAACCATAAGCTTGGGGATGCCCAAGGCACACTTACTCAACTCTCGGTTTGCAAACCCTTAAACTTTGTTTTTTGAGCAAGATAGAACTATCATAGAAACTTGGAGCATCTGTTTTTTCATTTTACTTTTTGTTTTGCATTAAAAAGACCACCACCACCATTATTATAAATGTTTATGATCAGATAATTAATATTGTGTCTAGTTATTAAGCTCAAGTGTTTTATATGAAGCATGATCTGTTTTATGCCTATTAATTTGTATCCTTTGCTTGTGCATATTTATGTTGAAAAATATGAAGCAATGTGAGAAAATAATTGTTGACATTATGAACTAGATGGCACACTTTTTAGATCTCTTTTTGCTAAGCTTTTTTCTACACAAGCTAAGACTTATTCCAAGCCCCTTAAAACTAGATTACGCATATCTACCTATTTGTGGAAAAAGCTACTTTCAAGTATAGTATGTATGCTAATCCTCCAAACATTCTTAAAAAATACCCTTTTTCATGTATTTTAAAGCTCATAAAAAATTAAGGTTTGGGGTGATACCACTATGGAAATTTTTGTGCTTTACATCTTATTAGTTGTTGTTGGCTAAACCATGATGGCATGGCACAAGCTTTCAGTTTTGAATGTTGATAACTAATCATGTTTTAGTTCTGCCTATGGATTGCATCGATGTGAAATGAAGTGTGCACACTGGAGTAGGCATGTTGAGATAAAACACTCCTAAACTGCTAGCCAAAGCCATTCATGACATGGTGGAAACTTACAACATGATGATCCTTATTGCTATGATTCATATGTTTATTTTTCTTGTTCTTATGGAGTAGAGATACTGCCCTCCTCCCACCTTAAACATAACGAAGGAATTATATTATCTCTTATGCTAAATGAATAAATAAGAAAATAAATAAATGCCAAAAAGGGGGGCATATAGCTACATAGGGGCAAGAGGTACGTCAGTGATTCGGTTTTAGATACCAACATGAGCATACAATGACAAGACTAAGTTGATTAGCATGAGGACTGCAAGGTCATAGGTTAGGTGCATGAAACAATCAAGTTGTAAGATGTTTAGCACATAATCCATATGAAGCTTTAAAATAAAGGTGAACTAAAAAGATACTTGGAACCCCATCCTTATTAGTATTGTTGACATGAATTACATAGCTCAAAATTCTATTTTTTAATCTTTATGGAGGATTAACATATGTATTCAATGCTTACTTTAGGTATGGAATGCAAAACATCTCAAGGGAAGACATAAAACTAAGAAGTGAGTCTTCTAGTCAAGGGCATGAAACTAAGAAGTAGCCCAAAAATAAAGGAATGAAAATACCAATGCCAATCATGAAAAGAGTTTCTTATTCTATAGGTTCATAAAAGTGTGCTTGAAGGTTTATTTTGTTCATCATTTATCAAACCATCACTTATTGTTTAGAATATTTATAGATGTGTAAAAGATACAACTTGATAGTACACTTGCATATTATGTTTCATTGAAAGGAATTGAGCTTATGAACTCTACATGATAATGAAGGAAGCGAAGGTAACAAACTCCAAAGTCCATGTTTAGTTTTATCACCTTCATGCTCGAGGACGAGCATATGTTAAGCTTGGGTATATTGATGCATGTAAAATTCATACATGAACTTTGTAGTTTGTTAACATGTTTTCCCACATATTTACATCATATATAATGTTATATCCCTATTTTATATTCATTTTTGGGGATTTACCAAAGATCCTCTTTATTTTGGCTATAACCCGGTAGGGCAGAAAAACCCTGTTTTTAATGTTTTTGATGTTTTAGTACCTATACAAAGTCAAATGGACCTGTACTTTTGGGAATGCCAATATTTATCCACGAGAAGCATCAGGAGCAGAAGAATGCCACTAGGAGGTCCAGGAGGGCCAAACGAGCCCAAGTGGCGCGCCTAGCGCAGGTGGGCGTGCCACCCATGCTCGTTTCCTCCTTGGCCATTCGATCACCTTAATTCTTTCGCCCACATAGTTCTCTTGACCTAAAAATCCCTATATAAGGACCCCCCGAGGCGTCCTCAGAATAGAAGCCACAAGAGACAAAAACCCACCACACAGAGTTAGATATAGCGAAGATTGGAGGGGAAACTCTGCCGGAGCCACCTCCGGGGGGGATCTTAACCCTCTCCAACATCTCCAGCATCATCACCATGATGAAGAGGGAGTAGTCCACTGTGACACCACCAGGATCAGGGTTAAACAAATCCCAGACCTTAACCTGCCATAAGCTTAATCTAGAGCTCGAGGATATCCAGTGAAGAAATCGGTAACACAACAGTAACTGTGCGACACAGAAATTATTACAGCAAGCTCATAACAGAGCGAAGAACCAAAATATTACAAGTAGAGGTCACCCACCACAATCATCAAACAACGGACGGCAAATTATGCTATTAAATATAGCAAACTTAACAAATGGCCTAAGAGGCCTGAAGCATAACGATGACGTCCCATCCCATAGATTCTAGGCTGCCGGCTGGGAACCCCATGCTACTCGTCGGTATCGATGTCGTACGGAACTCGTCTTCAACGGAACACTTACTCTTCTATAAAAAGTATCAACAAAGAAAGGGTGAGTACAGGGTGCACTACGCAAGACTTATTGATACATTGCAAATGTATATATAATTTTTGATGTTCCATGCTTGGTTTTATCTACTTTCTTGTGTTTTGTCCACACTTTGGAGTACTTTTCATATGATTTCTTGGACTAACCTATTAACAAGAGCCACAGTGCCAGCTGCCTGTTTTCTACTGTTTTTGGTTCCAGGAACTCAGAAAATAAATATTCTCGGAATTGGACGGGACAAAAGCCAAAGCTATTATTTTACCGGGGGACACTTGAAGCTAGAATACGAGATGGAGAATGGCCAGAGGGCAGCCACACCACCTGGCCGCGCGGCCACGCTTGGCCTGTGCCAGGGGGTGGTGTGGCTAGCCCAGGCACCCCCTCGGCATCTCCTTCCGCCTATATATTGCCTCTGATACGGAAACCCTAAGTACCTAATAAAAAGTCCATGAAAGAGTCTGTAGCCGCCGTCATCTCTGTCCCTAGATCGGGAGGGATCTGAAGCTCTTCCTGGCACCCTACCGGAGAGGGGAATTCACCCTGGAGGCCTTCTTCATCATCATGCAAGCCTCCGGTGTGATGCGTGAGTAGTTCATCTCTGTACTACGGGTCCATGTAGTAGTTAGATGGCTGGTTCTCCTCCTTGGTGCTATCATGTTTAGATCTTGTGAGCTCTTTTCATGATTAATCATCTATTTGTAATTCTGCATGTTGTGTTTGCGGGGATCCGGTGGATATTGAGATGCTATATATTTCAGATTGATTATTGATTCTATCATGTCTTTGTTATTTGTGATCTTGCATGTTTTCTGTTGTTAGTAGCTATCTTGGCCAAGTAGATGCTAGCAACTCCAAGAGTTAGTATTTATGCTCGATAGTGGGTTCATGCCTCTGGTAATATGGGGAAGTGACAGAAATATCTAAGGTACTAGATGTGCTGTTGCTACTAGGGAGAAAACAACAATCCTTTGTTCACTTTACACGCAATTCGTAATGCAATAATTTGTTGCTTGCAACTTAATACAGGAGGGGGTTCGGATAATAACCTGAAGGTGGATTATTAGTCATAGATGTAGTTGGATGGCGGTCTATGTATAATGTTGTAATGCCCAATCGAATATCAAAGGAGTCAAGATGATTAGTATATGCTTGTATGCTTTCTCGATGTTTGTCAAGTGCCTCATTGTAATTTGTTCACCCAGCATCTTAAGGAGAGCCACCTCTAGTGAACTATGGACCTCGGTCCTTTCTTTTACATACAATCTTCAATCAACTGTTTACTGCTTTGTGTTTATTTTTTGCAAACTACTACTTCCTTCCATTCGATACGCTTAATCCTTTGTTTTCAGCAAAACTGGTGAGATTGACAACCTCATCGTAAGTTGGGGGCAAAGTTCTGTGGTTGTGTTGTGCAGGTCTCCACGTTGCTGCTGGCACCGGTAGTGCGCCCTGCCAACATTTAGCTAGCTACACCTTTGGGGTGTTTCCTTGCTCCTACTGGATTGATAAAGTTGGTTTCGTACTGAGGGAAAACTTGCTGCTGTGCTCATCATACCTTCCTCTTGGGGTTCTGCGACGAGCTGGATATATTTTGGGCCATCAGTTATGGTTGGTGGGGTTATTTTGCATAAAACAAGAGGTAGAAGAAGCTCGTCTAATCAGATTATTTTAAAAAGGGATAAGAGAGCGACATCTCTGAAGAATTGATCATCATCTTTTGATATCCACCAAGTCATCACCATCTCCTAACTAGGATCACCCCCTCGTACCCAAGAGGAAGCATCCTTAAGCACACGTTGAAACCTCTAACTTTACGATTAGGTTAATGTTATGTGATCTTATAATTTGGTCATCAAGCGTTCATGACCATGAACACGGCTTTTCGAAAAGATTTAACCCTGCAGGGGCACACAACTTTACCCACACGTACCAACCGAATCTTAATGCCAATGTTTTAGCCCTCTTCCTTGGAAGGCCGGCAGAGGGTGGTTAGCCACGACCTTTACCTTGCTTTCGCCGAGACCATGAGTCACGCCCTAAGGAGTGTTCCACCGTAACGGGTCAAATCCCGAAGTCGGTCCCTAGAGATGTGAGGCGGGGTTGGTTTACCAGGTGCTCCATCGACCCCAAGCAACCCCGGCCATGCTTACCTACCTATTATGATGCACCTTCACCCACGAAATCTTTCAAAATATTTTCTATGCATATGTCGAATGGAACGCCGGACTATGTGACTCATGGAATCTACTAGGCAAGTTAGTTAGTCGAGAGGTCCCCATAAACCCCTGTGGTTGTACGCTCATCTTGGTCTAAAGGAAAGACTTCGGTTCCTAGTGGTGGCGAGCATGGGACTAAAAAAACAACATCCCACCATGGCCTCCCATACAAGCCTTAGCATGTTTAACCTTTACCACTGATCTTACCTCATCAGTATATCTTGTACTCCTATCATACTAGATTCTCTACATTTGGTACATCTTTTGGATGAACCAACACTAACCGCTAAGCACGGCTAAGCGAGACACAAATATAAGCTCTAGCAGTGCACACAAGCCAAACCTAGTTATGCTAGGAGTGGTGGCTCAGGTAATATAAGCTCAAAGGGAGTAATGCAATAGATAGGATACTCTATCTATCGATAAAAGACCACATTAGAGTCGTATGCATCATGGAAAGAATGAAATACTTTCGAAATCATAGGATTATATAATGGTGGGGCTATGCTTGCCTTTACCTGTGATACCCAAATATAGAACATTGTTCATCAATCTTCGACGGTGTTGATCTCGGTCTTCCATCTCGATCTCGATATCGTATTCTACCGGGAAGAACCAAACACCGGAAAGAAAGGGGAACAACAATCAACACATGGAATCAATGCACTGATCAAGCAAGGATGATGATATGACAAGTTAAATGGAGTTAAAATGTAACCCTAAAGCATGCTTGACCATTTTAAACAGGGTCCGAGGGTCGCAAACCCTAGAACAGGGGAAACCTCGGAACACCTATGAGGGGATGATTTCGTTTTCTAATTAAACTTGCAATTAAAGTTGATGAACAATGCATGATTATGAGTCTATTGGAAAGATCTCATTTTTATGAACATTTTGATATATTATACATATTTTCTGACTTATAAATAATTAGTTATTGAATTAATAAGATTTATTCAATTTCTAAAAGATTAAAGGAATTATGACATCAGCCTGACATCATCCCACCCTAACCCTAAACTTTCTGCACTTCAGAGGCATCTAGCCACTGAGCCTGACGGGTGGGCCTGGGCCACATCAGACGCCACCGTGGCCAAGGTTGCACGGTGCTGACGCAAGTGCCACCTCAGGTCCACGCATGCGCTACATCAGGCCACCTCGACTCCACGGCGGATAGCCGGCGAACCTGTAGACGGTGCCCACCGGCGGTGCTAGGGCATGAGCAGGGACACGCGAGCACGTGCGTTCGAACTAGGGCAACGCGGACTACCTAAATCGGGTGGCGCCGCTAGGACTTGGTCACCAGAGCAACAACAGCGATGGTGGTCTAACTCTTCGAACTTGTTAGAAAAACCAAAGGAAACTCTTTATTCATCTAGGGTTATCAGAACCCTTGCCAAAGATCATGATATCACTTTACACCACTAAGATGAATATATAAGAAGATTCTTGATGACACAAGGAAAAAGAAACTTCATTCTCAAACTTCATTTACTTGGCCAAACAAGAAGCTTGCCAACATAAAATGGTCTGGAGGATCGACCAGGAGACATTTAGCAACACTATTTTAAATGTTCTCCTTGATGTTCAAGGAAGCAAACATCAAGTAAAGTCATACTTCGGATACAAAGGAAACCATAAGCGCAACTCCTATAATAGATCATAGAAGAAGCCTCATGAAGAGTGGTTGTTATTTGCTGATTCAAGAGAATATGACAATAGATCTGCCGACTAGTGGTGTCAACCATTACATCAATCATGTCGAATTTACAAAGATACCTATGTCAGAGGAATACCAAGCATCATATTTGCTTGAGATTCAGATTTGGTTAGGTGAAATGATACTTCAGACTCAACATGTCTAATAGAAAGTGTGCAACATTTACCACAAAGATAAAGTCACTAGATTCTCAAGACATGGACTATAGTGTCAAGCTTCAAGAGACTGAGCAAGGTCTAAACCCATGTATTAACAACTTGTCGGAGGACAATTGCTCATACATTGATTACTTGCAACAAAACACACATGTGTCCTTAAGGGAACATAGATAACTCTACTAAAATCCACGGCGACATCTTTCAACATTTGCAAGTGAATCGGCGAAGGTCACTTCTAACATCTAGAGCACATACTTCAAGACGACCCAAAGACGGTTCTTACAAAGTTTCCAACATTAATTCCAAAGGTTCCATATGAATCTAGTATAGCTTGGAGAAGATAAGGATGTCATTGATAGGCTCAACACCAAACTTATCAATATACTCCAGGAAGATGGACACATATGTTGTATGAACTAGGCAGAGTATTGGTCATACCAAAGGACATGAGGATGTACTCATGTGAAACATCACGAGTAGTAACATCATCACGATAGTCCTTGGAACTGATTTTGATTTGATGATAACCCAAATCAAATCAAAGGCTGGGGAAGATAAAATATCCACGAAGGAGATACTATCTTTCTTCAGCACAAACAAAACTAGACAACCCTTTAAGACTAACTAAGTTGGATAGAACTTTTGTCTTTACAACTCTCCAAGTTGTTGTTTAAGATCAACCAACTAATTCAGGGGTATCCAGTATAGATCCTTGGAGAAAGCAGCAGTTTGAAGAATTTCCTTGCTCAAGAAGTTGACAAACACGGTCATGTGGCAACATGGCGATACTTCTAGGAAGACATCCAGAATATCAGGAACCACCGATATGCCACTTAGTTCGAGAGGGAGCTTTCTTGGTAAGGCAAGAAGACATAGTCTCAGAGCTTTGGCACAAGCCTAACTCTTTGACCGAAGAGAGTGTGCCAGAGTGGTGGACTTAGTAGCACAACCATCCTTAGCTTAGTGATAGGGTTAATCAATCATGCTAAGAATGAAAAAAATGTCCTTGTAGTTCGAAGCAATAATGATTGCTAAGAATATTAGATGGTCACATTATTACGCACACGCATCGTTCTCAAGCGCAAAAGATCAGAGGAAGGGTGGGTAATAATATGTAAGAGCATCACTTCATTAAGGGGTCATGAAACTCGGCACAACCTCTTAGTATAAAAGGGTGTGATACTCTAAGGTAGAACAGATATAAGCTAATAAATGCCTCTTTATCTGCGGACTACAACACTTTGACTTGGTCCTAGATATGACAAGGTACCGGAGTTTGCTTCTCCTGACATTCGGAAATGGTTTGTATTGACGAACCACAAGAGTATATTGCATTGGAAGACACCAACGCGCATTACTACTTGGCTACCAACTATTAGACAAAGGTCGGTAAACAACAAGTAAAAGAGGAACATGCTCATGATATAATCCCAAGATGTGGATGCATAGATTATCAATCTTCTGAAAACCAATGCATAGAAGGGAAGGTGTGGCAGAGTCATGATTATAAATGCGAGACTCACGAGGAGCACGCTTGTCGTGATCTATTTGGTTCCATTAAAGAACATATGCCATAGCTAGTGGTTGGGGAAGTCCTTAATTGTCGAGATTCAATCGTGACAAAGACCACGAGCTTGAAGACTATATTTTAAATTAGCCATTCTGAGGTAATGGGTGAACATTAACAATAAGGATCAATGGAATGGATCTTGGGTTAAAGATCAGCTTCATGTAAAAGATTCATAACACCATAATCTAGCACAATCCGGGATCTTCGGTTCAAGTCCAAGGGTTGAAACCCAAGAAAAGCATAACTACTACTTGAATGACACCGCATACACTTCAATATAGTAATCATGAGGTAGCTTCCAAGAGAAGGAACACCTTCTGAAGTACCCAAACAAATAAAAAGGAGGCACATGAGGCAAAAGGAAACCTCGAAGCCTAGAACAGAACACTTTTGATCCTTCAATATAATGTTTGTGGTCCATAAGGTAGAGAGATCATGATGGAAAGGAATCTCTCAGCTGAAATAGAGCAAGAGGACAAAAGGAACACAACACACACAACTCTAGAGAACTCAACACTAGGTCAACTGTCTGAGAAACGGCATGCCCAGAAGGCACCTAAATTTTGAAAGACTAGAAGAGATATCAAAACTTTTCAAAGTCAAGACAAGATAAGATGACCTAGAGTTAGAGCGATACCAGATGAGAAGAAAAAGAAATCATACTAGAGTTTTCGCAAATAATTTTCAACTTTAAAATAGTTTTTTACAAGCACTAGACTCAACATTGACTAGTAGCAAGGTTTTCCTACAGTCGGAACTGCTCTGATACCAAAAACTGTGACACCCCCGGGATCAGGGTTAACCAAATCCCAGACCTTAGCCTGACATAAGCTTAATCTAGAGCTCGAGGATATCCAGTGAAGAAATCGGTAACACAAAAGTAACCCTGTTGACACAAAAATTATTACAACAAGCTCATAATAGAGCGAAGAACCAAAATATTACAAGTAGAGGTCACTTACCACAATCATCAAACAACGGAAGGCAAATTATGCTATTAAGTATAACAAACTTAACAAATGGCCACTAAGGCTGATGGGTGGGCCTGGGCCACATGAGACACCACCATGGCCAAGGTTGCACGGTGCTAACACAAGCGCCACCTCAGGTCCACGCATGCGCCATGTCAGGCCACCTCGACTCCACGGGGGATCACCGGTGAACCTGCACATGGTGGCCACCGGTGGTGCTACGACATGAGCGGGGACACGCGAGGACTTTTGTTCGAACCAGGGCGACGCGAACTACCTAAATCGGGTGGCGCCGCTAGGACTTGGTCACCAGAGCAGCAGCAGCGACGATGGTCTACAGTGGAGGGCGGCAGAGCATGTATAGAGCAGGAGGAGGACGAGTAAGTGGTCCCATCGAACCGGAAGCTCACCCTGAGCATGAAGCATGCGACGAAGAGGTCAGAGGAGGTCGGGAGCGCCGGAATCGGTGAAGAACGCAGCGGCCGGAGTCGAGGAGAGGTGTCGCGATTCCGTCGATTGGAGGATCTTTGTCTTGCGCGCTTGAAGGAGAAGAACGAGGCAAGCACGACAGTCACAGACGCAAGCTCAAAACGACAAGTCGAGGCCGGAGACACCGAGGCGCCGACGAACTCCGAGGCTAGGGTTCGAGCGACTGGGGAACACGCGAGAGAGAGAGGTTTCTAGGGAGAGAGAAGTGGTAGGGACGAGGCAGAGGCGTCTGTGGTGGTCTTATCTCCTCCTGGGCATCGGCGGGGGACTGTGATTCGCAGCAAGATAGAGCGTGTGGGGCCCCCGGATTAATCCTCCTAGAATCCCTGTTATGCATACAACCACGATCCCATGATCAGTTAGTCGTGGCACATAACCGACAAGTACCATTACAACATCCGAGACATACCGAATTACAAGACTTACGTAAATACCGCTATGGCTACATCAATAATCATCAGCAGAACTTCATCAAGCGTAGAGCCCGATCCATGCCTTAACCTACAGGCAACTGACTAGGAGAACATCCTAGCTCGCATAGTCATCAACATCATATTCTTATTGATATCTGACCAAGTTAATAGCCAGGGACAATGCCAGTGAGTACTTTGAATGTACTCGCAAACCACCTTAAGATAATAATAATAACAAGAAGGTACGCAATATGGCTGTGGTAGTAGGAGGGCTCCAAGAGAGGTTCTTTTCCCACATAGTTTCTCTTGTAGATATAGCATCTACATATCTTTGTTGAAAACTTTTGTAAACCATTTTAGAAACCGTTTTGAAAAGTTTTGGAAAACCTTAGGACTGGGTCACCCATTTGTTCCTTTCTCCCGGTCGTCCCACGAGCAAACTCCTTTCTGACCATCCCATGGTCAAAACCTTCCTCCTTTTCGACCATCCCATGGTCAAAACATTTCCAAAGCCCTTTCATTTTCCGAAATCCTTTTTGAAAACAAAACCAACACCTCTCTATAGCAACCTTCCCAACCTTCCATGACCACGGATGCGGCTAGTCAAATAGATTTACACTCTGCAGAGGTTCTACACTTTACCCACATCATCCAGGTACACTACCCTGATCTTCACCGATCGTGGGTCGAGTAACTGATCAAGACTCTCTGGATGCCCACTCTAGTATAAGCGCCTACCCTATGAGTGTTAATCCCCTCAAAACCGAGACGTCGGGTACCGAGGACCAACCTGAGCGCTTTTTCCCCTTCTCGAGTGTGCGCTTTCAATGAGGGGCTCATAGTAACGCGTGGAGGCCAGCAGACCCTTCGTTCCTTCTCTAGGTCGATGTCCCACATGGACCTTTATCGGAGAAGGCCCACCCTCCACGGATCCCCGATCCCCTGTAGTAGTTAAGAGGCAGCTTATTCCAGAATAAACAAACATCAAATCCAGCCCTGTCCCATACCAGAGTAATGTGGTTGCACGGGTTAATTGTTCTAGCAAAACTGCAAAGAACCGGGTGCATTTTTGTAAACCTTTTTCCTCCATCTTTCCTCCAGCAATTTTGTGAAGCAAAACCTTTTTCTTTCTCAACATCTCCTGGA
This sequence comes from Avena eriantha, assembly GCA_910589775.1. NCBI lineage: Eukaryota > Viridiplantae > Streptophyta > Magnoliopsida > Poales > Poaceae > Avena > Avena eriantha. The sequence goes on along the minus strand of OU342744.1, from coordinate 394,195,049 downwards.
AGGTCCCACCTCACCAACGTTTTATCATAAAACTTTTGGTAAAACTTTTTCCGGGGTTTTCCCATCCTCTAGTTTTGCTTCGGCTAAAACGGGGTCTCCAAAGGGGTATGGTGGATATGCACCATCTATTCTACTAGGGACAAGTAGGTATCACCAAGGGGGTTGTACTTAATAGTACAGAAGTGTAATAGCTCGGAGGAGCCAAACCACTACCATATATATACATCAACATAAAGTAAAACGATGCAGTTTTAATAAACAGTAGTTAAAACATGCATAAGTAAAACAGTAGGACAAGGCTTATGAGCAAGAAGGTGGCTTGCCTGATGATCAGCAATAGGGCATATGTCCCTAGACTTCTTCTTTAGATAACCAAGAATACCAATACTAATAAGATCTCTTCTTCTCGGTGTCAATACGAGTGAACTATCATCGTCAAGACAGCACATGCAAACAAACCAAGCCACAATCAACACAAGGCATACAAGCACCAATACAATACATCAAGTAAGTTAATAATACCGAATTAAGGTTCCAATGGTTTTGAGAGGATTATATTTAGCAGATTGAGATGGCCTTGGAGAAGGGGATGAACATCCCTTGGGGTTTATTGTCGAGGGACTACCTAAGAGGAGGGTTTTGGACCAAGGACATTTTATGCATGATACCATGGTGTAAAAATGATACCAATAGATAGATGTTGATAAAATGAAACCAACAAAAGTGGTTTCACTATTTTATCACTTTTCTTTGATTTCCTATGAATTTTCTAGTGATAAAGGCTCTAGTTTTAGGAAATAATTCATCAGAAATGTTCTGTATGTCCAAAAATTATTTCCGTGGGTGGTTAGGTAGGCCTTGATGTACTTGTTCACTGGGAGTTAGAATCATGCCAAAATATTTAATAGAATGCCCTCAGGAAATTCCCAAAGGTAGTTCTGTAGACAACTTGTCTTTTTCACCAGAGTAAATCTACAGTAGCTTTTGATTTGATTCCAAGGACACATGATAGGTAGTTGGAATACCTTTTTGAAGAGATTGGAATCAACCCTTTTGGAGTTATAGAGATACCAGGGTGATTTATCTAGTGATGGCACTATGGACAGAAATGTTTAAATCATTAAAATTGAACCAGAGCTCAATAAAATTTGAGTTGCTGGGGCTTGATATATGTTGCTATGAAGTTTTACTGGGAGTTGGAAATGGGACAATACCTCTATTGGTTTGACCCAGAGAAATTACCTAAGGCAGAAACTAATGGTTTTTGTTATTTTTATTATAGAAAAACTACTGTTCACCTTAGCATGAGGCCTATGCTAATTGAATGGTATAGTAAATTACCTTCCAAGAGAGTTTTGATTCATCCCAAATGGGCATGTAAAACTCCCTGAGGAAATTATTTAGTGCAAAAGACACCCTTTAGAAGATTTATTGCCAATAAATAATCGAAATTATTTTTGGCAAAAGACTAGTTCTGCATGTTATACAAAACACACATGAACCTAGTAAAAAATTTATTTGGACAGATTACCCCAATTTCCATTTTCAAAACGATTTAAACCAATCAGGTAAATAACAGATCTGGAAAAAGAATTTAAAAATAAAAGGGGCAGGGGCTACTAGTCTAGGGTCTGGGGCAGTTGGGCCAGGCGGCAAGAAGGCGACCCAACCGAGCAGGCGGCGTGCGGGATGGGGTTTGAAATGCTGGCAACGGGGCGCGTGCGTCAGTGGCGGTAAGGGGCGAAGAGGTATGCAGGCTCTAGGGCCGTCCCTTTAACGCGAGATCGACGACTATGTGTTGTCGTCCTGCTCGCGCCGACGGTGGCGGGTCGGAACCCTAGCAGAGGCGAGGGAGCGGCAGGGAGGCTCACCGGAGGGAGGAGGGGAGCCCGGGAGGCTACAGGGCGAAGCGGTCGGTGACGATGACTCCGGGGAGGGGCGCCATGGACGGGTTCATTGTCGGGACAGATCTCGCGCGAAGACGTCTAAGGGTGGCCTTGTCGGAGGTCGATGGCGGTGCAGGGGTCTAACTTGAGAGCTCGTCGGCGGCTGAGGAACGGCGGATGAAGTGTGGTAAGCAGCGCGACCTCGAGGAGGGGCTTTAGTGCGGGTATTGACGGTGGAAGGTGACCCGCGCGTCCATGCCCGAGAGGGGCTCGTCGGAGCTCACCGGAGTAGCTTCTAGGAGCCGTCCTGGGTCAAAATGAGAGCATGGTTAGAGGCAGGAGGTGGAGGGGAACTCAACGAGGCGACATGCAGCTTGAGGGGAGTAGGAAGGAGAGCACCCGAGCAGATCTTGGCTATGGCCGGGGACCTCATTTTTCTCCCTCTCTCGAGCAGAGCTGAGCAAGGGAGGAGGAGAGGGGGCTCTAGGGAGGTAAGTGAAGTAGTAGGGAGGCAAATGAGGGAGCAGGACAGAGTGGGTGGTCTCTGGCCCTTATAAACCGAAGGAGAGGCTCATGGTGGACCTTGTCCATTTGGGGCAAGTGAGGGAGGGAGATGAAACCAGGGGAGGATGTTGTGGGCGGTGGAGGGTGGTATCTGTTCTGGATGCAGGTCAGAGAGAGCAGTGTGCATCAGCTGCAATGGGAGAAGAGATTTGCAAAGCAAGACACCCATATGAGGTTAAGCCCTAGTGTCCAAGCACTAGAGGACAAGCTGCTACAGTGCTTTGCTACAGTGCTTTGCTACAGTGATTTGCTACAGTGATCACGACCAGAGGAGAGGGTGATTGCTGTGGTGAGTGGTGGTGAGACCTGGTGGTGATTGATTCTTGGTTTGGCTTGACAACTCCTTAGTTTGCCCAATTTGATTAAATAGATGGTCATGAAGGAAGTCCAGAAATTTGACCTATGCAAGATGAGGCAAAGATGCTGGTAGATGTGTGTGGATCATATATAACTCCATGAATTAACTAAGAACTATTGGATGAATTTTGGTTCACTTTAGATCAATTTTTCGAAAAGTGCAGAAGTAGTTTCTAGAAGCTCATTTGATATTTTTACATCGGACAAGGTTGGTTTTTTGTGTGAGATGGTCCTAGATACCATATTACACCTTGGGGAATTTTATTGGGATTTATTGAGGTGGGAAAGTAATTTTAAAGGATTATTTCTTGTTTCTACCATTTAAGAAAAAGGGCAAAAAGAAATAATAAAGAATCTCAAAAATATTTATTCTTGAGATGGGAAGGTAGGGTATGATATATGGATCTTAATTGAGCCAAAAGTTGGGGAAGTGTTCTGCCAAAAACCAAACTTTCCTTTATGGGAGAAGTTTTTGAGATTTTGACTATTAAGGAGATTAATTAGACTTGGAGCCATAATAATTATGGATAATATTTTATAAATCTTTATGATCAAGGTAGATGATGTAGAAAAGGTGTATCAAGCATTTTCAACCTTGGGGTTGGAGAATCCAAGTTGATTTTGGTGAAATACCCTAGATTAAGGATCTTGGGTGATGTTAGTTTCATACCAACAAAACATGGGTGTATCTTTGAGTTCAGATCTCCCCTTGGGGCATGCGGTAGATGGATGGATAGACCAAGTGATGTAGATTGCAATGGTATAGGGTTTTGAGCTTGATCGTGCTTGAGCTCACCAAGACAGGCCTTGAAACTTTGAATAAAATAAGCCTGCCAAAGCAGATTATCAACTAGCCTTCAAAACCTTGTGGGTTTAAGAAGCACAAGGATCCATTTGGAACAAGTGAAGTATATGTTGATAGACCTATATGTGTATAACACAACCATGCAAAGATTTGGTCCATAGAAGGTTGGATGGTGGTGTGAGCTTCTACCAAAGTAGGCATGTTGACTAGATTTGTAGGAAAAGTTATTTTCTTCCCTGCAAAACCATCAAGAACAAGTGGGTTGGAGGATGATATAACCAAGGGAAAGAGTGGTCCTTGGTAGTCCTTAGGATGTTTAACAATATGGTTCAAGTGAATTATCGAAAATGCAGAAGGGTTGGTAAAGGGAGGCATTCAAAAAGGTGATGTTGGAAATAGTTTTCCAGACTTGGCCAAATTTGGCAGATTTAGGGTTTTAAGCTAGAGCATGAAAGGGGATGCTTTTGTTGGTTTGCAAGGTACCCAAGAATCATCAAGTGGATCATTTTGAAGTGTATATGGAGTAGATGGGATCCATGCTTGATATTGGTCTTCATTGTATTAGAATTTTCTAGAATGGACCACTATAGAACTGATCTGGTTAAGGGTTTTAGATGGTCACCTTGTATCTAGAGATTAGACCCAGATTGTATTCTTGATTAAGGGTTGGGGATTTTAAGGTTCCTTGATCCTAGAGGATGAGCTCCTAGGGTAGCTCATACTACTTCTAAGCAAACAAGTCAAACATCAGATCAAGGCAATTCATCAGACAACAGATCAAGGCAACTCATCTTATAACCTAAGCAAAACCAACACTGGGGTTACCATCAAGCCTAGCTTGAGGTGAGTATGGGTATTTTGAAGTGTTGGATTTGAATAGGGTGAGAGTCCTTGGTATTTCTACCAAGAGTGGAATTCAACAGCTTAAAGAAAAGGTTTTGGAAAACCTAGAGGTTAGAGCATTTGAAGGTTCTGTCTTGAAAACATAAGGAGGTTATAGCTCTCCATAGTTTTGTCAATGTAAGCTACTAAACTAGTTTTGGTTACACAAGAATCTTGGCTCATGTTTTGAAATGCCATAACATTTGAGAATATGTAAACTGAGCCAGGATAGTTTGGCTAAATAGATTTTGTCAATTGATGGTGAGGTAAGGAGTACAACAAGGCATACTCTCACATGCACAAGCACAAACAAACAACAAGCAAACACTGCACCAATGAACAAGAAAAAGTTTTTGTTCCCCCTGATTTTTGCATTCTGGACAACTAATTGGGGTTGCTGAAATTGGGATGTTACAGAGCGGCGACGATGCAGACACGCAGGAGCTTCAGATCCATCGTCGGCAGCGGAGATGATGAAGGACAGGGGACCGAAGGGGTACGCGGGCAAGGCTGGGCTGCAGTTGGGCCAAAGGTGGGCTGTGGGAGTTGTGCGCGTGCGGCAGGGAAAAAAGGGAGAGGAAGCTGGGCCGACTGGGCTGCACGACCTGGAGGCTCTGGCTCTATTTTTTCCTGAAAACATTTTCCAATTCTATTTTTGTTTCTCTCTTTGTATAAATATTTCAAATATGTTTTTGATAGTTTCAAAAATACCCAAAGGTTTAGAAAATGTATAAAATATTGTAGGGAGCCCTTTAGTCAATTTGGGATCTATTGCTCTTATAGTTTTCAAAATTCAAACTAGTTTGAGAGGAAGAAGGAAACTAAGGTTTAGGATTTCCATTATTTTCTTTACATGCATTTTTAAGGGATGATGCTCATGAATGCACAAACAACCCTAAATATAAGATTAACTAAAACTTGGGTGTTACATCCACCTCCGGGCTATGGGTTTGTGGTAGTATCTTGATCTTTTTCTCTCTTGTTCTTTATAGATCTAGTACCATATGAGCTGCCCAACATAAATTATGGTCATATTTTTAGTTCCTATGAGGTGGATCTTTGTTCTATGATTTGATATTTGATATTGGAATCTATTTTGTGTAAGATGTTTTAATAGTGCATATCATGCACCCTATTCTTCATTGCTTGTTTTGATCCAACTTGTATGCACGAACTTGTATGGGGAGAAGTGTGTGTTAGATGGAGTACCATGGTGGTACAGATTGAATTGTGACACATAATATTCAAGATATACTTTGGTTTTTACCTTTCTTTTGCTGCATCACTAGGGATAAAGTGAAATGATGTGCTATAGTGTCATGTGACTGTGTGATGACCTTGTTAGATCAAGGTAGCATATTTTTATTTCAAACATCATAAAATATTGCTTAAAGCTATACTATGATTTGTTCTTAAATCAAGATTGCATGGAGATTTCCCTTTCTTGAGCAGTATAAGAGAGAGATGTATTCCATTTCAATATTAGAATGTGACACCGATATTAATTCCTTTTATCTAGCACATATAGAATTTCCATGAATCTTTATCATTGATGAATTGTTTTGTGATCACTACAACTTAAAAGGAGAGTAGAGAAGTGAACCCATGAACCCTGGTCCGATTTTTATCATAAGAAACACATTTACATTGCATCTACTATCCTTTACATTTTATGCAATTTTATATTTGTTAAATACAAATATACTTTCCTTACTTGCAATTACGCATAAAAACCCGAAAAGAACTTTATCTTCACATATCTCATCTAGTTTGTATTACTTTACTTTATTTACTTTAGTTTGTTTGTATTTTATTACATATTACTAATATAAAACCTTGTGCTTGATAACCACTTAGTGGAGTTTGGGACACAAGACAAATTATTTTACTTTATAGGTGCTTGAAGAGGAGAACACACACATCCTTCCATAACCAATTTGTCAACACCCAGGTTTTTAATCCCAGATGCGTGTTATGCCATACCTCGCAATCCTAGGATTACCATTTTTGCGAGACATAACAGATTGGATATCACAGTACCTCATCCATTACAAACCATACATAAGGTCTTACACAAATAAGGATCTCATGATCCAGTCTTAGTACAACAAGCAGTGCAATAAAATAATAAGTGTAGCGGTGGGGTCCATCTTCAGGGGCACATGCAATGCTGACGATGGCAGATAGTCCTAGTTATCATAGCCGTCCTGCTGGCCATCATCTTGATAGTCTCCTTCATAGTCTGGCCATGAGAATAGCCAGGGACAAAAGCCATGAGTACTCTTTAAGTACCTGCAAACTACCACTAACAAGTAGTATCTTTTTAATGTAAAGTGCTAACTCTAAGTTTAACTAAAAAGTTATGTTTGAAACCTCAGTTGAGTTCAGAAGGAAAGGAAGATAAAATAAAGTTCTAGAATCACTTAAGTTGGGAAGCTAGTGTCATTGTCACAACCCTGTTGTGGTCAAGTCAAGATTCATCATTCATTTCATAAGTCATTTTGAAAACATCTGACAACAAAACAGTAAGGCCACTCCAACTGTCCATAACCGTGGACGCGGCTATTCGAATAGTTTGACACTCTCTAGAGGTGGTACACTTTCACCACAATATTCTATACATCTGTCAGGGATAACCCTGAATCATCATACTTAGTATGCAGATAATCAAACATAACCTTTCCTTTACACACCCTAGTATAAGCACCTCTCCTATGAGTATGGCCTCCCAACCATGACCATCTGTCATCTTGGGCACTACATAGGTGGACAACATTGAGAGGTAGCCTCATCTCAAACCTCTCCCGTGAGGGAACTAATACTAATGCATATAAACTTCCGGCTAAGCCTTACTCAATTCAGGTACTGTGGTTGTATGGTAAATTTGGAATGGTATCGCATCCGAATCCAACCATCAGTTTTGTAAAAGGGTTAAGGCTCATGCCTCAACATTTTCATCATCATAAACCATTTTTGTTTCTCAACACATGTCAAAACATCTCAATAGAATGACTCATCATTCTAAGGTTTTCATAATTCATTTTCACCAAGTGTTCCCATCTAAAGTGACTCAAGTTGTTATCTACTCTAAACTACTAAGTTAAGAGTGTTCACTAAGGTTGAAATATGGGATCAATATCATGCCATAGAATGACATCTAAAGTTATCTAGGTAGGTCAAGTTTTATAATCTTTATGCTACCTTCAAAACAAGTAAAGGACTTTGGTGAAATAAAGGGAGTAAAGCTTGAAAAGTACTACTTTGGGAAAGTAATAGTCAACGTGGTATAACCAAAGCATGCTTAATGCATTTGCTTAGATTATTTAACTTGCAAGGGTTAGCTTACATTGTTAATGGGGGCTTGCCGTGCGCAGTGCAGTGGTTGAAGTTTTCTTCCTCCTCTAGATAGAACTCCTCCTCCTCGAAAGCTTGGTCGGTACTATCGTCTAGAAATACATACGGAGTACACAATCACCAAACAATACTTAACTTGTCTAATTAGCACTATAAGGCACACATTTTATGATCTATTATCATCACAAGCATCTCAAGATTTTATTAACTAGTTTCATTCTTTTTATTTAAGAAAAGTGATTTCTACTCATTGAAAAAAATAATTAAGATTTAATATTCACCACTTAAAATATGGGATCATGTGGACACATGTCATCACCACATATTCTAACATGTGGGAATGTGATTTAAGGGTTGGATCACATTTTAAATAAGTTTAAGTTTAATAATTAGTGATTTAAAGTGACTAGAAATGCCTATATAGCATTACTTTGGTACTAGTCCAAAGTCGCTGCATGCAAACCTTAATATTATTACATATTCAGATAGCTATGGTGAAATGTGATTTTTGAGAGTTGGAATCAACTCAAAATCTATCATGGTTGATTTTATAAAAATGTTTGAATGTGCAAAAGCTTCTGTCTTGTTATTTTTACTATGACAGATCTCTAACTCTAATTGAATTAAATCCAACAACCTTGGGTCGATCTTTTCAGTATCTTTCTAACAAAATTGGAATTACTCCATTTGGATTTGTAAATCTCTCTGAATAGATTTTTAAACTACGGAGCAGAACTAAGTTCAAACCTAAATAGAAAAATCTAAGTTTGAATTAAATGGGTCACCCGGGAAGGAAAGCGGGCCGGCCCAGCGGCGTTCCGCGGCACATAGAACATCTGACAGGGGGTCTACCGGTCAGTGGCTCTTTACATGTGAAGCGGTACGGGGCGATGGGGGCCGTTAGATTAAAAGGGAGATCTACGGCTGAGGAGTGTCCTCTCCGGCGAACAGTTCGCCGACAGGAACTAACCCTAGCGGCTCGGTGGGGGTGCTCAGGGGGCAAACCAGGGATCCAGCTACTGCGGCGATGGGGGCGATCGAACGTGCTGTCGATGGCAGACTCAGGGGTGGTCGCGGCAGCTCCTGGGTGGACGAAATCGACGACGCCTTCTCCTCCTCTGCAGCAGGTTCCTCCGGCCAAATTCCGATGAAACCAGGCTCGAGCGGCTCTGGTGAGAGGTGGGGAAGGATCAGTGAGGAGAGGGGAGTGGAATGGTGTGAGTAGTTGGTGCGGGGAAGGGCTCCTTTTATAGGCGCGGCTAAGCGGCAGAGGAGCATGGGCGGTGCTCGCCGGTGACGACGGCACAACGAGCTAGAGGCGTGGGCGGTGCGCTAGGACGGTGGGCGGTGCCCTGGCGAGTGTCACGGTGGTGAGTGTGCAGTGGTTTGCGGTCAGGGGGAGTGAATGGCATGGCGTGCACTAAGTCTCTGCCGACGGCGAGTTTCACGGCGGCCAGTGACTACGGGGCACGGTCGAGGAAATGGGCGTGTCCGTTAGCTTCCTAGGCCGGTGGGGATCGTGTAGGCGGGCAGCTGGAGCAAGGCGTGGTCTGGTCGAGCGGGGGACCGTGCGCGCTCTGCGGCGGCGGCGGCATGGCCGATAGACTCCAGGAACGGCGGTTCCTGGTGGCTCTGGTCGCTGTCCTCGGGCTGGGGCTGGTTGGACGGTGGAGGTGGACCACAGGCTACCTCCTGGACATGGTGGATGGCGCTGGCGGCGGCTGTGGCGTGCTGTCGCCGCTGAGGTGCCTAAAATGGTGCTCGGCCTTAATGGCCATGACCATTTGGTCGTGGCACAGTGGGTGGCTGGGCTAGAGTGGGGTAGGGGAGTGCACTGGGTGCATGTGGTTGCAAAATGGGGAACCAATTTGGATCAAACACTGCTCCAAATAGTGTTTTGTGTTTTGTTTGAAATCTGTCCACCAAGTGTTTGTGAAAATGGCCGAAAGAACTCATGTTTGGAATTTTTGGATGATTTTTGGTGGGTTTGCTAGACACATGCTTAAGCCTCTGTGGTTTCTTGGGTTTTGAAAATGGAGCTCACTGGAGTGATTTTTTGAATAAGTGGGATCTTGATACCTAGACTAGATTCAATTTTCAAATGCCATTTAAATTTAGTGTTTGAAAGTTTTTGGCAGATCACAAAGTGGGCCTTGGTATACTACTATATGTACTAGCAAGGGGTGCAAGGATCCACATTTATTTCAGTTAAGAAATGAGTCCTAGGAATAGCCAAAGTAGGCATGTTGATTAAAATGGCACAAATGACCATTTCTTTCTTTTATTCATTTTGGTTTGTTTTTCTTTGGGATTTGTTTGGGGATGATCTAGATGATGTTTATTTCACCGAAGAATCATTTTACAAGCAATGGATCACTTAAGCAAGGCAATCCAAATCAACTCCTATTTTAAATGCACACCCATATGAATGCTTTAATAATTTTAATTGGAAAAGTTTTTGTTAACCCTAATTTTGATGATTTGGACCTTAATAAACTTGGATTAAAGTTTTGGGATGTTACAAACCTTCCCCCCCTAAACAAAATCTCGTCCCGAGATTTATAAAAGAAAACTAGGAACTAAAGAGATCTGGGAACTCTGTCCTAATGTAATCTTCTCGCTCCCAGGTGGCTTCCTCCTCGATATGGTTGCTCCATTGAATCTTGAGAAACTTGATACTCCTGGTCCTAGTGGTTCTGTAAGCTTCTTCCAAGATACGGATGGGCACTTTGTGATACATCAGGTCATTGTTGATCTCCACAGCTCTGTGATCGATGTTCTTAAAAACTTCAGTCTTCTCCGGCACTTCCAGACATTTGCGAAGTAACGAGATATGGAACACATTGTGGATGACTGAAATTTCTTCAGGTAGTTCCAGTTGATATGATACTCCTCCTCGGCGATTCAGAATCTTGAATGGTCCGATTCTGGGGGCTAACTTTCCTTTCAGACTAAAGCGTTGTGTTCCCTTCAATGGCGAAACCTTGAGATATACAAAATCTCCGACATTCAAAGTCGTGTCTCTCCTTCTTTTGTCAGCATAAATCTTTTGTCTGGATTGGGCGGTCTTGAGGTGCTCACGGACTTTGTGAACTTTCTCTTCGGCTTCTCGGAGAATGTCGGGTCCAAAAATCCGACTCTCTCCTACTTGAGACCAATTCAAAGGGGTGCGACACTTCCTTCCGTATAGGAACTCAAATGGTGCCATTTGCAAACTAGCTTGATAACTGTTGTTATATGAGAATTCTGCGAAAGGCATGCACTCTTCCCATTTTGATCCGTACTTCAAAACACAAGCTCTTAACATATCCTCTAGGATCTGGTTGACTCTCTCAGTATGTCCATCAGTTTGCGGGTGATAAGCGGTGCTAAAGTTCAACTTGGTTCCCAGTCCTTCCTGGACTTTCTGCCAAAATCTCAAGGTAAACTGGGTTCCTCGATCTGATACTATGGTCTTGGGGGTTCCATGTAGACTAACAATCCTAGCAATATACAGCTCTACTAGCTTCGAACTCTGGTAGGTGGTCTTGACTGGTATGAAGTGATCTACCTTGGATAGTCTATCAACTATGACCCAGATTGAGTCATTTCCCCTACTAGAAGTAGGCAAACTGGTGATAAAGTCCATTCTGACGGAATCCCATTTCCATTCCGGAATCTGTAATGGTTGCAATAGTCCTGCGGGTCTCTGATGCTCTGCTTTGACTCTTTGACAGATGTCACACTTGGCGATGTAGATTCTGATTTATCTCTTCATCTTGTGCCACCAAAATTGCTCTTTCAAATCTTGATACATCTTCGTTCCTCCGGGGTGGATAGAATAAAGAGTATCATGAGCTTCCTGCATGATAACTTGCTTCAGCTCCGAATCTGTTGGCACACAGATACGTCCTTTGTACCACAGAACTCCTTCTTCGTCTTCAGGGAATCCAGGTACCTTTCTTGTACCAATACGACATTTGATTCCGTCGATACTTTCATTTCCTTTCTAGGCTCCCTTGATTTGGCTAATCAAAGTGGGTTGAATTTCAATGCTAGCTAAGAATCCTTTGCTAACCAACTCAGTTCTAAACTACTCCAACTCCTCATACAGACTTGGCTGCTTCTCTTTAATCATGGTGTTTAGCCTACACGGCAATCTGCTAAGAGCATCCGCTACCACGTTGGCTTTGCCGGTGTGATAGTGAATTTCAAGGTCATAATCCTTGATTAACTCTATCCATCTCATTTGCCTCATATTCAGCTCCGTCTGAGTAAAAATATACTTCAAGCTCTTGTGATCTGAGTAAATCTCACATCGATTACCCATCAGATAATGACGCCATGTCTTCAATGCCAAAACTACGGCTGCTAGTTCAAGATCATGAGTAGGATAGTTCTGCTCATGCTGCTTCAGTTGCCGAGACAAGTAGGCGATGACTTTGCCTTCTTGCATTAATACACAGCCGATACCAATCTTGGATGCATCACAATACACATCAAACAGTTTCTTGATGTCTGGCATGATCAATATTGGGGATGATATCAATCTCTTCTTCAGCTCTTGAAAACAGGCTTCACATTTGTCAGTCCATTCAAACTTCTTGTCCTTCTTTAGCAATTGGGTCATGGGTCTGGTGATTCTCGAGAATCCTTCTATGAACTTGCGGTAATATCCCGCTAATTCGAGAAATGCACGGACTTGGGTTTGAGTTGTTGGGGCTTCCCATTCTTCGACATCTTTGATCTTGGCGGGATCAACAGAGACTCCTCCGGCAGACACAATATGTCCTAGGAATCCTACTTCTTTCAGCCAAAACTCGCACTTGCTGAACTTGGCATATAACCGATGTTCTCTCAGGGTTTCTAGGATGATTCTCAGATGTTGCTCATGCTCTTCTTATGACTTGGAGTAGATAAGGATATCGTCGATAAACACAACTACAAACTTATCTAGGAAATTCAAAAAGATCTTATTCATGAGATTCATGAAATAAGCAGGGGCATTGGTTAATCCAAAAGACATAACCGTATACTCGTATAAACCATAGCGAGTAGTAAAGGCGGTCTTTGGAATATCCGTTGCACGAATCTTAAGTTGCTGATAACCATTTCTAAGATTAATCTTTGAGAATACAGGTGCTCCGGTCAACTGATCAAATAGATCCTCTATCTTTGGCAAGGGGTACTTGTTCTTGATGGTGACGTCATTCAGTTTCCTGTAATCTATGCACAAACGGTTGCCTCCATCTTTCTTGTCGATGAATAACACTCGTGATCTCCATGGCGATGCTCTTGGTTGAATCAAGCTTGTTGCTAACATGGCATCCAACTGCTTCTTCAGTTCCACTAACTCTGAGGGGTTCATGCTATAGGGTCTCTGAGCTATGGGTCTGGTTCCGGGTATTAGTTCGATAATGAACTCAATAGCCCTATCCGGGGCATACCTGGCAATTCACCTGGGAATACGTCGGGGTATTCACAGACTACTCTGACCTGGTCTATGGTGGGTAAGGCTAGACTCTTGTTGCACTTGAATTGACGAGGTAAGGTTTCAGAGATATGCTCTATTGTGACTCTAGAGCTACTGGTCATGGTGATGGCTTTCTTAGCACAGTCTATCAATCCTTTATGCCTTGACATCCAGTCCATACCTAGTACTACTTCGAATCCTTTGGTTCCGAGTACAATTAGGTTGGCATAAAAATCTATCCCATGTATTGTGATAGGCAGAGCTTTGCAAATTTTTCTAGCTTTTGTAGTTGAACCGGGGATTTGAACTATCATGACATGCTTCAAGTTGGTTGGGTGAATCTTACTAGTGCATGCAAATCTTCGGTGACAAATGAATGCGATGCTCCCGATTCAAACAATACCCTTGCTAAAACTGAGTTGATAGAAAACATACCCAGCACTACATCTGGCGCTTCCTGGGCTTCTTCGACGTTCATGTGGAAGAGACGGCCGTTGCGGTTGTGAGGGTTCCCTCGGGCAAATCTTCTCCCTGGTTGAACACGACGCTGCTGTTGAGCTGGGGCATTCACATTGGCAGTGGCGGCAGTCTTCTTGGGACACTCATTGGAATAGTGACCATTCACTCCACACTCGAAACAAGTGATCTGGGACTTGTATTTTGCTGCGATGGGCACAACACATTGCTGCCAGTTCTGGGTGAAGTGTTGTTGTTGTTGTTGTTGTTGTTGCTCTTGGGAGGGGCACGGTTGAAATTGTTGGCATTGCCGGAGTTGTGATTGTTTCCTCTGGACTGCACATTGCCTCCGCTACGGTTGGGGTAGCTTGGGCGAGACATTGGGGGTCGATTGTTCCTTGCTGCATATCCTGGTGAGGGGTTGGGACGGTACTTCTGGTGACTACTGGATCTAAATTGCTGCATCATAGGACGTTTGCGGTTGTCGTTTGCTTGGTTAATCTTCCCTTCCATCTGAATGGCAGAGTCGACTAGCTCTTCGTCATCCTTGAAGCGGATGTTGACGAGGATAGTCTGCATCTCATCATGCAGTCCGTTCAAGAATCTCTCCTTCTTCTTGACTTCTGTGTTGATCTCATCAGGGGCGTACCTTGCAAGCGACAAGAATCTGTCATGGTATTCCACCACAGTAATTCTGCCTTGCTTCATGTCGCAGAACTCATCCCTCAGTCTGGTGACTAGACCTTGCGACACGTGGGTGCGGCTGAACTTTGTTTTGAAGGCTTCCCATGTCATCACTTGACCATGGTTCATGTTACGCATACTAGTCCACAAAGCGCTTGCATCTCCCACCAGGTAGTGGGTGGCGAAGAGAACTTTCTCGTTGTCATCAACTCCTGCTACTTCTAAGTTGTTTTCCATTATCTGTAACCAGTCATTAGCATCTAGTGGGTTTTCAGCCTGGTTAAAGATTGGGGGATTGGTATTCTAAAAGTTTTTGAGTTTGGCTCCATGGTGATCCTGATTTCCATTCCCTTGGTTGTTTTGGGCCATCTGAGCTATCTGCTGCAATGTTGCTAAGTTGGCCTGGCGCTCTGCCATGCCTGCTTCACGGTCTGCAACTAACATATGCATAATCTGCAGCATTGGGTCTTGCGATGAGCTGCTCCATCCTTGGTTTCCACGAGTCATCTGAAGATTGAGGTAGATACAGGGGTAAGAGAGAAAGTTCTAAGATTCATGGTTTTGGTTTCAAAGATAAAACTTTGAGTTTGACTCAGGTTTTTGTAACTAACTTCATTTGATTCACTCAAGCATCACACGGTATAAACACACACCACAACAACAAAGGAAAACAGATGGTTTTAAGAACCATTCTACAAGCTGCGATACAATGAGACCAATACATCTCATGCTACGACAGTGCTCTAGTGCATCTACTCATCATCGATGAAGTTGGAGTCCTCATCGTCAGTGTAGAAGTCCACGACTTCCTCCTCCAGAAAGTTGTCATCATTGCTGAGGTAAGAATCCATATCTCCCTGGATGTGTTCACCTTCCTCTTCTTCCTCCTTTGCTGCAAGTTGAGCTTCCTGCTCCTTGACGGTCTTCTCGAGGTCGGCCACCTTCTTGTGAAGACAGGCGATGGTGCGATCCTTCTTCTCGCGCTGGAGGCGAAGAGACTGATGATCCTTGACAAGTAGTGAGAAAGTCTGGGCCTTCTGGGCTGCGATGGCACAGTTGTGGTTGGCAAACTCCCTAGAATTTTCCAACTCCTTCTGACAATCGTACAATAGGAAGTCGAGGTTCTCCACTTGGCGCTTCAGTTCTGGATGACCTAGCATCTCCATCAGCATTCCCATGAACTCACGTCTTGCATAGTGAGCAAAACGGGTTCCTTGGATTTGGTTGACGCTGAGGGCACATAAACGTGCGAGAGCTTCATGCATTGCCCTGGCTAATCCATCTAGCCAGTTCTAGTCCCTCACGGAGAACTGGATTCTCCCAAACGTTGGTGCTTCGATGCTTCCTCGAAGATCAGCAGTGACTAACCACTACAAATCTCCTCCTGGGGGTCCTGGAAGTTGAGCTCCAAGAAACTCCAGATGTGGGTGTCCTAGTAAGTCCGACAGTGAATCCAGATCCCTCTCGAAGCTAAGTTGACCTCCGTTTCCCAACTGATAGAACTTGCAGAACTAAGTCTCCATCTATAAGAATTCAGGATGAGGAAATTAGTGAAGTGATCAAGTGTGTCAAATTTTAAATTGTAATGTAAGAATTTGAGGAACATGAATTTTTGAGAAAGAGTGACTTCCCAAGGATAAGAGAGGAGTTAGTTTTTCATAAATACTCACTTTGGGTTTTGCAATTAAGTTTTTGTTCGGACGTCCATTCTAACTAGGGTCTCCTATGGTTAGGATGGCTCTGATACCAACTTGTCAACAACCGGGTTTTTAATCCTAGATGCCTATTATGCCATACCTCGCAATCCCAAGATTACCATTTTTGCGAGACATAACAGATTGGATATCACAGTACCTCATCCATTACAAACCATACATAAGGTCTTACACAAATAAGGATCTCATGATCCAGTCTTAGTACAACAAGCAGCGAAATAACGAAATGGCTAGAAAAAGGGCGCCCTCATGGGAGTACGCTCCGCGTCGCTGCTGCTGCCTACACACGGCGGGCACGGAGTATCTCATGTGCTGTACCAGCCTTCTCCCGTGCGACACGTGGTGGATGCGGACAGGGTCGCGGGTCATTTTTCCTTTTCTTTTTGTAGATTTGAACATAAAAACTGCGATATCTATCAAACGGAGAGTCCAAATCGATATCCGTTTTCACAGCCTTGATAGTCACGTCCAGATCTTCAAAACTAGATCCATTGTTGATATGTTTCGACGAACTTTTTTCTCGTACTGCCTTTGGTGCGTAGGTTCCACTTCCTTTTGGTCTAGTACATGGTGCCTTCGGTTGCAATGCACTGTGCGGTGTCCAGGCAGTGTACTACGCACTGTCCAAGCAGTGCACCGTCCATGCACTGCCTGGTTGTTATGTGTTGCACTGCCTAGTTCGCAGTGCACTGCGCTGTGTCAGGCCAGTGTACTACGCACTTTCCAGGCAGTGCACCGTCCATGCACTGCCTTGTTGTTCTGTGTTGCACTGTCATAGTTCGCAATGCACTGCGCGGTGTCCAGGCAGTGTACTACGCCCTGTCCAGGTAGTGCACCGTCCATGCACTGCCTGGTTGTTCTGTGTTGCACTGCCTTAGTTCGCAGTGCACTGCGCGGTGTCCAGGCAGTGTACTACGCACTTTCCAGGCAATGCACCGTCCATGCACTGCCTTGTTGTTCTGGGTTGCACTGCCTTAGTTCGCAGTGCACTGCGCGGTGTTCAGGCAGTTTATTACGCACTGTCCAGGCAGTGCACCGTCCATGCACTGCCTTGTTGTTCTGTGTTGCACTGCCTTAGTTCACAATGCACTGCGCGGTGTCCAGGCAGTGTACTACCTCGTTGTACTGCCTTGCACTGCCTTCGGTCGTAGTTAACTGCACGATGTTCAGGCAGTGCACAGTCCATTCACTGCCTTGTTGTACTGCGTTGCAGTGCCTAAGGTCGCAGTGCACTACGCGATGTTATGGAAGTGCATGGTGTACTGCGTTGCACTACTCGTGCACTGCCTTATTGCACTGCGTGGAACTTCCTTTCATCGCGTGCACTGCATGAGCAGTTAGCCAAGTGTCGGGTTTCCGTGTGGCCGGAAGCGCTGCCGTGTGGCCGGAAATACACGCGCTGTCGGCAGGCCGGAAATACGCATGGGTGATTCCAGACGCCATGTGTCAGGCTGCCGTGTGTCTAAAACGCGCGCTTCCTGAAGAGCCCGCTCCCGCTAGTCGTTCTCGCAGAATAAAATAATAAGCGTAGCGGTGGGGTCCATCTTTAGGGGCACAGGCAATGCTAACGAAGGCAGATAGTCCTAGTTATCATAGCCGTCCCGCTGGACATCATCTTGATAGTCTCCTTCATAGTCTGGCCATGAGAATAGCCAGGGACATAAGCCATGAGTACTCTTTAAGTACTCCTAAACTACCACTAACAAGTAGTATAGTTCTAATGTAAAGTGCTAACTGTAAGTTTAACTAAAAAGTTAAGTTTGAAACCTAAGCTGAGTTCAGAAGCAAAGAAAGATAAAATAAAATTCTAGAATCACTTAAGTTGGGAAGCTAGTGTCATTGTCACAACCCTGTTGTGGTCAAGTCAAGTTCATCATTCATTTCATAAGTCATTTTGAAAACATCTGACAATGAAACAGTATGGCCACTCCAACTCTCCATAACTGCGAACGCGGCTATTCGAATAGTTTGACACTCTGCAGAGGTGGTACACTTTCACCACAAGATTCGATACATCTGTTAGGGATAACCCTGAATCATCATACTTAGTATGCAGATAATGAAACATAACCTTTCCTTTACACACCCTAGTATAAGCACCTCTCCTATGAGTATGGCCTCCCAACCATGACCATCTGTCATCTTGGGCACTTCATAGGTGGACAACATTGAGAGGTAGCCTTAGCTCAAACCTCTCCCACGAGGGTACTAATACTAATGCATTAAAACTTCCGGCTAAGCCTTACCCAATTCAGGTAGTGTGGTTGTACGGTAAATTTGGAATGGTATCTCATCCGAATCCAACCATCCGTTTTGTAAGAGGGTTAAGGCTCATGCCTCAACATTTTCATCATAATAAACCATTTTTGTTTCTTATTATGGACTCTACAACATTGCACTAGCTGTTAACGTAATCCCTTTTAATTTTTATTTGGAAATCCAAAATGAACTAGCCCTAGCTAAATTAGAGGATACTGATATGACTATAATGCTTGCGGATAAGACACTCAGAGTTCCTATGGGAATAGTTAGAGATGTCCCAATATGTATTGGACCATATAAGTGCCCCATTGATTTTATACTTGTTGATATGCCTACTGATGTTTATTGTCCAATTATTTTTGGAAGAACTTTCTTCAACACCGCAAGAGCAAACATTGATTGCAATAGACAAACTGTATCTCTCAAATTAGGTGAGGAGAAAATGCACTTTAAGTTTTCTAAATTTGACCACAAGCAGACAATTGAAGATTTGGATGATTATGAGTATGGATAAGAAGAGGAAGGTAATATAATTAGTTTTGCCTCAGTAGTTATTGAGACTCCTGGTGATGATTTAGCAAGGAGTTTAGTCGATAGTATTAATATTCCCCAATACATAGAAAAACATGGAAATGGATTATTTTTCTTGACTCCACACCTAAGGTGGAACCTAGGATGAATCAAAAGTATGAAGAACATATAAGAAAAGGGGACGAGGCACCTACACCTCCTACTCTCAAAATATCACCCAAGGAATTAAAATACAGATTTCTTGATGGAACTAATAATTCCCCGTTATTATAAGATCTAACCTTGAAGAAAAGGAGGAGGAAAACTTAATGATGGTTCTACGAATTAATCGGAATGCTCTTGGGTATTTGATGAGTGACTTGAAAGGGATTAGTCCCTTGATAGCCACCCATAGAATATTTATGGAAGAAGGAGCCCAGCCGGTTGCAGATTTTTAGAGGCGACTTAAACCCCACATGAAAGAAGAGGTAAGGAAGGAAGTAATATGTTTATTAGATGAAGGAATTATCTTTCATGTGGAGGAAAGTGATTGGGTAATTCATGCTCATCGTGTTCGTAATAAAGGAGGATTTACTGTTGTTCAAAATGAACACAATGAGATGGTACCTACTAGAACCGTTGTTGGCCACGGGATGTGTATTAACTATATGAAACTTAACAAGGAAACTGGAAAGGATCATTATCCTTGACACTTTATTAACCAAACTTTATAAAGGCTAACTATGCATTCTTATTTTTTCTACCTAGACAGTTATTCAGGTTTTTCTCAAATTGTTGTTCACCCTGATGACCAACTAAAAATAACCATTATTTTTCCTTTTGGTTTATATGCTTATCACCATATGCCTTTTGGCCTTTGCAATGCCCCTTCCATCTTTACAATGCATTGCAAAGACCAACTAAAAAAATAATATTGCTATATTTGTTGATTATGTTGAAAGTATTATGGAAGTATTCATGGATGATTTTTCTGCTTATGGAACTTCATTTAATAATTGTCTTCATAACCTTGATAAAGTTTTGCAGAGATGTGAAGAAACTAACCTAGTCTTGAATTGGGAAAATGTCATTTTATGGTTCAAGAAGGTATAGTGCTTGGTCACAAAATCTTAGTTAAGGGTTTAGAAGTTTATGAAGCAAAGATCGAAGCAACATAACAAATCCCCCACCTCGAGATGTAAAAAGTATCGGGAGTTTCTTACGCCATGCTGGGTTTTATAGAAGGTTCATTAAGAACTAAAAAACTGCTAGACCAATAGCCAACCTTCTAAAAAAGGATGTTGCTTTTAATTTTGATGAAAATTGTCTCACTGCTTTCAACATATTAAAAAAAGCCCTTTTGGAAGCTTGATGGCTCAGTGTTGATGTAGAGCTCGTTGGGAACCCCAAGGGGAAGGTATGATGAGCACAACAGCAAGTTTCCCTCAGTTATGAAACCAAGGTTTAATCGAACCAGTAGGAGCAAGGAAACACCCCAAAGGTGTTGCTAGCTGAGCCTTGGCAGGGCGCACTACCGGTGCTAGTAGCAACGTGGAGACCTGCACAACACAACCACAGAATGCTGTCCCCAACTTGCGATGAGGTTGTCAATCTCACCGTGTTTTGCTGAAAACAAAGGATTAAACGTATCGAATGGAAGGAAGTAAAAGTTTGCAGAAAGTAAACACAAAGCAGTAAACAGTTTATAGATTGTATGTAAAAAAAGGACCGGGATCCATAGTTCACTAGAGGTGGCTCTCCTTAAGATAGATAACATGCTGGGTGAACAAATTACAGCGGGGCAATTGACCAACACCGAGAAAGCAATACATGCGTATACTAATCATCTTGACTCCTTTGGAACTTGATTGGGCATTACAACATTATACATAGACCGCCATCCAACTGCATCTATGACTAATAATCCACCTTCAGGTTATCATCCGAACCCCCTCCAGTATTAAGTTGCAAGCAACTGATTATTTCTTTACGAATTGCGTGTAATGTAGACAATACGATTGGTCTATGAACAAAGGATTGTTGTTTTCTCCCTAGTAGCAACATCACATCTAGTACCTTAGAGATTTCTATCACTTCCCCAGATTACCAGAGGCATGAACCCACTATCGAGCATAAATACTAACTCTTGGAGTTGCTAGCATCTACTTGGCCAAGATAGCTACTAACAACGGAAAGCATGAAAGATCACAAATAAGAAAGACATGATAGAATCAATAATCAATCTAAAAAAGCATCTCAATATCCATCGGATCCCCGCAAACACAACATGAAGAATTACAAATGGATGATCTTGATCATGAACGGAGCTCACAAGATCTAGACATGAAAGCACAAAGGAGGAGAACCAGCCATCTAGCTACTACATGGATCCGTAGTCTAAGGATGAACTACTCACGCATCACACCGGAGGCTTGCATGGTGATGAAGAAGGCCTCCAGGGTGAATTCCCCTCTTCGGCAGGGTGCCGGGAAGAGCTTCAGATCCCTCCCGATCTAGGGATGGAGATGACGGCGGTGTAGGGGTTCCGCGCATGAAAACAATAAAATTTTACCCTACGCCCCTGAACCCCTGAAGCTCCCAGGACCTATCGACTAGTAATACAGTAACGGGAGGGGCTTTTCACAAACTTACCCTTGAAGACCAAAAAGCGTTGTCAACGCTCAGGAGAGCGTGGTTGATGTAGACGAGCCAAAGCCGACCTCAAGGTCATGATGAAGTCCTTGCGCTCCTTCTGGCTCCAACGACTTGAGTGCCTCAAGAGCGACACCTCTCAGGGATTTACACACGTCCGGTGCCTGACGATGACTCCCGCTTCCCCGATCCAGCAGCAGTTGCGGAAGTAGAGCTCCCGGATCCGAATCCCGCAGCGCGACGGCGCTCCGCGGTGAAGACGTCTCTCGCTCGCGCAGTCCAGACTTGGGACCACGGTCACGAGAGAGAGAAGGGGAGAGAGAAAATATCAATTGGAGGTCCTCCCAAAAGTGGGGAGACCTTTATTGATTACTAGTGTATTTTTCTAGGCCAAATACCCCACTATATATAGGGGGAGGGGAGGTACTACCTCCCTCAAAGTCCCGGGGTGGGACTAAAGGAGAGGAGGGGGTGGGGAGGCCGCCGGCCAGCCCCTAGTGGGCCCCGCGGGGGTCTAGGCCCAGCCGGCCAGCCCCCTTGGCCCCTCTCCCTCTCTCCTTTCTCTAATGGGCCCTCTCCCTCCGGAAATTGGCCCATTAAGCCTTTTTGACCTTTAATTGATTTTCTCTTTATTAAATAAATATGAATAAATGATTAAGTCTATATTTAACATTAATTCACATATATTTAAACTCCGTGGCCATGCTCTCCTGAGGTGGAACACCTTCCACCTCCACTCCGAACAACCTCTGGACTTACCGAAACCTTTCCGGTTTTCTCCTTTCTTTTCTTTGGCGATTCTACTGATGCCATTAACACTCTCTAAGCATCATCAAAACCTTAAGCGTGATAACCCACGGTTCGGGAACACTCCAGACATGGTCGGGACACTCCCGCACCAATGATCGACAGAGGGACCTGGATGGCCATGTGACCCCTGTGCGTTCTACGAAGATCTTTCGTCGTTTGAACCGGGACATTCGTGTCTTATTACCTTTGTCACTCGATACCTATATTGACCGAGATCTAATCAATGACATCACCATGTCTTGTTCAATCTCGTTACTGAACAATGCTACTTGACCTATTCTGACAAGTGATATTCCCGTGATCCAATCACACGAGCGTAGCTATTGGATATAACTTCTTCGAGTGGGCCCTTGAGTATCTTCCCGTCACATGGACCGACAAATCCCGCTCTTGACATATATTGCCTCTACGGTTTCCTCCGAATACCTGAACACACCTTTATAACCACCGTTTTACCCGATGGCGTTTGATGCTATCTAAGCACTCTCGGGAGACAGTGATTAATATAGCCTCACGGTCTAAGGGATAGTCTACGAGGGTCTTATTCTAATCATCGTAACTTGAACTTTGTGACATGATAGAATCACGATGTTTAGGTTGGGTATTGGTTCATCATCTCATTCCCAGAATGAGATGACCTCATTTCCAATTAGCATAAATGCCACATGATCAGGAAACTTGATCATTTGTTGATCAATGAACCAGTGACTAGAGTTTCACTAGGAACCCCTGGTTTGTTTGTATATCACACGTGTATTGATGTTTCCACTCAATACAGTTATATCATGATATAAAACTTAATCATAAACTATATGAAATATGATAATAGTCCTTACTACTTTTTGTCTCTAATGCATATTTACAACAGTCTCCCACTTGCACTAGAGTACAAATACACTAGCTGCATTTGTTCTCAATCATTGGCACCACATAACCGGTCTTCCACTTGCACTAGGTTGAGCATTGGTTCTGTAATTTACAGTCCCAGATCCTTTGTAACTTAATAATGTCTCCTTGATTGACATTAATACTTTATCATCACATGATAGCATCTGTGTGTATGCATCGTCGCTATGGCAGCAGAACGAGGCCTGATTCCAGGAGCCTACAGTGACTTTAGATCAACCTCGTGGGCGTTCTCATGGGCAGTGTGCCCTAGGACACATCATTCTATGTTAAAAGCGAATTAGTCCCACCATAACATTATACAACACTTTAGATGGTAGCCTTATCTATTATTATAAATGTATTCATCGAAACACTAGTGCACTCTATGCAACCTTTGATGTTTTTGGTTCACCTTGCTTCCTACTTGACTTTAATTTGTATCTACAGGAGTTTCCAACATATTCCCTTATAACATAACTCTTTATGCTTTAAGATATGTCATCCTTTATGGATTTGGAAAACATGTCTATAGTTCTCTATTAGACACTACGGACAAACTTAACTCAACGTTTCATGAAACGTAATCACTTTTAAACGTTCTTTATTGGATCACATATTATGCTAAGTTATCATCATGGTTTACTAAGATAGAACCTATGTCTTTAACATAGTGGATGATGATCATCCTTTTCTTTCTTTCAACCATTGATGTTAAACTTAATACTATTCCTAATTTGAGTTATTAAGGACTAGTTCCTTAATTAACTTCCCCCTTTCAGAATCCCTTAAGGAATACTACATAATATCATAATACACATATTATTAACTTCTACATCTTATAAATCATTATTTATAAGTACTTGCGCTTTCATTCTTAACACCCTTAAGAATCACTCCTATAAGCTCCCACTCAAAATATGTTCCTACATATTTGAATTTGAGTCTTATATTGCTCCCACTTAAAATATGTCAATCACATATTGTTTCAGGAAGACTTTCATAGCTCCCACTCAATTTTATGCAAATTGCATATCCACTCACTATTTTGAATAACTTCAAAATCTTTTGATCAAATATTAAACTTGGATATTTACTATGATATACTAGTACTTTACTAGTTTTAAATCCACTAGACATTTAGCACACATGAATCAAATTCATTTGAATTTATCCAATACTTGACAAATTGTGCTTTTGTCATTCACCCCCTTTTCCACTATGGCTTGGCAGTCATTTGGGAAACTTCCAAGTAACTCCTTTTACTTGTGAGATTTAGCAACAGATTGCTTTCTAATAATCAAGTATGCTTCTAGGATTTCTTGCACACAATAATCAAAATCATTGATTCTTTCCTTCCATGCAGAGAATCGTTTAGGACTATTTTCCATTGCGCTTCTCAACACTCGGATGTAGGGTTTTGGATCCTCCTCGTGTTTTACACTATCTTCCATTTCCTCCATAATTGAGAAATATCACTAGAAGTGAGCTTTCTCAAGAATGTACCAACATCCAAGCAATATGAATCTTGCTTTCCTTTTGGTCTCAGCTATGGATTTTGTATTCAGAGTTTCCAATGAACACACTACAAGGACTTATTTGCTATTGTTTTGGTTATATCGAATAACCCCAAAACTTTCACGAATTCAAATGGTTCACTACATTCTAATTGAGTGCTAACTATTTCTAAGCTAATGGTCTCTACATCTACACTACAACAATTTATTTGGTGCCTTCTATTTAACCCCTTTGATATCTAATATCACATTGTGATGCTCTGTATTCTGACGTTTCAGAACGCTTTGCATTTCACAATTTATTTTATGCCATTCTTATAAAGTTGAATTTCATTACTATTGATCAAATCATAGTAATTGGGTTCTCTTTTATATTTATACCCATTGTTGACGAAACACCTTGATCAAATCAAATAGTTTCATATTCATGTTTCCTTTGGTAAACTACTTTACACATTTAAACAATCATATAATGATAATTACCATTTTGTTAAAACACAGTACATCGGATATGTATTTACTTTTAACAATTCATTAAACACTTTGTATTCAAGTAATACACGTTGTTCAAGTTATTTTGCCGAACTTAGGCATGATTTATATGTGACAAGAAATCGAATGACTTTCACATATTATCACATAACTTTGAATTCAAACAATGGTTTCATTCATTTAATGAACATATCATTAAGTTGGGTATTTTAAACAAGGCATTTTAATTTTTTACAAATTTTCATGCATTATCAATTAGTTTCAAACAACAAGGATAATTCACACATAATCAAACAAGATATGAACACGAATAGAAATCATTCATAATAGTGGAACAACTGTTTGTTAAAAACTCATATGAATAACCGTCTCACGAAGTGTGAGACACACTAAAGAAGTTCACAATCTCTTGATTACAATAATCATCCTAAACACAAACTAAATGATAAATGTCGAGGGAGAGTGTCGTTGGCCATCATCATCATGCTCGCCATCAACACGCAACATCACCTCCTCTCCAGCAAGCACCTCTCATGCAGAAGGACATGTTTTCAGTAAAACATACCAAATATCAGATATACTTAACACTGCAATGTGTTTGCAAGATTATAACATTTATAAAACTGTATATCAAATATATACCTTGGTCATCGATGACCTCTCCAGCGATTGGTTCAACCTTTACGTTCTGAAAACGTAATATGAACTCATGGAAATCCAATGCTTCTGTATCACCACTCATGATGCTACTCCGGACATGGCCTTTGTAGCTGGGAGGCAACGACCGAAGCAGTACGTCTACCGCAAATGGATCAGCCATCCTGTAATCCACGAAGTGAACCAGTCTCGTGTGTGCATCAAGCATGCGCTCCAAGTGCCTCTTCAGACATGTATGCTTTTCCATCTGTATGGAAAGGAACTCTCCAAGAAACTCATGCTTCCACATGCGCACATGGCCTATGAACTCTGCTCTCAGCTGATCCACCATCGAATATGGGTCAAGATCACCCATGAGAGGATGTATTTCATCCACCATCCCGTAACGCATTATTATCTGAATGTAGGTGGACATCTCTTGACGATAGTAGCGGTCTGCCAGCTCTTGTGGGGTATCATAGTAGTCTGGCTCAGTCAAATCCATCGTGTGGCGTATGTAGTCTACCACATGATTCCTAGTAAGGAGATCATCCAGGCGCACAAGCCAACTAGGGAAGTTGGATCCATCAAGTCTAAGTTTTTCACCCTTTACCCAATCCTCAATCTCAAAGTAAGCTTCACGGTGAGCCATCTACATTTATAATTGCAAAAGGAATTTAGACTAAGTTTATAATTAAATGATTTAATAATAACTCCACTCAGAAACACCTATCCCCAGTGAGGGTTCCTAGTGATAACATGACCCCTATCAGCCACATCTCCCCCGATCGTCGCGACCATCAATGTGGGTTCAAGGGTGGACGCTAAACGTCGGTCACATCATTTATGCGACTCGTGCTCAATCTTTCGATCATCCGTGTTCCGAGGCCATGCTTCTCTAGCGTGCCAGGCTCGCCAACTCAACCTTAGTGTATTCACTGTGCAACATGGCTTACACACACTGTATGCGAACGTAGATATGTATGACACCCAGGCCTGTAACCCTGGATCGCCTCATACCGAAGAACTTTCTTGGTGGTGCAAACTAAGGGGGAACACAATCGTTGGTAATCTTAACTGGGATCATCTTATTAGGCTACCGTCAAGTATCTAATACTAGCACACAATAAGACATACAAACAATAACATTGAATGTAAATGCTATGTGATATGGTCCTTCATGTCGTGATCTCCATCCACCGTCACCGGGTTCCGGTGCCAAGGTACCAGGGTACCGGTGTCTTTCCGGCGTGGTAGTTCGTCACCTCCGTGACTATCTACTACTATGTAACAAAAGGTAATCATTTTACCTTTGCCACAACCATATCACAAAGCAACGCCCCCCCTACAAAACAAAGTTAGACGCCTCTACTTTATCTTTGCATGTTTTACGTGGCTGACTGGGCTTTCGCACAAGAACCGTTCTTACCTACGAACTTTCAGCACAACGCTGATCAAGTAGTTGTCTCTACTACACCCCTTTAGGGGCCCTCCGTTGCAAATGGTATACCAACTAATACGAGAGAGACAGACACCTCCTAAGACACTTTATACGGTACAAGCCGTATGTCAAGCGTGGACCAGTCTCGCGAATGAACGCGTAAAGTCGGTTGGGGGCCACTTCATCAAGCATTACTGTGGTATGCACAAGTACACGTGGGAGGGTAACAACTAAAAGATCAACACCCACACGCTACATCTCGTGTGTTCTACCTGTACTAGCATTACTACGCATAGATCTAGCTATGATACCATTGTAGGGGTTTCACGCATGAAAACAATAAATTTTTACCCTACTCCCCTGAACCCCTGAAGCTGCCAGGACCTATCTATTAGTAATACAGTAATGGGAGGGGATTTTCGCAAACTTACCCTTGAAGACCGAAAAGCGTTGTCAACGCTCAGGAGAGCATGGTTGATGTAGACGAGCCGAAGTCGACCTCAAGGTCGTGATGAAGTCCTTGCGCTCCTTCTGGCTCCAACGACTTGAGTGCCTCAAGTGCAACACCTCGCGGGGAGTTACACACATCCGGTGCCTAAAGATGACTCCTGCTTCCCCGATCCAGCAGCAGTTGCGGAAGTAGAGCTCCCGGATCCGAATCCCGCAGCGCGACGGCGCTCCGCGGTGAAGATGTCTCTCGCTCGCGTAGTCCAGACTTGGGACCACGGTCACGAGAGAGAGAGAGGGGGAGAGAGAGAAAATATCAATTGGAGGTCCTCCCAAAAGTGGGGAGACCTTTATTGATTATTGGTGTATTTTTCTAGGCCAAATACCCCACTATATATAGGGGGAGGAGAGCTACTAGCTCCCTCAAAGTCTCGGGGTGGGACTAAAGGAGAGGAAGGGGTGGGGAGGCCGCCGGCCAGACCCTAGTGGGCCCCGCGGGGGGGGGAGGGGGGGGGCTAGGCCCAGACGGCCATCCCCCTTGGCCCCTCTCCCTCTCTCCGGAAATTGGCCCATTAAGCCTTTTTGACCTTTAATTGATTTTCTCTTTATTAAATAAATATGAATAAATGATTAAATCAATATTTAACATTCATTCACATATTATTCAACCTCCGTGGCCATGGAACACCTTCCACCTCCACTCCGGACAACCTCCGGACTTACCGAAGCCCTTCCGGTTTTCTCCCTTTTTTTCTTCAGCGATTCTACCCGATCCCATTAACCCTTAAGCGTGGTACCCCATGGTTCGGGAACACTCCAGACATGGTCGGGACACTCCCACACCAATGATCGACAGAGGGACCTGGATGGCCCTATGACCCCTGTGCGTTCCACGAATATCTTTTGTCGTTTGAACCGGGACAGTCGTGTCTTATTCCCTTTGTCACTCGATACCTCCATTGCCCGAGATCTGATCAATGACATCACCATGTCGTGTTCAATTTCGTTACTGAACAATGCTACTTGACTCGTTCCGACAAGTGATATCCCCGTGATCCAATCACATGCTACACAGCTATTGGATATAACTTCTCCGAGTGGGCCCTTGAGTATCTTCCCGTCACATGGACGGACAAATCCCACTCTTGACATATATTTCCTCTACGGTTTCATCTGAATACCCGAACACACCTTTATAACCACCATTTTACTAGATGGCGTTTGATGCTATCTAAGCACTCTCAGCAGACAGTGATTGATATAGCCTCACGGTCTAAGGAATAGTTTACGAGGGTCCTATTGTAATCATCATAACTTGAACTTCGTGACATGAGCGAATCACGATGTTTAGGTTGGGTATTGGTTCATCATCTCATTCTCATAATGAGATGACCTCATTTCCAATGGGCATAAATGCCACATGATCAGGAAACTTGATCATCTGTTGATCAATGAACCAGTGACTAGAGTTTCACTAGGAACCCCTGGATTGTTTGTATATCACACGTGTATTGATGTTTCCACTCAATACAGTTATAGCATGATATAAAACTTAATCATAAACTATATGAAATATGATAATAGTCCTTACTACTATTTGTCTCTAGGGCATATTTCCAACAGGCGGCTATAGACTCTTTCATGGATTTTTGATCGGGTACTTCGGGTTTTCGTCCCGAGGGCAATATATAGGCGGAAGGAGAGGCCGAGGGGGTTCCTGGGCTGGCCACACCACCCCCTGGCACGGGACAAGCCTGGCCGCGCAGCCAGGTGGTGTGGCCGCCCTCTGGCCCTTCTCCGTCTCGTATTCAAGCATCTGATGACTTCCGGAAAAATAGGCACTTTGGCTTTTGTCCCGTCCAATTCCGAGAATATTCATTTTCTAACTTTCCTGGAACCAAAAATAGTAGAAAACAGGCGGCTGGCACTGTGGCTCTTGTTAATAGGTTAGTCCAAGAAATCGTATGAAAAGTACCCCAAAGTGTGGACAAAACACAAGAAAGTGGATACAACCAAGCATGGATCATCAAAAATTATAGATACATTTGCAATGTATCAACATCCCTAAGCTTAACTCCTGCTCGTCCTCGAGTAGGTAAGTGATAAAAAGAATGAATAATTTTTGAGGTGACATGTACCATCAAAGACTTGATCAAAGTATTTGTAAAACATTCAAAGCTGGGATCATAGTACTTCAATCATAGCATGAAAGACAAAGTTATAGCAATAAGACAAAGAAACTATGATGCAACATGAAAAGGCACAAACAAAAGATTCATGAATAACAATGCTTTGCAAGACGTTTGTTTGTTTCACATAAAGAAAACATAGCATAATAGTATTCAGCTTGTCCCTCATAGAGTAGCAAATATAAATGCATAGGACACCTTCAAAGTTCATAAGAGTGACTAGATACAAATAGTTTAAAATAAGCAATATGAAGTTATGCATCAATCAACTAGTCTTGGGACAATGCACATAGAACTAAGAATGGCCACTATGCTCTCAAAGTAGGTGCATAAAGGTAGAAGGTGGAGACTCAATATAATGGTGGAAGAAAGGCCTTCATAGAAGGAAGTAGGGATTCAAGTCACATAAAGAGCTTCCAAAAATTATGGTACTTATAGCTTTCAGCTCTCATTGCCCCTATCATAAGCATCTTGAAGGTGATTAAGGTTAAAGTGACACAACTAAGAGGATATGCTTGACAAGTTATAAACTGAAATCTCATGCCCCTTACTTACGAAGACCGAACCTCATGCTACTCAACTTTAGTCACAAGTAAGCTCTTGTCCTTGTAAGTAGATACGTATCATAAAGAACTGCCAATGGGGTACCCCTTACACATGATATAGGAGCTATCCCATAATCAAAATGACATGGCAAGCAAACAATGAGCATCTCATCGATCTTTTTATTTGCTATTTGCATAGGTTTTTATTGAGGATGCTTCATAGAGTGCTCATTATGGTGATGCTGCAAGTTTCCACCATTATTAGGCATGGCTTAGTCTAGCGGCCCAGGTGTTTCTCTAACACACATACAAACTCCATGATCTTACAAGTCCCACTTTTATTTCACACCGTCGGGATCCATAAGCAAAAGAACATGATATCAACGGGGTACAAAGTACAAGTGCAATGTTGAAAGCGTTCCCCATGATGCATGGTTCTGCTAATTTCAACTTATAAAGCGCAAGCATATACGCAACAAAGAAGGACCCAATCGTTCAAGTTTTTTAAATGCAGAAAGTAAAGTGTGCCATCAAGTTCGTGAGAGATTTAATCACTAGTTTTCTCATAACAAGTTTAATTTGGAAGGTAAACAAAAGCATAAGATAGTAGGTAGGTATGGTGGACTCTTTGGAATAACTTGGTTGCATGAGTGGAACTCATACTTTGTTGTGGAGGCTAGAAAAAGACTGGGAGCAACAAACTAAGAGAGCAATAATGGCCATAATCATGCAGAGCGACAAAACATCATTGATCAAAGCATAAAGTGATACTACAAGTTGAAAACCAAAGGATCATAAAGGCTATGGTGACTTGAGGTAGTCATAACATGGTGTGAGCATGCGCTAGGTCAACCAAAATAAAGCATCAAAGGAGAATACCACTATACTATGCTTTAATATGCTAAAACAACGCATGATTCATCCAAGGCACATTAAGAAATCTCAATTGTTTATAACAAGTCATGCTACAACAAATAATACTAAGCATAAAGCCAAAACAATATCAAGCATGGCATGACAGAGCATATGCCACAGTCAAAAACAAGCTCTTTTTACCACATAAATATGAACTTTCCTACTCTTTTCCAAAACCAAACCAAACTATTTGCAAACCAATGTAAGAAAAAGGGGGTCCAACCAATTTATTTAGAGAACTAAGCAAACGAAAAACCAAAAGAAAAACGAAAAAGAAGACGCTCCAAGAACAACACAACTGTGTATGAAACAATAAAAATGAAGCGTTTGGACGAAAACCTGAGATTTTTATTGATGAAGAGGGGGATGCCTTGGGCATCCCCAAGCTTTGACGCTTGTACTTCTTGGATATTTCTTGGGGTGACACGCGTGGCATCCCCAAGCTTGAGCTTTAGTCCGTCCTTCATCTCATTACTCATTCCTCCATACACCTAAATTTTTTCCTTCATACAAAACTTCACACAATCTTTATTAGCAACATTAGTGCACTCAAGATAAATAAGTCTTAAGGTTCAGTTCTAACCCCAAATAAACTTCCATTAGAACACTATCTACTGTAGCACTTCCCTCAAAAAGCTCAATTCCCTAAAAGAACTCAAAAAGGAACCAACAAGAAGCAAATGCCGACAATGGCAGAAATCTGTCAAAACAGACCAGCAGGTAAAGACGAATTTTTTCGAAGACCTTCTGTTGCTCAAATCAAAAAATGTTGAATAACGAAAGTTAGATAACAACCTGGGCAGAAGCACAAAAATTCAAGCCTCAAAAAGACGTTCCGAGATTTTACACGAATTTTTACGGTGAAGCACATAAATCTGTTTCGGGACATCAACTTTCCCAATCATTACTTCTCTCTCATTAGAGGTTACTCTTGGCACAAAAATCAAATAAAAAGGATAAGGAGCAGTTATTACAGGGGTAATAACTTCCAAGACTCATCTAAAACTTTTGGGTTATCTCCCAATAAGTACTTTTCTTTAACGCCTTTAAGTTAGGCATAAGAAGCAGGAGAGAATCAAGTGTTCTCAAATGAAGAAGCATTAAGATTAATACCAGAAATATCTGCAACAAGGCAAGGTATATCATCCAAATAAGTTTTAGAGGATCCTATCTCAATGCTCTTAGGTTCACTATTTTCATCAAAAGGGCTTTCAGGAACAATCCAATCAAGATTCTTTTCGATGGCTTCATGTATTGCTGCTAGCTTAAAGGGTATTGGTATCTTAGGTTCCTCCCCATTAGGTTAGGTTTTGTTCATCTTTTCTCGTGTACCAACAACATCTACACATGAGCCTAGCATATTGAAACGTTCAAAGACTTTCCTAGCTTCCTTGGCAACATCATATAACTCCTTAAACAAAGTTTCTAGAATAAAATCGCTCTTTTCAGGGTCCTCAATTTGTTTAAGCTTGAGAAACATTACTTGCATTAAGGGGTTGAGGTTAACAAACCTAGCTTCTAACATGTGAATTAAAGAACTTGCAGCAATCTCATAGTTTGGGGCAAGTTCTGCAAGGGATCTATCCTCAGTATCCTCATGTTTACTAACATGATTAAATTATTCTTCAGTATTATCTTTCCCAATTATAGAGCCACTACCAATTGAAAGGTCTTTCAGGGTGAATTTGTGGATCACCATGGTGAGCTAAGGAAGAGGTGACAACGAAAGGAGACTTAATTTTTTTGTGTTTTTGAAATAAGAAACAAGCAAACAAAGCAAAAAGAAACTAAGCAAAACAAAAATAACAAAGTAAAGAGATTGGTTATGAGGGACTCGCCTTGTGAAGATGTCCTTGACTCCCGGCAACGGCGCCAGAAAAATGCTTGATGGCTCAGTGTTGATGTATAGCTCGTTGGGAACCCCAAGAGGAAGGTATGATGAGCACAGCAGCAAGTTTCCCTCAGTTATGAAACCAAGGTTTAATCGAACCAGTAGGAGCAAGGAAACACCCCAAAGGTGTTGCTAGCTGAGCCTTGGCAGGGCGCACTACCGGTGCTAGTAGCAACGTGGAAACCTGCACAACACAACCACAGAACTATGTCCCCAACTTGTGATGAGGTTGTCAATCTCACCGTGTTTTTCTAAAAACAAAGGATTAAATTTATCAAATGGAAGGAAGTAAAAGTTTGCAGAAAGTAAACACAAAGCAGTAAACAGTTTATAGATTGTATGTAAATAAAAGGACCGGGATCCATAGTTCACTAGAGGTGGCTCTCCTTAAGATAGATAACATGCTAGGTGAACAAATTACAGCGGGGCAATTGACTAACACCGAGAAAGCAATACATGCATATACTAATCATCTTGACTCCTTTGGAACTTGATTGGGCATTACAACATTATACATAGACCGCCATCCAACTGCATCTATGACTAATAATCCACCTTCAGGTTATCATCCGAACCCCCTCTA
Source organism: Avena eriantha (assembly GCA_910589775.1). Taxonomy (NCBI): domain Eukaryota; kingdom Viridiplantae; phylum Streptophyta; class Magnoliopsida; order Poales; family Poaceae; genus Avena; species Avena eriantha. The sequence continues at coordinate 394,161,119 of OU342744.1, read as the reverse complement.
GTATTAAGTTGCAAGCAACAGATTATTTCTTTACAAATTGCGTGTAATGTAAACAATACGATTGTTCTATGAACAAAGGATTGGTGTTTTCTCCCTAGTAGCAACAACACATCTAGTACCTTAAAGATTTCTGTCACTTCCCTAGATTACTAGAGGTATGAACCAACTACCGAGCAAAAATACTAATTCTTGGAGTTGCTAGCATCTACTTGGCCAAGATAGCTACTAACAACGGAAAGCATGCAAGATCACAAATATCAAAGACATGATAGAATCAATATCCATCGGATCCCCGCAAACACAACATGCAGAATTACAAATAGATGATCTTGATCATGAACGGAGCTCACAAGATCTAGACATGAAATCACAAAGGAGGAGAACCAGCCATCTAGGTACTACATGGATCCGTAGTCCAAGGATGAACTACTCACACATCACACCGGAGGCTTGCATGGTGATGAAGAAGGCCTCCAGGGTGAATTCCCCTCTCCGACAGGGTGCCAGGAAGAGCTTCAGATCCCTCCCGATCTAGGGATGGAGATGACGGCGGCTACAGACTCTTTCGTGGATTTTTGATCAGGTACTTAGGGTTTTCATCCCGAGGGCAATATATAGGCGGAAGGAGAGGCCGAGGGGGTGCCTTGGCTTGCCACTCCACCCCTTGGCACGGGCCAAGCCTGGCCGCGTGGCCAGGTGGTGTGGACTCCCTCTGGCCCTTCTCCGTCTCGTATTCTGGCATCTGAATCCAGAAAAATAGGCACTTTGGCTTTTGTCCCGTCCAATTACAAGAATATTCATCTTCTGACTTTCCTGGAACCAAAAACAGCAGAAAACAGGCAGCTGGCACTGTGGCTCTTGTTAATAGGTTAGTCCAAGAAATCGTATGAACAGTACTCCAAAGTGTGGACAAAACACAAGAAAGTGGATAAAACCAAGCATGGATCATCAAAAATTATAGATACATTTCCAATGTATCAAAGCTCCTGTTATAATACCACCTAATTGGAAGAAACCCTTTGATCTATTCTATGAGGCTAGCCATGAAGCTGTTGGAGCAATTATTTTACCAGTATGATGGTGATGAACTCAATATCATTCATCATGCTAGTCGCTTCGTAAACGATACCCAAAAGAATTACCCCATGGCAGAAAAGGAATTTTTTGTTGTGGTTTTCTCCTGCGATAAGTTTAGATCTTATATTATTGACTCTAAAGTAAGAGTGCATACTAATTGTATTGGCTTGAAAGAGATCCTTAAATGAACTAGCATTAAGACACGTATGATCTGCTAGACTTTAGTTTTGCAATAAATTCATTTACAGATTTGCCAAACAAAAGAAGAACATGAGGAAGCATCCATGGAAATTGAGGAAATTGATCCGCTTGAAGTAGTATCATCTATCTGCATACCCTCTGGGACTAATGGTTTAGGAACTTCCTACGACCAATCTTGTTCAAAGGGAAAAAGAAAAGGTTGATTCAAGAGTTGAAAGGAGATGAAGGTACCCAAGTAAACTGACTTCCTCTAGATAAATAGGATATTTGAAATCTTGATTCACCTTTGTTTTGATGACTATTTGTTGTTTCTATTAATATTTTGGTATCCCTTTGTTTTTATGAAGCTACTGCCAGTTTTACGAGGCTAGTACGGCCGGACGGTATGACCAGACCCGGCTGTACCACTGCTCGTTAAACCGACAGTACATCTCTTTCGTTTTCTCGCATATTGGTACGACCGGGCCATACGGTTGCATCCGACCGTAGGGAAGGTCATTACCAGCCCTGTGTTCTCCTGTTCGTTTAGTGTATTCTAAAAAAGGGAGAGAAAGAAGAAACAAATTCGATAATAATCATTACAGGCAGGTCCCGCCAGTACCACTTAGTCGATTGATTATTTACCACCTTCAGCAGGGTGGATTTTTGGAAAGAGACCCGGTACGGGCGCGCCGTACGGGCGTCCGCCCATACCAATGGTCGTTACAGTTTCGTTTTCTTCCTTTTTCGCTTATTTCTTTCCTTATTTTTTGGGATTCTTTTCTTGGTCGGCCCTCTTTAGTCTAGTATGAATTGTCCCTATTGCTAACCCTTAATAAGCCTCCCTAGAGGTATTCCTTCCTCTTATATCAATATATCCAATCTACTTGATTCGCTACCCAGTTCTAGGAAAAGAAAAACCTTTAATACTCATGTCTCCTTCGTGGGATAGCTTCCAGACTTCCTCCATTGAAGCATATGACTATGAAGCTCAAGTCCTAAGCCCGAACAATAAGAGGTATGCTTATGACTTTGATGATGAGGAGGAGGAATTCGAGACCTTCATGGAGAAAACGAAGAGAGGATGAAATCAGCCGGATTATCTGGCTATGGTGAAGCCTAAAGACGAAGAAGAAGCAAACAAACCCCATGGGAAGGGGTGCACGAAGTCACCCAAGTTCATTGCCACCAAATACTCTTCAGCCAAGTGTAAGAAAGCTAACTGACTTGATGCAGGAATCTATCAGGAGACTATGTCACATACTTCTACAACAAAGAAGATTACCTTCAACGCACGCATGAGCGTGAAGCCACAGGAGGATTGGGGTTCAACCTTCTAGACATGCCCATCAGCCCGCACATTCCAAAAATTGAACAACATCTTCACAAGATAGAGAAGTATCAGAAGGCAGTACTCATCCATCGAGAGATCGTGTGCAAGCGCTTCTTAGATCAAGCAAGAAGGAACTCAATGACGTGCTAAATAGAGTCGCTGAAGGGATGTTCCTCTTGCTTTCGGATCTACAGAAGTGTCTTCATCCATATCTGCCCTGGAGGATACGAACAAGAAACTTCGCACAGCTGTTTCCAACAAAACACCTTCACCTTGAAGAGTGCCACGATATCAAGTAATCATAAGGAATTATTTGATCCCACCAGCTTGATCCCAAGCTTGGGGGAGATCTATAACACCTTGTAATATATCTTACAGTTTTTAGCATGTTTACTGTATCACATGCATGTTAGGATTTGATTTAAGAATTTGCATTAGCTGCATCAACTTCAAGCTCCCTTCTATTTAGGAAAAGAATTATATCCGTTGAGTTTCGAGACTTTATGATATTTTAAGTTATCTTTTGATTCGTGACTATTATATTAGATGATTGAATTAGGTTGAGTGTTATGATACTTGTACAACTGTCATGATTTTTAGGTTCTTCCACACCAATAAAAGTACTCATTAAATTATGAGAAGAAGAATTTTGGTAGCATATTATAGTCACGAGTTTTTAAAGCCATAAAAAGTAGTGAGCATGATCAAACAGCTATACTATTAAAAAAGAAGAAGAAGAGAGATCAAATATCAGCTATCAAGAGAATTTAAGGCAAAATAAAAGTATGAGCTTGAAAGGAGAAATAAAATAATGATCATGAATCTTCATTACTCAAGTCAAGTGCTCAACCATTTTAAACTTATGATTATATAGTATGTTGAATCAATAAAATATTATTATAACTTCATTGATACAAAAAGGTGTGAAAGCCTCTAAGTCATGTTATGTGCAAGGGTGTAATAATACCCCATAAGTAACTTTACATTTGATATTATATTCATGTTTCAATTTTTGCCTCATTTATTGTAACGACTCGTTCCTCGTGAACATGATGATCTTGTCCATAAGCCACCATCATTCTCGGGGACGGGCAAGAATCTAGCTTGGGGGAGTTGATGACTCCAAAATTGAAGCATATTTACCTTTCGTTTTTGCATAAGTAGAATAGGGATTTTGGTATTTTACAGCATTTGCATGCACCTTCTGTCCTTGTTTCAATAGGATCTCGAATTACTAAGTTTCTTATGAACATATCAATTGGAACTACCATATTATGTTTTAATATGATATTTTTAAGTGATGAAAGTAATATTAATGATTTATCTTCGCACCTGGGAGAATAGCAAACGTGAAGGAAAGATACTACAGTGTTAACGACTAGTGGTACGGGCGAATCTCGGCCATACTGTTCGCTCATACCACGCGGCAGCATGACCGCCTTTAACATCTCAAAAATATTAAACAAGCTTATCAAGTTCTAATCACCCAAGATTAGGATTAACAAAAACTTTATTTCTTAAACCCATATGAGTGCATGTGTGATTTCTACTAATGCATGAATGCTTGCCTTTGCCATGTTTGATTGCTATAAATGATAAGGATTAGTTTAAAGATGAATACCACATCATCTAGGTCAATTCCTAACAAAATCAAATAAAAATAAAATCAAATATGAAACATATGATCAAATGGTCACTTTGGCCAAAATTAACCACTAGCCCACTTTGGGCATCTCTAATAAAAGATTTCAAATAGAAACAATTCTATTTCTTTTCAGCCTTTGCTAGACCAAGTAAAAATTAACCCAAGCAAATTTACAAATCTACAGAAACCAATTTCAAATCAATTTGAGAGATAATTCAAAATTGAATCAAGTGTAGGTACATAGATCACCATTTTGCAAAAACCACTAAAACCAACACAACTTGACAAATCCCAGCAACCAGAGACTACTAAGCATGTGACCAACACCCCCACAAAAATTCATTCAAAAATTTGAATCTTTATCTCATGCGGCCATTTGATCGAACACCTAGTAGACAGAGTACATATTACCAACAATCTAATGTTTGTGATCAATTAATTGCTCACCAATTGTACTGCAATCAGCCTCAGTAACTCACCGACGATCACCCCAGCACGCCAGAGCACTGAAGCCGCCTTGCGTAGCCACGCCGCACCTTGCTCTCTCCTCGCGTACCCGCACTCGCCACATCACCAGTGACCTCCCAGACACAACCATTCACCACCACGTGCCCCGTGACCACCGTACTCGATGACGAACACCGCCGTACTCGCACATAGGACGGACCTCTCCCGACCGTTTAAGACCGCCCCCTGAGGCGCAACTACGCGCATGACGATTGTCGTAGTCCATAGTGTCGACCCATGCCATCCGTCATGCCTACCACAACCTGTAGCAGCGTCGCTGATGAGCCCGAGCCATGCCGCCCTGCCTCACTCGCCGGTGTATAAATAGGACCCTACCTAGACCTCAAACAGCACATCATTCCACTCCTCTCTCTCTCTCTCTCAGAAATATCCCTGACTCTTCCCCAGAGCAAGGTGAGCACCACATCACCGGAATTTCACCGTAGCCCGCCGCTACAGTGAAGGAAGGGAGCCATCGATTAGAGCCACCCCAAGAGCCACAACAACCACCAATCAACTTGCTGTCATTGACCAGCCCATTCGCCACCATCGCCGGACCTAGCTGGAGCCCTGGTAAGCCTCCGAGGACCCTCACCGTCGAGCTAGGTTTAGACTCTCGCGAGCCCTCTGCGACGTAGACGATGAACCTCAGTCGTCGATCTTGTTCTAATCGTAGCATTGAGAATTGTTGATACCGTTTCGGTTAGATAGAGCTGCTGACGCGAGGGGAAAGCATGTTAGCAGCCCGCTGCGCGCACGTTGTGCAGTTGGGCCAGCCCATTCTCTTTCCCACGCGTAGCCCAGTGATTCAAATAGAATTTGTACATTTAATAAAAAACTCTATTCTGTAGCTGTATTCAAAATTGAATTCAAAGAGTTTTACCAAACCAAATTGCATGATTCCAATTTTGCTAGAAAGGTATTGAAAATATCTAATCACTCCCGTTGAATTCAAACCATTTGAAACTATAGATCACCTATACTAAAAATAACCAGACAGAGACTTTTACCACTTCAAACATTTTTATAAAATCAACCATAAAATCTTTTGAGTTGATTCCAACTCTCAAAAATCACATTTTCCATTCTCTACATGAATATATAAAAATATTTGGTTTCATAGATATTAAACATGGATTAGTGTTAAAAGAATGCTATGTAGGAATTTCTAGTCACTTTGATATTATTAAATAGTAATATTAAATCTTGTAATATATGACCACCACTTTAAATCACATTCCCAAGTATTGAAATATGTGGTGATGACATGTGTCAATATGATCACATATTTTAATTGGAGAATATTAAATCTTAAGTATTTTTCAATGAGTAGAAATTCCTTTTCCCAAAATAAGATAAATAAGAATGTGTCATTATTTCATGTGATGACTGAGATGATGCTAGATCATCTAGTGTGAGACTTTGTGTGCTAAATAGAAATAGTGAAGTGTTGTTTGGTGATTGTGTACCTCGTATGTATTTATAGATGCTAGTACCAACCCGGGCTACGACGAGGAGGAGTACTTCGAGGAAGAAGAAGAGAACTTCAACGACTGCACCCAACAAGGCAAGCTATGAGTGCAAGCTAATTAATGCAAGCTAACCTATGCAAGATGCACTAGGCATGCTTGGTTATGCAACTTTGATTATACCCATCCCAAGTTTTACTTGCAAGCTTTACCTTCCCTTTTACTAAAGTTTTGTACTTAGTTAATGAATTGTGATTAGTGGAAAATAGGATGGATACCACTAAGATCATAGAACTAGTCTTGGATACTTATACTTGATTAGCACCCCTCAATAGTGATACCCTCAACATTAGTGGCTAGTGCTAAACTAAACTTGATCACTTTAGATGGGAACACTTGGTGAAAATGATTATGAAAACCTTGGAATGACGATTCATTCTACTGAAATGTTTTGACATGTGTTATGAAACACAATGGTTTGATAATGAAAGTGAATGAGGAATGAGCCTTGACTTTGATTAAAACTGATGGTTTGGTTCGGCTGCGATACCATTCCAATGTTACCGTACAACCACATTACCTGAGTTGGGGAGGGCTTAACTGGAAGTTTATATGTCTTAGTATGGGTTCCCTTGCAGAAGAGGTTGAGTTGAGGCTACCTCGTGAATATGAATGTCCCCCTATGTAGTGCCCAGGATGGCAGATGGCCTTGGCTAGGAGGCCAAGCTCATAGGGGAGGTGCCTATACTAGGGTGTGTAATTGAAAGGTTAGGGTTGATTATCCGCATACCAAGTATGATGATTCATGGTTATTCATGACGGATGTATCGAGTTTTGTGGTTAAAGTGTACCACCTATGTAGAGTGTCAAACTATTGAATAGCCGCGTCCGCGGTTATGGACAGTTGGAGTGGCCATACTATTCCGTTGTCAGATGTTTTCAAAATGACCTATGACTTGAACAATGACTTTGACTTGACCACAACAGAGTTGTGGACATGAAAATTAGGTTCCCACTTAAGTAATGTAGAGAACTAAATTAGGTCTTTACTCTTAAAGTCCTTCTAGAATAAACCTGGCCTTTTGCAAACAAACCTAGAGCTTAAGATTCCTACTAGTTTTACCTTACTTATACTAGTGATAGTTTGTGAGTACTTAAAGAGTACTCATGGATTTGTGCCTGGCTATTCCCATGGCCAAACTATGAGGAGGACTATCGGAAGATGGATAGCAGGAGGTCTATGACAACTAGGATCATTTCCTATCGTTAGCATTGCCTGTGACTATGAAGATGGAGACTACTACGTTATATTTCCGCTGCTCTGATTTGTATTAATATTTGATCATGAGATAAACTATTTGTAAGACTATTATGGTTTGTAATGGATGATGTACTGTGGTACGAATTCTGTAATGTCTCGCAAAAATGGTATCCTGGGATTGCAATGTATGGCATAACAGGCATCTGGACTTACATATCCGGGTGTTGACAAGTTGGTATCAGAGCCATCCTGACCATAGGAGACCCTTGTGAACACCCGAATTTTTAATCCAGATGCATGTTATGCCATACATCGCAATCCCAAGATTACCATTTTTACGAGACATAACAGATTTGATATCACAGTACAGCATCCATTACAAACCATAATAAGGTCTTACACGAATAAATGATCTCATGATCCAGTCTTAATACAACAAGCAGCGGAATGAATACGCGTAGTGGTGGGGTCCATCTTTAGTGGCACAGGCAATGCTGATGATGGAAGATAGTCCTAGTTATCATAGCCGTCCTACTGTCCTTCATCTTGGTAGTCTCCTTCATAGTCTGGCCATAAGAATAGCCAAGGACAAAAGCCATGAGTACTCTTTAAGTACTCGCAAACTATCACTAATAAGTAAGGTAGTTCTAGTGGGATTGCTAACTCTAAGTTTACTTGTAAAGTTAAGTTTGAAACCTAAGCTGAGTTCAGAAACAAAGAAAGATAAAATAAAGTTCTAGAATCACTTAAGTTGGGAAGCTAGTGTCATAGTCACAACCCTGTTGTGGTCAAGTCAAGATTCATCATTCATTTCATAAGTCATTTTGAAAACATCTGACAACGAAACAGTATGGCCACTCCAAGTGTCCATAACCACGGACACGGCTATTCGAATAGCTTGACACTCTGCAGAGGTGGTACACTTTCACCACAAGGTTGGATACATCTGTCAGGGATTACCCTGAATCATCGTACTTAGTATGCATATAATCAAACATAACCTTCCCTTTACACACGCTAGTATAAGTACCTCTCCTATGAGCATGGCCTCCCAACCATGACCATCTGTCATCTTGGGCACTACATAGGTGGACATCATCGAGAGGTAGCCTCAGCTCAAACCTTTCCCGCGAGGGAACTAATACTAATGCATATAAACTTCCGGCTAAGCCTTACCCAATTCAGCCTTTCCCGCGAGGGAACTAATACTAATGCATCCGAATCCAACCATCAGTTTTGTAAAAGGGCTAAGGCTCATGCCTCAACATTTTCATCATCATAAACCATTTGTGTTTCTCAACACATGTCAAAATATCTCAATAGAATGACTCATCATTTTCACCATTCATTTTGATTTAGCTATAAGCTACTAAGTTAAGAGTGTTCACTAAGGTGGGATGCTAATCTCAATCTCATGCCATGGAATGACATCTAAGGTTATCTATATAGGTCAATTTTTTTACTTTTTATGCTACCTTCAAACAAGTAAGGGACTTTGGTAAAGTAAAGAAAGTAAAACGTGTAAATAACATTTGGAGTAGGTATAAATCAAAGGGTATAACCAAAGCATGCCAAATGCATCTTGCTTAAGTTATCTAACTTGCAAGGGTTAGCTTGCATTGTTAATGATGGCTTGCCTTGGTCGGTGCAGTGGTTGAAGTTTTCTTCCTCTTCCTCTTGGTAGATCTCCTCCTCCTCGAAAGCTTGGTCGGTACTATCTTCTATAAATACATACGGGATACACAATCACCAAACAATGCTTAACTAGTCTACTTCAAAGACTAAGGCACACATTTGATGATCTATTATCATCACAAGCATTATAAGGTTTTATTAACTAGCTTCATTCTTTTTATTTAAGAAAAGTAATTTCTAGTCATTGAAATTAACTAAGATTTAATATTCTCCAATTAAAATATGGGATCATGTGGACGCATGTCATCACCACATATTCTAACATATGGGAATGTGCTTTAAAGGTTGGATCACATTTTAATAAGTTTAAATTTAATATTTAATGATTTAAAATGACTAGAAATGCCTATATAGCATTATTTTGGTACTAGTCCAAAGTCATTGCATGTAAACCTTAATATTATTACATATTTAGATAGGTATGGTTAAATGTGATTTTTGAGAGTTGGAATCAACTCAAAAGCTATTTTGGTTGAATTTAGAAAAATGTTTGAATGTGCAAATGCTTCTGTCTTGTAATTTTACTAAGAGAGATCTCTAACTCTAAATGCATTAAATCCAACGGGCTTGGATAGAGATTTTCAGTAGATTTCGAAGAAAATTGGAATCACTCAATTTGGATTTCTGAAACTCCCTGAATTGATTTTTGAACTAAGGGACAAAATTGGTTTTAAGTCTAAATAGAAAAAACCTAATTTGAATTACAGGGTTAGTGCGGGGAAGTAATTGGGCCGGCCCAGTGGCGCTCAGCGGCGCAGAGAGAGGCTGACAGGTTGGTCCCGCTTGTCAGCGAGACTTAAAACCCGAAACGGTATCTAGCGATCTGGGCCACACGATTATAACGTGGATCAACGGCTCATAGTCGTCATCGATGACGGACTCGTCGTCGGCGAGACCGAACCCTAAACGGACGGTGGGGGTCAACTGGGGACGTACCAGGGCTCCAGCTAGTGCGGCGAGGCGGGCGATCGAACTGGACGGCGACGGCGGGCTCAGGCGATGTAGCGGCAGGGACTGAGGTGGATGAAATCGACCACAACTTCTCCTCCTCTGCGTCGGCTACCTCCGGTGCAATTCCTGCGAACGGCGGCTCGAGCGGCTCCGGCAAGAGAGGGGAAATGGTCAGTGGAGAGAGGGAAGTGGAATGGTCTGAAGATATGGTGCTGGGGTGGCCTCCTTATATAGGCTCGACGGTGAGACCGAGAGGTGTGGGCGGAGCTCATCGGTGATGACGGCACAGGGGCTATCGGCATGGGTGAGGTAGGCGGATGGTGGGCGGTTCCCTAGCGGTTAGCTACGGAGCAATGGTGCGGCTAGGGGCAGTGGCATTTGGTTGGGAGCGTCGCGCACTCTAGGAGACAGGGCGGTGCTCGATGGCGATCATGGTGACTATGGGTCGTGCGGCGATGCACGGCCATGTCTGGTGGGTTGCTGGGGTCGAGGCGGAGCGGCATGCACAAGATGGGGTCAACGGGTAGTATGCTGCGTGCTGGAGGATATCGCGCTCTAGCGCTCTAGCTTGCTTGTAGAGAGAAAGGGCGGCGCTGCTTGGGAGTGGTCCAGGGGCTGGGGTTGATCGAGGGGTGGACCGTGGGTGGCGGTAGGGTTGGGCTGAGCTAGCGAGCATGCTGGTTTGGTGCGGCATGGTCCCTGGCATGCTGTCCGCGTCTGGCCGGCGATGTCCTCAAACAGGCGGCGCGCCACTGCTGCAACGGCTAAGGGGGAAGCTGGTTGGGGACTTGGTTGGACTCAGGGGGGACAAGGATGATCAATGCACACCAAATGGCTCGACCAGATTAACCCCAAAACAGTAATAGTCAGGCCATAATGATTTTGCTAACAAGGTGTTCGATCAAATGGCCGCAAGAGAAAAAGTTTTGAATTTTGGGCTTATTTTTGGTGGAGTGATGTAACTTATGCTTAAGCATATAGGTTTGCTTGGGATTTGAAAATGGAGTTCATTTGAGTGGTTTTTGAATAAGTGTGATCTTGATACCTACACTAGACTCAATTTTCAAATGTCATTTAAATTTAGTGTTTGAAAGTTTTTGGGGTGAAACAAAGTGGGCCTTGGTACATCACTACTTGTACTAGCAAGGGGTGCAAAGATCCATAATTATTTCTGTTAAGATTTGAGTTATAGGAATAGCCAAAGTAGACTAGTTAGTTAAAATGGCCCAAATGACCATTTTCTTATTTTAATCTTTTTGATTTGTTTTTCTTTGGGGTTGGCTTGGGGATGATCTAGATGATGTTTAATTCACCTTAGAATCATTTTACAACCTATGGATCACTCAAACATGGAAATTCAAAACAACTCCTAATTTAAATGCACACACATATGAATGCTTAATGATTTTAAATGGAAAAGTTTTTGTTAACCCTAAATTGGGTATATTTGATCTTGATTAACCTTGGATTAAGTTTTGGGATGTTACAACCCTAGTTAGATTGGACGTCTGAAAATTTATGTTTCAAAATAAAGGAAATAAGTATTTACGAAAACCAATTCTCACTCTTACCCTTGAGATTATTTCCAAAAAAGAGTTCACATGTTCCTCAAAACTCTTACAATTCTACATAAAATTTTACACACTTGATCACCCCACTAACTTACTCACCTTAATTGCTTATAGATGGACGTCAAATATAGCAAGTTTTACCTGTTGGGCAACGGAGGGCAGCTCATCTTTGAGAGGGATTTGGATCAGCTCTCGGAGTATCTTGGACGCCTGCACCCGGAGTTCTTTGGAGCACAGCTCAATGACCAACAAGGATGGGAACTACAGTGGTTGATAGTTGTGGATCTGAGAGGCTAAATGGAACCACCTCTTTCGGAGAAGATTCAGTTCAGCGTAAGGGAGAACAATTAGTTGTGTGAACAAATGGCGCTATGCAGGAGGCACTCGCTCGTTTGTGTGAACAAAACATCAACCATATCAATGGCACCCCTTTTGCCCATTATGCAAGACGTGACTCTATGGGACAACCTTTGGCCATGCCGGCACATCCGGAGTTGAAGCATCACGTGTACCACATGGACTTCATGCTGCACGAGACTTAGAAGGAGTTGGACAACGCCCGTGCCTACGCCAACCAGAATCATACTGAAGCTACTGAGAGGAAGAAAACCCTCGCCATTCTCGCCGAGGAGCACAAGTCACTTCGTCGCCGGCGTGACAAGAAGGATCTTATCATCGCCCGTCTTTTTCAAAAGATAGCCACCCTGGAGACCATCCATGACTAGGAGATGCAGCTTAAGGAGAAGGAAGAGGAAGGGGAAGACATCTGTGGGGATATCCACTCTTACCTCAGTGATGATGATGACTATCTGGAGGGCATATCCATGGAGGACCACACTAACGAGGATGACGCAGACTTCATTGATGACGAGGAGCCCGATAGTCCTGATGATGAGTAGTCGCCCCTAAGCACTATCATAGGTGTGAGTTGTATTCGGTCCCACTATATCGTAGCTTCACAGAATGGCTCTTAAAACCATCTTCTTTCATAGTTGTGGTGTGTGTTTGTATTGTGTGCTTGGAACGAATGAATGAGAAGGAGTTGTTAGTGTTCAAACCTTAGTCATACTCAAAGTTTAAAGCTTTTGAACCATACCAATAAACCATAGAAAATTTCCCTCTTGTCTTATGATCTATCTCAGTCTTCAGATGACTAGCGGAAACCCTGGTAGGAGCAGCTCATCCCAAGATCCAATGCTTCAGATTCTGCAAATGCTTGTATCTGACCATGAAGCCGGTAGAGCTGAACGTCAAGCCAATCTAGCCACTCTTCAGCAGATAGCCCAGATGGCGCATAACAATCAAAGCCATGGAAACCAAGATCACCATGGATCCAACTGAAAGAACTTTCAAAACACCAATCCTCCTATGTTTAGCAAATCATAAGAGCCCTTAGATGCTGATGACTGGCTGCACACCATGGAAAATAACCTAGAAGTCGCAGGAGTTGAGGCCAATGAGAAGGTACTATTTGCCACCCACTATTTGAAAGGATATGCAAGGTCATGGTGGAACAGCACCTGTACCATGAACGGAGGACAGATGATGACTTGGGAGGAATTCAAACTCAAGTTCAGCAGGACCCATGTGCCCCCAGGTTTGATCAAGAAGATGAGGGATGAATTCAGGGAGCTGAAGCAGGGAAGAATGATTGTGGTAGAATACCGTGACAAGTTCCTATCTCTAGATAGGTATGCCCCTGATGAGATTGACACTCAAGCGAAGAAGAAGGAGAGATTCCTGAATGGTCTTCATGATGAGATGTAGACAGTGCTAGTCAACATTCCCTAGAAGCTTTAGTGGATTATGCTATCTAGATGGAAGGAAAGATCAACCAAGCCAGTGAGAACTTCAGTCGTCGTATGATGCACCAACCTGGACCCCACCATAACCCGAAGCACCGCCCAAACCCGTCTGCAGGATATGCACCTGGAAACAACAGACCCCCTATGTCCCGTCCAAACTATCCAAATCATGGCGGGGAAACCCAAGGCCCGGAGGAAACCACAACAACAACCCTGGCAACCCCAATAACTTCAACCATGCACCGCCAAGGTCCAACAACAACAACAGCAACAACCAGAACAACAATACTGCCCCAAGGACTGGAAGCAATGCTATGCCTATCGCAGGGAAAGACAAGTCAATGATAACTTGCTTTGAGTGTGGAGTCACGGGTCACTACTCCAACGAGGGGATTGTTTGTTTGCGGCCTTAAAGTTCATGGGCGAGTGCATGGCGGTACCCAAGTTCCCTGTAATTTCCGTGTTTCATAAAGTTGGGCTGCCAACTACTGAGAGGGGCCATTTCGAGGCAAACTCATCTCACCCCTGCCAAATTCAAACATTCTGTTAAACAGCCCTGTGAAGTAGACGGTCGGGACCCCCATGTCGGTCATCTGTCCGTGATGCGATGATGGCTCGTGTTGATGTAGAGCTTGTTGGGAACCCCAAGAGGAATGTATGATGAGCACAGCAGCAAGTTTCCGTTAGTTATGAAACCAAGGTTTAATTGAACTAGTAGGAGCAAGGAAACACCCCAAAGGTGTTACTAGCTGAGCCTTGGCAGGGCGCACTACCGGTGCTAGTAGCAACGTGGAGACCTGCACAACACAACACACAGAACTTTGTCCCCAACTTGCGATGAGGTTGTCAATCTCACCGTGTTTTGCTGAAAACAAAGGATTAAACGTATCAAATGGAAAGAAGTAATAGTTTGTAGAAAGTAAACACAAAACAGTAAACAATTTAGGGATTGTATGTAAAGAAAGAGGACCGGGATCCATAGTTCACTAGAGGTGGCTCTCCTTAAGATAGGTAACATGCTGGGTGAACAAATTACAACGAGGCAATTCACAAACATCGAGAAAGCAATACATGCATATACTAATCATCTTGACTCCTTTGAGACTTGATTGGTCATTACAACATTATACATAGACCGCCATCCAACTGCATCTATGACTAATAATCCACCTTCAGGTTATCATCCGAACCCCCTCCACTATTAAGTTGCAAGCAACAGATTATTTCTTTACGAATTGCGTGTAATGTAGACAATACGATTGGTCTATGAACAAAGGATTGTTGTTTTCTCCCTAGTAGCAAGAGCACATCTAGTACCTTAGAGATTTCTGTCACTTCTCCAGATTACCAGAGGCATGAACCCACTATCGAGCATAAATACTAACTCTTGGAGTTGCTAGCATCTACTTGGCCAAGATAGCTACTAACAACGGAAAGCATGCAAGATCACAAATAACAAAGACATGATAGAATCAATAATCAATCTGAAATAGCATCTCAATATCCATCGGATGCCTGCAAACACAACATGCAGAATTACAAATAGATGATCTTGATCATGAATAGAGCTCACAAGATCTAGACATGAAAGCAGAAAGGAGGAGAACCAGCCATCTAGCTACTACATGGATACGTAGTCCAAGGATGAACTACTCACGCATCAAACCGGAGGCTTGCATGATGATGAAGAAGGCCTCCAGGGTGAATTCCCCTCTCCGGCAGGTGTAACTACCTCGGTGAATTACGCTCTTAGTTAATGCCTGGATGAACGAAAGTGGTTAAAATAGTACGGTGGGGCCCAGGGCCACTCACGGTAGACCTTTCGGCCGTCCTAACCACTTTCAGTCAACGGGACAAGAACGAGCGGCGTAATCGGCAGGCGAAGGGAATAAATACATACACAAATGAGTATGTATGCAAGCCACATACAACAATACATCAGAGCCATTCCATCTAAAAGAAATAGAAATATTGCAACGCCATACGGCAAGATCCAAATATCCTAGATAGATATAATAATTTAGGATAGCTCCTCATACATCACACATCAGAGTGTCAGGCGGAAGCGGAAAACAAGATCCGAGTACGGATAAGAAGCAAATTGGCATAAGATGCCCCATAAATAAACACATCTCGCCCACAGATCACACGGATCCCTGTTCCAGGAATCTCTACACCAAATGATCGTTGCCAACATCATCTGTCTCTTCCGCCCAGTATCCATCTTGCGGGTACACCTGTTCATCTGAATCAAATAATTTATCATGTGAGACCCTAGGGGTACTCAGCAAGTCTTAATGCCGCTAAAGGGGACGCAACCTGGGGTGACGCAATTGCAGCAAAAGATAATACCTATCAATTTTACAGATACTCGCTAACCTTCCGCCTAACCAATGGTAGACGGAAGTCCATGAATTAAGATCAACAGTTATAACAGTATAATTAACAGATCCATCCTCCTCCTCGCTTACCAACGAGAAAGCGGACGAACAACCCCCATCATCCGTTGGCAGTTTTTATTAACCATTCCATGAGTATTGCACTATTTACTAGTCAAGTACTTAGTCAATTTAAAAGTGGTACTTTAGTTATACTTGTCTATGATCGAGAAACTGTGCTCCAAGTCGTCCATAACCGCGGACACGGCTTTCAGAAAGATTTACCCTGCAGGGGTGCACGAATAGCAACACACACTCGATCAACCTCGGAAAAACCAAATCAAAACCCAACGAGGAATTCACGACAAAGCAATCACAGGATTCAGAAATATTTCAGGGGGCCACCCCATTAAGCTACCCGCAGCGAAGTTGGCCGACTCCGAGACGGACCCAAGGTTTGTGTGGATGGCGGTAAACGACTGGGAACCCGAAAATGTGACTGGGCTTGTTGATACAGCTAAAACGTGTCACGATCCAAAACAGTACAGGTGCTCCACGCACAATCTTAAATAAAGCAGTAACATGGCATAAGTACAGAATAGTAATAAAGCCCCAAACTAATTGTGGCCCCAAGAAATAAGAATGAATCAAGCTCTAGCTCAGGGGGGTCCATAAGGCCTCCCGGATGTGGATAGTGCGAATAAACAAGGAACAGGAATCAAGTACTCGGGGTCCTACGGGACACAAGTGAGCATGAAAAACCAAATAGCAGATATTGCTCACCGGTGCCTCTTTCATTAGTTATCCCATTACTACTCAGGTTATGTTGTTTAGGTACCTCGTTATCCATCCGACACTCACATACCCTAAGCATGCTTTCTACGACTCGCATGGCTCAAACAACTCCTCCAGTAATGGCTCATGGGACCGGAACAGGCTTAATGTGGTTTAAAAGTAAAGGCTATGCAGTACTTGGGATTCAATTTAATGCAATCGCGACTCAATGATGCAAGAATAAGATAGAGGCAGTAGGTACTGTATGTATGCAAGCATGTGGTAGTGCTTTCCTGGCAGCTCAGTTGAAGCGAGAGATGGATCTGGGTAATACTCCTGTGATTCCTGGTAATTCTCCTGCGGGGCGTCTATTCGAAGAAGAACCAAACAAACAAGGGCCAACATAAATAAAGTGCACAAGCATATGAATTAAAATGCGACAAGCAAACAAGCATGCCATGATGCATGATGCACAATTTACATGGCATTTAAGTAGCATGGCAAAAGTGAGGTGTGGATACAAGAAATAAAGCACTTTATCATTTATTTGCACAAATTTTATTGTCATAAACGGTTCAGATTTTAAATGACAACATGATGCATGCTTAAATTCAGAACAAGGATTGCATAAATAGAAGGGGCTCGTCGCGCTGATCGATCTAGACATATTATTCATCGAATTTGGAGTTATAAAACAAAAGTTATTAATTAAATAAGGACAAGGGCATTTTATTGTAATTTAAATCATCTCGAAATTTAAAGTGTTCAAAACATATTTTGAATGGCATATTTGAATTCCTCACATTTTTCTGATTCCAAAACATATATTATTTGTATTATTTGGAGTTGTATTTTAAAAATTATTTGAATCTGAAAAGAATTTGAATTTAAATTAATTTGGAAAAGATTTGAATAAAAACAGACTCAGGCATAAACTTTTTATACCCAGGCGATATCAACCCCAGGCGCTGACTGGTGGGCCTGCGCGGACTGGGGCCACGTGTGCGGGAGAAAACGTTTTGCACCGGGCGGAGGCTAGCCGCGGACGCTGACAGGCGAGGCCAACTGACGCAGGGGCCACGGGCCAGCGTGAGGCTGTCAGGGGCTGACAGGTGGGGCGCCGGCTGGAGCGCGGGTTGCGGCTGAGAAAGATGGAGGGGTTTTCTGCGAAAGAGCTGGCGCGGCTGACAGGTGGGGTCGTTAGGAGCGCGGGTCGTAGGAATCAAAAAGGTGGGGGGCTTTTTGCAAATCGACCACGCGCCCGTACTGTTTATCGTCTTCGCGGTCTGACGGCGGTGTGCGCGCAGCGCGGAGCGGGGGTTCGAACCCGGGACGCGGGCGAGCGCGCTGAGGGGGTGGACCAATGCGGTAGGGCGAGGGGAGTTGATAGGGGAGGTTCTGGGGCCTAGGTAAGGTGTGGCGCGGCACGGGGAGGGTGCAGATGCTGGCGAGCTCTGGCGCGCGGGGAGTGTTCGACGAAACGCACGGCGAGGCTAGAGCGGTACGGCGAGGCGGAGGTTGTCAGGAAGAAGAAGATGCTCACCGCGGGCTCGCTGGTGGGCTTGGATCGGCGCGAGGAGCGGTGGATCGACGGCGAGGCTGGCGGCCGGAGTTTTAGGGTTTCGCGTCGGGCGGCGAGGAACTGGCGGTGCTGGGGCTTCTCCTCCGCGACGGCGTGTACTGGGCGATGCAGGGGGATATCCTCGATCTCCCAGACCACTTCCACGACAAGCTCGACGGCCGGAACGAGGAGATGGCGGCGGTAGTCGGCGGTGACTGGCGGCAGGTGGGGCGACAGTGGAGAATACGGGGAAGGAGGGGGTGCTCTGGGGCGGATCTGGCGAGGCCAGAGAGGCATGAGGAGGAGGGGAAAGTGAGAGGGAGAGAGGGGAGGCAGGTGGGAGCGGGGTAGATGGAAAAAGGGGCTTCGGCCCTTTCCTCCTTCCTCCCGAGCACGTGGGTGAGCAGGCTGGGGCTGGTCCTGGCGAGGTAGGGGTGGCTGCAGGTGGGGCTAGGGTGGCGCAGCTGCAGGTGGGGCTGGTAGGAGGAAGAGAGAAGAGAGAAAGGAGAGGGAGTAGCTAGGGCTAGGTTAGATGGGGGTCGGGTTAGGGTTAGGGTTTTGTCTAGCTTAGAGAGAGAGCTAGGTCTAGCTAGGGTGGGGCCAGCTAGAGAGAGAGAGAGGAAGGTTTTAGAGTTAGGGTTTAGGAGAGGATTAGAGAGAGAGAGAACTAGATAGGTTAGATGTTTAGATATTTGAATTTATTTTGGTTTAAGAGATCATGTCAAGAAGGACCCTAGTGCTTGAACTTGCATAAGCTAATGTGGAAAAGAAACTAGAAAGAAAGAGGAAGAAAAGAAGATGGTGAAATAGGCTCATATGACCACCCATGTAGATAAATAAAATAAAATGAATGTAAATGGTGTGGATAAAACCAACTCAAATGGAGCATGGTGGAGGCTAGAATGATCATGAGGTGGAGGTGGAAAGAATTCCAAGAAAAAGAAAAAGAAATGAATTAAGGAATAGGCCTCATATGGCTCATGTATGGAGAATAAAATAAGAAGATAAAGAGAGGGGTGAGACTATGAGGAGGGGAGTAATGGTGGTAGATGTTTCCCCAAGATAAGATCCACTAAAACAAAAGAAAACCCAATGAGGTGGAGGTGGTGTAGAGCTTGCATGGCCCATGCAAAAATAATAATACCATTATTTATTTTGTGACAACAATAATAATATGATGGCATTAATCTTATGCATTTCCAAGAAGTGGAATAAAACCAAGCAAAGAATTTAGAGGATTTAATCCACCCCAAACTACATGAGCTAGAATTAAAATATCAAAGAAAAAGAAAGACAAGCTCATTGTTAAAGGGATGGTGGAATTATAAAGTGGTGGAAGAGAAAGGTGGTGGAATGGAAATAAAAGATATGCCCCCAACTCAACTTGGGCATTTAGACAATATATCAACAACCAAATACAATATCAAGAGGCAAATACAATTTATAATGCATGTGAGAGAAGAACCAAAAGAAAAAGGAGTTTTTATATGATGCTCAAATGCAAGGTGGCATGATGACATGAGCATGATATAATTATGATGCAACAATAATATATGTGGAGTAGCCAATATCTTACTAGGACAAGTAGCATTCCAATTGTTAGACAATTGGGGTGCTACAACTGTCCCCCACTAAACAGGAATCTCGCCCCGAGATTCTAGGAAGAAGAAGACTCAAAGAGGGTAGGATACTTGGCACGGAGCTCATCTTCACGTTCCCAGGTTGCTTCATCAATGGAATGGTGCGTCCACTGCACCTTGCAGAACTTGATGGACTTGTTGCGAGTCCTTCTTTCTGCGACTTCAAGAATTTTTGTGGGGTGTTCTTGATAAGACAGATCTTCTTGGAGATTAATGAGTTCATGGTCCACGGTCCTGCCGGGATCCTTGAAGCACTTCTTGAGTTGAGAGATGTGAAAAACATCATGGACTTTGAGTTGTTCAGGGAGCTCAAGAGCATAAGCAACTTCTCCTCTTCTTCCACGAATTTTGAAGGGACCGATGTATCTAGGAGCCAGCTTTCCCTTGATACCAAAACGGTGCGTACCTCTCATGGGAGTGACACGAAGATAAACGAGATCACCAGGGACATACTCCATGTCCGTGTGCTTTCTATCATAATTGCTCTTCTGGCGACTTTGAGCAATCTTCAGATTTTCAAGAATGATGTGAACTTTCTCCTCCGCTTGAGTTACAATGTCGGGGCCAAACAATATTCTTTCACCTGCGCCTGACCAACCAATCGGAGTTCTGCACTTGCGACCATAGAGAGCCTCAAATGGTGCCATCTTTAGACTTTTCTGGAAGCTGTTGTTGTAAGAGAATTCAGCATAAGGAAGACATTCTTCCCACTTCATGCCGAAAGAGATAACGCAAGCACGGAGCATATCTTCTAGAATCTGATTGATCCTTTCAACTTGTCCTTGCGACTGAGGGTGGTAAGCTGTGCTGAAGTTTAGCTTTGTTCCCAAAGCATTTTGGAAACTTCCCCAGAACTTGGAAGTGAAAATGCTTCCACGGTCTGAACTGATTTCAAGAGGAACTCCATACAGAGAGACAATTCTGTTGATATAGAGCTCAGCCAACTGAATGGCAGAAATTGTTTCCTTGACTGGAAAGAAGTGAGCTACTTTGGAAAGCCTGTCAATGACAACAAAGATTGCATTGTTGCCTTTCTGCGACCTTGGAAAACCAGTGATGAAGTCCATCTCTACTTTCTCCCATTTCCATTCCGGAGGCTTCAATGGCTGTAGAAGACCGGAAGGTTTCTGATGGACAGCTTTAACTCTACGACAGACATCACACTCTGAGACATATTTGGCACAATATCGTTTCAAACCAGGCCACCAATATTGTGTTTTCAAGTCCATGTACATCTTAGTGCTGCCAGGGTGGATAGATAGAACAGAATCATGCGCCTCCTTGAGAACTTGCTCTCTTAAACCCGGGAAATTCGGAACAAACATCCGGTGTTGAAAGAAGAGAGTGCCTTGGTCATCTACGTGGAAGGACTCATACTTCGGAAGTTGAATGTTGGAGATGATCTTTTTAGTGTAAGGATCCCCAAGCTGAATGGAACGGACCTTTTCTTCCAAGAGAAGTGTTGCTAGAAGGTTCAGCAGATAACCTTGATCCACAATTTCAAGGTTGAGCTTGCGGAATTCCTCGCACAAGAGAGGTTGTTGTTCTTCCACCATGAGATTGTTGACATAAGATTTTCGGCTGAGAGCATCTGCCATGACATTAGCTTTGCCCGGGGTGTAGTTGATGGTCAAATCGAAATCATTGATTGTTTCAATCCACCTTCTCTGACGAAGGTTGAGATCAGGCTGTGTGAAAATATACTTCAGACTCTTGTGATCAGAAAAGATCTCACAACGGTTGCCAAGCAAGTAATGCCTCCATACTTTCAACGCAAAGACAACTGCTGCGAGTTCGAGGTCATGTGTAGGATAGTTGATCTCATGCGTCTTCAACTGACGAGATGCATAAGCAACAACTTGCTTTTCTTGCATAAGGACCGCACCCAATCCTTGCAATGAAGCATCACAGAAAATTTGGAAAGGCTTTGATGTATCTGGAGGAACCAAGACTGGTGTGGAAGTGAGCTTCTCTTTGAGTGTTTCAAAGCTTGCTTGACATGCAGGAGTCCAAAGATATTTCTTGCCTTTCTTGAGGAGATCGGTAAGAGGCTTCGCAATCTTTGAGAAATTTTGAACGAAGCGACGGCAGTAACTGGCCAAACCAAGGAAACTCCGGACTTCTTTGACATTTATGGGTGGAAGCCAATCCATAATTGTCTTAATAGTTTCTGGGTTGACGGCAATGCCCTTGGCAGAGATAACGTGACCAAGGTAGGTGACTTGAGGCAGCCAAAACTCACACTTCGAGAACTTTGCATACAGGCGGTTCTCACGAAGCTTGCTTAGGACACAACGAAGGTGTTCTTCATGTTCTTCTTTTGACTTAGAATAGACTAGAATGTCATCCAGATAGACCACAACGAACTTATCAAGATACTCCATGAAAACCGAGTTCATAAGCCTCGAGAAGGTGGCAGGTGCGTTGGTGAGACCGAAAGACATGACCGTGTACTCATACAGGCCATAGCGAGTGGTGAAAGCTGTTTTGGGAACATCTTCCTTGCGAATCTTGATTTGATGATAACCACTTCTCAAATCAAGCTTAGAGAATACCACAGCTCCGGCTAGCTGATCGAAGAGATCATTAATCCGCGGAAGGGGATATTTATTCTTGATTGTTTTAGCATTGAGTGCCCGATAGTCAACACAAAGTCTATCAGTCTTGTCTCGCTTCTTCACAAAGATGGTTGGACTACCCCAAGAAGAAGTACTGTGTTGAATGAAACCCAACTTCTCTTGTTCATCCAACTAACGCTTAAGTTCAGCCAACTCAGCAGGACCCATTTTATAAGGCCGCTTGGAAATAGGAGCGGTACCAGGTTCAAGTTCAATGACAAACTCAACCTCACGATCCGGAGGCATACCTGGTAACTCTTCAGGAAAGACATCTGGAAACTCACAAACTACAGGAACACTCTGAATACCTTCCATAGCATCATCATTCAGAGCCGCCAAAGAATAAAGCTGAATTGCAGGAGTCAGACTTGGAGAATAGACTATATGGCCTTCAGGAATTTTCAGAGAAACCGAACGTTCAGCACAATCAATCACAGCTGCATTTGCTGTCAACCAATCCATGCCCAAGATAACATCAATATCAGAATTGCCCAGAATAATTAAGGAAGCCGGAAATGAAGAGCCACCAATCTCAACTTGATTGCCATGGCTGATATGAGCAGCCCTCATGTTTGACCTAGGAGATTGTACCACAAGACGGTGTAATAAAGGAACCATAGCCAGATCTTGCTCATGAGCAAACTTGTGAGAAACAAAAGAATGCGAAGCACCAGAATCAAACAAAACTCATGCAGGAACTGAGTTAACAGGAAGCATACCCATGACAACTCCAGGAGCATGCTCAGCTTGAGCGGCGTTGACACAGTTAGCACGAGCAACCGCAGACCCAGGCTTAGTGTTGATGTTGAGAGCCCGAGGTGGAGGTGCACGAATCATAGGAGCACTTGCCGCAGGTCTTGGAGGTGGTGGTGGAAGAGCTTTGTTGTTCATTGGACAATTCCATTGCTGATGCCCAGTGTCTCCACAAGTATAGCAAGCACCAAGTGGACGTGGAGCAACGTAGCCAGGGACTCCGCCAGGCGCTCCAGGGTAGTTGTGGTTGTAGCCCCTGGGAGCCGCAGTGAAGGAGTTTGGTGGCCTTGGTGCGTAGCTTGAAGGTCTTGGTGGAGCAGGGAGCGACGGTGGGGTGTTAGGAACCCAGACACGACGCTTAGAAGGAGCTGTCATAGCAGAAGAGCTTGCTGTATCACGGCTGTGTTTCTTTGACTCCTCAAACACTTGCCTACTTGCTTCTTCCTGCAGAGCTGTGTGTTGAAGTTCCAGGAAAGATGCTGGCCTTGCATGAGTGATTGCATATTTGATGGAAGCATTGAGGCCTTGCCGAAACCTCTTTTGCTTCTGCTTGTCATCAGAGATCTCATTGCCACCATAACGAGACAGGTTCATGAAGTTTGTGATGTAGGTGTTGACATTGTCAGTGCCCTGCTTGAGGTTGAGAAACACTTCCTTCATCCTTTCCATGACAATTTCTGACAGATATTGCTCTTTGAAAGCAGCAGTGAACCGCTCCCAAGTAGGCTGAAAACCAGAAAGATCTGCCCTGAGGTAATTGTCCCACCAGAGAGCTGCATCTCCCTTCAGAAGGTGAGTAGCACACTTGACCCATTCTTGCTCGGGAACATCCGCAGTCATCAGCAACCTTGACACTTCACGAAGCCAATCATCCGCATCAAGTGGCTGATCAGACACCTCAAATTGACGTGGGTTGAACTTGAGAAAACTCTTGATGTCTCCTCGCTTGGGAGGTGGAGGTAGCGGAGCAAACTCATTCCTCCTCACACTTTCCTCGAAGCGCTGCTGGTTCTGCTGCATAGTGCCCAAAGCATTTGCAATACTTGCCAAAGCGGCCCCAAGTTCAGGTGGTATATCCTCCTCAGAACGGCGTGGTGGTGCCATCCTGTGATTGATATAAAACACAAGTCAGTACTATAATGGAGAATGATAATAATCCAAAATAGTACCAAAATGGAATTAATCAAGATTAAGGAATGCAATTCACTGAGGTGATATTAAAATATCAACAAAGTTCAAGGAAATTAGAAGATATTAAGCATAACACACACGACTGAACAAGGAGTGTGGTACACAACTAACAAAGAAAAATTTTCCACAAATTTTGGCATTAAAATACCACTATATGCGTAAAACCACTTAACGAATTAAGATTAGTAACTCTACTAGTTCAATATACAAAAGCAAATGACAAAAGTAGTGGTATGGTCGCGACTCCATCCCGCACTCAAATCATTACTCCGCACATGAATCAGTAAAACATATATCCCAACAACTTCTTCTTAAGATGAACCTAAAGATTGGTAACTACGGAAACGAACACCCCAACAAGATAACGTCGGATAACAAAGAGTAAGATGGATCGCATCGGTGTACAACGAATCAGAATAGATCGCGTCGGTTTACAAAGCCTATCGGTAGTGAATGTACCAACAGTTGATAACCAAAAGGCAGATAGTGATAATATTTGGATGCAACAGATAGACAAGGAATTCACTCACACACACACACAAACATAATCTATGGTACTACGGAACCCAGAACACGGGAATCCTAGTTTGAATTTTAGAAGAGGATTGAAAACGTTACACTTCCTTACCAGAAAAGGGTGGGTGGGTGGGTAAGAAGAAAAATGGAAGCAATCTTACTCTCACGTTTGTTTTTCCCTAGTATACATAACTACCAAAATATTTGCTAGACTGACAACGACCATTTTGGCTGAGACGCTGAAGGGCGGGATGGCTCTGATACCAATTGTAACTACCTCGGTGAATTACGCTCTTAGTTAATGCCTGGATGAACGAAAGTGGTTAAAATAGTACGGTGGGGCCCAGGGCCACTCACGGTAGACCTTTCGGCCGTCCTAACCACTTTCAGTCAACGGGACAAGAACGAGCGGCGTAATCGGCAGGCGAAGGGATCAAATACATACACAAATGAGTATGTATGCAAGCCACATACAACAGTACATCAGAGCCATTCCATCTAAAAGAAATAGAAATATTGCAACGCCATACGGCAAGATCCAAATATCCTAGATAGATATAATAATTTAGGATAGCTCTGCATACATCACACATCAGAGTGTCAGGCGGAAGCGGAAAACAAGATCCGAGTACGGATAAGAAGCAAATTGGCATAAGATGCCCCATAAATAAACACATCCCGCCCACAGATCACACGGATCCCCGTTCCCGGAATCTCTACACCAAATGATCGTTGCCAACATCATCTGTCTCTTCCGCCCAGTATCCATCTTGCGGGTACACCTGTTCATCTGAATCAAATAATTTATCATGTGAGACCCTAGGGGTACTCAGCAAGTCTTAATGCCGCTAAAGGGGACGCAACCTGGGGTGACGCAATTGCAGCAAAAGATAATACCTATCAATTTTACAGATACTCGCTAACCTTCCGCCTAACCAATGGTAGACGGAAGTTCGTGAATTAAGATCAACAGTTATAACAGTATAATTAACAGATCCATCCTCCTCCTCGCTTACCAACGAGAAAGCGGACGAACAACCCCCATCATCCGTTGGCAGTTTTTATTAACCATTCCATGAGTATTGCACTATTTACTAGTCAAGTACTTAGTCAATTTAAAAGCGGTACTTTAGTTATACTTGTCTATGATCGAGAAACTGTGCTCCAAGTCGTCCATAACCGCGGACACGGCTTTCAGAAAGATTTACCCTGCAGGGGTGCACGAATAGCAACACACACTCGATCAACCTCGGAAAAACCAAATCAAAACCCAACGAGGCATTCATGACAAAGCAATCACAGGATTCAGAAATATTTCAGGGGGCCACCCCATTAAGCTACCCGCAGCAAAGGTGGCCGACTCCGAGACGGACCCAAGGTTTGTGTGGACGGCGGTAAACGACTGGGAACCCGAAAATGTGACTGGGCTTGTCGATACAGCAAAAACGTGTCACGATCCAAAACAGTATAGGTGCTCCACGCACAATCTTAAATAAAGCAGTAACATGGCATAAGTACAGAATAGTAATAAATCCCCAAACTAATTGTGGCCCCAAGAAATAAGAATGAATCAAGCTCTAGCTCAGGGGGGTCCATAAGGCCTCCCGGATGTGGATAGTGCGAATAAACAAGGAACAGGAATCAAGTACTCGAGGTCCTACGGGACACAAGTGAGCATGAAAAACCAAATAGCAGATATTGCTCACCGGTGCCTCTTTCATTAGTTATCCCATTACTACTCAGGTTATGTTGTTTAGGTACCTCGTTATCCATCCGACACTCACATACCCTAAGCATGCTTTCTACGACTCGCATGGCTCAAACAACTCCTCCAGTAATGGCTCATGGGACCGGAACAGGCTTAATGTGGTTTAAAAGTAAAGGCTATGCAGTACTTGGGATTCAATTTAATGCAATCGCGACTCAATGATGCAAGAATAAGATAGAGGCAGTAGGTACTGTATGTATGCAAGCATGTGGTAGTGCTTGCCTGGCAGCTCAGTTGAAGCGAGAGATGGATCTGGGTAATACTCCTGTGATTCCTGGTAATTCTCCCGCGGGGCGTCTATTCGAAGAAGAACCAAACAAACAAGGGCCAACATAAATAAAGTGCACAAGCATATGAATTAAAATGCGACAAGCAAACAAGCATGCCATGATGCATGATGCACAATTTACATGGCATTTAAGTAGCATGGCAAAAGTGAGGTGTGGATACAAGAAATAAAGCACTTTATCATTTATTTGCCCAAATTTTATTGTCATAAACGGTTCAGATTTTAAATGACAACATGATGCATGCTTAAATTCAGAACAAGGATTGCATAAATAGAAGGGGCTCGTCGCGCTGATCGATTTAGACATATTATTCATCGAATTTGGAGTTATAAAACAAAAGTTATTAATTAAATAAGGACAAGGGCATTTTATTGTAATTTAAATCATCTCGAAATTTAAAGTGTTCAAAACATATTTTGAATGGCATATTTGAATTCCTCACATTTTTCTGATTCCAAAACATATATTATTTGTATTATGTGGAGTTGTATTTTAAAAATTATTTGAATCTGAAAAGAATTTGAATTTAAATTAATTTGGAAAAGATTTGAATAAAAACAGACTCAGGCATAAACTTTTTATACCCAGGCGATATCAACCCCAGGCGCTGACTGGTGGGCCTGCGCGGAATGGGGCCACATGTGCGGGAGAAAACGTTTTGCACCGGGCGGAGGCTAGCCGCGGACGCTGACAGGCGGGGCCAACTGACGCAGGGGCCACGGGCCAGCGTGAGGCTGTCAGGGGCTGACAGGTCGGGCGCCGGCTGGAGCGCGGGTTGCGGCTGAGAAAGATGGAGGGGTTTTCTGCGAAAGAGCTGGCGCGGCTGACAGGTGGGGTCGTTAGGAGCGCGGGTCGTAGGAATCAAAAAGGTGGGGGGCTTTTTGCAAATCGACCACACGCCCGTACTGTTTATCGTCTTCGCGGTCTGACGGCGGTGTGCGCGCAGCGCGGAGCGGGCATTCGAACCCGGGACACGGGCGAGCGCGCTGAGGGGGTGGACCAATGCGGTAGGGCGAGGGGAGTTGATAGGGGAGGTTCTGGGGCCTAGGTAAGGTGTGGCGCGGCGCGGGGAGGGTGCAGATGCTGGCGAGCTCTGGCGCGCGGGGAGTGTTCGACGAAACGCACAGCGAGGCTAGAGCGGTACGGCGAGGCGGAGGTTGTCAGGAAGAAGAAGATGCTCACCGCGGGCTCGCTGGTGGGCTTGGATCGGCACGAGGAGCGGTGGATCGACGGCGAGGCTGGCGGCCGGAGTTTTAGGGTTTCGCGTCGGGCGGCGAGGAACTTGCGGTGCTGGGGCTTCTCCTCCGCGACGGCGTGTACTGGGCGACGCAGGGGGATATCCTCGATCTCCCAGACCACTTCCACGACAAGCTCGACGGCCGGAACGAGGAGATGGCGGCGGTAGTCGGCGGTGACTGGCGGCAGGTGGGGCGACGGTGGAGAATACGGGGAAGGAGGGGGTGCTCTGGGGCGGATCTGGCGAGGCCAGAGAGGCGTGAGGAGGAGGGGAAAGTGAGAGGGAGAGAGGGGAGGCAGGTGGGAGCGGGGTAGATGAAAAAAGGGGCTTCGGCCCTTTCCTCCTTCCTCCCGAGCACGTGGGTGAGCAGGCTGGGGCTGGTCCTGGCGAGGTAGGGGTGGCTGCAGGTGGGGCTGGGGTGGCGCAGCTGCAGGTGGGGCTGGTAGGAGGAAGAGAGAAGAGAGAAAGGAGAGGTAGTAGCTAGGGCTAGGTTAGATGGGGGTCGGGTTAGGGTTAGGGTTTTGTCTAGCTTAGAGAGAGAGCTAGGTCTAGCTAGGGTGGGGCCAGCTAGAGAGAGAGAGAGGAAGGTTTTAGAGTTAGGGTTTAGGAGAGGATTAGAGAGAGAGAGAGAGAACTAGATAGGTTAGATGTTTAGATATTTGAATTTATTTTGGTTTAAGAGATCATGTCAAGAAGGACCCTAGTGCTTGAACTTGCATAAGCTAATGTGGAAAAGAAACTAGAAAGAAAGAGGAAGAAAAGAAGATGGTGAAATAGGCTCATATGACCACCCATGTAGATAAATAAAATAAAATGAATGTAAATGGTGTGGATAAAACCAACTCAAATGGAGCATGGTGGAGGCTAGAATGATCATGAGGTGGAGGTGGAAAGAATTCCAAGAAAAAGAAAAAGAAATGAATTAAGGAATAGGCCTCATATGGCTCATGCATGGAGAATAAAATAAGAAGATAAAGAGAGGGGTGAGACTATGAGGAGGGAGTAATGGTGGTATATGTTTCCCCAAGATAAGATCCACTAAAACAAAAGAAAACCCAATGAGGTGGAGGTGGTGTAGAGCTTGCATGGCCCATGCAAAAATAATAATACCATTATTTATTTTGTGACAACAATAATAATATGATGGCATTAATCTTATGCATTTCCAAGAAGTGGAATAAAACCAAGCAAAGAATTTATAGGATTTAATCCACCCCAAACTACATGAGCTAGAATTAAAATATCAAAGAAAAAGAAAGACAAGGTCATTGTTAAAGGGATGGTGGAATTATAAAGTGGTGGAAGAGAAAGGTGGTGGAATGGAAATAAAAGATATGCCCCCAACTCAACTTGGGCATTTAGACAATATATCAACAACCAAATACAATAGCAAGAGGCAAATACAATTTATAATGCATGTGAGAGAAGAACCAAAAGAAAAAGGAGTTTTTATATGATGCTCAAATGCAAGGTGGCATGATGACATGAGCATGATATAATTATGATGCAACAATAATATATGTGGAGTAGCCAATATCTTACTAGGACAACTAGCATTCCAATTGTTAGACAATTGGGGTGCTACAGCAGGGTGCCGGGAAGAGCTTCAGATCCCTCCCGATCTAGGGATGGAAGGGTGCCGGGAAGAGCTTCAGATCCCTCCCGATCTAGGGATGGAGATGACGGCAGCTACAAACTCTTTCGTGGATTTTTGATCGGGTACTTAAGGTTTTCGTCCCGAGGGCATCTTATAGGCAGAAGGAGAGGACGAGGGGGTGTCAGGGGCGGCCAGACCACCCCCTGGCACGGGCTAGGCTGGACCGTGCGGTCAGGTGGTGTGGTGGCCCTTGGCCCCTCCCCATCTCGTACTCTGGCATCGGATGACTTCCGGAAAAATAGGCACTTTGGCTTTTCTCCCGTCCAATTCCGAGAATATTTATTTTCTGACTTTCCTGGAACCAAAAATAGCAGAAAACAGGCAGCTGGCACTGTGGCTCTTGTTAATAGCTTAGTCCAAGAAATCATATGAAAAGTACTCCAAAGTGTGGGCAAAACACAAGAAAGTCGATAAAACCAAGCATGGAACATCAAAAATTATAGATACATTTGCAATGTATCATGCGACCGCCAACGCGGCAACCTCTTAGGAAAATCGAGGAACTAAGTGGATTGGATGCGTTGACCAATTTCACAAATCCATTCCCTCCTTTCCCTAGCACCGGCAGCATAGAAATCCACCCTTCAGGCAGGACGATCCCTTTGGACATTTGACTTCTGGCGCCAAGTTGTTGCGCCCAGTTGCTAATCCTGAGCTCCAATGGCTCATGCCATCGCCGCTGTTGCGAGGCTCTAGCCCGCCTCCGCCACCGACGAGCTGAGCAGCTTGGGGGATGGCAGATCCTACTACCAAGGAAGAAGAAGTTCTAGCTACATGCGGGTGAGCTACCCTTCTCTTTGCTATTCGCACTAATTATATATGCTAGCTGGCTACTGAACCTACCATTGTTTGTTAGCCTAGCGCTGACAAACATATTTTGTCCACAGTTTCTGTCAAGTGGGATCTTCGCGGACCACCCTTACCTGGTTACGGTAGTCCTCTTCAGGAACGACTCTAAATCAGCAAGGGTGAAGGGCAAGTGGTATGGACACCATTGTATCACGATGGAAGAAGCGCCTATGCAGATCTGTACTATATCTGGTATGGTTGCTGCTCTGCATAATCATGATGAAATATGGCCGAAGTAGACTACAAATTTTAGCTTCATGGGTGAACGTGGCATCATGGTTCCTCTAACGTGTGACAATCAGCTGATTGGGGTGATGAAAAGGTATGCTTTGGCTTGCATGTTTGAGCTGAACTGTGATGTACGTGATGTGGAAGCTGCTGCTGCTGGGAGTCGCCCTTCTATTCTTGGATAGGGTGGTCGCTTGAACCCAATTAGCTCCTAGTAAGCAAAAGTCTCTTGGGGTTCGCATGTTTGTGTTGAATTGTAATTTTTGCAAGTATTTACTCTGTAGATATTGGGAAGTTATGCAATAGTCCTGTTTCTTTGATAGGAAGCACCGCCAGGTTAGAACATGACTATCAGGTCAGTCGTTTTGCCGCCCGAAGAAGGTAAAAACAAGTGGAAAGATGATGATGGACACGATTCTGGCACTGATTGTCCTGGCGATGCAGAGTACGTGAAGTTGAGAAAATTGGCACCGAGGAAGAGGAAGAAGGCAGGAAATGAAGAAGCCAGTGGACGTGAAGGCTTGGCACCCAGGCTGCAGAAGAAGGCTGCTAGCAATGAAGATGCATAGTGATGTGTTGAACTTGAACCTATATATGTAATTCAGTTAAATTTTGGAGCTCTGTGTGTGGAACTTTGCTGGGCGAAACAATCTACCCACCTTCTCTGAGTAAAATGTACCGTGACTTATGGTTTGGAAACGCCTGAGTCAGTAGTTGAATCTAAAATTGTGATTGTGCCACTACTATCTAAAAACACGCAGCACTGGTTCCACGATTTCTTAGGGGGAGGAGGTCTCCAAATTCGATGGAATGTAAGTGGCACAGAAATAAATTATTTAAGCTGCTACACTCCACGAAGCAGTAACTTATTTCAGCTGCTGCACAACGACATGGCAACATAAATAGCAATGGCAACCGATAATGCCCAGATGAGGAGGAAATTGGTACCACTTTCTGGCCTAATCTTGAGCCCGTCTATCTCACCGCCTCCGTACTCCTGCATCCCTTGCGTCAAGCGAAGCTCCTGGATCTCTATTTACCGGGTGTATGTGCTTCCACTTTATAAATTGTGGTTGTGCTATTTGCATGTGGCACAATCCATGTGTATTACGTTTAAACAAACCATTAATGTCAGAATACCAGCATGATTAGACAAAAGGAAGTAATGTAGGGTTAAGACAGATTAACGGGAGACCAATTTTTTTCCTCCCAGGACTTCGAGACCACTAGTTCAGACCGCTAGGTCAACAAGTACTACTATTATAACTTAAAAAGGCATGGAGCTCAAGATAAATAGAACTAGTTATCACACATCTCCTTGATCTTCCTAATCTTAGCCCGGTGTGCATCTTCCTGTGAGAGCAAGGATCGAATCATCTTCTCCTTCCTTTTAGCATCTTACTTGCATAGCTTCAATAGTTTCTCTGCATTTTTCCTCATGCACTTGTAAATACTCGTAGTTGTGAACTGCAGGACTTTGGCCTGGTGAAGATCATTCCTTGCTTGAGTCAGTTCTTGCTCTGCTTTAGACTTCAGGGCCAACGCCATGCCCTCTCCTTCTCGACTTTGCTAACCTTGTCTTGCACCCTCCTGAGATCTCGGTTAAGCTTGGTCGTGTCAACTGGGTCCCGTAGCTTCATCTCAACACTGTCAATTAGTGAGCTGACTACGGGTTCTTTCAACTCAATAGTAATATCCCATAGTTTGTCCAGCATTTTCTGCATCGATTTTGGCCACTCTGGATCTACCCATTTGACAACACCGCAACTTCCGCCTTGCATCATTGCACGATGTCCTTGACACCATAAAAAACCTCCTGACTGCGTTTCGTCCTTCGAAAGCTAAAATTTAGCGGGCACATATCCATGTTTACATAGCAGAGAACTGTCTTCATCCTCTAAACCGTGATAGTTAGAGTCATACAACGCCTGGTTGGCCTAACACATCATACGCACATGAGTAAACAGAGTAGATCTAGCTCAAAATAGATAAATAGCCACAGATGATAGAGATATAGATGAGACGACTCACATCGAAATCACCGTCCCTGTCGTCACGATGCGTTTCCTCATCGTCTCCCCTTGAACCCATGGCAAGAGAGAGGGAGAGGGGGGTGGCTGCCGGAGATATAACTGGAGGCGCCGTCGGCCTATGGCTATGGTAGGATGGGAGATAAGTGGGGAAACTGGATTCGAGGGGAAGGAAGAGAAGTACGGGGAGGAAGAGAAGTAATGGGGACGTGACACTGGCACATGGCGCACTGAACTCGTGAGTCATGACACTCGCAAAAGGGGAGCGTCCGGTGTTGCCAATTTGTCCAGAGCAAGTAGGCAGCAAGTGTGGCTAATCATGCCGCAGAACAGCCTACTCGGGGATCACTCTCACGAAGACCATCCCAATCGTCCATGCACCCCGATCGTACGGTATGTAACAATCGTCATGCAGAACAACTGTGTTAGGCGTGCCTTCTAGAAGACTCAGTCTAACAGCCACCATTGGGGGGCTTAGGATAGGGCTCTCCTAAAGTTAGGATCCATATGTGGTTTATGAGAAGAACATGCATGCAATGACTCTAACTATGGATTGTGAAAAGAACAGGCACAATTACTCTCGTGGATCCATGTGTGGTTTGTGAAAGAATAGACATTCACTAACTCTAGTTATTGTTCATGAAAACAACACACGTGCAATGACTCTAGATGTGGTTTGTGAGAAGAACACACATGCAATGACTCTAGCTGTGGTTAATAAAAAGAACAGAGATGCAATGACTCTGGTGGATCCTTGTGTGGTTATTGAAAGAACAGACATACAATGACTCTAGCTGGGGTTAATGAAAATAACACACATGCAATGACACTGGTGGATCCATATGTGGTTTGTGAAAAGAACACACATGCAATGCCACTAGATGTGGTTTGTGAAATTAACACACATGCAATGACTCTAGATGTGGTTTGTGAAAGGAACACACATACAATGACACTGGTGCATTAATATGTGGTTTGTGAAAACAACATACATCCAATGACTCTAGCTGTGGTTTGTGAAAAGAACACACATGAAATGCCACTGGTGGATCCATGTGTGGTTTGTGAGAAGAACAGACATGCAATGACTCACTTGTGGTTTGTGAAAAGAACAAGACATGCAATGAACTCTGGTGGATCCATATGTGGTTTCTGACAAGAACATACAACCAATGACTCTAGATGTGGTTTGTGAGTAGAACACACATGCAATGACTCTAGATGTGGTTGGTGAGAAGAACACACATGCAATGACTCTAGCTGTGGTTAATGGAAAGAAGAGATGCAATGACTATGGTGGATCCTTGTGTGGTTTATTGAAAGGACAGACATTCAATGACTTGTCGTGGTTAATCAAAAGAACACACATGTAATGACTCTAGATGTGGTTTTTGAAAACAACACACATGCAATGACTCTAGTTGTGGTTTGTGAAAAGAACACACATGCAATGACACTAGTTGATCAATATGTGGTTTGTGAAAAGAACATACATCCAATGACTCTAGCTGTGGTTTGTGAAAAGAACACACATGCAATGACTCTAGTTGTAGTTAATGAAAAGAATAGAGATGCAATGACTCTGGCTGTGGTTAGTGAGAAGAACAGACATGCAAGGACTCTAGCTGTGGTTTGTGAGAAGAACACACATGCAATGAGGGTTTGTGAAAAGAACATACATGAATGAACTATGGTGGATCCATATGTGGTTTGTGAGAAGAACACAGATGCAATGACTCTAGATGTGGTTTGTGAGAAGAACACACATGCAATGAATCTTGGTTTGGTTTGAGAAGAACACACATGCAATGACCCTAGATGTGGTTTGTGAAAAGAACAAACATGCAATGAACTCGGGTGGATCCAAATGTGGTTTGTGAGAAGAACACACATGCAATGACTCTGGATGTGGTTTGTGAGAAGAACAGACATGCAATGACTCTAACTATGGTTAATAAAAAGAACAGAGATGCAATGACTCTGGTGGATCCTTGTGTGGTTTATTGAAAGAACCGACATGCAATGACTCTAGGTGTGGTTTGTGAGAAGAACACACATGCAATGACTCTAGATGTATTTTGTGAAAAGAACACACCTGCAATTACACTGGTGGATCGATATGTGGTTTGTGAAACGAACATACATCCAATGACTCTAGCTGTGGTTTGTGAAAAGAACACACATGCAATGACACTAGTGGATCCATGTGTGGTTAGTGAGAAGAACAGACATGCAATGACTCTAGCTGTGGTTTCTGAAAAGAACAGACATGCAATGAACTCTTGTGGATCCATATGTGGTTTGTGAGAAGAACACACATACAATGACTCTAGATGTGGTTTGTGAGAAGTACACACATGCAATGACTCTAGATGTGGTTTGTGAAAAGAACACACATCCAATGACTCTAGATGTGGTTTATGAAAAGAACACACACGCAATAACACTGGTTGATAAATATGTGGTTTGTGAATGGAACATACATCCAATGACTCTAGCTGTGGTTTGTGAAAAGAACAAACATGCAATGCCACTGTGGATCCATGTGTTGTTTCTGAGAAGAACAGACATGCAATGACTCTAGCTGTGGTTTGTGAAAAGAACAGACATGCAATGAACTCTAGTGGATCCATATGTGGTTTCTAAGAAGAACACACATTCAATGACTCTATATGTCCTTTGTGAGAAGAACACACATGCAATGACTCTAGCTGTGGTTAATGAAAAGAACAGAGATCCAATGACTCTGGTGGATCCTTGTGTGGTTTATTGAAAGAACAAACATGCAATTACTCTAGATGTGGTTTGTGAGAAGAACACACATGCAATGAAAGTAGATGTGGTTTGTGAAAAGAACAAACATGCAATGAACTCTGGTGGATCCATATGTGGTTTGTGAGAAGAACACAGATGCAATGACTCTAGATGTGGTTTGTGAGAAGAACACACATGCAATGAATCTAGGTTTGGTTTGTGAGAAGAACACATATTTAATGACTCTAGATGTGGTTTGTGAAAAGAACACACATGCAATGACACTGGTGGATCAGTATGTGGTTTGTGAAAAGAACAGACATCCAATGACTCTAGATGTGGTTTGTGAGAAGAACACACATGCAATAACTCTAGATGTGGTTTGTGAGAAGAACACACATGCAATGACTCTAGCTGTGGTTAATGAAAAGAACAGAGATGCAATGACTCTGGTGGATCCTTGTGTGGTTTATTGAAATAACATACATGCAATGACTCTACCTGTGGTTAATGAAAAGAACACACATGCAATGACACTGGTGGATCCATATGCGGTTTGTGAAAAGAACACACATGCAATGACTCTAGATGTGGTTTGTGGAAAGATCACACATGCAATGACTCTAGATGTGGTTGGTGAGAAGAACACACATGCAATGAATCTAGCCGTGGTTAATGAAAAGAACAGAGATGCAATGGCTCTGGTGGATCCTTGTGTGGTTTATTGAAAGAACAAACATGCAATGACTCTTGCTGTGGTTAATGAAAAGAACACATATGCAATGACACTAGCGGATCCATATGCGATTTGTGAGAAGAACACACATGCAATGACTCTAGATGTGGTTTGTGAAAAGAACACACATGCAATGACTCTAGATGTGGTTTATGAAAAGAACACACTTGCAATGACACTGGTGGATCAATATGTGGTTTGTGAAAGGAAAACACATCCAATGACTCTAGTTGTGGTTTGTGAAAAGAACACACAGGCAATGCCACTGGTGGATCCATGTGTGGTTTGTGAGAAGAACATACATGCAATGACTCTAGCTGTGGTTTGTGAGAAGAACACACATGCAATGAACTCTGGTGGATCCATATGTGGTTTGTGAGAAGAAGAGACATCCAATGAATCTAGATGTGGTTGGTGAGAAGAACACACATGCAATGACTCTAGATGTGGTTTGTGAGAAGAAGACACATTCAATGACTCTAGTTGTGGTTAATGAAAAGAACAGAGATGCAATGACTCTGGTGGATCCTTGTGTGGTTTATTGAAAGAACATACATGCAATGACTCTAGCTGTGGTTAATGAAAATAACACACATGCAATGACACTTGTGGATCCGTATGTCGTTTGTGAAAAGAACACACATTCAGTCACTCTAGATGTGGTTCGTGAAAATAACACACATGCAATGACTCTAGAAGTGGTTTGTGAAAGGAACACACATGCAATGACACTGGTGGATCAATATGTGGTTTGTGAGAAGAACAGACATGCAATGACTCTAGTTGTGGTTTGTGAAAAGAACAGACATGCAATGAACTCTGGTGGATCCATATGTGTTTTGTGAGAAGAACAAACATGCAATGACTCTAGATGTGGTTGATGAGAAGAACACACATGCAATAACTCTAGTTGTGGTTAATGGAAAGGATAGAGATGCAATGACTCTGGTGGATCCTTGCGTGGTTTATTGAAAGAACAGACATTCAATGACTAGTTGTGGTTAATGAAAAGAACACACATGCAATGACACTGGTGGATCCATATGTGGTTTGTGAGAAGAACACACATGCAATGACTCTAGATGTGGTTTTTGAAAAGAACACACATGCAATGACTCTAGCCGTGGTTTGTGAAAAGAACACACATGCACTGGCTCTAGTGGATCAATATTTGGTTTGTGAAAAGAACATACATCCAATGACTCTATATGTGGTTTGTGAAAAGAACACACATGCAATGCCACTAGTGGATTGATGGGTTGTTTGTGAGAAGAACAGACATGCAATTACTCTAGCTGTGGTTTATGAAAAGAACAGACATGCAAGGAACTCTGGTGGATCCGTATGTGGTTTGTGAGAAGAACACACATGCAATGACTCTAGATGTGGTTTGTGAGAAGAACACATATGCAATGACTCTAGCTGTGGTTAATGAAAAGAACAGAGATGCAATGACTCTGGTGGATCCTTGTGTGGTTAATTGAAAGAACAAAAATGCAATGACTCTAGCTGTGGTTTGTGAGAAGAACACACATGCAATGACTCTAGATGTGGTTTGTG
The DNA here is from genome assembly GCA_910589775.1 of Avena eriantha. Lineage (NCBI taxonomy): Eukaryota > Viridiplantae > Streptophyta > Magnoliopsida > Poales > Poaceae > Avena > Avena eriantha. The sequence continues at coordinate 394,123,085 of OU342744.1, read as the reverse complement.
AAAAGAATAGACATGCAATGAACTATGGTGGACCCGTATGTGGTTTGTGAGAAGAACACAGATGCAATGTCTCTTGATGTGGTTTGTGAGAAGAACACACATACAATGACTCTAGGTTTGGTTTGTGAAAAGAACAAACATGCAATGAACTCTATCCAGATATGGTCTGTGAGAAGAACACACATGCAATGACTCTAGATGTGGTTTGTGAGAAGAACACACATGCAATGACTCTAGCTGTGGTTAATAAAAAGAACAGAGATGCAATGACTCTGGTGGATCCTTGTGTGGTTTATTGAAAGAACTGACATGCAATGACTCTAGGTGTGGTTTCTGAGAAGAACACACATGCAATGACTCTAGATGTGGTTTGTGAAAAGAACACACATGCAATTACTCTGGTCGATCAATATGTGGTTTGTGAAAAGAACATACATCCAGTGACTCTAGCTGTGGTTTGTGAAAAGAACACACATTTAATGACACTTGTGGATCCATGTGTGCTTAGTGAGAAGAACATACATGCTATGACTCTAGCTGTGGTTTCTGAAAAGAACAGACATGCAATGAACTCTTGTGGATCCATATGTGGTTTGTGCGAAGAACCACATGCAATGACCCTAGTTGTGGTTTGTGAGAAGAACACACATGCAATGACTCTAGCTGTGGTTAATGAAAAGAACAAAGATACAGTGACTCTAGTGGATCCTTGTGTGGTTTATTGAAAGAACAGACATGCAATGGCTCTAGCTGTGGTTTGTGAGAAGAACACACGTGCAATGACTCTAGACGTGGTTTGTGAAAAGAATAGACATGCTATGACACTGGTGGATCCATATGTTGTTTGTGAAAAGAACAGACATGCAATGACTCTAGATGTGGTTTGTGAAAAAAACACACGTGCAATGACACTGGTGGATCAATATGTGGTTTGTGAAAAGAACATACATCCAATGAATCTAGCTCTGGTTTGTCAGAAGAACGCACATGCAATGACTCTAGTTGTGGTTAATGAAAAGAACAGAGATGCAATGACTCTGGTAGATCCTTGTGTGGTTTATTGAAACAACATACATGCAATGACTCTAGCTGTGGTTAATGAAAAGAACACACATGCAATGACACAGGTGGATCCATATGCGGTTTGTGAAAAGAACACACATGCAATGACTCTAGATGTGGGTTGTGGAAAGATCACACATGCAATGACTCTAGATGTGGTTGTTGAGAAGAACACACATGCAATGACTCTAACCGTGGTTAATGAAAAGACCAGAGATGCAATGGCTCTGGTGGATCCTTGTGTGGTTTATTGAAAGAACAGACATGCAATGACTCTAGCTGTGGTTAATGAAAAGAACACACATGCATTAGCACTGGTGGATCCATATGCGGTTTGTGAAAAGAACACACATGCAATGACTCTAGATGCGGTTTGTGGAAAGAACACACATGCAATGACTCTAGATGTGGTTTATGAAAAGAACACACTTGCAATGACACTGGTGGATCAATATGTGGTTTGTGAAAAGAAAACACATCCAATGACTCTAGTTTTGGTTTGTGAAAAGAACACACTAGAAATGCCACTGGTGGAACCATGTGTGGTTTGTGAGAAGAACAGACATGCAATGACTCTAGCTATGGTTTGTTAAAATAACAGACATGCAAAGAACTCTGGTGGATCCATATGTGGTTTGTGAAAAGAACAGACATACAATGAATCTATATGTGGTTGGTGAGAAGAACACACATGCAATGACTCTAGATGTGGTTTGTGAGAAGAATACACATTCAATGACTCTAGTTGTGGTTAATGAAAAGAACAGAGATGCAATGACTCTGGTGGATCCTTGTGTAGTTTATTTAAAGAAAAAACATGCAATGACTCTAGTTGTGGTTAATGAAAAGAACACACATGCAATGACATTGGTGGATCCATATGTGGTTTGTGAAAAGAACACACATGCGATAACTCTAGATGTGGTTTGTGAAAAGAACACACATGCAATGACTCTAGATGTGGTTTGTGAAAGGAACACACATGCAATGGCACTTGTGGATCAATATGTGGTTTGTGAGAAGAACAAACATTTAATGACTCTAGTTGTGGTTTGTGAAAAGAATAGCCATGCAATGAACTCTGGTGGATCCATATGTGGTTTGTGAGAAGAACATACAACCAATGACTCTAGATGTGGTTTGTGAGAAGAACACACATGCAATCACTCTAGATGTGGTTGATGAGAAGAACACACATGCAATAACTCTAGCTGTGGTTAATGGAAAGAACAGAGATGCAATGACTCTGGTGGATCCTTGTGTGGTTTATTGAAAGAACAGACATTCAATGACTAGTTGTGCTTAATGAAAAGAACACACATGCAATGACACTGGTGGATCCATATGTGGTTTGTGAGAAGAACACACATGCAATGACTCTAGATGTGGTTTTTGAAAAGAACACACATGCAATGACTCTAGATGTGGTTTGTGAAAAGAACACACATGCAATGACACTAGTGGATCAATATTTGGTTTGTGAAAAGAACATACATCCAATGACTCTATATGTGGTTTGTGAAAAGAACACACATGCAATGCCACTAGTGCATCGATGTGTTGTTTGTGAGAAGAACAGACATGCAATTACTCTAGCTGTGGTTTATGAAAAGAACAGATATGCAAGGAACTCTGGTGGATCCGTATGTGGTTTGTGAGAAGAACACACATGCAATGACTCTAGATGTGGTTTGTGAGAAGAACACCTATGCAATGACTCTAGCTGTGGTTAATGAAAAGAACAGAGATGCAATGACTCTAGTGGATCCTTGTGTGGTTAATTGAAAGAACAAAAATGCAATGACTCTAGCTGTGGTTTGTGAGAAGAACACACATGCAATGACTCTAGATGTGGTTTGTGAAAAGAACAGACATGCAATGAACTATGGTGGACCCGTATGTGGTTTGTGAGAAGAACACAGATGCAATGTCTGTTGATGTGGTTTGTGAGAAGAACACAGATGCAATGTCTCTTGATGTGGTTTGTGAGAAGAACACACATGCAATGACTCTAGGTTTGGTTTGTGAAAAGAACAAACATGCAATGAACTCTATCCAGATATGGTCTGTGAGAAGAACACACATGCAATGACTCTAGATGTGGTTTGTGAGAAGAACACACATGCAATGACTCTAGCTGTGGTTAATAAAAAGAACAGAGATGCAATGACTCTGGTGGATCCTTGTGTGGTTTATTGAAAGAACTGACATGCAATGACTCTAGGTGTGGTTTGTGAGAAGAACACACATGCAATGACTCTAGATGTGGTTTGTGAGAAGAACACACATGCAATTACTCTGGTCGATCAATATGTGGTTTGTGAAAAGAACATACATCCAGTGACTCTAGCTGTGGTTTGTGAAAAGCACACACATGCAATGACACTTGTGGATCCATGTGTGGTTAGTGAGAAGAACATACATGCTATGACTCTAGCTGTGGTTTCTGAAAAGAACAGACATGCAATGAACTCTTGTGGATCCATATGTGGTTTGTGCGAAGAACCACATGCAATGACACTAGTTGTGGTTTGTGAGAAGAACACACATGCAATGACTCTAGCTGTGGTTAATGAAAAGAACAAAGATGCAGTGACTCTAGTGGATCCTTGTGTGGTTTATTGAAAGAACAGACATGCAATGGCTCTAGCTGTGGTTTGTGAGAAGAACACACGTGCAATGACTCTAGACGTGGTTTGTGAAAATAATAGACATGCTATGACACTGGTGGATCCATATGTGGTTTGTGAAAAGAACAGACATGCAATGACTCTAGATGTGGTTTGTGAAAAAAACACACGTGCAATGACACTGGTGGATCAATATGTGGTTTGTGAAAAGAACATACATCCAATGAATCTAGCTCTGGTTTGTCAGAAGAACGCACATGCAATGACTCTAGTTGTGGTTAATGAAAAGAACAGAGATGCAATGACTCTGGTAGATCCTTGTGTGGTTTATTGAAACAACATACATGCAATGACTCTAGCTGTGGTTAATGAAAAGAACACACATGCAATGACACAGGTGGATCCATATGCGGTTTGTGAAAAGAACACACATGCAATGACTCTAGATGTGGGTTGTGGAAAGATCACACATGCAATGACTCTAGATGTGGTTGTTGAGAAGAACACACATGCAATGACTCTAACCGTGGTTAATGAAAAGACCAGAGATGCAATGGCTCTGGTGGATCCTTGTGTGGTTTATTGAAAGAACAGACATGCAATGACTCTAGCTGTGGTTAATGAAAAGAACACACATGCATTAGCACTGGTGGATCCATATGCGGTTTGTGAAAAGAACACACATGCAATGACTCTAGATGCGGTTTGTGGAAAGAACACACATGCAATGACTCTAGATGTGGTTTATGAAAAGAACACACTTGCAATGACACTGGTGGATCAATATGTGGTTTGTGAAAAGAAAACACATCCAATGACTCTAGTTTTGGTTTGTGAAAAGAACACACTAGAAATGCCACTGGTGGAACCATGTGTGGTTTGTGAGAAGAACAGACATGCAATCACTCTAGCTATGGTTTGTTAAAATAACAGACATGCAAAGAACTCTGGTGGATCCATATGTGGTTTGTGAAATGAACAGACATCCAATGAATCTATATGTGGTTGGTGAGAAGAACACACATGCAATGACTCTAGATGTGGTTTGTGAGAAGAATACACATTCAATGACTCTAGTTGTGGTTAATGAAAAGAACAGAGATGCAATGACTCTGGTGGATCCTTGTGTAGTTTATTTAAAGAACAAACATGCAATGACTCTAGTTGTGGTTAATGAAAAGAACACACATGCAATGACATTGGTGGATCCATATGTGGTTTGTGAAAAGAACACACATGCAATGACTCTAGATGTGGTTTGCGAAAATAACACACATGCAATGACTCTAGATGTGGTTTGTAAAAGGAACACACATGCAATGGCACTAGTGGATCAATATGTGGTTTGTGAGAAGAACAAACATTTAATGACTCTAGTTGTGGTTTGTGAAAAGAACAGCCATGCAATGAACTCTGGTGGATCCATATGTGGTTTGTGAGAGGAACATACAACCAATGACTCTAGATGTGGTTTGTGAGAAGAACACACATGCAATCACTCTAGATGTGGTTGATGAGAAGAACACACATGCAATAACTCTAGCTGTGGTTAATGGAAAGAACAGAGATGCAATGACTCTGATGGATCCTTGTGTGGTTTATTGAAAGAACAGACATTCAATGACTAGTTGTGTTTAATGAAAAGAACACACATGCAATGACACTGGTGGATCCATATGTGGTTTGTGAGAAGAACACACATGCAATGACTCTAGATGTGGTTTTTGAAAAGAACACACATGCAATGACTCTAGATGTGGTTTGTGAAAAGAACACACATGCAATGACACTAGTGGATCAATATTTGGTTTGTGAAAAGAACATACATCCAATGACTCTATATGTGGTTTGTGAAAAGAACACACATGCAATGCCACTAGTGGATCGATGTGTTGTTTGTGAGAAGAACAGACATGCAATTACTCTAGCTGTGGTTTATGAAAAGAACAGGCATGCAAGGAACTCTGGTGGATCCGTATGTGGTTTGTGAGAAGAACACACATGCAATGACTCTAGATGTGGTTTGTGAGAAGAACACATATGCAATGACTCTAGCTGTGGTTAATGAAAAGAACAATGCAATGACTCTAGTGGATCCTTGTGTGGTTAATTGAAAGAACAAAAATGCAATGACTCTAGCTGTGGTTTGTGAGAAGAACACACATGCAATGACTCTAGATGTGGTTTGTGAAAAGAACAGACATGCAATGAACTATGGTGGACCCGTATGTGGTTTGTGAGAAGAACACAGATGCAATGTCTCTTGATGTGGTTTGTGAGAAGAACACACATGCAATGACTCTAGGTTTTGTTTGTGAAAATACCAAACATGCAATGAACTCTATCTAGATATGGTCTGTGAGAAGAACACACATGCAATGACTCTAGATGTGGTTTGTGAGAAGAACACACATGCAATACCTCTAGCTGTGGATAATAAAAAGAACAGAGATGCAATGACTCTGGTGGATCCTTGTGTGGTTTATTGAAAGAACTGACATGCAATGACTCTAGGTGTGGTTTGTGAGAAGAACACACATGCAATGACTCTAGATGTGGTTTGTGAAAAGAACACACATGCAATTACTCTGGTCGATCAATATGTGGTTTGTGAAAAGAACATACATCCAGTGACTCTAGCTGTGGTTTGTGAAAAGCACACACATGCAATGACACTTGTGGATCCATGTGTGGTTAGTGAGAAGAACATACATGCTATGACTCTAGCTGTGGTTTCTGAAAAGAACAGACATGCAATGAACTCTTGTGGATCCATATGTGGTATGTGCGAAGAACCACATGCAATGACCCTAGTTGTGGTTTGTGAGAAGAACACACATGCAATGACTCTAGCTGTGGTTAATAAAAAGAACAAAGATGCAGTGACTCTAGTGGATCCTTGTGTGGTTTATTGAAAGAATAGACATGCAATGGCTCTAGCTGTGGTTTGTGAGAAGAACACACGTGGAATGACTCTAGACGTGGTTTGTGATAAGAATAGACATGCTATGACAATGGTGGATCCATATGTGGTTTGTGAAAAGAACAGACATGCAATGACTCTAGATGTGGTTTGTGAAAAAAACACACGTGCAATGACACTGGTGGATCAATATGTGGTTTGTGAAAAGAACATACATCCAATGAATCTAGCTCTGGTTTGTCAGAAGAACGCACATGCAATGACTCTAGTTGTGGTTAATGAAAAGAACAGAGATGCAATGACTCTGGTAGATCCTTGTGTGGTTTATTGAAACAACATACATGCAATGACTCTAGCTGTGGTTAATGAAAAGAACACACATGCAATGACACAGGTGGATCCATATGCGGTTTGTGAAAAGAACACACATGCAATGACTCTAGATGTGGGTTGTGGAAATATCACACATGCAATGACTCTAGATGTGGTTGTTGAGAAGAACACACATGCAATGACTCTAACCGTGGTTAATGAAAAGACCAGAGATGCAATGGCTCTGGTGGATCCTTGTGTGGTTTATTGAAAGAACAGACATGCAATGACTCTAGCTGTGGTTCATGAAAAGAACACACATGCATTAGCACTGGTGGATCCATATGCGGTTTGTGAAAAGAACACACATGCAATGACTCTAGATGTGGTTTGTGGAAAGAACACACATGCAATGACTCTAGATGTGGTTTATGAAAAGAACACACTTGCAATGACACTGGTGGATCAATATGTGGTTTGTGAAAAGAAAACACATCCAATGACTCTAGTTTTGGTTTGTGAAAAGAACACACTAGAAATTCCACTGGTGGAACCATGTGTGGTTTGTGAGAAGAACAGACATGCAATGACTCTAGCTATGGTTTGTTAAAATAACAGACATGCAAAGAACTCTGGTGGATCCATATGTGGTTTGTGAAATGAACAGACATCCAATGAATCTATATGTGGTTGGTGAGAAGAACACACATGCAATGACTCTAGATGTGGTTTGTGAGAAGAATACACATTCAATGACTCTAGTTGTGGTTAATGAAAAGAACAGAGATGCAATGACTCTGGTGGATCCTTGTGTAGTTTATTTAAAGAACAAACATGCAATGACTCTAGTTGTGGTTAATGAAAAGAACACACATGCAATGACATTGGTGGATCCATATGTGGTTTGTGAAAAGAACACACATGCAATGACTCTAGATGTGTTTTGCGAAAATAACACACATGCAATGACTCTAGATGTGGTTTGTGAAAGGAACACACATGCAATGGCACTGGTGGATCAATATGTGGTTTGTGAGAAGAAGAAACATTTAATGACTCTAGTTGTGGTTTGTGAAAAGAACAGCCATGCAATGAACTCTGGTGGATCCATATGTGGTTTGTGAGAAGAACATACAACCAATGACTCTAGATGTGGTTTGTGAGAAGAACACACATGCAATCACTCTAGATGTGGTTGATGAGAAGAACACACATGCAATAACTCTAGCTGTGGTTAATGGAAAGAACAGAGATGCAATGACTCTGGTGGATCCTTGTGTGGTTTATTGAAAGAACAGACATTCAATGACTAGTTGTGTTTAATGAAAAGAACACACATGCAATGACACTGGTGGATCCATATGTGGTTTGTGCGAAGAACACACATGCAATGACTCTAGATGTGGTTTTTGAAAAGAACACACATGCAATGACTCTAGATGTGGTTTGTGAAAAGAACACACATGCAATGACACTAGTGGATCAATATGTGGTTTGTGAAAAGAACATACATCCAATGACTCTAACTGTGGTTTGTGAAAAGAACACACATGCAATCCCACTAGTGGATCGATGTGTTGTTTGTGAGAAGAATAGACATGCAATGACTCTAGCTGTGGTTTATGAAAAGAATAGACATGCAATGAACTCTGGTGGATCCGTATGTGTTTTGTGAGAAGAACACACATGCAATGACTCTAGATGTCGTTTGTGAGAAGAACACACATGAAATGACTCTAGCTGTGGTTAATGAAAAGAACAGAGATGCAATGACTCTGGCGGATCCTTGTGTGGTTTATTGAAAGAACAGAAATGCAAAGACTCTAGCTGTGGTTTGTGAGAAGAACACACATGCAATGACTCTAGATGTTGTTTGTGAAAAGAACAGGCATGCAATGAACTATGGTGGACCTGTATGTGGTTTGTGAGAAGAACACAGATGCAATGACTCTCGATGTGGTTTGTGAGAAGAACACACATGCAATGACTCTAGGTTTGGTTTGAGAAGAACACACATGCAATGAATCTAGATGTGGTTTGTGAAAAGAACAAACATGCAATGAACTCGATCCATATGTGGTTTGTGAGAAGAACACACATGCAATGACTCTAGATGTGGTTTGTGAGAAGAACACACATGCAATGACTCTAGCTGTGGTTAATAAAAAGAACAGAGATGCAATGACTCTAGTGGATCCTTGTGTGGTTTGTGAAAAGAAGACACATGCAATGAGGTTTTATTGAAAGAATAGACATGCAATGACTCTAGCTATGGTTAATGAAAAGAAAACACATCCAATGACTCTAGCTGTGGTTTGTGAAAAGAACATACATCCAATGACTCAAGCTGTGGTTTGTGAAAAGAACACACATGCAATGACACTGGTGGATCCATGTGTGGTTAGTGAGAAGAACAGACATGCAATGACTCTAGCTGTGGTTTCTGAAAAGAACAGACATGCAATGAACTCTGGTGGATCCATATGAGGTTTGTGAGAAGAACACACATGCAATGACTCTAGATGTTGTTTGTGAGAAGAACACACATGCAATGACTCTAGCGGTGGTTAATGAAAAGAACAAAGATGCAGTGACTCTAGTGGATCCTTGTGTGGTTTATTGAAGGAACAGACATGCAATGACTCTAGCTGTGGTTTGTGAGAAGAGCACACATGCAATGACTCTAGATGTGTTTTGTGAAAAGAACAGACATGCAATGAACTCTAGTGGATCCATATGTGGTTTTTGTAACAACCTCAGACCCTACGCTCTAAGTTCAAGCCTGGATGAACCGAAAGTGGTTAAAGTAGTACAGTGGGGGCCTAGGGGCCACCCACGTGTAGGCCCGTCGGCCGCCCTAACCACTTCCAAGAACATCGGGACAAGAGCGAGCGACGTAGGCAACAGGCGAAGAGATCAAATACATACACAAATGAGTATGTATGCAAGCTACCTTACAACAGTTCTCAGAGCCATACCATCTAAAAGAAATAGAAATATTGCAATGGCATACGGCAAGATCCAAATATCCTAGATAGTTATAATAGTGTAGGATAGCTCCTCATACATCAAACATCAGAGTATCAAGCGGAAGCGGGAAACAAGATCCGAGTACGAACAAGAAGCAAATCGGCATAAGATGCCACATAAATAAGCACATCCCGCCCACAGATCTCACGGATCCCCATCCCCGGAATCTCTACACCGCGTGATCGTTGCCTACATCATCTGTCTCCTCCACCCAGTATCCATCTTGGGAATACACATGTTCATCTGAATCAAACAATTTATCGTGTGAGACCCTAGGGGTACCCAGCAAGTCTTTATGCCTCTAAAGGGGACATAATGGGGGACACAATTGTAGCAAAAGATAATAACTAACAAATCTATAGATACTCGCTAACCATCCGCCTAACCAAAAATAGACGGATGTCCGTTAATTAGAAACAACAGTTATAACAGTATAAAGTAATAGATCCATCCTCCTTCTCGCTTACCAACGAGAAAGCGGACGAACAACCCATCCGTTGGCAGTTTTATTAACCATTCCATGAGTATTGCGCTAATTACTAGTCAGATGTTTCGTCAAGTTAAAAGCGGTACTTTAGTTATACTTGTCTATGATCGAGAAACTGTGCTCCAAGTCATCCATAACCGTGGACACGGCTTTCAGAAAGATTTACCCTGCAGGGGTGCAGAAATAGCAACACACACTCGATCAACCTCAGAAAAACCAACTCAAAACCCAACAAGGCATTCACGACAAAGCGATCACAGGATTCATAAAATATTTCAGGGGGCCACCCCATTAAGATACCCGCAACGAAGTTGGCCGACTCCGAGACGGACCCAAGGTTTGCGTCAATGGCTGTAAACGACTGGGAACCTGAAAATGTGACAGGGCTTGTCGATACCGCGAAAACACTCCGCATCCAAAACAGTACAGGTGCTCGACGCACAATCTTAAATAAAATAGTAAAGCATGGCATAAGTACATGATAGTAATAAAGCCCCAAACTACTTTATGGCCCCAAGAAATACAAATAATCAAGCTCTAGCTCAGGGGGGTTCATAAGGCCTCCCGGATGTGGATAGTGCGAATAGTCAAGGAACAGGAATCAAGTACTCGGGGTCCTACGGGACACAAGTGGACATAAAAACCAAATGACAGATATTGCCCACCGGTGCCTCTTTCATTAGTTATCCCATTACTACTCAGGTTAAGTTGTTTAGGTACCTCGTTATCCATCAGACACTCACATACCCTGCACATGTTGTTCTACGACTCGCATGGCTCGAACAACTCCTGTACTAATGGCTCATAGGATGGAGGAAGAAGCTTCGGTGGGGTTCAAAAGTAAAGGCTATGTAGTACTTGGGATTCAATTTAATGCAATCGCGACTCAATAATTCAAGAATAAGATAGAGGCAATAGGTATTATATGTATGCAAGCATGTGGTAGTGCTTGCCTGGCAGCTCAGTTGAAGCGAGAGATGGATCTGGGTAGTACTCCTGGGATTCCTGATATTTCCCCTGCTCGGCGTCTATTCGAAAGAAGAACCAAACAAACAAGGGCCAACATAAATAAAGTGCACAAGCATATAAATAAAATACGACAAGCAAACAAGCATGCCATGATGAATGATGCACAAATTACATGGCAATAATGTAGCATGGCAAGGGTGAGGTGTGGGGACAAGAATAAATCATTTTATTAATTATTTGGTCCAGTTTTATTGCCATAAACAGTTCTGATTTTAATAATAACATGATGCATGCTTGAACTCATATCATGGAATGCATAAACAGAACGGGCTCGTCGCGCTGATTGATTTAGACATATTATTTGTCAAATTTGGAGTTATAGAAATAAAGTTATTAATTAATTGAGAAAAGGCATTTTTATTGCAATTAAACAATTTCGAAAATTTAAATTAGGCAAACATTATTTTGGATGGCATATTTGAAATCCTCACATTTTTCTGATTCAAAAACATATATTATTTGGATTTATTAATAAAAAGTTATTAATTTCTGGATATTAAAAACATATTTGCATTTTCTGAAATTATTTTTATTTGGAAAAGGCTCACAGAAACTTTTTGTACTCAAGTGGGCCTAGCCCGAGTCACTAACGCGTGGGGTCAGCGCTGAGTTAGCGCCAGCTGGCGCAGCGGGTTGGTCTGGCCTTTTCTCACCCACGGGGAGCTTACCCGCAGCCAATGACAGACGGGCCCGGCCGGATGCGGGGCCACACACGCGCGCGGCCCGCAGGTGTGGGACACGTGGGTGCGACTGGGGCGCGAGGGGTCTGTCCATGACAGACAGAATCTGCTGGGGGG